>OV277694.1:19979847-20595424 GCA_922987775.1 Agonopterix subpropinquella | reverse complement strand
ACGACTGTATGTAATCTGATTGACGAATCATGTTCATTACAAGCACAACATAGCATAGTGCTTTCGACTATATTCCCCTAGGGGATACTCAGAGATACAAATCAGGAAGATATCAAAGAGATAAAACTCTGTACATTCATTTTTCAATACTAGTACCTAACGAAACTCATAACCACTAAACTACTTCTAATAATTTTTAGCACAGCAAGTTTCTTTTTAACTAGCGGTAATAACTGTTAAACTGACCGACATTATCATGTCAGTTTAAATAGTGTTAACATAGCTTCTGTGTATAGTAACTACAGTGCATATTACAATAATATCCTATGATCATCCTTTCGGGAGATCATTATTTTTTATTGAAAAAATTAATTTTTGCAACTTTGAACGGCTGTACCTACTAAACCGACTGACGGATCATGTCAGTTTTCATACTGTTCACATAACTACAGTACATATTACAATAATATCCTATAATCATCCTTTCGGGAGATCATTATCTTTGTGTAACCATTAATTTTTGCAACTTTGAACGGCTGTACCCACTAAACCGAGTGACGGATCATGCCAGTTTTTGTACTGTTCACATAACTACAGTGCATATTACAATAATATCCTATGATCATCCTTTCGGGAAATCATTATTTTTTAATTACCATAAATTTATAAAACTTTGAACGGCTGTACCTACTAAACCGAGTGACGGATCATGCCAGTTTTTGTACTGTTCACATAACTACAGTGCATATTACAATAATATCCTATGATCATCCTTTCGGGAAATCATTATTTTTTTATTACCATTAATTTTTGAAACTTTGAACGGCTGTACCTCCTAAACCGACTGACGGATCATGTCAGTTTTTTGACTGTTCACTTAGCTATAGTGCTTATTACAATAGTATCCTATGATCAGCCTTGCTGCTGATCGGCCGTTTTTTGCACACATAACTGACCTTTGAACGGCTGTATCTCCTAAAC
This sequence comes from Agonopterix subpropinquella, assembly GCA_922987775.1. Lineage (NCBI taxonomy): Eukaryota > Metazoa > Arthropoda > Insecta > Lepidoptera > Depressariidae > Agonopterix > Agonopterix subpropinquella. The sequence continues at coordinate 20,594,443 of OV277694.1, read as the reverse complement.
CGACTGATGAACCACGTCAGTTTTTGTACTGTTCACTTAGCCTCAGTGCATATTACAATAGTATCATACGATCAGCCTTGCTGCTGATCGGCCGTTTTTTGCACCCATAACTCGCCTTTGAACGGCTGTATCTCCTAAACCGACTGACGATATGCAGGCAGACCGACGTCAACCCCATCACAGAGATGCTCTACACCCTATAAACACTGAATCAGCCTTGCTGCTTATGGTTGCAAAAAGTACACTTATCTCTCGTAATATATGTGAAAAAAATAGGATTCTTCAAAGCTTCATATATCATGAAGTACTAACAGTAGGAGTATGATTTTCGGATATGTGTAAATTGAACATATAATTGAAGTTTTGATAAGAGCCAAAACACGATTAAGACAAATTTTCTCGATAGAAAAACAAGCCAAAGTAGCCTCCGTTTTTATCTATAAACGCTTGGAACTGCTAAACGGTGAATAATAGAAACTCAAGACTTGATTTAAAAAAAAGAGATTGATATTTTCTAAATTTTGATTAGAGCAGAATTGAACTTACATAAATAGTACAATCAAAATTAAATAAAGTTTGATTTGTCGCTCGATTCGTCTCAGGCGCGCGCGCTGCCCCATCTCTTTCTCTCGCATCAGGCCGTAATATAAGCTATCCCACGCCTGTTACGCTTAAATTATTTTTCGACATAGGCTCTTAAGTCTACCTATCAAACTGTACAACTTTTAATATGGGAGCAAACCGATCGTAGCAACTAAAAAATCAGCTATCCCACATTAAACTGCAAAGCCTACTCGACTCAAATGTATGCAATAGCAAATTATTATTTTTTGCTCCGGTCGGTTTGCTGCCATAGTAAAAGTTGTTCAGTTTGATGGGTAGACTCTTAGATTAAAAGGATGCTAATGATATCAATTTCACCCTGTATATTCTACAGATGATTTATGGGTGCACTAAGAAAGGATTTTTCGAAAATCAACCCAAGGGGTACAACGGGGTTTGTTCCTAAATCCATGCGGAGGAAGTCGCGGGCATAAGCTACTATCTATACTTACCTACATGTAAAACAGTTCAGTACTGACGGACCTTAGACTACTATAAGTAGTCTAAGTGACGGACAGACTACGCGCAGCCTAGACCGCTGAAGATAAAAATATGAAAGGAATACTTATACGTATTTTACAGAAGATATAGGGGACTATAGCATATAAGACTATAGCAAGCATTTTTCGAAATAAACCCTAAAATGAAAATGGTGAATGATGAATTGATGATTTACTGGGAATATGTATCAAACATAATTATAAATTACCTATGTCCTTGTGTTCATAATTTTTTCAAAAAATTGATTTTATGTAAAATTCAAATAAATGATTTCTATTCTATATGAAGACGTAAACAATTTCAGTCATTCTTGTTTTTTTTTCTTTCCAGCAACACGATTAAGAGGGCTATTACAAGCGCAGTAGCGCCCTCGTCACAATAATAAAGATTTTTCAATAAAGAAAGCCTAAATTAAAAAAGTGATCAACAGATAAACTACAAAAGCCTTCAAACTATTTTCATAGAATACTTTTATAGGTTTTTTAAAGGTCTAAACATAAAAATTTTGAAAAAAGAAAAAAACCGGCCGCTTTTGTTTTTATTCGAAAGTATCTAAAAGTGGAATGTTAAGAACCTATAAATAACAATGGCTTGAAGGCTTTTGTAGTTTAATAAAGATAATTATCTGTTGAGCACTTTTTTAATTTAGGCTTTCCTTATTGAAAAATCTTTATTATTGTGACGAGGGCGCCACTGCGTTTGTACCCCTTTTAATCTTAGTTACCAATACTGTGTTACGAAATACTACGAAAATTTAAACTTATAAAAATATAGAATAATTAATTTAATCAGCCATTTAAATCTGCTAGACGAATATATCAAGGTTGTCAAAGGCCGCACAAGATCGAATTAATTCTGTACAAAATTAATTAGGTCCACAATTAATTTACTGACAAACGACACGTGTTAAACGATATGAACATACAGACAGACATAATAATTGAAGCTTAAATTAATTTCTTAAAGTGCAGTTGACAGTTGGTAAACATGTTTAAATGTTAGTTTCGAAATATTGGGTAATTAAAAGGATTTTTTTTATTTATTCTTATTTTCTGCGATAAAATAAATACAGGGTCCAACTATTAAATCCTGGTTAATCCACGACACCCGATTACAAGTTATAAGACCATTCCAGAATTTGAAAAAGTAGAACTATCAACAAAATGGAATCACCGACAAAGCAATCGTTGGCAAGCGGTAAGTATACAGTGGCAAATGCAAATGATAACACCACCTTCTAACCTTCAAGCACGCAGTTTTCCTCAGCAAGTTTTCCTTCAGCACAAGACAAGGGACCTATCAACGATACCAAGTATTGTAAATATAATTAACGTGTTTTCCTTTCATTATGGTTAGGTACGAAGCAAAGCAATCATTGGATTGGATCAGTAATGACAAGAGTACACGTGCAGCATTTATAAGCAGCTAAAAGTTTAAGAATTATACTCAGGAGTTTCCTACGTACACCAATGCTAGGTACAGATTTGTGATGTAGGACACAGAATAGATAAGGTACCTACATCCTCCGGCCCGCTGGACCTACGACCTGTACGAGGAATTGGATGATGAAGGCCGATATTGAATTTTTTGGGAAATATTTATATTCGCCAGTAGACGATGATGATGATAATATAGCAGAATAAAGAGATTAGGTACACGATTTAATATAGGCAGCACACCTAAGTATATCCTATACCAAGTAGGTAATTTTTTTATACCTCTTTCCATCGAGACTGAATTGATTACGCAGGTCTTTTTATGCCCAAGCGATAAAATTGTTGACATTTTTACGTTAGCAAAATTATTCTACGTCGTAATTATAACCACTATCTAGCTCTAGTCATATTTGACGGGACGGGACGGGCACGGGACGGGACGGAGCCAGCGAGGGCAATGAAAAATGAACCTTATTTACATAGTAGGAGAGTATAAAATCCTTTGACGGCTAACGGCCTCCGTGCTCCGTCCGTTGCCGTCCCGTCTCCGTCCGTCGCCGTCCCGTCTCCGTCCGTCCACCGCCCGTGCTCCGTCCGTCGCCGTCCCGTCTCCGTCCGTCGCCGTCCCGTCTCCGTCCGTCCTCCGCCCGCGCGGTGTTGCCAATAGTTGATCTCGAAAAATCGAGGAAAATTTTATGGTGAAAGAATTTGATATGGTGAAGGTGACAGTTCAAAATGGCTCGATAGATGGCGCTGCTGAAGCGAGTTACATAACAGTACCTCAGTAACTTCTTTGTTTTTCAACCGATTGCCTCCAAAATCGATATCTGAGAGGCCGCGTGGACCCAGAACACGAATCCGATGTCAGATTTGAGAAAAGTGGCCGCCATCTTGAACTTTTTTGTTTCTTAACCGATTGCTTCCAAAATCGATATCTGGGGGTCCGCGGGACTCCGAACACGAATCCGATGTCAGATTTGAGAAAACTGGCCGCCATCTTGAACTTTTTTGTTTCTTAACCGATTGCTTCCAAAATCGATATCTGGGGGTCCGCGTGGACTCCCAACACGAATCCGATGTCAGATTTGAGAAAAGTGGCCGCCATCTTGAACTTTTTTGTTTCTTAACCGATTGCTTCCAAAATCGATATCCGGGGGTCCGCGTGGACTCCGAACACGAATCCGATGTCAGATTTGAGAAAAGTGGCCGCCATCTTGAACTTTTTTGTTTCTCAACCGATTGCTTCCAAAATCGATATCTGGGGGTCCGCGTGGACTCCGAACACGAATCCGATGTCAGATTTGAGAAAAGTGGCCGCCATCTTGAACTTTTTTGTTTCTTAACCGATTGCTTCCAAAATCGATATCTGGGGGTCCGCGTGGACTCCGAACACGAATCCGATGTCAGATTTGAGAAAAGTGGCCGCCATCTTGAACTTTTTTGTTCCTCAACCGATTGCTTCCAAAATCGATATCTGGGGATCTGCGTGGACTCCCAACACGAATCCGATGTCAGATTTGAGAAAAGTGGCCGCCATCTTGAACTTTTTTGTTTCTCAACCGATTGCTTCCAAAATCGATAACTGACTAACTGATAACTTCTCAAATCTGACATCAGATTCGTGTTTGGAGTCCACGCGGACTCTCAGATATCGAATTTGGAAGCAATCGGTTGAGAAACAAAAAAGTTCAAGATGGCGGCCACTTTTCTCAAATCTGACATTGGATTCGTGTTTGGAGTCCTCGCGTACCCTCATATATCGATTTTGGAAGCAATCAGTTGAGAAACAAAAAAGTTCAAAATGGCGGCCACTTTTCTCAAATCTGACATCGGATTCGTGTTTGGAGTCCACGCGGACCCTCAGATATCGAATTTGGAAGCAATCGGTTGAGAAACAAAAAAGTTCAAGATGGCGGCCACTTTTCTCAAATCTGACATTGGATTCGTGTTTGGAGTCCTCGCGTACCCTCATATATCGATTTTGGAAGCAATCAGTTGAGAAACAAAAAAGTTCAAGATGGCGGCCACTTGTCTCAAATCTGACATCGGATTCGTGTTCGGAGTTCACGCGGACCCCCAGATATCGAATTTGGAAGCAATCGATAGAGAAACAAACTAGTTCAAGATGGCGGCCACTTTTCTCAAATCTGACATCGGATTCATGTTTAGAGTCCACGCGGACCATCAGATATCAATTTTGGAAGCAATCGGTTGAGAAACAAAAAAGTTCAAGATGGCGGCCACTTTTCTCAAACTTGACATCGGATTCGTGTGTGGAGTCCACGCGGATTATCAGACACACGAATCCAATGTCAGATTTGAGAAAAGTGGCCGCCATCTTGAACTTTTTTGTTTCTCAACCGATTGCTTCCAAATTCGATATCTGAGAGTCCGCGTGGACTCCAAACACGAATCCGATGTCAGATTTGAGACAAGTAGCCGCCATCTTGAACTTTTTTGTTTCTTAACCGATTGCTTCCAAAATCGATATCTGGGGGTCCGCGTGGACTCCGAACACGAATCCGATGTCAGATTTGAGAAAAGTGGCCGCCATCTTGAACTTTTTTGTTTCTTAACCGATTGCTTCCAAAATCGATATCCGGGGGTCCGCGTGGACTCTGAACACGAATCCGATGTCAGATTTGAGAAAAGTGGCCGCCATCTTGAACTTTTTTGTTTCTCAACCGATTGCTTCCAAAATCGATATCTGGGGGTCCGCGTGGACTCCCAACACGAATCCGATGTCAGATTTGAGAAAAGTGGCCGCCATCTTGAACTTTTTTGTTTCTCAACCGATTGCTTCCAAAATCGATATCTGGGGGTCCGCGTGGACTCCCAACACGAATCCGATGTCAGATTTGAGAAAAGTGGCCGCCATCTTGAACTTTTTTGTTTCTTAACCGATTGCTTCCAAAATCGATATCCGGGGGTCCGCGTGGACTCTGAACACGAATCCGATGTCAGATTTGAGAAAAGTGGCCGCCATCTTGAACTTTTTTGTTCCTCAACCGATTGCTTCCAAAATCGATATCTGGGGATCTGCGTGGACTCCCAACACGAATCCGATGTCAGATTTGAGAAAAGTGGCCGCCATCTTGAACTTTTTTGTTTCTCAACCGATTGCTTCCAAAATCGATAACTGACTAACTGATAACTTCTCAAATCTGACATCAGATTCGTGTTCGGATTCCACGCGGATCCTCAGGTATCGATTTTGGAAGCAATCGGTTGAGAAACAAAAAAGTTCAAGATGGCGGCCACTTTTCTCAAATCTAACATCAGATTTGTGTTCGGAGTTCACGCGGACCCCCAGATATCGAATTTGGAAGCAATCGGTTGAGAAACAAACAAGTTCAAGATGGCGGCCACTTTTCTCAAATCTGACATCGGGTTCGTGTTTGGAGTCCACGGGGACCCTCAGATATCGAATTTGGAAGCAATCGGTTGAGAAACAAAAAAGTTCAAGATGGCGGCTACTTGTCTCAAATCTGACATCGGATTCGTGTTTGGAGTCCACGCGGACCCTCAGATATCGATTTTGGAAGCAATCGGTTGAGAAACAAAAAAGTTCAAGATGGCGGCCACTTTTCTCAAATCTGACATTGGATTCGTGTTTGGAGTCCTCGCGGACCCTCAGATATCGATTTTGGAAGCAATCGGTTAAGAAACAAAAAAGTTCAAGATGGCGGCTACTTGTCTCAAATCTGACATCGGATTCGTGTTTGGAGTCCACGCGGACTCTCAGATATCGAATTTGGAAGCAATCGGTTGAGAAACAAAAAAGTTCAAGATGGCGGCCACTTTTCTCAAATCTGACATTGGATTCGTGTTTGGAGTCCTCGCGTACCCTCATATATCGATTTTGGAAGCAATCAGTTGAGAAACAAAAAAGTTCAAAATGGCGGCCACTTTTCTCAAATCTGACATCGGATTCGTGTTTGGAGTCCACGCGGACCCTCAGATATCGAATTTGGAAGCAATCGGTTGAGAAACAAAAAAGTTCAAGATGGCGGCCACTTTTCTCAAATCTGACATTGGATTCGTGTTTGGAGTCCTCGCGTACCCTCATATATCGATTTTGGAAGCAATCAGTTGAGAAACAAAAAAGTTCAAGATGGCGGCCACTTGTCTCAAATCTGACATCGGATTCGTGTTCGGAGTTCACGCGGACCCCCAGATATCGAATTTGGAAGCAATCGATAGAGAAACAAACTAGTTCAAGATGGCGGCCACTTTTCTCAAATCTGACATCGGATTCATGTTTAGAGTCCACGCGGACCATCAGATATCAATTTTGGAAGCAATCGGTTGAGAAACAAAAAAGTTCAAGATGGCGGCCACTTTTCTCAAACTTGACATCGGATTCGTGTGTGGAGTCCACGCGGATTATCAGACACACGAATCCAATGTCACATTTGAGAAAAGTGGCCGCCATCTTGAACTTTTTTGTTTCTCAACCGATTGCTTCCAAATTCGATATCTGAGAGTCCGCGTGGACTCCAAACACGAATCCGATGTCAGATTTGAGACAAGTAGCCGCCATCTTGAACTTTTTTGTTTCTTAACCGATTGCTTCCAAAATCGATTTCCGGGGGTCCGCGTGGACTCTGAACACGAATCCGATGTCAGATTTGAGAAAAGTGGCCGCCATCTTGAACTTTTTTGTTTCTTAACCGATTGCTTCCAAAATCGATATCCGGGGGTCCGCGTGGACTCTGAACACGAATCCGATGTCAGATTTGAGAAAAGTGGCCGCCATCTTGAACTTTTTTCTTTCTCAACCGATTGCTTCCAAAATCGATATCTGGGGGTCCGCGTGGACTCCCAACACGAATCCGATGTCAGATTTGAGAAAAGTGGCCGCCATCTTGAACTTTTTTGTTTCTCAACCGATTGCTTCCAAAATCGATATCTGGGGGTCCGCGTGGACTCCCAACACGAATCCGATGTCAGATTTGAGAAAAGTGGCCGCCATCTTGAACTTTTTTGTTTCTTAACCGATTGCTTCCAAAATCGATATCTGGGGGTCCGCGTGGACTCTGAACACGAATCCGATGTCAGATTTGAGAAAAGTGGCCGCCATCTTGAACTTTTTTGTTTCTCAACCGATTGCTTCCAAAATCGATATCTGGGGGTCCGCGTGGACTCCCAACACGAATCCGATGTCAGATTTGAGAAAAGTGGCCGCCATCTTGAACTTTGTTGTTTCTTAACCGATTGCTTCCAAAATCGATATCCGGGGGTCCGCGTGGACTCCGAACACGAATCCGATGTCAGATTTGAGAAAAGTGGCCGCCATCTTGAACTTTTTTGTTTCTCAACCGATTGCTTCCAAAATCGATATCTGGGGGTCCGCGTGGACTCCGAACACGAATCCGATGTCAGATTTGAGAAAAGTGGCCGTCATCTTGAACTTTTTTGTTTCTTAACCGATTGCTTCCAAAATCGATATCCGGGGGACCGCGTGGACTCTGAACACGAATCCGATGTCAGATTTGAGAAAAGTGGCCGCCATCTTGAACTTTTTTGTTTCTTAACCGATTGCTTCCAAAATCGATATCCGGGGGTCCGCGTGGACTCTGAACACGAATCCGATGTCAGATTTGAGAAAAGTGGCCGCCATCTTGAACTTTTTTGTTTCTTAACCGATTGCTTCCAAAATCGATATCTGGGGGTCCGCGTGGACTCCGAACACGAATCCGATGTCAGATTTGAAAAAACTGGCCGCCATCTTGAACTTTTTTGTTTCTTAACCGATTGCTTCCAAAATCGATATCTGGGGGTCCGCGTGGACTCCCAACACGAATCCGATGTCAGATTTGAGAAAAGTGGCCGCCATCTTGAACTTTTTTGTTTCTTAACCGATTGCTTCCAAAATCGATATCTGGGGGTCCGCGTGGACTCCGAACACGAATCCGATGTCAGATTTGAGAAAACTGGCCGCCATCTTGAACTTTTTTGTTTCTTAACCGATTGCTTCCAAAATCGATATCTGGGGGTCCGCGTGGACTCCCAACACGAATCCGATGTCAGATTTGAGTAAAGTGGCCGCCATCTTGAACTTTTTTGTTTCTCAACCGATTGCTTCCAAAATTGATATCCGGGGGTCCGCGTGGACTCCGAACACGAATCCGATGTCAGATTTGAGAAAAGTGGCCGCCATCTTGAACTTTTTTGTTTCTCAACCGATTGCTTCCAAATTCGATATCTGGGGGTCCGCGTGGACTCCGAACACGAATCCGATGTCAGATTTGAGAAAAGTGGCCGCCATCTTGAACTTTTTTGTTTCTTAACCGATTGCTTCCAAAATCGATACCCGGGGGTCCGCGTGGACTCCGAACACGAATCCGATGTCAGATTTGAGAAAAGTGGCCGCCATCTTGAACTTTTTTGTTTCTTAACCGATTGCTTCCAAAATCGATATCCGGGGGTCCGCGTGGACTCTGAACACGAATCCGATGTCAGATTTGAGAAAAGTGGCCGCCATCTTGAACTTTTTTGTTTCTTAACCGATTGCTTCCAAAATCGATATCTGGGGGTCCGCGTGGACTCCCAACACGAATCCGATGTCAGATTTGAGTAAAGTGGCCGCCATCTTGAACTTTTTTGTTTCTTAACCGATTGCTTCCAAAATTGATATCCGGGGGTCCGCGTGGACTCCGAACACGAATCCGATGTCAGATTTGAGAAAAGTGGCCGCCATCTTGAACTTTTTTGTTTCTCAACCGATTGCTTCCAAAATCGATATCTGGGGGTCCGCGTGGACTCCGAAAACGAATCCGATGTCAGATTTGAGAAAAGTGGCCGCCATCTTGAACTTTTTTGTTTCTTAACCGATTGCTTCCAAAATCGATACCCGGGGGTCCGCGTGGACTCCGAACACGAATCCGATGTCAGATTTGAGAAAAGTGGCCGCCATCTTGAACTTTTTTGTTTCTTAACCGATTGCTTCCAAAATCGATATCCGGGGGTCCGCGTGGACTCTGAACACGAATCCGATGTCAGATTTGAGAAAAGTGGCCGCCATCTTGAACTTTTTTGTTTCTTAACCGATTGCTTCCAAAATCGATATCTGGGGGTCCGCGTGGACTCCCAACACGAATCCGATGTCAGATTTGAGTAAAGTGGCCGCCATCTTGAACTTTTTTGTTTCTTAACCGATTGCTTCCAAAATTGATATCCGGGGGTCCGCGTGGACTCCGAACACGAATCCGATGTCAGATTTGAGAAAAGTGGCCGCCATCTTGAACTTTTTTGTTTCTCAACCGATTGCTTCCAAAATCGATATCTGGGGGTCCGCGTGGACTCCGAACACGAATCCGATGTCAGATTTGAGAAAAGTGGCCGCCATCTTGAACTTTTTTGTTTCTTAACCGATTGCTTCCAAAATCGATACCCGGGGGTCCGCGTGGACTCCGAACACGAATCCGATGTCAGATTTGAGAAAAGTGGCCGCCATCTTGAACTTTTTTGTTTCTTAACCGATTGCTTCCAAAATCGATATCCGGGGGTCCGCGTGGACTCTGAACACGAATCCGATGTCAGATTTGAGAAAAGTGGCCGCCATCTTGAACTTTTTTGTTTCTCAACCGATTGCTTCCAAAATCGATATCTGATAATCCGCGTGGACTCCCAACACGAATCCGATGTCAGATTTGAGAAAAGTGGCCGCCATCTTGAACTTTTTTGTTTCTCAACCGATTGCTTCCAAAATCGATATGCGGGGGTCCGCGTGGACTCCGAACACGAATCCGATGTCAGATTTGAGAAAAGTGGCCGCCATCTTGAACTATTTTGTTTCTCAACCGATTGCTTCCAAAATCGATATCCGGGGGTCCGCGTGGACTCCGAACACGAAACCGATGTCAGATTTGAGAAAAGTGGCCGCCATCTTGAACTTTTTTGTTTCTTAACCGATTGCTTCCAAAATCGATATCTGGGGGTCCGCGTGGACTCCGAACACGAATCCGATGTCAGATTTGAGAAAAGTGGCCGCCATCTTGAACTTTTTTGTTCCTCAACCGATTGCTTCCAAAATCGATATCTGGGGATCTGCGTGGACTCCCAACACGAATCCGATGTCAGATTTGAGAAAAGTGGCCACCATCTTGAACTTTTTTGTTTCTCAACCGATTGCTTCCAAAATCGATAACTGACTAACTGATAACTTCTCAAATCTGACATCAGATTCGTGTTCGGATTCCACGCGGATCCTCAGGTATCGATTTTGGAAGCAATCGGTTGAGAAACAAAAAAGTTCAAGATGGCGGCCACTTTTCTCAAATCTAACATCAGATTTGTGTTCGGAGTTCACGCGGACCCCCAGATATCGAATTTGGAAGCAATCGGTTGAGAAACAAACAAGTTCAAGATGGCGGCCACTTTTCTCAAATCTGACATCGGGTTCGTGTTTGGAGTCCACGGGGACCCTCAGATATCGAATTTGGAAGCAATCGGATGAGAAACAAAAAAGTTCAAGATGGCGGCTACTTGTCTCAAATCTGACATCGAATTCGTGTTTGGAGTCCACGCGGACCCTCAGATATCGATTTTGGAAGCAATCGGTTGAGAAACAAAAAAGTTCAAGATGGCGGCCACTTTTCTCAAATCTGACATTGGATTCGTGTTTGGAGTCCTCGCGGACCCTCAGATATCGATTTTGGAAGCAATCGGTTAAGAAACAAAAAAGTTCAAGATGGCGGCTACTTGTCTCAAATCTGACATCGGATTCGTGTTTGGAGTCCACGCGGACTCTCAGATATCGAATTTGGAAGCAATCGGTTGAGAAACAAAAAAGTTCAAGATGGCGGCCACTTTTCTCAAATCTGACATTGGATTCGTGTTTGGAGTCCTCGCGTACCCTCATATATCGATTTTGGAAGCAATCAGTTGAGAAACAAAAAAGTTCAAAATGGCGGCCACTTTTCTCAAATCTGACATCGGATTCGTGTTTGGAGTCCACGCGGACCCTCAGATATCGAATTTGGAAGCAATCGGTTGAGAAACAAAAAAGTTCAAGATGGCGGCCACTTTTCTCAAATCTGACATTGGATTCGTGTTTGGAGTCCTCGCGTACCCTCATATATCGATTTTGGAAGCAATCAGTTGAGAAACAAAAAAGTTCAAGATGGCGGCCACTTGTCTCAAATCTGACATCGGATTCGTGTTCGGAGTTCACGCGGACCCCCAGATATCGAATTTGGAAGCAATCGATAGAGAAACAAACTAGTTCAAGATGGCGGCCACTTTTCTCAAATCTGACATCGGATTCATGTTTAGAGTCCACGCGGACCATCAGATATCAATTTTGGAAGCAATCGGTTGAGAAACAAAAAAGTTCAAGATGGCGGCCACTTTTCTCAAACTTGACATCGGATTCGTGTGTGGAGTCCACGCGGATTATCAGATATCGATTTTGGAAGCAATCGGTTGAGAAACAAAAAAGTCCATAATGGCGGCCACTTTTCTCAAATCTGACATCGGATTCGTATTCGGAGTCCACGCGGACCCCCAGATATCGATTTTGGAAGCAATCGGTTGAGAAACAAAAAAGTTCAAGATGGCGGCCACTTTTCTCAAATCTGACATCGGATTCGTGTTTGGAGTTCACGCAGACCCCCAGATATCGATTTTGGAAGCAATCGGTTGAGAAACCAAAAAGTTCAAGATGGCGGCCACTTTTCTCAAATCTGACATCGGATTCGTGTTCGGAGTCCACGCGGACCCCCAGATATCGATTTTGGAAGCAATCGGTTAAGAAACAAAAAAGTTCAAGATGGCGGCCACTTTTCTCAAATCTGACATCGGATTCGTGTTTGGAGTCCACGCGGACCCCTAGATATCGATTTTGGAAGCAATCGGTTAAGAAACAAAAAAGTTCAAGATGGCGGCCACTTTTCTCAAATCTGACATCAGATTCGTGTTTAGAGTCCACGCAGACCATCAGATATCGATTTTGGAAGCAATCGGTTAAGAAACAAAAAAGTTCAAGATGGCGGCCACTTTTCTCAAATCTGACATCGGATTCGTGTTTGGAGTCCACGCGGACCCCTAGATATCGATTTTGGAAGCAATCGGTTAAGAAACAAAAAAGTTCAAGATGGCGGCCACTTTTCTCAAATCTGACATCAGATTCGTGTTTAGAGTCCACGCAGACCATCAGATATCGATTTTGGAAGCAATCGGTTGAGAAACAGAAAAGTTCAAGATGGCGGCCACATTTCTCAAATTTAACATCGGATTCGTGTTTGGAGTCCACGCGGACCATCAGATATCGATTTTGGAAGCAATCGGGTTGAGAAACAAAAAATTTCAAGATGGCGGCCACTTTTCTCAAATCTGACATCGGATTCGTGTTTGGAGTCCACGTCGACCCCCAGATATCGATTTTGGAAGCAATCGGTTGAGAAACAAAAAAGTTCAAGATGGCGGCCACTTTTCTCAAATCTGACATCAGATTCCTGTTTAGAGTCCACGCGGACCGGACCCTCAGTTATCGATTTTGGAATCAATCGGTTGAAAAACAAAATCATTGTTTTTTTTTTAACTTAGATCATAGTGAACGTTGTTCAGTTTGATTATCTGAAGCACCCCTGTAATAGCGCATTTAAATGTACACTCTGTACCTATACCTCCTGAGTCTCTATAATATAAGGTAGTTCTTGCGCGATTTGTGTCTTGATCTTCTTCCCAGGAGTGCGATTTTTGAAACTCATAGAAACTCTTTGAAATCAGCAGTTGATAAATTTAATATTAGGTCTTCTTCTTATCGTGTGGGCAGGCCCTGGTGTCAGAGTTTTTTCAGACCGCCTTACGGCCTCTGACGTGGTTTTTATGTAACGACTACTACCACCAGAGATAGTAGCCGGGACCAACGGCTTAGTGTGCCATCCGAAGCACGGAATCATTTTTCTTTTCGGACAATCAGGTGATTCAGCCTGCAATGTCCTAACCAACTAGGGAAAAACGCACAAAGTGACATATCACTAGGTGTCCCCCGTGGGATCCGAACCCACGACCTCCGTATCGAGAGCCAATGCTCTTAACCACTAGACCACGGAGGCAGTTAGGTACCTACTATGGAGACGTGCATCTTTCTACTGCTGATTTAACATTAACAAATCATACTCCAGGAGAGTGATTTTCGAAAGTCAAATCAGCAGTAGAAATATGTCCATACATTTTCAACTGCTGCCGCACTCTTCCGCATTTTTCAAGTCTGAAGTGCGATTTTTGAAAATCATACGAGCGACTTGGCATTAGAAAATGCCAAAATTACTATGGAGATTATGCATCTTTCTACTGCCAAGTTGCTCGTATGATTTTCAAAAATCGCACTTCTGTTTGCCGGGTACTGACTGTTCTACCGTACGGGGTATGAAATTACCGTTAAAATTCGATAATTAAAGTACGTCTGGCAACACTGGGTGTCGGTTTCGCGTCGTGCCCGCCCGTCCTCCGCCCGCGCCCGTCCGTTGCCGTCCCGTCTCCGTCCGTTGCCGTCCCGTCTCCGTCCGTCCTCCGTCCGTGCCCGTGCTCCGTCCGTTGCCGTCCCGTCTCCGTCCGTTGCCGTCCCGTCTCCGTCCGTCCTCCGTCCGTCTCCGCGCCGTTGTAGTATGACTAAAGCTTCTAGGTACATTATTTTATAGCCTCGTAGGTATTACATCAACGCTTGCGGCTAGGTTAAGGAAATTGTTTTAATAATGTTATCAGAGCGGGGCGGCCAAACCACGCGTTTTCCTTGTTAACCAGGTATAGGAAGAAAAACAAGTAGCCATTCGTTCTAAAAATCAGTCCAAAATGCCTGCCTCCGTAGTCTAATGGTTAAGAGCATTGGCTCTCGACACGGAGGTCGTGAGTTCGATTCCCACGGGGGACACCTAGTGATATGTCACTTTGTGTGTTTTTCCCCAGTTGGTTAGGACATTGCAGGCTGAATCACCTGATTGTCTGAAAACAAAAATGATTCCGTGTTTCGAATGGCACGTTGAGCCGTTGGTCCCAGCTACTATCTCTGGTGGTAGTAGTCGTTACATAAAAACCACGTCAGAGGCCGTAAGGCGGTCTGAAAAAACTCTGACACCAGGGCTCTGCCCACACGATAAGAAAGAAGTCCTAACCAGGATCTTGTTGTGTAACTAACTGAACTCGATCGCTATCAAATCGCAGTTCTTAGCGTTCTTAACTTCTTCACATTCAGTTAATTAATAACAGACAAATATGATGATCACAGAAATAACAATTACTTAAAAATTCGAGTGCAGTCATAATACGTTGCCAATCTTGTAAACTATATAATCGGAAACTTACACAATAACACTGACTCTACCTGATCCAGAATCTTCCTAAAACAGATTCTTCTGTAAACCACCGAAGTGGCTACATTTTGTATGTAAACATGGTAGGATATCGACTTCAGATTTAGGTAAAGACTCTCCTCTTAGGTACTGAATAATAAATATCCAAATAACTGTTGAAAATACCCAGAGGAATGTAAATTGGAGTAGGTACTACAGTAATGAACCTATAATAGTGTAATAAATTACATCCATTAAAAGCAGAATGGGTACAAAACTATACAATTAAATAAACCGACGGAATCTTGTACCTTGTGGATAACCTAATAGACTACCAGAAACCAATAAAAAACTAAGTACACTGCAAAAATTGAACTGCTATTATCTCGTAACGATTCGCCAACTTGATCAGTTAAGAACGAACGTGCTAATTCAATTGCTTCAACATTAAATTCACTTTCGACTAATCGAGTTAACTTCTATTAAATCACCTGTCCATTTTGTTAACCAATAAGAAGTGAGATTTATTGCTAAATACTTTTTATTGGTGAAATGGTGCTAACGTTTTACGTAACTGAAATTATTGTAGTAGGAAGTTATAGGTAGGGCTACCACCCCTTAGTTTTCAGGTTCGAAGCAATCCAATCCAATCGAATGCAAGCCAAGAAAATTCTCAGATTACGCACGACTGAAGCGTACAGATTTTTAAAACTCACAATGGCCTCGATTCGGAGTGTACCACGACTAAACTAAACTAAATGTATTCCTGTCACTTTCTAAAATAAGATTAAGAAAAGAGACAGAAAACCAACAGCTGGCTTTAGTGCTGTCAAAGTGACGTTAAATGCGCAAAATAAGATGCCATCATAATGTACGCCATCTTATTTAAGTCGTTTTTGGGCGTTTAACGTCACTTTGACAGCACTAAAGTCAGCTGTTGGTTTTCTGTCTCTTTTCTTAATCTTATTTTAGAAAGTGACAGGAATACATTTAGTTTAGTTTAGTCGTGGTACACTCCGAATCGAGGCCAATAGCAATACCCCAATACAATCTCCAATAACTGCTCAGAACAAAACACCTCTCAATACCCAGTAGCAACAACGTATTCGTAGTAGGCGTGTTTTTTTAGGTAGGTTCTAAACTAAGGCCAGATATAAAAATTCTGTCTGTCTTTACAATGATAATTTTTATAGAATAGAAAACTTAATTTTCGACCAACTGGAATCAAAATGTTGCTAGTAACACATATATCCTATTGTTAGTTTATGCACAACAATATACTACTTAATTATAATTTGTTTATTTGTCAGCACGTGAACCATCAATCGTGGGTATAGGGTTCATTATACTCTGTGATTATAGTATATTATGTGAAATTGGTTCATTATCATTACTTATATCAGTTTTATCTTTATCTTTTTGGTTTCCTGTTCATATAGTTATAAAGGGTCTCTGACAGCCCTAGTTATAATAGTTATTGCGATCTTATTTTATCTTTATACATTTTATTACTGTTCACAAATAAATAACTTGAGGCAAGTACAATAGAATCCATTAATCACTCTTGATTTCAAATAAATGTCTCTGCTACATTTATTTCCAACTAAGAATTCTTGTACAAAGGAAATGCATAATACGTGGTAGTAACTCAAATTATTGCATAAGAGGTCCAATAATTTACTACAACCCGGGCGAATTAACTAGGCACCTGGCTCGCACGTGGCTCGGAATTTGACACCCCTCCTGCTACCCCCCGCGGGACCCCGCCGTGGCTGTGCTAGGCCGTAGCATAGCATTTCAGTTACCATTGCACGTGTCCCTGAGCTTTAGCATTTTCGAGTTATTCTTTCCGAGTTTTCCGAGTTTTTTATTTCGAGCCACGTGCGAGCCAGGTACCAAGTTAATTCGCCCGGGTTGTAGTCCAAATCTGTTTTTATACAGCCAAAGGTAGATTATTTTTCGTTTATTGGGAAATATGACACAGTAAAATTTTAGCATATTTTATAAACTACATATTCTCCCAATTTTGCCACAGATACTGTTCTTTACAGGGCCACATCAAAACACTTTTGCTACACCAATGTCCTTTTTATTAATTAAATCAACGAAGAGACTAAAAAATGCCAGTATTTTTAATAACAAATCACCTTAACAAATCTAAGATTAGCATCGTTTCAAAAGACTAAACCTCTGGCTAGATACCAAATTATAATGTCAAATTAGACATGAAAATATAAGCATATTTTGATACCAGTCGGCCTTGCAAGCTTCAGCTTGACAAACTGTTTGATAATTGATCTAATGACTATTAGATGTTAACGCCAGATTAACTTTAACTTGACACTTTAGTAGGTATAGTACGTAGGTTTATTTACTTTAAATTATAACTTGACAGCTTGAACAATTATCTAACAGGGAAATATAATTAAGTCAACACAGTGTTTTTTTATTGACCAAAATATTATTTGATACTTACCGAAATATATAATAATATATTCTACATTCTACAACCTTCACTGGTGCAAGGTGCCATACGCCATACCTATTTACCGTATAGGTATCAAAAATTATTTTGTCGAGGTAAAGATAGAAATTGGTCGTTTATTGAACCACATCCACGACGATCTAATAACTAAAGAAGGTAAAGCCTTCGATTTTATCTTCCGAAGTTAAGTTCCAGTAGCTTTTCCCTAGCCACTGAAAATCTTGCCCCGTCACCAAAAACTAACATCTAACAACTAACTAACCTTACACTAGGCTTAGGTACTAATAGCCATGCTTTTCCTATTCTCCTCCAGTTTGCAACGGTCCCTCCGTTAGATCTGTCAGATATTTCCAAACATCCATCCATTTTCCATCTCTTGAGAGATAAGCTCGTCCTTTGTACCTACATGTCTTTTCTATTGTTTATATCAATGTGCCTGTGTTTTCCAGCAATGGGACGAAATAAAAAAGGCCTGTAACAGCTAGAAGATATTTATTTGCTGGTTATCTGCGAGAGCCAGTCGGCTGGTGAAAAAGGGCGCAGCCTCCCTTGCAAGACCTCATATTACGCCTTGTCAGCGCCATCTATCCAATTTCAGATGCAGATATCGCTTTACAAATATATTAATTTAAATATCTAAACTATTATAAAACTGTAACAGTAGTGTGTCTGTACATTGAAGATATTTACAAAAAAAAGATTACGATATGGTTTTTAGGCTTCCCTGATTCCAAATCACAAATTTTTGGACTTTTTGTCTGTCTGTTTGTTTGTTTGTTTGGGTGTTTGTTTGTTCGAGTATCACGCAAAAACTACTGAACCGATTTTGATGAAACTTTTTTTGTTTGATAGCTTATGATCTGGTATATAATTTATGCGGACGAAGTCGCGGGTAAAAGCTCGTAGTTTTATAATTGCAACAATAAAGTGTTATAATAATATTTATTCTCTCTACTCATCCTAGATTAGAGTTTAGACTTTAGAGTCATCCTTCGGGCTCACTGGGCTTTATTGTCTGGTGTTGTGGGTGGTCGCCGCAGTTGATCCTGGTTTACAGGAGTTACAGCGATGGGAATGTATCCTATGCCTGATACACCTAACAACATTCCACAATAAAGTTGGCTAAACAGCGAACATTTTAGCTGTCTGTAAGTGCCAATTCAGTATCATATTCTAGCGAACAGTCCTCGTTACTTATATATAATCGGTTTACACGACAGCGTTTGCTAATACCTACTTACTACTTAACACGAAGATGGACACAACTAGTTATTAGATCACTTTCGCTTCGGATCGCGATCGTGACGTGACGTATTATGTCTGATGCGGTTAGAAGCGATGTAAGAATGGTTACTGATCGATAGGAAGTGAATGTTGAGAATTGCTTGGATTCTGTGGTGTGTGGTCAACGAAACATACCTACCTTAACAGAATGTACTTACCTACTTATAACGTAAGCACATAATTATGACGCTCATTTGCGACAGGAATGTGTTATCTGTTCGAAATTTCACTTTGGTATAATATCTAAAGTCTCTATTATGAGAACCAGACAATGGATAACATTAAACATCTGTGACCCATATACAGGGTGAAATTGATATCATTGGCATCCTTTTGAACTAAGAGTCTACCCATCAAACTGAACAACTTTCACTATGGGAGCAAACCGATCGGAACAAAAAAAAATCAGCTGTTGCATACATTTGAGTCGAGTACGCATTGCAGTTTAGTATGGGACAGCTGATTTTTTGTTCTTCCGATCGGTTTGCTCCCATAGTGAAAGTTGTCCAGTTTGATGGGTAGACTCTTAGTTTCAAAGGATGCTAATGATATCAATTTCACCCTGTAGAAATCGGTTAGAAGATCGGAGTAGTAACTATTACCTACTAGATATACTATTACCTAGATGTTAGTTACCTACTTGGAAATGTCATCACGTTTGAAGAGAAAATTTCGGTGTTTTTGGGAGTCTTTTCTGTTATTGCAGTCACTCACTTCATCATCATAATCAGCCTATATTATACGTCCCACTGCAGGGCACAGGCCTACCCTCAGGGAGATTGTATGGGCGTCCAATGCGGATTGATAGACTTCATATACGTATCAGAATTTCCTCTTTACTCAGGTTTCCTCACTGTTTTCCTTCACCTTTTGAGTCGGTATTACGTAAATAAGTTAGTTTACATTCACAATTTAAACGGTTGATTTTTAAATCACTCTTTTTAGAAAAGTTAACCACCTTTCACACAATCCTTTTCGAAAAGAACAGGAACTTTCGATACTCATTCGGAAACTAACAATCAATGGTTAACTCAGTTAAGTGCATTCTCGTGTTACGCTAGATTGCGCGAAAGTGCTTCCAGTAACTAGCGCAAGTAATTTATGGGTTATTTCATGGTACGTTTCGGACCGCCCTTTAATCAAGCCCTAAATGTTTCCCAGAATGTTATTATCAAAGAGGCTTTCAGAATGGTTCTGAAATATGCCCGTATAATGGCCGGGAAACAGCTTGCAAAAAACTTGACTGCGCAGAACAAAATCTCTGTTAAAAGATGGTAGGTATTTATTGCAAGAAGAGGTAAGAATGCTGAGCGAGAACAGAAAGAAAAAACCAACTGAATAAGGACTTACCAAACATTAAACAAGAATTAAAGATTATTGCAAATCCCCCCATTTTGGGGGAGGCTTATGTCCATCAGTGGACGTCTATCGCCTGATATGATGATGATTATGATGAAACAAGAATAGGTATATTTGCTTCTGTAAATTAATCTACTATGTTGCATAAAGAAATTATCAATCATAATATTCATAACATGGCACAATATTTCAAGACATAAATGCAGGTGATTGAAATTAAGAAACATCAATTAGTCAATTAGCAAGTTGTATTAGGTTAGAATATCATTATTTATTCAAATTTGCCACATGATCTGAATCAGGAATGCTGCTTGGTTTCGGTGGGTGCCAAATGCTAAGCTTATTTCAAAATCACCGAATACCGAAGGCTATAAAAGGATAATTAATACTTTAGGACATAAACTTACCCTGTTTGGGTGTCCATAATGTATACCAGCTTGTCGAGTTAGTTTGTGTTTTCTTGCCGCTAAAACACTAACTATAAAATAGTTATTATGGTCATCTATAGATATTTTATACAAAGATGTCTGAGATATAGGAAAATGGAAAAGGAATTGCTTCCAAGTTCAACATCTTCTTAAGGCGAGATTGAAGCGATAATAGAAAAATATGACGCCTACAGTCATAATATTAGTGTATGAGGAACCCCATTACACAATTTTCTGTCAAGTGCTATATAACGGAGTAGAAGTGGTAGAACTGAAAAACATCATTCGACACAATACGAAATTAATTAAGCAAAATCTAATCTGAACAAAGTACCTATATACATCGTAACAAACCCAAATGATTTCATTTATTATTAGAATTTTAAAATGTTTGGGCTCTCAGTTAGATTCAGAGTTATTTAAAATTGGTTTAGAATCTGGGGGAAATATTCACATCTTTTATGGAATCATGTAAAGTTGTATTTTCAAATTGGTTCTTAAAATCTACACGATCATATCTTTTAAAATATTTGTCATGAATTCATGATAGCTTTTATTTTGTTAGCTTCAACAACTTCATTAGCTAATTAATACTAGGCATGCTAACTGACGTATTAGTTACGTTGTATAACATTGTATAACTCAAGAGCCCTGAAGGAGACTTCGATGTAGGTGGCAAGGTGTGGCCACCTTACACAACCCAACTGTTTCTATCTAGAATTCTAGACTAGACCGTGTCTGTGCTAATCTGTTATAAATTATTAGCAAATAAGCGCCGTTGGAACAACATCGATAGACACCGGAAATACGTTTACCATGCTTTCTGTTTAATACGGACATGTCTTGTTTATCAGTGTGAGGAATTCCTGATTCTAGCAGTTTACGAAACTATCACGGATATGGAGTTACAGATTGTAAAAATTAGGTTCCTAACTTCCTACCTATACTCTACTAAATAATATATTGACTGACTGAATAAACTGTAAATGAATATGAATCAGGAACTTGTTACGAGTATTATTTTGACTTTGGTTCTATAAAGTTGTTCAGTTAGATAAATAGTCTGATCATCAATCAACATATTAAGTAGGACCCTATTAGTTAGAAACTATAATCATAGATAATATCAGGACTTTGAGTGCTGTCTCCGAAGAACTGATGACTGTTGTAATCAGGTGCTAAGTAATCATCAAATTAAGTTTTTTCGGTCTTTATTTTATCATTTAATAAACTGATATTTTGGGTTCAGGACTCTTTCAGATTTTCTTCTCTAACCCACTTTACATTCAATATAAATAAAATGACAGATCGCTTATTGTAGATTTTGTGGTAACTACAATACCTACTAGTTAAACGTAAGCATTATTCGACATTAATTCAAAATTATATACGCAACATAAAATTAACGCACACAAAGGCAATAGTCGAGCTCTAAATTTGCATTAATTTGCTAAACTTGCAGCGTAGCCTCATTAGATAAACGATTAGATAAAGAAAAAAAATTGGACCCAGTTTTTTGCTTGAAATCTGCACTGATACCGGACAACCTTGCGTTGTGTCTTACCTCCGCATTCAGAGGAAAATAAACGTAGGTAGGTATTATGTTCTATTCAACAGCTTCTAAGTACGACGCCGACGGCCCGGTAGCACAGTCGGTAGTGAACCTGCCTGCTGTGCTGAAGGTCGCGGGTTCGAATCCCGTAAGGAACAAATATTTGTATGATGAATATGAATATTTGTACCCGAGTCATGGATGTTTGTATCTATATATGTATTGTATATGTTTGTCTAGTCATCATAATACAAGTCCAGGCTAGATTCTGGTACTTTAAATGTGGCTAGATAATTTGTGTGACATTGTCCAAGATATTTATTTATTTATTATTATTCTAAGTATTACAAGTACAAGACAATCTGGAACAAGACCATAGTGATTGTATTAATACGCGAAATGGTCAAGTTATGTCAGGGAATAGGGGGGAAGAAAGACCCATGATGTGCATAATCTAATCAAGGAGAAAGACGGCTAGCGTAGAAACCCAAGTTTTCTCTTACAGTCTAATAATAGCTCATAAAAAAACGCAATTCTAAGACGACGACCATGTTAGGTCCACTCCAAAAAAAAAAGTTATATCTATAAATTGTTAATCCTAAACGAATGATATTCCAATGAAATCAATGAAATCTACCTATATGACCAAATACTTACAACTAAAATTAAAATCCTCAAAAGTTTGTTATTGATGGATTGTTTTCCTCTTTCTCCTCCACCTATCTCTAGCCTAAAGTGAAGGAAAAGGTTGATGTCATGTCGTATCAAGAACTCAAGAGACTAGAGCGGAAAGTGGACAGTATATTCCACCGACAAGAGCGTACCTCTTAAATAAGATGATGATGATGATGGCCTCCTATATCGCACAACTGAATGTGAAGATTTGTTACTAGAATAATTATGTTAATTTATATCTTTAACTAAGGATACTATTTGAAATAAATAAAAAAAATGAAAAACTTTGGTGAACAGGCACCCTAAAACACTACAACTATTAATATTTATAATCACATTTAAACTGCAGAGGTGACGTCAAGGAATCTAAAGTTTTCGAACAAGACCACAAAGGCTCGCTACAATAATATGGAAATGGACCAAAGGCAGAGGTCAGTCCCTTCACCAAGATGTCATAGAACGCTTCGATGGGCCGGGGTCTAAGGCAAACTTGAATGGAATGTTTTAGTTATTCATGAGCTTTAGCTATTGATACTTATCTCTGTTTAGGTAGGAGTATGTTACTACGTTTTTCGAATGAGTTCGGGCAAACTGAATAAGTACTCGCTGGAAGAAAATAATTACGAATTAGGTACATATAACTTGCATATAACCAGTTGCAGTCACGACAATTTCTTTAAAACTACTTAGGTACTGGAAGGGAAAATAAAGGCAAGGGAAGCCCTAAAAAGAGTTACCTAATAGGTGAAAGAAAGGGTCAGTGTCGTGCGTGTCGTATAATATAAACAACTCAAGGCAATATCGGAAAAGAGAAACAATGATAATTGATCGAATTCTATCTACTAAAAAAAACATGCAAAAAAGAGCGTGGTATTTGCTTAGCGTTTAGTACCTTGCTCATAACAAACAAATCAACCTGCTTAGAAAGAATGCACCGTTTAAAACAACCAAGTACACACAACTAAGTACGAGATTACGATAAGACAAATGTTTATTTTACATACGAGGGATCGCAGATTCTGGTGGCTTTAAGTGATTTGTCACAAGCCGAGCCGAGGTGCGAGAGAAAGTGAGTGAAATGTAAGTACACAATGTATTTTTAATGGAAACACTTAATTATTAACCTGATATTTATATCTGTATATCCGTGTGAGATTTAAACCCAGATTACAATTAAAAGTTGCTAAATTTTAACACAGTAATGCTAATAACATGGACCAATAATTAGGGGAGTACCTAATAAAATAAAATAAGCTTCTTATCATCAGGATGAAACTATTTCTTATTTTAAGCATAGGATACTTTTACGACATTAAGAGGGCTATTACAAGCTCATTGGCGCCCTCGTCACAATAAAAAAGATTTCTCAACAAAGAAAGCATAAATTAAAAAAGTGCTCAACAGATAAACTACAAAAGCCTTTAAGCCATTGTTATATAGTACAATACTTTTATAGCTTCTAAACATTCCACTTTTAGATAATTTCGAATAAAAACAAAAGCGGCAATTTTTTTCTTTTTTCAAAATTTGTATGTTTAACCTTTAAAAAACCTATAAAAGTATTCTATGAAAATAGCTTGAAGGCTTTTATAATTTATCTGTTGAGCACTTTTTTAAGTTAGGCTTTCTTTATTGAGAAATCTTTTTTATTGTGACAAGGGCGCCACTGAGCTTGTAATAGCCCTCTTAAAGAATTCTGTAATACCATAATTATGATACTATGTAAATTGAGCTTTTGATTATAATAAGAATAAGCTCAAGCAATAAATAAATCATGTTCCTAGGTAAATAGAAAATAATCTTGTCATAACTTTTGAACCAGGAATTAGCATTAGCATATCCAATACCCCATACTTACCTAGCTTTACGTTACCTAGCTTTAATGATTATACTGAAAAAGGAGAACAAATGGGAATGTAACCTTTCAACTTATTAAATAACCCCTTGGCGAAAGTGATTCATCAAAAAATCTAGGTTGAGGCTGGTTCAATCAATTACAAACCTTACAGCAAAGTCAGCAAGACTCAAACGCCAGTTTGCAGACAATGGTTAGCCAAAGCGTCGACGTATCAATATCAAATATGTCAATTTCGACACGGACACTAGTGAAGGTGAACTTGACACCGACAGACACAGCCAAGGGGCGGCATCACGTCAAGAAATTATGTGAAATGGAGACATTTTGCGTTTGGTGCAAGATAGAAGAGGTCTACCAGATGCAATATCAAAGATACCCGTGAGATAGCCGTGAAGAATTGACGGTGATGCGCGCCCTAACAGCACAAATGTCTACAAGATGTCTAATAGACATCTACAAAATATCTAAGTGTCTACAAAATATCTAATGGATCTAGTAGATATTCTGTGCTGTGTGGGCGAGGATTTACGAGGATCACATTCAACAACACCCAGTGTCTGACTTTTGTCATTTCTGTGTTTTCATAAAACACGACATTATTTTTACAATAATTTAGGACACTGTGCAATATTTCTGGGACTTTTGATAAGGGCTCAGGGATTGGACTGATTGAATCAAGAACGACTACCTAGGTACTTGTCCGTGTTGCAAATAATCTTTCTCGCTCTTGTAAAGGTTTTTGAGCGGGGAAGTGCTGATCCGTACGGACAAGTCAGGTTCTTGATCGCAGATCCAGGAATTTTCAAGGCAGGGCGTAAGAATGTAGACGTAAACATGTTATTGGTATATCGATCACAGTTCCGTGTGGTCTGTTTTCAAGCCCGCTATTTATTTCCAAAATCCCAAATACAGCGATACTCTTATAACTGCGGACAATTGGAGGGACTACTAAGTGTCCACTTGCTTACTACAACCGACTGCAACGGCGGTACGAACCTCGGCTTGGACGTTGCTGGAACTACACCAGGCTCTTGGATAGCGAGGATCGGTGGGAAACTGCCTTGGAATTTGTCAGTAGCGTCCTCAGGCGCCAGAAGAAAAACGAGTGGGAAGACGACGCGGCTGTTCCTGCCGTTGATTACGGTGATAACGCACTGTTACTATACGGTCGTCTTGTGTGAGTTCAAACGACTCGCAACTGTTGAACTGTCAAGACCGCTACACTGTAGTAACTGAAGTAAAAGGTTAAAACCGTAGCCGATTCACAATATACTGCTCTATGCTTAAACCTAAACAACAGTGGATCTATTCATCAGACCAACCCCAAATCACAGCCTACGTGTGGGTGTCGCAATGACCTTGGAACACTTGACAAATCAATGCTCAGAACAATGCTCTCAATCGGCCATTGTTTCTGCTCACACCGGCACCAATCTACACTGTATATTTCAGTATAATTTACTCGTTTGGTGATGAAAATGTATACTTTTGGTTACATAATGGAGTATAGAATAGATAAGTATCTCTGTAAGTTTATGTATAGGTAGATATTTGTTTTTCGTCCAAAAGTCTTCCTGATTTCATTTTACACCATTATCGAACGCAATTTTGAAGAAATTGGCTACCTAACATGGCAGAATTATGATTGGAAGTTATGTCGTGTTAAGTTTTTCATTGGTTGTTGTAGGTAACTAACGCAAAACAAGAATCCTTTTCCAAAAGAAAGTTATAATTGTTCCTAAATATACCAAAATTTCTAAAAACAGGTTGGATTAAAAATTTTGCCTGTGTATACATCATCATCATCATCATCTCAGCCGATGGACGTCCACTGCTGGACATAGGCCTCCCCCAAGGATCGCCATAACGACCGGTCCTGCGCTGCCCTCATCCAACGTTTTCCCGCCACCTTCACCAGGTCGTCGGTCCACCGTGTGAGGGGCCTACCCACGCTGCGCTTTCCGGTACGCGGTCGCCACTCGAGAACTTTTCGGCCCCACCGGCCATCGGTTCTGCGAGCAATGTGCCCCGCCCACTGCCACTTAAGTTTAGCAACTCTTTGGGCTATGTCAGTTACCCTGGTTCTTCTGCGGATCTCTTCATTTCTGATTCGATCTCGCAGGGAAACTCCGAGCATAGCCCTCTCCATTGCCCTTTGGGTGACTTTCAGCCTTTTTATGAGGCCTTGAGTGAACGACCACGTCTCTGTTCCATATGTCATCACTGGCAACACACACTGATCGAAGACTTTCGTTTTAAGACACTGCGGTATTTGGGACGTGAAGATACTACGTAGCTTCCCGAACGCTGCCCAGCCGAGTTGGATTCGACGGTTGATCTCTTTCTCGAAGTTGGACTTACCTAACTGAATAGTTTGTCCCAGGTAAACATAATGGTCAACAACTTCGAGCGCAGAGTTTCCGATCATTACAGGAGTGGGTACAACATGGTCATTTGACATGATCTTCGTCTTGTCCATGTTCATTTTCAGACCAACTCGTTCGGAGGCTCTGCTGAGATCATCGAGCATTTGACTGAGCTCCTCCATAGTCTCCGCCATGATGACTATATCATCGGCAAACCGAAGGTGACTGATGTACTCGCCGTTTATGTTGATGCCTAGCCCTTTCCAGTCCAGAACCTTGAAAACATCTTCCAGTGCAGCGGTGAACAGTTTCGGAGATATAACGTCTCCCTGCCTCACGCCTCGCTGCAGTAGGATAGGTTTCGAGTTCTGGTCCTGTAGTCGGACTGACATAGTGGCGTTTTTGTACAAGCATTTCAGCACTTCGATGTACCGGTAGTCTACTTGGCAACGCTGAAGAGACTGCAGTACAGCCCAAGTCTCGATCGAATCAAAGGCTTTCTCGTAGTCCACGTACGCCAAGCAAAGGGGCAGGTTATACTCTTCAGTCTTCTGTATAACTTGCCGAAGCGTATGTATGTGGTCCACAGTGCTAAAGCCCTTTCGGAAACCGGCCTGTTCGGGAGGCTGGAAATCGTCAAACCTGCGCGCGAGACGGTTCGTAATGACTCTCGAAAACAGCTTGTAGACATGGCTAAGAAGGGAAATGGGCCTATAGTTCTTCAACAGGGCATTATCGCCCTTTTTGAAGAAGAGCACCACCAGACTTCTGTTCCATGCCTGCGGCGTTTTGCCCTCGAGTATGACGGAATCGAACAGCTTCTGAAGGGCCTTCAGGACCGGTTTTCCACCCGCCTTCAGAAGCTCGGCCGTAATCCCATCATCACCCGGCGCCTTGTTGTTCTTTAGCTGTTTTAGAGCCATACTAATCTCGTACAGGCTGACGTCCGGAATATCTTCTGTGTAGTGCCGGGTCAATCTAGCTCTTGGGTCGTTAGCCAGATCTGTAGCGGGTCTTCGTGTTGACGTGTATAACTGTCCATAGAACTTCTCAACCTCTCTCAGAAGCTCAGGCTTGGACGATACGATTCTGCCATCCTCAGTCTTCAGCTTTGATAACTGGCTGTGTATACGTGTATACATAAACTTTCCATTTACCGCAATTTATGAATTTATTTAGGTGCCGATGATTTTATGAACGTCAAAATTACTTAGTTGAAAACTAACAAAAACTGCAGATAATTTGTTTCTCATGCTGTTTATACCGATACCCCAGGGTAATTGCTTTTCCTACCTTTCAAATAAACTCCAGCTTGAAAACAAGGAACTAATTTATTCCTAGGCACCTATACATAAGAGCCGTAACAATAACAATCGAACTTATTTCTAACAGACCATTGCAGTACAATGGCGGTTCAACTTTCTATTATTTTCCCGACTTCCTTGCCCACAGCGGTCACGGCTATGTTTTACTGGTGCTGGATACTTTTACGCATTATTAACTCGATTACACTGGACTATAAACATGGTAACATAAATCCTGCATGTAGTTACTCACCTATCTTATAAATTCATAGAGAAATAAAGTTATTCAATAATGTTCATACTACATACATTAAAATACTTACATAAACTGACCACTGCACTGTAATTAATCCCTTTGGGGATTTCAAATTTTACTTACTAATTGCCTCGGTACGTATCTTTTTATGTGTGCAGCTAATAGTATAAGAGATAAGTGTACTTTTTGCAACCATCAGTAGCAAGGCTGATTCAGTGTTTATGGGGTGTAGAGCATCTCTGTGATGGGGTTGGACCAGGTCTGCCTGCATAACTCCAGTATTTGCTCTTGACCTCAATCCAGTCCTCAGGACGAAGATGGGGTCGTAGATGTAGCGAGCTTACCCAGAAGATGCCTATTCACTCGTACTTTAAAGGAATCCGGGTTGTAAGTACTCGGAAATACTGACGCAGGTAAGGCATTCCACTCCTTGGCTGTGCGCATTATAAAAGATTCAGAAAGGCGCTTGGTGCGGATATGTGGGATGTCAACCAAGAAGGGGTGATATCCCGCGGTGCGTCTGGAAGTCCGATAGTAGAAAGGGGAAGGTGGGATGAGCTCATGCAGCTCTAGGGCACACTCACCGAAGTACAATCTGTAGAAGACCGACAAGCAGGCCACTCTGCGGCGGTGGGCTAGGCTATGAAGCTTGGCCTCCACCAGCTTACTATCGCCAATGAGCCTCCTGGCTCTGCGTTCAACCGAGTCGAGTGCGGCAAGTTGATACTTGGCTGAGCCATCCCACAGGTGGCAGCAGTACTCCATACATGATCGGACCTGAGCTTTATACAATACTAAGAGCTGTCCAGGAGTGAAGTACCGCTTCACCTTGTTTAAGATGCCCAGCTTTTTGGCCGCAGTTTGAGCCTTAGACTCGATGTCAGCGCCGAAGTTGAGTTTTGTGGTCAAGCTTATACCCAGAAGCCCAAGACTGTCGGAAACAGGGACAGATGTACCCCGGAAAGTAGGAGTCAGATTAAACGGACTCCTTTTTGCGGTGAACAGACAAGCCTGTGTTTTGGTGGCGTTGAAGTTGACTAAATAATTGTCACCCCACTGGGAGACAACACTTAAAGTCAAGTTTGTCCGCTCAACCATGGCCTCCCTCTGCGAGCGTATTTTATCCCCGCTGGCCCCTGCGCCAGATACATATCTCTCCATGACAGTACTGTCATCTGCATACCCAACAATACCTGACACAAGGAGGTCATTGATGTGCAGCAGGAAAAGTGTCGCGGAGAGAACAGACCCTTGAGGAACTCCAGCATCAATTGCCATAAGGTCAGAAGAGCAGCTGTCAATGACAACTCTAATCGACCGTTCTCTCAAGAAATCAGATATCCAGCTGCAAAGATCAGCGGGGATGCCATAAGCGGGAAGCTTGCTCAGCAAACTAGCGTGCCATACCCTGTCAAAGGCCTTCGAGATGTCAAGTGATACAGCCAGTGCTTCACCGTGCTTCTCGATGGCCTCGCCCCAGCAGTGCGTCACATACACAAGAAGATCCCCAGTCGATCGCCCCCGGCGGAAGCCATATTGGCGATCACTGAGTAGATCATTGTCTTCTAGGTATGACAGCAACTTACTGTTAAGTACTCTTTCCATGACTTTACAGAGAATGGAAGTAATGGCGATAGGGCGGTAGTTGCAGGGGTCGGCACGACTGCCCTTCTTGGGTACCGGTTGCACATTCGCAAGCTTCCAGGATTTAGGCACCGTTCTTGTTCTGAGAGAGAGGCGATACAGGCGTGTTAGAACAGGAGACAACTCAGGCGCACAATATCTCAACACTCTTGCAGGTATACCATCAGGACCACTGGCCTTATTCACATCCAGACTACGCAATGCTCTGCGGACCTCTTTTGTATGTATTGTGACCTCCGGCATCGAAGAATCACAACGAGGGATGGTTGGCGGCTGTTTGGCACCAGCGTCCAGACGTGAATTGCTCGCAAACAGAGAAGCAAATAAATTAGCTTTCTCAGTTGCGGAGTGAGCCAGCGACCCATCAGGCTTCTGCATGGGAGGCAAAGTGGGACGGCAGAAGTTGGATTCGACCGATTTTGAAAAGGACCAGAACTGTTTACTACCAGAAGGGTAGGATGCCAGTTTGGCTCCAATGCGGCTGACATGGTCGAATCGAGCCCTCCGGATCACCCGTTTGCAGGACTTGGCGGCAGAATTAAAGGCCCTCTTCTTCGCGCGAACCCTACGAGCTCTAACTTTGCGGTCGCGAGCTTGGACCCATGCTTGGTAGGCGGCTTCTTTTTTAGCCTCAGCGCGAGCACAATCCGCATTGTACCAAGGTTGGGCTTTGTGACCGAGTGAGATGTCGGAGAAAGGAATATAATATTCCATTCCCTGTCGTATCACGTCCGCAACCGCATCAGCCGAACTAGCAGGGTCACTCGAAGAAAAACACACTTGCCGCCACGGGTAAGACGCAAAGAAATGCCGCATCTCATCCCAATCTGCCGACCCGTATCGCCAGACTCGCCTCGTGCCCTTAGGGCTGTCATCGGGAGGAGAGCAGATCGACACGGATTTCACCAGACAGTGATCGGACGTTCCCAGCGGGGCAGAGACCGATACTGAGTGCCTGTCTGGATCTGAAGTCAGCAGAAGGTCCAAACAATTGGGCGTATGACCATCAACATCCGGTACCCGCGTTGCTTGATTCACCAGCTGGGTGAGATCTAGCGATAATGCAAACTTGCGCGCCTCTCTCCCAGCATGGTCAGTTAACTGGAACGGGAACAGCCACTCGCTATGGTGGGCATTGAAGTCCCCCAGAAAAACAAGCTCCGCCGTTGGATACCTTCGTTGGGCTGTCTCTGCCGTCTCAGTGAGATACTCCATGAGCCTGGTTGTCTCCTGGTCACCGTCGTGCGATCGATAGACACCGACGTAGAGAGATTTCTCCATTCCGGTGTCTACAAAAAGCCATAATACGGAGAACCCGGAAACCTCAAAGCAACGGAGACGCCGACAGCAAATGTCGTCGCGAACATACACACAGACCCCAGCTCGCCTCGTGAACTTATGTTCCAACGAGTATCCTGGGTAGTTGAGGTACGCCGTATCAGACGGGGTTGCTATCTGCGTCTCCGTTAAAAAGAATAGGTGTGGCTTCTCGGTCTCGAGGTGGTGGTGGACCGGATCGAGATTTGAGTGCAGACCTCGTATGTTACTGAGGTGCACTTTGAGTGGGAGGAAGTGCAGCCGTTGTCTAACCATTTTCTTTTTTGTGACTTTGTTTTTCATAGTTTGTCGAGTGGTGGAGAGGTGGAAAAAAAGTCGAGATGCCACTCAGGTACCCTAGAAGACCTCATGAGCTCGACTGACTGGTGGGAAACTCATTTGGAGACTGCGGGGACGCCCGAACCCCCCCGCAATGGCCACCGGGTCCTCCCTTCCAGTCGCCAACTGGCACGGTGGAGCATTGCGGGATTTTTCGCAAGTTGTGTGGGGCAGCCTTTCACACGTGGCTAGCGCACTACTTGGGCCCCCTACTAACTGCGGTCGGCCAACGACTGTCACCGTGCTTCGGATCCCGCTACCCTCCAAAATGAGTTTCCCGGTACAGTGTTGCTCAGAGGTCAAGACCGGTTCCGAGTAGCGCAACTGACTTTTTCCCATTCCCCAATGGCGCTGGGACTCCTGCACACCGACGGAACGCAGCAAGCTGCTTGGCGCCGGACTCCGGCAGGAGGGTGGTCGCGAGCCAGGCGGCTCCTTGCGGAGCCTACCACCGCTGTGGGGGATCGTTCAGCCGACACCACGAACTTGTTGTAGTCTGTGGCGGCGTTGCCCAGGGTGGACCACTAGGAGGTAGATCCCCAACCACCCCAATACTAATGATACACTACTGATGATTAAAGGTCTGTAAAAAAATTAACGATCATCTGCACGGCTGATCGTATGATATTGTTGTAGTATGCACTGTAGCTATGTGAACAGTAAAAAAACTGTCAAGTTCTGTCAGTCGGTTTAGGAGATACAGCCAAAAGTTCAAAGTTCCGACCTTTGAACGGCTGTATCTCCTAAACCGATTGATGAACCATGTCAGTTTTTGTACTGTTCACATAGCTACAGTGCATACTACAACAATAACATCAGCTGATTGTAAATTTTTTACAGACCTTTAATCATCAGTAACTCCTAAACCGACTGGAGTTATGCAGGAGGACCTGGTCCCTCCCCATCACAGAGAAGCTCTACACCCCATAAACACTGAATCAGCCTTGCTGCTGATGGTTGCAAAAAGTTCACTTATCTCTCGGAATATAAGTACCTACTTATACCTCATAATGTTAACTTTAAAATAATTATGTATCAGACATAACAGATTAAATAAATGAAGGAACTAAAGGAAGTAATGGATGAGTTGTTTCTTTTCTGGTTAATTTTAAACAGAAACATCAGTGAATCTTTAGAGAAAGGGGACCAATGTTGTCTATAGAATATCAATTAATTTTATATCCTCGTACGATGCGACTAGTTCAATATAAACAAATAGTGATGTCTTTAACAGTTTCTGTCAATCGATATCGAAAAAAAAAATTTGAATAATTATTAATGTTGATTTCCCAGGATGACAAAACTGAAAACAATATTTATATGTGCTTTTAAAAATAACCTTTACGATTCGGTCATAAACTCGTACCTAAAGGTATTCGATAAGATTATGTCGGTAAACTTTATTATCGTTCATGCATTTCGCAATCACGATCAATATCAGTGAAGGCGTTATCGGAAACCATAATACTTGTGCCCACAACCACAACATACCATACCATTGATAACCATTACACAACATATTGTGCAAGCTTTTATCTGGATATCGATAAAATCATAACTTTACGACCATGCGGAATATGGGGCAAGACTGACAGATTAGTTACATATTTAGGTCATTTCCTTAGACACCTGAATTTATTAAAAGACCAATAACTTTGGACTTCCTCAATCCTTTTAAGGCAGCAAAGTATACAGGACAGGGACAACTTAAAATGGTGACGGTTTTTTAAGAAGATGATCAGACATGAAACTGAACAACTTTAACTATCTATTAAAAAAAATCTGCTGTTTCATACATTCGAGTCAAGTAGAATTGAAGTTTTGTATGAAACAGCTGATTTTTATTTCGAGATTCCTATGTTCGTCCTATAGAGAAAGTTGTTCAGTTTGATCAGATGGAGGATGAGGGATGATCAGATGGTCTCATCATCCCTTTAGTTTCAATTTGTCATTTTTGTAAATCATTTAGAGATAGGCGTAATTCATGAATTCATGGTGAAAATTGTACCCAAACTATTTAATAAGATTTTTTTTTATTTGGCCTCGTTACCCCTCGTATGCCGCAACTCCAGACACATTAGAAAATACATAGTTCTTCGTGCACATCTGCACCACAGCACCCAACAGGTGGAGATGGTAAAACATCGATGGTTGGTGGTATGGATGGTTTCCATCACTATTGAACGACGCGACAACGTCTGCACGACGAATGTACAATATGCACGCACGAAGGCCGCATGCTACGTGCTTCCCGAAAGAGGGTCACAAACAGAATACACGGATATACTAAAGGTTGACCTTACGAAAGTTTTTGACACCAATGACAATTTGGGAAATTAATTGTCATAAAAGAAGTTTCTCATGAGCTTTTTTCGATTGGTAATTAAACTTGATTGAAGGTACAGCCTACTACATGAAACAAGCAAAGCAACATCTAAACCTTGCAAAGATTGAAACTTTTAAAAGCCGGGCCGAACTAAAGCAGAAGCACGCCATACAAGACCTGATGATTAAGCAAAAAATTTCAATGTTCGCATCAAATGCTGAAAAAGAAGAAACCAGAAATGATCAACTATTTCTACCAAAACAATAACCTGCTTACATTAATATTGCAAAATTCATTATAATAGATTTTCAGTTCTGAAACTCCATTGAAAATCCATGAGAGAAAATCAATACTATGACATTAATATCATCATAGGCCTTTTCATCTGTAACAGATGATTTAAGCAGCGTCTTGGCGGCACTTACGCTCGTGGCTATAGAGCCCTATACGGGAGCGACAGGCACGGCCGCACGTACGGCAAGTAAAATTTAGGCTCACTGCGTTAATATAATTGTGGGTAATCCTAAGTAATGAAGTTAATGATATGACTGAAGAATATAATGTATACAGGGTGAAATTGATATCATAAGAGTCTACCCATCAAATTGAACCACTTTTACTATGGGAGCAAACCGATCGGAGCAACTAAAAAATCGGCCGTTGCATACATTTTAGTCGAGTAGGCACTGCAGTTTAGTACCTATGGAACAGCTGATTTTTTAGTTGCTCCGATCGGCTTCCTCCCGTAGTAAAAGTTGTTCAGTTTGATGGGTAAACTCTTAGTTTAAAAGGACCGACCTGTAGATACAGATTACCCAACCCAATTATATATAAGATGTAATAAAATAATAAACAATAAAAATAAATAACGATATTGATCTCTGTGATCCCATTGCAATGCATCTACTCGCTGTTTCTTTTCATCTTCGGTAACAATAGCAAACAGACAGGTTATGTTCCGAATCACGATTAATTAAGATCCCTTGTATCAAATATTACGCAAAGATATTGTATAAGAGAAAAATAAAGTATCCCAACACAAAGCACTGGCTATCAATATCAATCGATAGAAAGTGAATTACAATCACATAAGATACTTAAGTAGAAACTCTTATCATATTGGAAACTTCGAAACTGTCAGGCGCTTTTGTGATGTCTCCATCTAAATTCTGATCTGTTATTAACTAGAGATCAGCTGAATCATCGTGTGTCGACACTTTTCGCAACTAACATAATTATGTCTAAACTGAGGGAACTTTCCAAAACATCTCAGGATCTTGGAGAGCTCAAGTTGTATTTCTAATTTTAGGACCCGGGAATTCATAATGATCATTACGGCGAGTGTAGGTACCGTCGTCCATTTACCTACGTAAAAATTACCTAAATTTTATGTAAATGGGAAACTCAACAGCAAAGTAATTGTCTTTTTTTGCAATACGAATAGTTGATGGCCAGATATCCTAGTTGGTAGTGTCGCAGGCAGCGAAGACGAATGTCGTGGATTCGAATCCGTCAAGGAAGTATTATGTTTATGAGATGAATAAATATACCGAAGTCCCTATGTAATTTTCTATATTTTTCGAGAAGACGACAAATGAACACAGAAACTGGCCCTATACCCGCACTTTCGATGTTCACTATATCGCCACTGTTTCGGTCCGCACTTCATTGTAATATAGTTGAAATTGGAACGAAAACATTCACGCAATTGCGAAGTTCGAATGTGCGGGTAGATCCTCTGTTCGTACCTATTTTTGTCGTTAACTGATCAACAAAAATGTGTACTTGTACCTTCTACTTAACTTATCATAATTTTCGGCTGACTTTTCTATTACAACTTGAAAATCGGTTACGAGAAAGCCAAATTGTGTGAAAAGTCGTTTTTCATTTTTACTCATTCTGTATCATTTTCCACATACCTAAACTGATACAAATCTGGTTCTGGTACTTTTAGTGGATCTAAGACAATGGAGTGACAATATATTTATTTATTTATTTAATAAAAGATGACTGATGAGTGAGAGCTTGTCGGACGTCCGTCTACTCGCCTGCAAGCTGGGCGAACGTTTCCTGCACCAACAAACACGCTGTGGGGCTTGCTTGGTGGACCGGTACGTGAATCATGCGCAGGCGCATACTAAACTAACGGTGCAGGGTGTATTCTAGTGCCGATCTTTGTTTTACTATCGCTTAGATGTCGCAAGTGGAGATTAGCTACTGCAGACTTTGCATTGAGTATTTTAGTTTAGTGGGATTTCATAGAAGAATCGAAGCTCAATGTGACTGTAGTGTTGCTCCTTAGACTGTGCTGTGGCCCATATGATATTCTGCTCTTTCTGCCCAGAAACGTGCACACCCGTATGAAAAATCACTAGGGTGTGAAAATATAACTTCCCGTCGACTTGATAGAAAAAAGTTTAGTGAATAAGCTAGACTTCATTCACTTTGGGTATGTATGTGATCTGAGAAATCCTTACACAAATTAACGATTGCTTTGCTTTTATCCCAAGAATTTTGTAGATGATTAATTTTATTGTGGGCATTTGTGGACTTCTTTTTCAAGTCGTAGATACATTATTTATTTCAAACTCTGAGTTACATAAGTATATTTTGTAAATAAGGAAATCGACAAAAAGCTAAAATCTAATTGTGTAATAATAACAACATCGTACGAAATGTTTCTACCTTTTCTGCTCAATTAAGATTTTCTGTCATCATCATAGTCTTAAGATCGAAATGTTACAAACTTGGTAGAACTAAAAAATTTTGTAACAAAATCGTCACTCACGGTTTAACACATAAATACATAGTTGAAATACGATAGTAAAGCGATACAGGCTTCTTTAGTACGCCCAGTGGCGCCAGAATCTCCGGAACAACAAAGTCTTCAACTACCTTACACCTTCGAGATAAAGCTCAATATACCTCGACAGACCATCTCTAATTTACAAGAATAACGTCGCAACATACGTGACTCACGCAAGCGATTGTGAATATTGCCGCATTAGGATTAAGAATGAAATTGATATGCAGCGTACTTCACACGTGCAACTTGACAGTTGTATAGAAGCACAAGCTTCCTGCAAGTTCCCTCGGATATAGCACGTACGTAACGTAATTAGTTCAAACTCACGTGTTCCGAGAACCGTTGACTAGATTTATTCGAATGGAGGAACTAAGTATAAACATCGCGATGAGTCGGCTCTGAAATCATCTGTGCCATCATACCTAGCATGTTTGGTGCATTGCTCAGTGTTTGCAAAGAATATAGAAAGAGGACCAGATAAGATACGGTTTTTATTCTCGGAAAATATTCTTGTCATTCGTCATATTGTCTGGGTAAATGACTGACACTACTGACTAATTTTAGAACTATATTTAGGAAAGGACACCAGTTCTTTCAGCAGTTGAAAATGTCAAAATTACTGTGGAGATATGCATCTTTCTACTGCCGATTTGACTTTCAAAAATCATACTTCAGGAGTACGATTTTTTAAAAGTCAAATCAGCAGTAGAAAGATGCGTATCTCCATACATTTTCAACTGCTGAACTCAGCGAATGAGATTGAAACAGCGCACTCCTGTGCTAGAGTATTGTTATCCTTGCTTTAATTAAAAGATACATTAGGTAGGTCTATACATGGTCTATTATACGAATGACGTAAATTTTAGCAGCTGCCTGTTTTGTGTTTAGATTTTAGCAGCTGCCTGCACAGACATCGTATGGACAAACAAAAGTTGGTATTGATCGCACTCATCTGTCGCTTGTCTACACGGTCTAGATTTTTGCGCGTTACGGCTTTTGTAACAATTAATTACCTATATAGTTTTAGGGTTTTGCCCGCGACTTTTTTCGCGTATCAAAATAAAATATAGCCTATGTTATTCAGGAATAGTGTAGCTTTCTGTTAGAGAAAGAAATTTTATAATTGGTTCAGTAGTTGGGTGAAATGCAGAACGGATGTACATAGATACAATTTAAGTTGTCTCGTAAGGTTAAAATAAGATACCGTCTTTTCTCTTTCCTTGATTAAAATTATTTCCATTATTCTGAGCAGTGTATTTATTTCCCAATTAAGCCCATTTTTTATTTTTTTGATGCGCGCAATGAGGCACGAATTATTATATTTTTAAAATTTAATACTAATATAACTTTCATACAAATTTTTTATGTCTCTCCACCACCTTGTCAATTTTGTATATTAGGAAATAATTTTTTCTTAGTTTAATTTAACTTTTTTTTGGTTAAAATGACCACTTAATATCTAAATTGTCAGATTGAAATAGGCTGGAATTAAAAGGAAACGATTTAGTCATAAGATTAGCGTATTAAATGTTTGTCTCCATTTTTGTTAATTTCGTAACTCAGGGTTAGTAACGACATTTTGGGCACAATTACAACAACAATTCTACCATTCGATTGTATTTTTATAAAATGGCATCATTTTCTCAACTTACGTCAGAATATTGACATTAAGATGGCCGTATTTTGCTTCGCAGTTCGAGGTTGGTGTATGACACGCATTTTGTTAAATATCAATATCAGGGTTAATAACGCGATTTTCCTATTTCCGGTAAGTGTAATTTGTCAGTTATTTGCTGATTTTTCTTGCGTAAGAGATATAATTACCACTGGGATATAAGTTATTGTCAAACCAATAGCGATTTTGGTAGCAAATATTTTTGAAGTTAGGATTTCTCAGTTTATTTTATCAGTTTCGTAACGTTTCGTTACTCAACGAAACTGAGCTCTCAGTTTCGTTACACTAAGGTCTCGTTCATATGAGTTTGTGACATAATACTGTTTTTTTTAACATTAGACATCAAGTAATATCCAAAATAGTAAATAATATGTATTAATTAATTTAATACTAGAAACTAAAAAATATATTTTAATGTTCTATGAAAATAATTTTATAAAATATAATGAGATTATTAAACATAACACAAACTAAATAGCGGCGTCTTCTCCTGGCTGGCAGCATCTTCTCCCTGGCTGGAGCGATGTCGTCTTTCTTGCTGGCAGCATGATTGTTTGCAGATAAGATTGATTTTTGACAAGGTTTTTGCAATTAGTACAAAAATATACAACGTGTTAATGAATTAGCGCAAAACCTCATACACCCCAACTGATTTATAACAAAATAATTAGATTGAAACAATAATTTCATTATTTTGATAGTTAAAATTTAAAGTTATTCGCATTTTAAGTTTCGAGGCAAAAATGATTTGCTATCATTTCAGCACTAAAAGAAAGCGCTAACGTACTCATGTATACATTTTAATAATCTTGTTTTGGTAGTAAGTAGGGTGAGTGTGCCCGTGCGGTAGGTTGACATCGGGTTCAGAAAATTTTAAATTTTGCAAACAAATTATTTAACATTTTGAAAAAAATTACCTATGTTGAAACCATGATAATTCGATTCTGCTCTCGATTCTAAACAAACTACTTTCTAGTTTTGCGTTAATTCATTAACACGTTGTAGATGTAATTAATAAAGTTGATTTATGCCATAAATATTTTATTTATTTTAATGCTTATGTGATCTCACCCTTACCTTATCAGTTTCGTAACAATTTATCAGTTTCATTACAATCTCAGTTTAATAACGATTTCGTTACGGTACATCTATTCTGCATTTCACCCAGTTATAGAGATTACCCCTACATACGAACAAATTTTAGCTGTTTATAACATTACCTATGGTATATTATATAGATATTATACCTACTAAAACGTAACTAAATGCAGTTTTCCTAAACATCTATGTAGTTTTAAATAGGTAGGTACTCTATAAAAATAAACGTTACTACGGAATATTGATAATGCTATAATTAAATCATAACTTTTGTACACCTCTACGTTTCTAATTAAACAATTTATATTTAACATGAACAGTATCCTCAACATTTTGACAGGCTCGGAAGTACGAACGGATATACTTACCCTACGTGACTGATATATTAAAAAGTTATGCGCTTCCAATTCACGCTTGGCACATCAGGTACTCACAAAAACTTGCAATTTATAATAAACAGGACATTATACATACATAAACTCACGACAATAAATTCGTGTCGATTGGCCAGAAACTTTGCTAAACTTGGCAACTATCTTAGTAATCAGTAAGTAAAAGGTAAGTAGGTACAAAATCCACAAATATGCAAAACCAATAAACTGAAAGTTTCGCAACACTCAGGAGGGTATTCATGCGAAACCAATGTATACGTGTCTGGATATTGAAATGAGAAATGTCTGGAACACTCGCAGTCCCTGCTACCAATTATCCCTCCTTGTGGAGGCAGACTAATGCGTCAGGTAGAATTGCAAAGGGTCCCGAGTCCCAACATTCACTCTTGTGAACTTCTTGTTACGTTACAAGTATGGCGGTAGTATTCGGCATTGTTCAAACCCTGCAGACAAAATTTTTCGCAGACCAAAGAACACGGAGTAGGTAAGTATTCAGAAATAAATAAGTACTAAAAGTTGCTATGATATTTAAATGAATGTTAACACAATGTTGAGAGAAATACGTGCCATATCAACAAAGAGCTGTATTTAGTAGCAATCAATGAATAATTCCTATTATTGTTGATGATTACATTATTAATTTACTATTCCAGTCACGACCCATGGCGGCGTACCTACGAGAAATTATACTTAGATCTTCAGCTGGAAAGCAAAAAGGTTTAAAATTAAATCACGATTCCTATACAATAGAGCTAGAAATGAAGCAAGAAAGATCCTTTACAGCAAAAAGTTGTCTTGACGGTCTGGATCGAGTACCTACCTACCATAGGTAGGTAGGTCTAACAGTCTACAAGTTATATATAACACGAGCTTTTACCCGCGACTTCGTCCACATAAATTATATACCAGATTTTAAGTTAGATCATAAGCTATCAAACAAATAAAAATTCATCAAAATCGGTTCAGTAGTTTTTGCGTGATGCTCGAACAAACAAACACTCAAACAAACAGACAGACAAAAAGTAGAAAAATTTGTGATTTGGAATCAGGGAAGCCAAAAAACCATAGATATCGTAATCATTTTTTTGTAAATATCTTCAATGTAGACACACTTCTGTTACAGTTTTATAATAGTTTAGATATATAGACGGTATGCAGACAGAATGCAGGATATTGAGGATACTACCCAAGCTGCTATTATTCATTGTAGATCCACTGTAGATCTGAATAAATGAGAAAACAATTCATAAAGAAAAAAGCCATTTGTTCTTAGGAGAGCGAAAAGCATTTGGGTAAACAAGACTTCCTAGATTTTAACCAACACGCCACGATTCGGTCATGTGCAGTTCTAAATATAGCCGGGCCTTCATCGAGGGGATTTCGAGGTTCAAAGACCTCGCGAACCGGCCCGACGCGATAAAGAATTTCGTTTTTATGGGGTAGCTCAACCGCAGTACCGAAGTTCAGGGACAGATATCTATGGTGGCACGCTTCGTGGTTTATTGGGCTAAGGTCGAACAAACACAACATTTATGACGTTTCATTGGATTATAACGTAATTGATAGATACATTTTAATATTCGATTCGATTAAGTGGAGACAGAATCACGCACGAATAAATTCGAGGCATGCCGGATGGAACCAGAAGTCGTATTCCCAACACAAGACAATTCCGAAGATTCCAATGAACTGACTGAGAAATCATACTGCAGGAATCTTTAAAATGGTAAAAGGAATACAAAGGTACAATTCTAAACAAGGATATGAAGTAAGGAGTGATGTAAGGACCTATGAGATTTGGCAATTGTCCAAGCCTATTTCAATGACTTGGGCAAAGAAAATCTTACACGTAGCTTTGTCACCTAGCTAGGCAAGTCGTTAGGTAGCTACCTTGTTGGTTTTGCGTTGTTTAATAATTAGCAAAAATTTATGTAGGTATAATCAATAACTATTTAACGTCAAAGACATCAAGATAGTGTGCAACAAAATATTCGTTGACAAGTTATTAACTGGGTTAATTAATTGGACCTTGACATCGCACATTAGCGTTTAAAAACCTAGGTCGGTAATTTGTGTAATTAACACATTGACCATTCAGTACTATTGAGTTCTCACCTACCTAGGTGCTCTAATATCTACCGTTCAAATACCAGGCTATTGTAATTTTATGAATCCGATATCTAAGTACCTACTTTTAAAACATTCGAGCAGAAATTGATCATTAAGAGGTAAACGAAGCAAGAAATTAATGTTTCCGCCAATAAGTTTATACCTAGTTGATTGATTCGATCGATCATATTATCCACAGGTAGGTATCGGGTAGGTAACATACAAACGTGTGTGTGTTACCTAAAGCAGTCGTAATAGTCGTATCTAGTGCATCAAATGCAATAGTGCAACGCATGCGACACTGCCAATATTTCACCGCAGTTTTTCAATAAAAATTACTCTTTTTAGAATAGGTACTTACAATATTGATCAATTGATCATGCAGTCCCAAACACTGATATCAGCAGATAATTTATAACAGCTGCTCTCACTTGGAGGGTGACTTTTCTATACTTAGCAGAACCACTAAAATATGGGTTGGTTGGTACTAAAATCTCGTAGTAGGGGTAGGTAAAGGAAACAGGAAAAGGTAAATCAAAACTATTGCAAATTATAGTTGTAATGGTTTATTAGGATTTTAGGGTATTCTTGCGCCTTCGTAGATTGCTAGATTGCTGGAAGACCTTTCGCACTAGCTAAATATTAATGCAGGTGGGGTTCAATACTACAGATTAGGATAGGTCAGAGTCCTGATTGAAATTCAAGCACAGCGGAAGAAGAAAATAGGAGCAATAGGAAGGAAAGCATATGAAATTAATACAGTGAATAAATTAAATGAAGCTCGTTATTAGAATTCAATCACAAACGTTCTTTATTATTGTTTTGTACATACCTTGCGGAAACAATCGGGGCGTACGAAGCGCCGGTATTCCGATATGAAAACACGCACTTCACAACACTGCTATGATGCTCACAATAGGAATATCAATATCACTAATTTATTCGGATGTAAACTAAAAGAACAGCTGGTTATGTTTTTTGCCGCGGGACTGTCAAAAGTGTCCTTGAAGGACGCGGTGGCGATACGCCATGTTGTTTTGAGGACGGGCGCGTGGCGACTGCGCGCAGCCGCCCCTTGTATAGCGCATGCGCGGTGCGTCACCCCCTGTCCCGCCCGCACTCGTCCTTCCTTGTTCCTAATTCCTATAGTAGACGAAAAAAATAGGGAGCACGCTCCTTTTGCGTTGCGTTTCGTCGTGATTTCGTCCTTTAAAAATTGCATGGAAGCCTGTAAGATTT
Organism: Agonopterix subpropinquella; assembly: GCA_922987775.1. Taxonomy (NCBI): domain Eukaryota; kingdom Metazoa; phylum Arthropoda; class Insecta; order Lepidoptera; family Depressariidae; genus Agonopterix; species Agonopterix subpropinquella. The sequence goes on along the minus strand of OV277694.1, from coordinate 20,551,095 downwards.
GCCACAGGTTGTGCAGACTTTCCGGTCACTATAAATAATAAAATAAATAAATAAATAACTTGGACAATGTCACACAAATTATCTAGTCACATTTAAAGTACCTACCAGAATTTAGCCTGGACTTGTATTATGATGACTAGACAACGATATAGAATACATAGATACAAACATCCATGACTCGGGTACAAATATGGGATTCGAACCCGCGACCCTCGGCACAGCAGAAAGGTTCACTACCGACTGTGCTACCGGGCCGTCGTCATTCTAATCTGATTAGTGATTAGAGTAAGGTACCTAATCCAGTAACAACCAATCATTGTACTTTCATGTACTTTTACACCCATGCGCACAACCAGGGAGTGGAATGCCTTGCCTGCGTCAGTATTTCCGAGTACTTACAACCCGAATTCCTTTAAAGTACGAGTGAATAGGCATCTTCTGGGTAAGCTCGCTACATCTACGACCCCATCTTCGTCCTGAGGACTGGATTGAGGTCAAGAGCAAACCCATCATTAATAAAAAAAAATCATGACTGTATTCCCTGCCTGGATGCACAGAAACTTTGTATTTAAGTACTAAAATGCCCAGCCAGCAAACTCCTATAGTAAGCGAACACAGGTTTTCTCAACAATTGTTGGAGATGTCTATTTAAAAATTTATGATAAAATTATACGGCATGAAGAGGAACACACGAACTACAGGGTGTCATAAAACTGAGTGAACAAACCCTTTAGAAGCAGACTGGACCAAAGTGTTGGACTATATTTAGGAAACCCTTATTACTTCAGGTAGGCCGTAGGCAAGTCATCACCATTAACTTATATTTACGTCCCACTGCAGGGAATAGGCCTATCCTCAAGGAGGGTGTATTTGGACGTAAGTCCACTACCCGTGCTCGATGCGGATAAATGGTAGTAGACTTCACATACGTATCGGAATTTCTTCTTCAGCGTATGCAGGTTTCCTCACGATGTTTTTCTACACCATTTGAGAGCAGTCGGTATTACCTATGGTATTACGTACATAGGTAAGTTAGAAAAACTCATTGGTACATGGTATGTCGTCCGTACGGATCCGAACCCGGACCTCAAGATTGAATTTCCATACCACTCCAGAACGCGCCACCGACGACGGACGCTCTGTAGCATGGGGACCCGGACATTAGAACATCGCAATTGCGTGAACGTTTTCTTTCCAATGTCAACTCTATTACAATGAAGTTCGGATCGAAACGGTCCGGTTATAATTATCAAAAATCTAAAGTTCGGGGTACATGCTTGGTAGGTACAGGGCCTGTAGACTCCGTTTAAATTCAAGAGGTGCGCGAGCGCTTGTTTGGTTTATTAATACGGACCTACAGTATCAGGCTTTAGTTGATGGGCTTTTTGGATATGAGTCGGCAATAGTACCTACCTAAAGGCATTCCAACAACACGCAAAACATAGGCTCTGCGATGTAGGTATCGTATATGAGCCCGTTCAAACTCGCGAGTTTTAGTACATCCTGTATCAACGTACGTCATCCCTTTTATTTTAAAACCACTACGTTTTTTCATCGTAAATAATACAAGCAGGCAAGCAAATGCATTGTTTGCCACACACCGGTGGGTTGAAGATGGGAGCGGGTTAGGTTTAGAGAGCATCAGGGAGTACTGACGCCCACTGCCCGCCTACGACTTCCATGATGTTGAACTTTAGACAGGAACAACCTCTTTGTGTACCGCACCTGGCTTGTGTTGATTGGTAATATTCTTGTCCAATTTAATATGCTGACGGTTTTTTAAGGGGATGATCAGACCATCAAACTGAACAACTTTCTATATGGGAACAACATCTAAATCGCGAAAAAAAAACTGCTGTCCCATGTAAGTACATAGGTATATTTTCTTTGTTGCCATAGGTAGGTACATATTGGTAGAGTATGATTACAGTTTTGTATGGAACAGCTGATTTTTTATTCGCGATTCCGACCTGTGTCGGAAAAAGTTTGTCAGGGGAAAGTTATTCAGTATGGTTGTCTGATTATCCCCTTAAAAAACCGACAACATATTAAGATGTATACAGGGTGAAATTGATATCATTAGCATCCTTGTAAACTAATAATCTACCCATCAAACTGAACAACTTTTACTAAAAGAGCAAACCGATCGGAGCAAAAAAAAATCAACTGTTCCATACTAAACTGCAATGCCTACTCGACTCACATGTATGCAACAGCAGATTTTTTTTTTGCTCCGATCGGTTTGCTCCCGCGCCGCGTAGTAAAAGTTGTTCAGTTTGATGGGTAGACTCTTAGTTTAAAAGGATGCTAATGATATCAATTTCACCCTGTATAGGTAGCTAGCTACTTACCTACCTATTCTAAAAACTTCAGTGATAACTTCAGTGGTACCTAGATACCTACTAGGTACCTACCACGTACGTGTGTTTCAACTATTATAATAATTGTGGTACCTATATTCCGAGAGATAAGTGTACTTTTTGCAACCATCAGCAGCAAGGCTGATTCAGTGTTTATGGGGTGTAGAGCTTCTCGGTGATGGGGATGGACCAGGTCCTCCTGCATAACTCCAGTCGGTTTAGGAGTTACTGATGATCAAAGGTCTGTAAAAAATTAACGATCAGCTGCAAGGCTGTTCGTATGTTATTGGCATCGTATGTTATTGTTATAGTATGCATTGTACAAAAACTGACATGGTTCATCAGTCGGTTTAGGAGATACAGCCGTTCAAAGGTCGGAACTTTGACTGGCTGTATCTCCTAAACCGACTGACAGAAATTGACAGTTTTTTTACTGTTCACATAGCTACAGTGCATACTACAACAATATCATACGATCAGCCGTGCAGCTGATCGTTAATTTTTTACAGACCTTTAATCATCAGTAACTCCTAAACCGACTGGAGTTATGCAGGCAGACCTGGTCCATCCCCACCACAGAGATGCTCTACACCCCATAAACACTGAATCAGCCTTGCTGCTGATGGTTGCAAAAAGTACACTTATCTCTTATACTACTACTTTAATTTTGATAACAAGGTATGTTACGAGTAAAAATTGTAGAAGCACGTTCTCAGCGATTAAATTCATTGAAAAAAAAGAGCTATACAAGAATGGAGAGTACCGTCAGTAAATGTTGAAGATAGCAAATATTCCTTCCGTTAAATTAGCTTCTTCTATATTCAAGGCACTTTTCCTCGTCGTCGCTTTGAAGAGGGTGCTTCGAAAACGCCCAGCTATTAACGTAAAGATTTTTATGCAATTTTGCGATTGAATCAAGAAATCACATCTAGGTCTCATCTTTTGGTAAACTCTTTACTGAGTTACTTATATGTTAACACAAGTACTACTGCGCGCTCCGCAGACTGCGTGGCAGCTCCCACATCATTCTAGATGATTGCAATCAGATTGGACAATTAACATTGCAAGCGCTACTGGTGAGGACCAGTGACTAGAAGAGTCAGCCTGAACTGCACAGAACTAAGTAAATACAAGTAGGTACATACTTGTAGATAGTAAGGAGCCGGTAGATACCTACCTATATCCTCATGCGCCAAAATTCTAACAAAACATGTTTTTAGGTAACATATTAGACAAGCATTTTAGTCGTGTTGTTATAGCAATAGGTACCTACTTACCACAGATCACAAAAACTAAAGGTAAGGTAAGTATACCTATAGGAGCACCTTATAACATTGAAGATTTTGAATGGAATAACATGCAAAGACTAATGAATTGATGGTGAGGTGAGGTAGCGAAACACTGTAGTATTAAGAAACAGACGCAATGTGTAAGAAAGGGTGTATACCTACTAAGTATCTACAACCGGGGTTAAAAGTTCAAGAAGAAACATTATCCCTTAGTCGCCTCCATAGAGTAGGTATACATAAACATTATCATAATCAGCTTTTGTCCACCCACTGCACGATATAAGGTATAAATATCTACATATTTATACCTTATATCGTGCAGTGTGTGGACCTATATACATACCGTATGTATCTATGTACATACCTAATATTACTCTAAATCACCTCATATACAACACCCACGGGTGGAAATGGTGGTGATCCATTCCAAACCCGAACCACGCGGATTAGATTGGTGTTGACGATTAATAGCCCAGTCATTTTACGGTTTGAGCCGGGACTAATTACTAATTGTTTTTTTTTCGCTATACTGTTGAAGAGTCAATTTGAGCTTAAGAATGTACCAAAATTTTAAAAAAATTACGTCAGCAACAGTTCCAATTTTAAAATATAGATATTATCGCGTTCGAAAAAACCTGACGATAAATTTTTTTTTGCTCATATTAAGGCTTTACCATCATACATACTTTAAACATGGTGTAAATGTTTTTGTCTACTTAGAAGGTTTTGAAAAATACATTCGTATTTTCTAATAAATACCTCATTTTTTAAATTTTAATGCCTATTTTATTGATCAAAAATAACGTAACTATATATTGTTAAATCTAATTCAAATGAGTGCATTGGTATTAATGTTATTAATTTAAAAGCCTTCTGGGACACACAATTTTGATTTCTATGTTGCGTAGCAAATTTTTTTTAATTTGGTTTAGTATAGTATTTTTGTCACTAAATGGTGCCGGTTACAGTTTAAAAGTCCAATTAATAATTACTCCCTACCCCGCCTAACAAAACTCCGTAAAATGACTGGCCTATAAGTTACACGTCATCTAGTGTATCAGTGCTCGGGAAACCTCATGGAAACCTTGGATACGCTGTAGAAATTCTAAAGCTATTGTGAAGTCCACCAATCCCAAATACCACCACCATTAGCCCCTCACCACTACCATGAAGTTATGCTTCTAGAGGAACGATCGAGGCTGATGTTGATACTAAAACAGAATGTCAGTTTTGACTGAATGGGCTAGTTCCCCTTGCCTTTCCGCAAGGAAAAAACCGCAGAACGACACTGTCAAACAGGGTTGCCAGATTGGGGGATTTTTTCTGAGATTTTGGGGAAAAATTTGGTCTTTGGGGAAAATACTTCTATGGGGAAAATAATTAGTGGGGAATTTTGGGGTTTTTGTAATACATTTTATTCATCATAAGAACGTTACATATTATAATAGGTGTAGGTTGATTCTGGCTATCATGGCTTGATTCGATTCCAGTGCCTCAATCAGTAAGCAGTGTGTTTACTATTATAGTGCTGTGGGGTTTTGAAGGGAAGGTCGAGTAATTTTTGTTTCTAGTTATTTCGTCTTTTGGGTATTTGTGATATAAGTAATTTTATTCCCGTTATATGTTACAAAAGTGTCATTAAAGTGTCTAAAGAGGTTCCTCGATCTTAGTATGGGAAAAAGGCTAACAAAAAAATGTTAGCTTATTAGTTGACGTATAGTTATGGAACTCATGCCGATTTTGACGAAACGGAACGAAACGGAGTGTCACGTAATCGCAGTTGGCGCACATCGTGTCTTGGTAAAATATGTTGGGTTTTTTTCTTTTAATTTTCGTACGAACATCTAAGACATTCCTATACACGCATTGCTTTACATGTGCCGTTTTAACCGGAAAAAAGAATCTTAGCAAAAAAGTCAAAACGTTGCATTTTTTATATTGATTTCATAATTCCGTTTGCATTTTTACCAAATCTATCGTCTGATTACTATAATAAATTAAATTATGTATTTAGAGTGTAATACCAACAATAAACGTTACCGTTTGGTGGGCCTACAAAAAATTGACTCCTTTTGGAATTTGGCGTACGTATAAGCCCTCACGCAAAACGACAAAATGTGTATGGTGCTTAGGGGCTGCTTATTTGAGTTGATCGACAGTTTATTTTCTGTTATTTGTTTTTTTATTTCTACCAAAAATCTTTTGGGGGATTTTTCGTCAAAATCAAAACGTATCACAACGTATCATTTTGGAGTAAAATCACTCTGGTCTGGGCTTTCCAAATCCAAACACATCTGGCAACCCTGCTGTCAAAATTTGCCACAATTTATTTACCGAATCTCGAAAATTTATTTTTCATATTTTTCCGTGAATTAATTAATCAAAGACAGTTGTTTAGTTGGTCAGTGGGTCATTTTTTAGTTTATTCAAAAGATGCCTGAAGACTCAAAGAAACATCAGTAAGTACAATATTAATAATTAAACCACGAACATATTAGAAAAGTAATATCATTTAATCAAACTACAAAATGTTCTCAAATTTTCAGGCAAAAGGCTAAACATGAAGCGAAGGAGCAACGCAAACCTCGCCAGTCTCGACAAGCATCTGCTGACAAGAAATCAGAGAAGAAAGTTGAAGAGCCTAATGGTAAAACTTTTTGAACTAGGTTATAATTTGCCATAATAACTTTGAGAATTAAAATAGCAAGATAGGTGACTAGTCTATAGCGCATGGACCTCATGAATTGAGCCCCCGTCGCCTAATTTACTTAGTCGCAATAAAGGTACCACAATGCAGTATGCCACGGTTGGCATGGGTTTCTGCCGCCCAGAGCACAAACTGATTTTGCCACCCTCTTATCTTTATAGGACCTACACCAAAAATAACGGAGAGAGCTCAAATTTTTTTTGTACAGGCTGTTACAAAAATACAAATAATCATTTTAGGGGGTGGTTAAGACCATCAAACTGAACAACTTTCACTATCAGATCAATAACGAAATCGCGAAAAAAAAAAACATCATCATCATCATCATCATACCAGCCGATAGACGTCCACTGCTGGACATTGACCTCCCCCAAAATGAGGAGATTTGCCATAATCACCATGATACAATGTGTTTGCGATGTTCCATACTAAACTACAGATCTACTCGAGCTAAATGTATGGGACAAAAGATTTTTTTTTCACTCTTTCTATGTTGGTCCCATAGTGAAAGTTGTTCAGTTTGATGGTCTAAACTTTTATCTAAACCACCCCTTAAAAGTTTTCAATTTTTATTTTTACTTCTGGAACACCCTGTATAGGTTGTGGTCAGACATCTTTTGGTTTACCCATGCAAAAATAGAAACTTAGAGCGAGCGAAGCAAGCTCCACTTTTCTCCTGAGTACAAATTGGTTAGAGCCAGAGCTTTTTACTAGGGATGCAACGATTCGGCCATTACGATTACGATTACGATATTAATCGTTATTTATTACGATAACCGATGCATTACGATTATTTAAACAAATTTAGTTGAGATTATCCTCAGAATGAGTTTCTCATAGCGTTTCTTTGCATTCCAATGAAAGTTAAATCATTAAAAAAAACGTTAAAAAATTCCAAGATTTTGTAACTTTTTCTACTAATTTGAGATCGAAGTCAAAGGTTCTTCACTTGGTCAGGATTTATGATTTTTGGATGCGGAATTTTATTTGAAAAACAAAACATGGAAAATGATTCCGTATGATCTCGTTAATCAAGAGATGTCTCGTCCAATTTATGTGGTCGGTCGATTAATCTATTAAAATGTGGATGAGAGTCGCGAGAACGAGAATGTATGTAATACTTCAAACCGTATTAATGTATTAATTTTAACTCATGTTCTGACAAATAAATTATCTTTATATCTTTACCGAAAATCAAATCATAGACTTAGAAGTAGAATAAAAAAAAGAGAAAGAATAAAAAGAAGAGTCTTATCCAAAGAAAATCCTATGTGAAATCTGTCCCAAAAAAAGTCAGAGTTAGCTAAAAATGAGCTAAAATGGCAGCGAGAGATCCGATTTTTTTAAAGTTGTTTTTCGGCTCTGGAATCTATTATTCCGGCCTGGTATTGGTCAACAAGTGTAATCCGTTGACGTTTTCAATTCGATGTAATAATCGTACGATTCTTACTACGGTGCATTGCATCGTTATTAATCGTGATTATTACGATTACAGATGCAAAACGATGCACCGCTTCGTAATCGTTGCATCCCTACTTTTTACGTACAAAACATGAGCAAAGTAACGTAAGTAAAAGCAATGGATTGAGTGAAGCAAGCTCGAAATTTTTAGCACCACATTTGAACTGTGGTCAGAACTCTTTCCCCCCCTCGCTATGCTACTGACTATACATACCTTTAATACCCAGTTCCAGTGCCATCAAAGCCAGTTTACGAAGATCCAGGGCCTGAATTCTACAACAGCCTGAAGCGGGAAACCGACGAAATCCTCAAGATAACCGAGGAAGCAAACTCTAAGTATAAGAAGAAGGAGATCCAAAGCAATTGGTCTAAATATGAGATGCCCATCGATACTTATGAGGAGATGGAGGCACAGGACAATTTGGGGGCAGATTATGAGGTATGGATACATTCTAAGTATTTCTGAAAGCATAGATACAGATTATTCAATAGTTACTACCGTAACACGAAGACCATAAATAATCATTGACCGTAACATAATATATTGCACTCATCCCGATTTCAAGTGCTTTTTCGAATATCGAACTTTGCGCTTTATATCAATGCGAGACAGCCTGTATCTCATGAGATACAAGGCGTCGTAGGTACTTATTGCAGCTGTCAAACGCGAGTGATGGAGCACTGGTATTAGTTGGTTCGTATGTAGATACTGTTATTTTTTTTTGGTGGTGCTGAAAAGAAACAGCATCTTGTTCCATCTCAAACCTGAGGTTGGCTAACATTCTGGCTACATGGAACCTCTGGTGTTCAGTTCATACAGAACCAGAAAGAGCATTTTATATTGTAACGAGCTTTAACCCGCAACTAGCGATGCCCGATATTTTGCTTTGTATCGATATATCGTATCATAATGTATCGTTACTGCTTGTATCGATACGCGATATTATCGCATGGCTTTGTATCGATATCGTGAATATCTATATAATAGCAGACTGCGAGAGCTTGCAGGCGGACATAGACAGAGTAGTTTTATGGAGTAATTATAACAAGCTTTCTTTTAACGTATCCAAATGTAACGTAATGTCTTGTACACGAGCAGTAGACCCATACCACTATGACTATCGGATTAACAACGTGAGCTTGAACAGGGTTACCTCAGTCCGCGATTTGGGTGTTCACATGTCTCATGATTTCACTTTTCGGACTCATATTACGGAAGTATGCAAAAAAGCATACAGAAATCTAGGATTCATTCTGCGACAGACTAAAGACTTTCATAGCTTGGCAATGGTAAAAACATTATACAGTGCGCTAGTAAGAAGCCGACTTGAAACTAGTTCGATTATTTGGAACCCACACGAAACCAAGTATACTCTTATGGTTGAAAAAATTCAAAATAAATACATAAGGTACATGTACTTCAAACAGTATGGGGTATATCCGTTCTATCCCCTGATGTACCCAACCCTCTTTGTACTTGGTATGGTCGGTTACAACAGTCTGGAGGTTAGAAGAAATATTGCCCTCACTACATATGTTTTTAAAGTGTTTCGCGGCATACTTAATAACCCGCAAATACTGGAAAGTATTGGACTGCGCGTACCCAATACGAGAATGCGTAGAGGCCCCCGAGATCAGATGTTTGTGATACCAAAGTGCAGGACCAATATATTAAAGTACGCTCCATTAACCACGGCACTCAGAATACTAAACGCGATATCTAAGGAGGTAGATATATTCCAGTGTTCATTGACAAAATTCACAGAGGCCGCTTTAGATTATTTAAGTAAAGGCAAGTTAAATAATAAGTAATTATGTTATCAATTTGGGTGTAAACCTGTAAAGATAATGTATTTGTATTCTTTAGTTTAAATAAATAAATATGAAATAATATGAAATATAAATATCGTATTGGAATTTAAAATTAAAACTACCGACTAGAATTTACGTAGTTTTGCCTCAAAGTCGGTAGTTTTAATTTTAAATTACTAAAGGTTGGCAGTCAGCTCTGTATATCTCTACATTGGGTATGCAGTATGCCTACAATTTAATAATATAATTAATATGCTGACACTTTTTAAGGGGATGATCAGACCGTCAAACTGAACAACTTTCTCTATGAGACCAACATCGAAATCGCGAAAAAAAAATCTGCTCATTCATAAAAAACTGCAAACCTACTCGAGCCAAATGTATGGAACAGCAGATTTTTTTTTTCGCGATTCCAATGTTGTTCATGTAGTGTTGTTTTCCATGGAGAAAATTGTTCAGTTTGATCGTCTGATCATCCCCTTAAAAAGTGTCAGTATATGAAGTGAAGGATAATATGGGCCTGCTATAATTAAGTTTGTATGATTGCCCGATGTAAAATAATAAATAAATAAATAAAATAAATATCAAACAATGGCATTATTATATTCGCCAATGTACCTATAGGTACTATATCCGAGCTGTTAAAAAATTTGTGTATCTGTATATGTGTATTTGTATCGTGTATTTTCTGTAAAAGTAATGATATGAGCCGAAGAAAACAATCGCTCTGACAGCCAATGATGTCGCAACCACTAACAAATATTTTAGAGCTAAATTACTGTATGAAAATAAAAGCTTTTTAACAAAAAAATTCAACCGCCGAAAAAACTGAAAAGCAAAAAATAATACTTTATTTTACCTTAATAACTAAATTCTTAAACTAATGTAAGTAAGTATATCAAAGTATATAATATTATTTCGCAATTGTTTTGAGTTTTTAATTAACCTTAATAACTAAGTTCTTAAACGAATGCAAGTATACCTAAGTAATTTTGAGTCGGCGCCAAACAAGAAAATTAATTTATTGCGTGATGCGCGCCAGCAACCCGAACGGACGAACGAACGTAACCAATATCCACACAGGCCCTGTACCCGGACTTTCGATTTTCGATATATCGCGACTGTTTCGGTCCGGACTTCATTGTAATAGAGTTGACATTGGAACGAAAACGTTCACGTAATTGTGAAGTTCGAATGTCCGAGTAGAGGCCCAGGTGCATACGTCCCGTCTCGTTGCTAGTGGTCGTGCGGAGAGCGCATTTTTTTTTGAATGTTAATGTTAATCCCTGAAGATTTCACGTTGCATTGTTAATTTCATTTTGGTTATTTCTTTAAATTTAAGGTTATTTAGTGATCTTTGATCATGGATTGTTTGGCGCCGACTCAAAATTACTTAGGTATACTTGCATTCGTTTAAGAACTTAGTTATTAAGGTTAATTAAAAACTCAAAATAATTGCGAATAATATTATATACTTTGATATACTTACTTACATTAGTTTAAGAATTTAGTTATTAAGGTAAAATAAAGTATTATTTTTTGCTTTTCAGTTTTTTCGGCGGTTGAATTTTTTTGTTAAAAAGCTTTTATTTTATAATTTTTTGTGGCTATAATCTTCTAATTACTACATGCATAATTTTCGATCACTTTTAAAATAGCTACCTACCTTTTAACCACAGTATAAGAAAGAGCATATATTACTACATACAGTATTGTCCATAGCCTCCCTGCCTCCCACCAACTTTTTACCTCACCGCCTCTGGTTACCTCGGCAATTACCTGTGTTTTGTTACAACCTTTTTTTTTTTGACGCTGGGAAAAAATGCATTACGCATCCCCTCCCGTTGGGGGATGGAAGGGGTATGAGGGACTCCCCGGTGCGTGTCACCGGTATACCCACTAAAATAAAATAACCCAGCGGCACTCCATCTTCGCCCGGATGGCACGGGACTGGGAGACCAGCAGAGCCTTTACGTCCTGTCCCCCGCCGGTGAGTTTTGTTACACCCTGTGTTGAGGCCTGATGAGCTAGAAAATATAAGTCTGGCAGAATTTGCTGTGCGATACGAAACGATTCCAAATAGTATGTGGAGTGAGGAAGATGGTGATATCGAACTGAGAGAACCTGTTGATGAGCCTATAAGAATAAGATATATACGATTGAGGGACGGTTCACGCATGCGAGTAAGAAGTTTAGTTGAATATTTTTTCCTCCTATCCTATACTTGTGATCCACTTATCCATGTGCTTATAAAGTGATCCCAAGACGTAAGTCGTAGGGCTGGATAAGTGGGTGCACATAAACATTTTATTATAATTATTTTGTCACACGTATTCATCCAACCCCTGCCTACACACACCCACAAACATACACACCCACACACACACACACCCACACACACAAACACAAACACATCCAAACACACCAACACATGAGCGCGCTTTAGCGTGCACTGTGCACTCATATGCAGCAGATCTCTGCGTACCCTCTGGCCTTATGGCAAAGTATGTAACTATATAAGGAAGCTGATGCTTTAATCACAGTTTTAATTTTTAAGCATCAGCAGCTGAGTAAGATTGAGTAAAATTAAAATACAAAACCAAAAATTGTTTTGTTAACTTGTAAGAACAAAATGTATTAATGTAACTTTATTAGCAAATTATAAACAAACACACCAACACACGAGCGCGCCTTAGGGTGCACTGTGCACTCATATGCAACAAATCTCTGCGTACCCTTTGGCCTTATGGCAAATTATGTAACTATACAGGGTGTACAATAAAATAGGACAGCTACTTAAAGAGGTGCTTCAGACCATCAAACTGAGCAACTTTCTCTATGGGACCAATATCGAAATCGCGAAAAAAAAATCTACTGTCCCATACATTTCAGTCGAGTTAAGTTTGCAGTTTTGTATGGGAGAGCGGAATTTTTTTTCGCGATTTCGATATTGGTCCCATAGAGAAAGTTGTTCAGTTTGATTGTCTGAAGCACCCCTTTAAGTAGCTGTCCCATTTTATTGTACACCCTGTATAAGGAAGTTGTTTTGTTAACTTGTAAGAACAAAATGTATTAATGTAACTTTATTAGCAAAATTATAAAAATTCTGTAATTTACGTGTAAAATTTGGTAGCCTACCTACCAAATAAAACAATAAAATTTCGTAAAAAATATATTTTTTTCTTTAAAAATTACAGTAATTTATTGTTTTATTTTTTGGGCTAGCTTGACACCGAATCCAAAAAACAAATTAATGTTCTGATAGATGCGAATTTAAAATACGCTGGTTATATTATTATTTAGTAGGTACTTATTAGTTTTGAAGTAAATTTTTTATTTTTAAATTTTCAGTGTTGGTGTTATATTGGGTTAACATATTCATTGTAAATGTAAAGGGAGCATGAACACGAATCATTTATTTCAATCGCCGATGATATGCTATATATATTTGAGGAGTTCTATTGTATCTCTCCCTTTACCAGATCTTCACCAAATTAAAATGGGACCACCTCTGAAGTATGACCTAAAAGGGAACATGAACACGAATCATTTCTTTCAATAGTCGATGATATGCTCTAGATCTTTGAGGAGTTCTATTGTCTATCTCCGAAGCCCTTTACCAGATCTTCACCAAATTAAAATGGGACCACCTCTGAAGTATGACCTAAAAGGGAACATGAACACGAATCATTTATTTCCATAGTCGATGATATGCTATAGATCTTAGGGGAGTTCTATTGTCTATCTCCGAATCCCTTTACCAGATCTTTACTAAATTGAAATGAGACCACCTCTGAAGTATGAAGTACCTACCAAACAAAAAAAAAATTATCAAAATCGGACTACTCTGTACAAAGTTATCGGATCATTTATTTCAATCGTCGATGATATGCCATAGATTTTTTGCGGAGTTTTATTGTCTATCTCCGAAGCCCTTTACCAGATCTTCACCAAATTAAAATGGGACCACCTCTGAAGTATGACCTACTAAACAAAAAAAAAATTATCAAAATCGGACTACTCTGTACAAAGTTATGCGTGTTCATACATAAAACAAGAGAACCTCCTCCGTCTTTTGTTTTTTCGTCGGTTAATAAGTTTGTTTACATTTTGAACCTTGATTAAGTATAAATTTATTCATAACAAAGATTCATGTCTTCAAAGATCTCTTTTTAAACATTTCACTGTCCAAATATTACTATATTTTAATTGATTTTTAATGCGATATTTTTGATGCAATATACCTGGGAAGCGATACGATACAGCCACATATCGAATTGGCGTGTATCGATACAAAATATCGAGATATCGCATTGCATTGTATCGATATACCAAAATATCGATACGTATCGGACATCGCTACCCGCGACTTCGTCCGCATAAATTATATACAGGGTGAAATTGATATCATTAGCATCCTTTTAAACTAAGAGTCTACCCATCAAACTAAACAACTTTTACTATGGGAGCAAACCGATTGGAGCAACTAAAAAATCAGCTGTCCCATACTAAACTGCAATGCCTACTCGACTCAAATGTATGCAACAGCTGATAATTTTTTTGCTCCGATCGGATTGCTCCCATAGTAAAAGTTGTTCAATTTGGGTAGACTCTTAGTTTGAAAGGAGGTTAAGGATGCCAATGATATCAATTTCACCCTGTAGATTTTAAGTCAGATGATAAGCTTTCAAACAAAAAAAGTTTCATCAAAATCAGTTCAGTAGTTTTTGCGTGATAATCGAACAAACAAACACCCAAACAAACAAACAAACAGACAGACAAAAAATCCAAAAATTGGTGATTTGGAATCAGAGACAGGTAAAAACCATGTCGTAATTTTTTTTTTGTAAATATCTTCAATGTACAGACACTTTTCTGTTACAGTTTTATAATAGTTTAGATATGGATAATGTTAAACAATAAAGACAGACAAGACAAGGAAGAGACCATTTTGTCAGCCTGTATCAGCTATTCTATTCTATTCATGTGTTCAGCCAATTTCGTTGTTATCTTATCTGTGCTGGTTATGACTAACTAATGTTCTGATTAAGGGTTAACATATGTATGTAAGTAATACAGACTACTCTCAAAACGGTGAAGGAAAACATCATGGGGAAAAACCTTTAACTGCATACCTACGCTGAAGAAGAAATTCCGATGCGTATGAGTAGTCTTATCAATCTTCATTGGGCATGGGTTGTGGACTAACACCCATACATCCTCCCTGGGGGTACGCCCTGCAGATGTATATAGGCTGATGATTCTGGTTAATCAGCATAAAGTTGCAGTTTTTAAACATTCTGGATACTTAGTTATGTCATAGCGTAAATACAATAAAGTGGGCGCGCTTAGTGGCCGCATTGGGTCTATACTTGCGTGGAGTGCGGGGGGTCTCGCGCGGTGTGTGGAGGGGTGAGGCACCGGCCGTTGGGGCACAGCGCGCAGGTGAATCTGTACTGGGACCGCGCCCCCCGCCACCCGCCACCCGCACCCCGCACACGATAGGCCTGTCGCGACCCGAGAGCGCCCTCACTATTATTATATTCACTTTGGTTATGTATAGGTACTTACCGATTTTACGAACTCTCCATTAATTGTATTTCAGAAAATCATACAAGCGACACAGTCGATAGGAGGACACTTTCAATTCAAGCATGAAAAAACATGGGACATAAGCACTGCCCCATCATTGTACGACAAATACTTTGAAATTAACATGGAAAACCTAGCTACGGCACTTTCCACGATACCGTTTTATGAAAGAAATGGCATGGAAAAGTCGAATTTTAGTGACATTGATGTCCTTAATATGGAGAACAGAGCAACTAGGTACAAACAGAAATATTATAATGATAAGTCTTACACAACACCTGAATTGGATGCTCAAGACAAGATCTTACATGGTTTAAAAAGCAATGAGAAACATGAAGACATTAGTAATTTAATTGAAAACAAGGTTTTAGAATCGAAAGATATTGTATTTGAAGAAATTACGAATGCTTCCAAGTCAGAAATTACAACTGCTTCTAAGCCTGAAATAAATGAAGAAAATAGAATTGTCAAAAATGAAACAGAAGTAGATATCAAATTAATAGAATCCAAGAATCTCATAGAAAATACAACATTAGAAACAAAGAAACTTCTTAATGCTAAAGAGAAAATCTTAGAAAAAACGGAAAGAGATAAAACTGATGAAATTGATGAGATTTTAGAGAATATCGGAACTAAAGTTAACAGTCCACCTTTAACTGTAGCAAATGAAATCAAACACACTCATGAGAAGAAAGAAATAGAAAAAGGTAAGATTAGATTATTTTAGTTTGGTTTCTAGAAAAGACAGGCAACAGTGTGCCATTCTATGGTGCCATTAATTGTCAAGTGTGCACTTCATGCGATAAAATGTGGGTCGTCGGTCTATACAAAATTTTATCGCAACTTAGGTGAACCACACTTTTAACCAAATTCGACTTTGGCATTTTGATAAATCACAAGTTTGGCGAACCAAAACTTTGACAAAATATTTAATTAGACTAAAAAAACCTGACCTTATGCTGTCTGCATAACGTACATAAAGAGAATATGTAACAAATATAACTTACAAAAATAAAATTAACCTTTTCAGCGCCAAAGTCTGATATATCAGACGTTTAAGTTTCGTGCCCTCGCCGCCAAAGTCTGATATAACAGACAAAAAAAATTGTTGAAAAATCCTTTTATTTTTATCACAAATAAACTTATCAACGTACGTATATGTTTTCCAGATAGTGACAAATTTTGGGTTGTGGCGTGTGATGAACGTTTTCTAAATAAATCCGTGGCGTGGAATAGGTTAAGTAGGTACTTACTTATACATTTTTATACACACGCACATAAAACTTTTCTTCTCTTTTGAAAAAATCGTGAGGAAACATGCATATGCTGAAGAAATTCTGATGCATATAATGTAGTCCACCAATCCGCATTGGGAAAGAGTTGTGGAGTACGCCCATACCACCCCTCCCTAAGGGAAAGCCTGTGTCCTGCAACGGGACGTATAATAATATAGGCATCAGCCTATAATGATCTTCTATTGAGTCGATGGCATGTCATTCAAATCTTTCCAGCGCAGTATTTCGCCACACGGATAGCATTATCGGCAGCGTCCATAAGCGTTCTGCAGGTGTCCGGGCAGGAAAGGCAGGTCACGAAAGCCTATAATGATGAAAATCAACTTCTCTTGATCTTCTAAGGGTCGGCGCCAGTGAACGCAAGTCGGCGCACATCTAGCGGGTACAAGCTCGAGCAGTTTTCATTGATACTATTTATAATGAACTAAATTATAATCGAAATATAGTTGAAAATTACAAGACTTAAGAGGGCTATCGGAGTCCAGTGACGCCCTCATTACATTAATAAAGATTTCTCAATAAAAAAAGCCAAAATTAAAAAAGTGCTCAATTGACAAACTACAAAAGCATTCAAACCATTCAAAAAAATTCAAAATGTTTTATTCAAAATAATATCATATAGATAGCTTTTTGACGTCATTTTTTGACTCTACCACCGCGTCGGAAGGTGTTCCGTTGAGAGAAGATGCGGCCAGAAACTCTACAACACACCATTGTTATACAATCCTTTATAGGTTCTAAACATTCCACTTTTAGACAGTTTCGAATAAAAATAAAAGCGGCTGTTTTTTTTTTCTTTTTTCAAAATGTGTATGTTTCGACCTTTAAAAAACTTATAAAAGTATTGTATGAAAATAGCTTGAAGGCTTTTGTAGTTTGTCAATTGAGCACTTTTTTAATTTGGGCTTTCTTTATTGAGTAATGTGATGAGGGCGCCACTGGACTCCGATAGCCCTCTTAAATCCCTGTGACGTCTATTCGCATGTCTCTTGCACACTATTTTCAACTCTATTCCAATTGCAGTTGAGCTCATTATCAGTGAAAACTGCTCAATCATTTTTCCGTTAGAAGTGCTCAGACCCTTACGTACTTACGTAGGTATTTTCGCAAATAGAATTGATTTTATTTATGTTCGAGGCTTACAAAATATTGTTTTACAGTTGCTGACACTCCAACTAATGAAACTAAGAAACCAGTAATGGAATCTCCTGAAGACCTAGAGAAGTGGCTGGATGACTTCTTGGACGGTTGAATAGAATTAAAATAAAACGCTGATATTATATCTACTAGTTATTTAATCAATATTTAACAAAAAATATGTTTGACAAAACACTAATTAAAACGAAATATAATAAATGCTTCAGTTATTTTACGCTACTACCGCAAACTAAAGATACGATTTCATTCTTATCACAAAAATAAGGAATTTACACTCTGAGAGACAAGGTTGCATGCCATGTTTTCATGGCTTTCAACATTTTTGTAGGTTTACACTTTGGTATATACACACATTTTTTTTTATTTACCTTATAAGAATATTAAGAATGTCAAGGTGTATTCAGATAATAAAACTTGAAAACGTTTCCTAAGGAACATGGATCATAAAATGAGAAATTGTTCAGGCCCTGTACCCGGACTTTCGATGTTCGATATATCGCCACTGTTTCCGTCCGCACTTCATTGTAATGGAGTTGACATTGGAACGAAAACGTTCACGCAATTGCGAAGTTCGAATGTGCGGGTAGAGGCCCTGGACTTCCCATAGAAAATCGATCGGCTGATCCGCACTTTTGTATGGAAGTTTCAAAAATGTTTCTCGTTTTTCGAACCATGTTCCTTAGGCAAAGTTGTTTAGTTCCGTTATCTGACCAAGTGGTGTATGTGTATTGTGTACAATTTCAATGCATATCTTTAAGTATTAGAAAATCATCAAAATCGATTCAGCGGTTTAGCCAGGAAAACTACAGACAAACACTTTCGCATTTATTGTAGGTATTATTATACCTATTCACGTTTTTTCCTCGTTCTTGCCTATTTTCATGTTCCGCCGCCGCGCCGCTGCCGTAAGATTTTAGGTGATAGAGGACATTCAGGGTATCCCAGTTTCTTATTAGTTCGGATCCGGATACAAGGTCAGATTCTGAGGTCATCGATGCTTTGGGACAGCCATCCTGTAGTTTGTTGTATTAAGTCTCGCTTCCCTGTGATATCGTTTTCTGCTAAGGTCTTCTGTTCTCCCAAATCATTTTGAAGCTCTGCCTGTATTTCAGTCGTATTGTTATTTGTCCATGTAGCTCCGGCGTCTTCCTTCAAACTTCTTTTATTTCCTAAAGCTAATGGTCAACAAATTAAACCAATTTAGCCATACTTCATAGCGTTTATTATTCAAAATCATACAAGATTTTGATTCCAGTACTTAAAATACTACCTTACAATTAACTACCATACATCCCAAATTCATAGTAGCTCTCAATTCTACTTTTACCATAATTACGTCTTAATAACGATAGTTACTATAGTTGTTTTGATACTGCTGGCCACCGCCCCTGTTGTCGTAGTCGTAATTATTTTGCTGACCACGCCACTGGTTGGGGGGAACTGGATCAGATTGCTTCAAAGTCTTCGCGCGCGCTGCCAGCTGCGACACCAACTGCGCTGGCGTAAGGTGCGCGATCGAAATCGGAGCACTGCCAACGCTGCCGCTCGGGTTAAACACAGACTTCGAACTAGCCAACTCCTGTTCAATGACTTGAGTGTGAACCGAGGACGAGAAATGCTCTGGATCCACAGATGTGGCGGTGTCGTAACACTTGGTCGTTTCGCGAATCTCGCAGACATCGCAGTACGGCTTAGTGGTTTGAACTGCTGCGTCTTTCATATTTTTCGGTGCGTTCTTCTTGGGTCTTGCGATGACTTTGTTGAGGCCTATAGTGTTGATGATGCTGTCGATGAGCTGCTTGTTGTGCTGGGCGCTGGAGGAGCCGCTGGCGGTCGTGAAGTGGAACTCGACTGCGGCCTGTCTCTTCAGCGGCGAGCAGAACTTCGGGGCCAGAGACTTGAGGTCTTGGGTGATGAGAGTCGTGTTCATTAACAAGCGGTTTGGAACACGCAACGTCATCAATTTTGCGATAGCTACGTTGCAGCGTTTCAATACTGCAAACACAAAATTTCTTGTTATTTACAATTAAAACCTCTTTGCACAAGACAACATAAAACAAATTATAAAATGCCTCATCAAACTTTATCTGAATTGGTGAAATAATTCATTTGGAAAATTATTGTGAGGTCAAAACATTTAACTTCCTTTTGACCTCATCGTTGTCGATACCATAGTAAAAATATAAGAAGTAGACCATCTTCGGCCCCGTACGAGAGCTACTCACGCTCGGACACTCAGGGTTGCCGCACTACCACATGCGTCTACGTGGCGCATACGTAGCAGGCGGAGATATTGTCAGTGTGCGCGTTTGGTACCATTGTATGAAGATGTTCTACTGCCATATACTGTGTCGATGCTATAACTTTCGGACCTTACTATTATTATTGAGTGAATGGGGCCTTAAAAGATTTGCGCCTGTGCCACTGCGACGATCGCTGATCTTTTGTGATCGCCTCTGCTACAGTTCCCCCTTAATCCCTATAGCAGTTATATATCGCAGTAGGTTTTTAACAGGGAGGTTTTGTATTTCATGTGGTGTCAGTACCTGACTGCCAAGATGAATATTTCGTTTGCACATTAGGACTCTATGCTTCCTTACAAGTCTATTTTCGAACTTACAGTAAATCTAACAACAATATTTAAAATCTGTAGAAAACTTAAAATAGGTATTTAAAAATTATCGAGCTTCCATGAAGCCACTGATGAATCTTGAAGTGACTGAATCATAGCTGTAGATCTGTATTCTCTGTCTTCCCCAATGGCAGTCAGGTGTTAGTATCTATAGTACTCTGTGGTATATTATAAATATTTCCACAATTAAGATTAATGAAGCACATACACGTACAGCACTTATTTAAAATCTTCTGTCAAATATGAGTGGAGTTTACTTCTGCTTGCACAATGTTGAACAGCAGTAGGATTAGTAGAGTATTAAAAAACGACATTAACTACCCACCCTCAACTCTAGCCTTTGTGTCCATGAATGTGCTTGCCTGTCCTGTAACAATTAATTTTGAAAGTTAGCATAGAAAACTAGAGAGCCAATATAAATAATTATCATACCATGCAGTCCGGCGGTTTTGCCTGTAATCAAACCAAAAATAAAGATAGTTCTACGTTTCACATTTAGCAATTAAATACCCAGATTTTTTTTATAAATTGTGTAAGTATTAATTTTTTTTTACCCTTATTTGGTGCAAGCTTCATGTAATCTTCTTGAGACAGTTTCCCATCTGCAACTAACTGGAAAATTATGAGAAAAATGTCAATAAGTTCAAATTATACCGTATCTCAGTAAAACAATGGAAAAATATTTACTTGAGCCAATGCATCATAAGGAGTATTTGACGGAGGAAGCGGTATGTTAATAGGCTGGCCTGAAGACATTTGCGATGGAGCCGGAACCATAGAAGGTGCTGGGTTCATCATCGGTGCAGGGACAGGATTAAGAGCCGGTGCAGGGACCGGTTGTGGCACTAGTTGTCCTACCGGAGGCATTGGTGGGCCTCCATAATCATATGGGTTATTATAACCTACGGGATAGGTTGGACCTTGAGGATATGAGTAGCCTGGGCTAGGGTAGTCACTGGGCCCCGGGTACCCCCCAGATCCCATTCCCATCTGGTAAGGGTCAGGAGCGTAACTTGGAGCCCTAGTAGGAGACTCTCTCGGATATAGGAAATTATCTTTGGGGTAGTCAGATTTGGATAATGGCCGGCGGCCTGTCACGGGCGACCTTGAGCGGCGCTCCCACCGAGGACTACGTTTTGGGCTATGTCGAGGACTACGTTTTGGGCTACGCCGCGGACTACGTTTCGGGCTGTGCCGCGGGCTACGTCGCGAACTATATGATGGCTGCGCGCGATGTCTACGATCGAAGTTCCTTCTCAAAGGGCTGAAGTGCCGTGGGCTGTGCCATTGGGCACGATGTGGACTGCGCCTCGGGCTCCGCCGTGGAGATCGACGCTGATGCCGCTGCGGACTCCGCCTCGGTTGCTCCCGATGCTCTCGGTTACGCTGTCTCCCAGGCGACTCACGACGAGGTTCCTTACTCCATGACGGTTCCTCAAGCGGTTCTGCGACAACCTTCCTCTCCTGAGGCTTTGCTGCATCGAAGAAGTCGTCGAGTTCAGTGCCGGGCGGTCTAAGGTCATCGACGGACTCCAATTGCTTAGCGAGATGTTCCTTGACTTTCACTTCCTTGTCTCGCTTGATGGCTTCGTTGGTCTTGCTGGGGTCGCGTCGGCTGCCGGGCTTGATGTAGTCGTCTAAGCGGCTTCTGCTGGCGGAGCGGGCGCTCGCGGCCCGTCTCTCGCTAGCGTCCCCGTTGTCACCTTCCTTCCCGTCGCGGATCAACTCGCGAAGGTCCTTCACATTCTCGATGTCTTCAGCGTTTATACGCGACCCGCGTTTACGCTTATCCGCGTCATCCCAACTATCGATCACACTGAGACCTTCCATAAACTCTTCCTTATTGAAATCGTCAAAGAAATCACTCGGGATATCCTCAGTGTCGGACTGCCGGTCCCTTTGATTCTCCATGAGAAAGAAAAAAGATTAACGAAAAACCTTGTTGACACCATGCAAGTATCTATTCACTAAAATATGTATTTGTGTTATACGGAAACTAAAGGATTCACAATTCGGTTGAAATTTATTTTAGAATAGAAAACGAAGCAGGTTTAGATAATAGGAATCTAATCGATCTCAGGGAGAACCCTCATAAAACGGCGTTGAAGGAAACTACACACCAAGTTAATGTAACTACGATAAACGTTATTTCAGGTCAACCGAAACTACCGAAAGTCACTACTTTACAATGGAAATCCCATAACATACAATGATTATCAACAAAGATCTACCTAATCAACTACAGAATTAATTTACAATTTTACATTTGTTTAACAACGAACAATGAATGACAATCAACAATTTTTAGGTTAGTTTTTTTTTTTAATGATGAAAAAAAAAGTTAGTTCCTAATTTCTCAATAGATGGCGTTGACCAGAGAGGGGTCGATTAGGTATGGGTATTAGGTATTAGGTATGTGAGTATGACTTATGACTCCGAATGTTTGAGGAACTCAAGAAGCTTATTTGAAGCTTCTTGGAGGAACTAATTATTTTAGTATTGCCAGTGCCAGGTGTTGCCAGTTTATCCGTGATTTTGACGTTCTTGCGTGGAGGCAGCGCCCTCATTTTTGGACACGACTTTATAGACAGACAGGAAGCTACAGATGCAACGTAATGCAACAGTCACATATTTACTTAGTTCCAACAGGTTTGTTTTGGCGCTGGTGTCAGCAAACTAATTTGTGTAAAACCAGAGCTGCGTTCTGAACCTTTTTGTGCGGTTGTTTTTTCAACTCGCTCTATAGTAAAACGTCTTTCACCGAGCCTCTGAACGGTGTTTAGTGCGAAAAGTTGCGCTCGGGGTGCACTCTGGGTGCACATAGGGTGTAGGTTCTGAACGCAGCTTTGTAGTAGCATTAGGTATGTATACTGTGATTCCAGAATGTAACAATAGGGATATTTGACCAAGGATATTCTCTAGGATTCTCGAATCAAGTGAAAATACCAGAAAAAACACAAGATAAGCTTCTATGCGCAAATACCACTGCATGACGCTGCTGCTGCTGTAAGTTCAGTATGGCGTCATAAGAGGGCGTTCCATGGAGGAAAATGTGATGGCAGCGCCAAAACGGACCAATCGGAACTAAAGCTGTGTCATAGGCCTGTGCTGTGTGCTGGTAGCATGCACGCATGGTGCATACTACCAGTGCTGAAGTGCGATTTTTGAAAATCATACGAGCGACTTGGCAGTAGAAAGATGCATAATCTCCATAGTAATTTTGACATTTTCTACTGCCAAGTCGCTCGTATGATTTTCAAAAATCGCACTTCAGGTCAAAATCTGTTGTCTACTCTCTACTCTACACTCTACCTTACCTACCAAGAAGCTTCTTTGCCTCTACCTCCTCTACTCCCTCTACGGCCTCTACCTACCTACTCCCTCCCTCCCTACTCTATTGTCTTTGTCTATGCTATGAGTTTTTGGCGGGATTTGGACAGCTACGTTTGGAGTCCTCCTCATATTTCGTCGAATTTTTATTGTTTATAGTGAGTTTTGGTTCGTAAAATCTGTGTTTTTTTGCGTAGCAAAGTATCATGCAAGTGAACAATATACAGTTCAGTGAAATATGATGGTGTATGGGTCGTGAACAGGAAAAGTGTTCCGTTCTTTTGTAGCGCGGCAAGCGGTCGGCTCACCTCTTTCCTGTGGACTTCTCTGCTTTTCCTGCGTTTCTCGATTGCCTCCAAAAACTCCTAAGAAGCGTTGAAACGTTGAACACCAATGTTTTAATTGCTATAAATTATTTATTGAAGACATCGATTGTATGGGAATAATCTCTTGACCTTGAATAGAACCAAAGAAAAAAAATGTCTTTGTCTATTGCCAGTGCTGCCACCTTAGCGCTTTCGGCGCTAGATCTAGCGCTTTTTTTGGTATGTTTAGCGCCGTATCTAAGAATTTAGCGCCTAGTCTCCGCTAGGGCTTTTTTAACTTTTAATAAAGCAACATTATGTGTGCTTGAATATGCAATATTTTTTGTTTTTTTATTGAAATATGATAAATATTTATAGCATTTTGTGGTCAAAACATATCCATGGAGCGTACAAATACGAGTTCGAGAGATCCAAATACGAACGCTTATTTGAAGTTTTATCATTAATTTAACAAGCGACTTACGAATTGACCGACTTAAATTGACTAAAGAAGAAAACTTTAGAAAACTTTTAAGGACTATTTATGTGATAAGAATTTAGCGCCGAATCTAGCGCTTTTTTGAGCTGCGAAAATGGAATCTAGCGCTTTTGAGGTGGCAGCCCTGTCTATTGCTCGTTGCAGTGTTGCCACTTCAGCCACTTCTTAGCAACATTTTTGAACTGGTCAGCAACTAAAAAAATCTTCGGTGGCTAAATGTTTTAGCCATTTATTCTAGCCACTTTTTTTGTTTATTTATTTATAAATGAATACCAATTTAATAATCTAAATTTAATCATTTTAAAGGGTTTTTAGAGCGTTTTTTACTGTTTTTGAGTTCCGTTTACCTAAACGTAGAAGTCAAAAGGCTATTTTCTACGATGAGAATTGTAAAAAATCAACATAGTAATAGAATGGGTTACAATAACTCACTCAAAATTCCATATTTCTATTCAAAAAATTATAAAAAAACATAATTTTATAGAATAAATGATTGTAAATCAGCATTATTGATCCAATTAAACTGCTTCTTAGCATATTTATGTATTTTTTTAACTTTTCTTTGTTCAGCCACTTTAGCGACAGTGAAATTTCCAGTATCTAGCCACTTTTTGGGTACGGTTTAGCTACTTGGTCCGGAGGTTAGGTGGCAACACTGGCTCGTTGCTCCACAGATTACTGATATGTAGCAAGCTACAGATGCGACAGTGAAATTTGCACTTAGTTCCATTGTTTCCGTTGTGGCGTTCTGTCGTCAAACTAATGTGTATAGAACTTGTAGTTATAGGTATGTATACACTGATTCCAGGATGCAAAAATAGGGATATTTGACCAAGGAACAAACTATTCAACGATATTATTATGTCATACGACGGAGAAGAATTGAGGCTTCTCAAGGATTCTAAACTCAAGCTAAAATACCAGGAAAATCACAAGATATAAGCTTCTGACGTAACAACACGGCATGAGGCTGCTGTTGTTGTAAGTTCAACATGGTATTGTATCTCGTCCTCATTGGACGATGATACAATGGTATCATCGTCCAATGAGGACGATGGGAAACAGCGCCACAACGGCTACACCAGAACTAAGCTGTCATACAGTCTCTCTGCTCTCTGCTCTGTGGTCTGTGGTTGCTCTAGGTCGTGTCGTGCTTGATTTCGTATTTCTATTGTGCATTTTTTGGGAATAACTTCGTTATGCGATTTAAATAAGACTATTTAAGACTGAAAAAAACTTAAAATGGAGTGTACACAAAGACTCGAGTGCACGCAAGAATTATATTCAACGCAAACTGAAAAAACTAATCCCGAACAGGTAAGCCGTAGTTTGCATACAATGTTTTATTTTTGTCTCAAATTTTACAAAAAGAGCTATTTACCATTAAAGTTTTCAGTAATTAACCTCACCACACTATTCAGGAGCACCTTTTTCTTGATACATTGTCATTATTTATCGAATTCTAAAAGAAATCTAGTAATTTCCACAGAGCGGGAAAAGCCCGGCGTTACTAGTTTTAGTGTCTGTTATTTGTTCAGTGTGGCCTGTTTCACAACATTTGGATAAGTTCTTATTTACTTATCTGAAAGCTCGTTTGACATTTATTTTGTAAGAAAAATTTGTCAAAGATAACCTAATAGTATAAGAGATAAGTGTACTTTTTGCAACCATCAGCAGCCAGGCTGATTCAGTGTTTATGGGGTGTAGAGCATCTCTGTGATGGGGATGGACCAAGTCTGCCTGCAAAACTCCAGTCGGTTTAGAAGTAACTGATGATTAAAGGTCTGTAAAAAAATTAAAGTTCAGCTGCACGGCTGATCGTATGATATTGTTGTAGTATGCACTGTAGCTATGTGAACAGTACAAAAACTGTCAAGTTCTGTCAGTCAGTTTAGGAGATACAGCCAGGCAAAGTTCCGACCTTTGAACGGCTGTATCTCTTAAACCGACTGATGAACCGTGTCAGTTTTTGTACTGTTCACATAGCTACAGTGCATACTACAACAATAACATACGATCAGCCTTGCAGCTGATCATTAATTTTTTACAGACCTTTAATCATCAGTTACTCCTAAACCGAGTATGTGTACGGAGATGTATGACTCCTTACGGCTGATGCGGCATGTGTATGGCTCTGTTCCGGGCCTGGCCGATTTGAACCAGTAGGTCTGAATCGTCCCTTATTAAGATCTTCCACTAAGTTAGGTTGGTTTCTGGTCATAGAAAGAGTAGGTAATAGAAGGAAACATGTGTCTTGACATGTTTGTCAATAAGAGACGCACATAGCAAATTGTTAAAATTAATTAAATTAAATTAAAAAGTATTTATTTGTCTCTTATTACAGTTACATAATACAATAAAGCATGGTTTTAAAAATAGCACGGAGACAAAAAGGTTGAGGACTCTCTAAAAAGGAAATCACTACTTTATTGCTGTCCTTATCGACGTAAACACGGTTTTGTAGTAGGTGTACCCCTGCACGGCTAGCATGCCACCCACGACAAAGCGTTTAAACGAGAAAAACTTCATGCGCGCTCTATCTGGCATACGTAAAATAATAAAGATGGAGGCACATCTCGATTTTTATCGTTATCTCGAGGATGGCATGCTAGAGGGGCAGGTACCACTATATGTCATATGTTTTGTCTGTTCTAGATTGGATTCTTGGGAATATGTGGTCAGAAGTATGCAGTGAACCGTGGCCCAAACAAGATCGGCAGGGACCCACAGACATGCAGTATTGTATTGAATTTGAATGTAAGTATTTCTTTTTTAATTTATATCAGTCCAGTAGTTTTTGTGATGCTCGGACAAACGAAGAAATAAACAAATGATCAATATAGTCCAAAATCTGTTATTTGAAGTAAGCTATATCTAATCACCATAAATTGTAATTGCATCCTTTTTTGTAAATACATAACTGACTGAAGATATTATTATGTATTTAAACGTGTATTCGTTTTATTGTATTTACAATCAAACGAACACATGTTTTTACATGCAGGCTATATTGTATTGAATTGCCTTCAAATGTGTATGGAAATTATTTGGAACGAGTGTACCGGTATCGGTGAAAATTGGTAAATAGATCGAGCATGTCTTGAAATAGCATAAAAGGTACCTACTTATGATTTCTGGGAATAACACAATTCTAATAGGAATAACTATATTTAAATATTTTTATTATGTTTGAATGGACCTATATGAGTAGAAATACGTCCCTTCAAACTCATTAATGAGTTTTTAGGGGTGTATCTACTCTGATAGGTCCATTCAAACTTAATAAAAACCGGTGTTTGATATTTATCAACTGTATTTATCTTTTCAGTCGATATCAAGACAGCATGCGGTAATAAATGTACTTAATCAAAGAGAGTACATGCTCATGGACTTGGACTCTGCCAACAAAACAAAGTTAGTTGGTGTAAGTAGACTCCTTTTAAATTTTTTCCTTATTTTTTCATTTGACAATCCGCTAGTTAATACTTTAACTGCTAACGGACCTACGGTCGTAGGTCAGCAACAAAAAAAGGCTGCAGTGCGCACGACTCGCCTGGTGAGTCAGAATTGTATACCATTACACAGTGTAGCACTGCGCAAGTATCATTGTTTTGAGCTTAGCAGCGAATGTGTTAAAGCAAGATTGCATGAAAAATTGTACTAATTTGTAAATACTTTTTATAGTGTATGTTATTATAATTAGATATTAAACAGGAAGTAAACACAAACAATAAGGAATAAAACAATTTTTATCGAAACCTTATGTCTGCTTTACACATAACTTAATTTTGCTTGCAACTTTACCCTGAAAATAATTGCAAAATAGATAACAGACTAGAACGGAAAGTGTTATCTGGAGTATACACTTATTAATGCAACAGAGATAAGCTATATAACACAATATATTTTTCAATTACAGAAAACTCTGCAACCATTCATTCCAAATCCTCTAAAAGACGGAGACACAGTTCAATTTGGAGACATATTTGGCATATTCAGACTGTTAGAGGAAGACAATGACCTGCCCATGACGCAAGCTATAGATATCCCCGATACTCCTGTATTTTCCCGGCACGCATCGAGAATTCATCCTGCTGTTACCACTATACCGGAGTCACCTGATGTCAGTGATCGGGTAAGTGTATTTTTACTTCAAATCTTTTGCTCACGAATTAAAATTACATTGAGTTGGAATGCTGAAGTTTATCGACTTTTCAAGATATTTATATTATTGCACTCATGAAGTTATTGTATAGGTACATTGATCAAAGACCTTATCATGAGTGTAATACCACACCTTGGACACTTAGCTGTCATTTCATATAAATGGAAAAATTTAAAAGAGGAGGTAAGGATGTGTGATACTGAGTGAGTGCAAACGAGAAAGGAATTTACGCATTTGCTTAACATTGGTAACTGCCGAGGTAATCAGAGGGCAATAGAAGGGGTGAGGTAAAAAGTTGGTGGGAGGCAGGGAGTGCCCGTACTGTATGTAGTAAAGTTATAAACTCTTATAATTTTCTTTCAGGACGACTCCTTCATAATACCGTCGCAACCCAAAGCAAACAAGTTTAAAAGTCCAAGCAACAAATTCATTAAACAATCATCAAAAACAATATCAATCCAGCCTATTGGGTCCAACAAAATTGATAATGTTTACTGGAATTCATCAAAGAAATCATCATCTCTTCATTTAGATGACTCAAACACTAGCTTAAATGATTCAGTTAGATCAGAAAGTGATAAAACTATAGGAAACCAAAGCAATACTACGGACATTCACGAAATGGAAACTCAACCACCTGTACTCGATGAGAGTACAGATTCAATATACACCGCTGCTACACAAGTTCCTGAAGGCTGTGACCTGTCCATACATGATTTAGATACACAACTACCTACAAATGAGCATTTACCTGTAGTCCGTAAGATAAATGACCAACATGAAATGCAATTTGACCTATACGCGGCTAACAAAGAGAATGATAAAAGCATATTTAACGCTGAAACACAAATGGTGACGGGAGACCAAGATCAAAACAAGATAATGAAAGCTAAAATCAAGGATACTAGTATTTTTGATGCCGAAACACAAATGGTAACAGAAATCATACTAGAAGATGAGGAAATACCAACAAACAATGAAAGTATATTTAATGCAGAAACACAACTTGTTACAGCAGATAAGAAAAGAGTATCAGTTGAATCTAAAAACTCGGTCAAGGACAAAAGTAAAAGCTTTGTGTCTGATGACGAAATCCTGTTTGATGAAGTAGACAGTCAACCTATTCTAGACGACTTCTATTCTCAGCCTTTGTTACCACAGGAAGATCCAACTGGTAACCCTACCAATGACGAGGATGTCGAAACTTTAGAATTATCACAAAGAGTTGTAGAGGATACACAAAAAATAAAACCTACGAAACGGAATGTTCGTATTACGTCAGATAGTTCAACTGATTGTGAAGATTTTGACATGTTACCTACACAACAAATACCACCGAAACCAATAGACGACGATGTTCTTACAGACTGTGAAGATGATTTGATTGACGTTGATGCTAAACAGAAACCAAGAAAAGTACAAGATAAAGACAAAGATGTCAGTTTCGAAGATATGGCAACTCAAGTGATACCAAATGAAGTTGTTATTACTAAATCCAGTAACAATCCAAATGTGAATCCTGTGTCAAAAGAAAAAGAAACTAATTTCGAAGACATGTTGACACAAGTCATACCAGAAGACGATGATGTTGATTTCGAAGATTTACCGACTCAAGTACTTGATGAAGTCGTTCCGAAACTTAAACTGATTGATGAAGATCAATATTCGGAGGAATTGATATCCCCTTTTAAAGTTCCGATGCAAACCGCTAGAAAATCTAAAAAGAAGGAAATAATATCAGCACCTTCAGACAATGTACCAATAAAACAAAAATCTCCTGTAGTAAAAGCATCAACAAGTAATACAAATGATAAGTACTATGAAGCGACACAAGAAATAATAGATGACTTGTCCACACAAAGAGAATCTTCCCCTGAAACTGTTAAAGTTGTAAATAGTAATACAGGCGATAAGTACTATGCAGCGACACAAGAAATAGTAGATGACTTGAGCACACAAAGTGAATCGTCCCCTGAAATTGTTAGAGTTAAAAAAACAAAACTCAAAGAAACTAATTCAAAACAACAACTTCAAAATGAACTGTCATCTAATGAGAAATGTATCTCTAAACAGTTACCAGAAAGCGACGGCGAAGAAAATGTTAGTAAATACGTAGCAAGTCTTTCTTCAAAACAGATTAGAACAGTTATAGGAGTTGATTCTCCCGTAGACACAGTACGAAGAGTACCCAGTGATCCTTCAGATGTAGAACTCACGCCTAAGAAAGTGCGGCCTATCAAACTCATGCTGACCGAACTACCAGACAGCCAAGAAATCAAAACCAGTGTATCGACCACTTCTAAATCATTTGTCACAGAATCATCCAGTGATTCCGATGGAGACCACGATGTCCAGGAGAATACACCTATTTTGTACAGGAATAGGAAAAGACCTAACAAAGTAGAAGCTAAAAAAGATCTTTCGAAAAACTTTGATGCGCAATCGCTTCCCTCACGAGTCATAACACGTGTTAGAATACCTACCTTTAAGTTTCAAGATGGAGACAAGAACATGAAGAAATTGAATGAAAGCATACTTAAGTCAAAAATATTTCCTGATCAAGAACGCGATGTTAGTAACGATATAATAACTGAAAACATATCGAGACTTAAAATTAAAAAGGAAAAGAAAACTAACAAAGATACAGTTGATCTAACGAAACTAGATAAAGTTAAAAAACAGAACGAACCTATACCGAATGAAGATACGACCGTTGATCTTACAAAACTCGATGAAGTTAAACAAGAGGACAAACCCAGGCCGAAAAGTAAAGAAATAGAAGTTATTGAATTAATAGATTCACCTAAAAAGTCTAGTGAAAAGAATGCCAGAGATACAAAAAAGAAAAGCATTGATGAAAAGTCAACATCTAAATCTGAATCAAGAACATCGCACAATAAATCGAACGAAAAGAACAAATCAAGTAAAGAAACGAACAAAACTGATGAAACAGAAAGAGATAAATCACAAACTAAATCCAAAGAAACACGTAAAGACAGCAAATCTAAAAAGGAAACAAAAAGCAAAACCAAGGAAGAATCCACGACATCCAAACCCAATGATTCTAAAACCTCTGCAACATCTGAAAGAAAATCAAATGAGAGTACAGTTTCTGAACCAAACACGAGATCACGCAGATCAAAGAGAGACGACAAACAATCTGAAAAGAAATCAGTTACACCAGAAAAAGGAGTCAAAAGGAAAAGAGGGCGACCGCAACTCACAGACTCCGAGGACGAACCACGTCGAAGTAGAAGACAGAAAGCAAAAAGCGAAGTAGAGGACAAAAAAGATACTAAAGTCTTAATTACCAAAACCCATGAACAAAGTGCTGTATACAACTTATCGACGGAATCGAATGTTGATTCGCCGAAGAACCTAAAGCGATCCGCAGCGAGTGACATTAAAGTGCCGAGTCCGAAGAGAACGAGGTCCGCTTTGAGGGCGACGCCGGCGCGAGCGCAGCGGACTCATTACGTGCTGTTCACTGCCTTCCCTTGTGATGAGGTTGCGACGAAGCTGGAGAAATTAGGTAGGATTGTCTTTATTATATTTTGGAGCCATGCTTTTTATGTGTCGTAATAACAAAAATCCTGCTACAAGAGCGGTATTTTTTGCATACAAAGCTATTTTGGTAACCAGTAGATGTAACGGTTAGCACGTAGGACTGCCAAACCCGCCGGTCCTGAGTTCGAATCCCGTTTTGTTTTTTGTTCTATAATAAAAAGCCTTGTAGCATCCATTTGGGATGAGAACAATGTACCAGTCAGCGTTATTTATCTGTACCTATTATAACACTGGACCTTTATGCACTGGACAGAGTTTTGGTACTACTAGTGAAACTTGGATGTTCTGAGGTTTCAGAATATCTATGACTACCCCCTCGGGGAATATAGTCGTGAGCATAAGCTATTATACACCGATTTAGATGACAATTTTTGTGTTTGAAAGCTTATGATTAGACATAAAAACTGGTGTACATTTGGTAGCCTATAGGCTATGACTAGAGTGAGTTTCGGTACACATTTTTAGGGATGGTTCACTGCAATGCTTAGTCGACTCAAATCTTAGACTAATTATATCCGTACCGGCCTTGCTGTAGCATTTCCCCTCTGCCACGGTATTAGATTAATTAATCTTGCGCATTTACACCCAATTTTATACCGTATTACTAAACGAGACAGCCTATAATAGCGAAACAATAATTTTGAACTTAGAACGTTTGGGGTTTACACGAGACTACTTTTCATGATTTTGAACATTCAAAATTAGAATCTAAAGTCATAGGAAATAAAATCCAAAGTTGCGGATAACATGTTACCTCGCCCCCCGCAAAAAGTGGCAGAAAGTTTGTTAGTAGAATGACACGTGGTTACGCGTCCCGATATAATTAGTCTAAGACTCAAATGTATGAACAGCTGGTTTCCTCTTTTTTTTTGCAATTTCATGTTCAGACTCCCATACTTTGATAATTTAAACCACCCCTAAAAATTTGTTGACCCATTTCAATTATATCCTTACGTGAAACGTGGTTGTTCTGAGTCTTCAGTACATCTCTGTCTACCCCCTCGGAGAATTTAGTCGTAAGCATATGCATTATTATGTGCTGTTTATAGATAGCTTGTGTTACGTGAAATTTTTTCCAGTGTTCATACAATTTTTATTAAATACACAATTATCAAATTGCAGGAGCAGTGAAAGTGACGGACGTGGCAGCCTGCACAGTGGTGCTAACGCTACAAATAAAGAGGACATTCAAGCTGCTGTGCGCCGTGGGACTGGGGAAGCCCATCGTTGGCCCTGAGTGGGTGCAGGCTTGCGTGGACACCAATACGATTGTCGGTAAGATCCTACTGTATACATTTACCATTAACCTCTCGTATGCCGGGAGTTACATACACAATAGAAATCAATGGTTTTCGTCGCGCGGATCCGCGTTCCAAAGGTTAAGTCTTAAAATTTTGTACGGCTATGTTCCATAGTGATGAAAAAATTCTGATTTGTATGGGGAGTCCTACCAATACGCATTTAGCCTCCCCAGGCCTCTGCCACAGTATAAGAAAAAGTACTAACACCAACCCCTGTGAGGCCGTTAGTTTGCTGTCCAGTGTGTTTCTATGCCCTGAAGTGGGACATAAGACTTATGAATCCAGGTTTATACCTGGTAAATGATTATTCATTTACAAGCTTTTACATGTGGTTTTTATGTCTCAGATCCATGGTTATACCTGATGAAGGACGAAGCAAGCGAGAAGCGGTTCCAGTTCGACCTCGCGGCCACCCTCGCCAGCAAGAGGAACTTCCTCCAGGGCTACAATGTCTCCTGCACTCCTAAAGTGATGCCTAATGCTAGTGAGATGAAATGTAAGTTGCATACTTGTTTCGCGCCAGGTTTTTAATTAGAATAGGTGCCTATGAAATTTCGAGAGGGGAATGCAAAAAATTTCAAACCCACTTCACATGCTCTAGTTTCTATTTAAATATGCCACTGTGTAATTACACAGAACAACGGTTTTCTGGTCAGAGCCAAGGCATTATTGGGGAAAAATGAGTTCGCTTCGCTTGCTGCAGATTTGGGTTGAACTTGTAGGTAATTACTAATTATACTGTCATGAAATGAACGACTTTTGAAATATCTGTAACAATATAGAACCGTAGAATCTTTGCCGGCACAAATCTCGGCTACAAGACCGCCGGCAAACTGCATTTATGAGGGGCGGCTTGCGTTCACTGGGGGCGGCCAAATATATCTGGCCCAGTTGCGCAATATTTGTCAATACACCCCTGACCTGGGCCTCAATCGCGCAAATTTTGAACGATACTACCAAAACCAAACCACAACCAAAAACGCTACGTTATGCACAATTCTTATCGCGCTAATTATATTAACGGTAACGATTTAGCTTTTTTTCGGAAGATACGTTGGCGTAACGTTCGACCGCTGTCCAACGAACGTTTTTGATTTAGTTGGTGTCTGGCGAGGTGTATGGGGAGGTGTATGGAGAGGTGTATTGAGGTGTATGGAGAAGTGTATGGAGAGATGTATGGAGAGGTGTATGGAGGTGTATGGAGGCATCGTGCATTTTAGGTACTTCGCTCAAAAGGGATATGGAGGTGTTTGGAGAGGTGTATGGAGCTATGGAGAGGTGTATTGAGAGGTGTATGGAGCTATGGAGGGGTGTATGGAGGTGCACGCACAATCGATCGTTTTGGTTTTGCTTTGGTAACATCAACGATTTAACCGTTCAGAAAAAAATAGCGCGATAGCATTTTTACATCAGCTAAACCAAATCTAAACCAAAACTAAACCAAAGCCAAAAACGTTCCGTCAGAACGGTAAAACCGTATAAAATAGCGCAATCGAGGCCCTGTAGTCATCATAATACAAGTCTAGCTAGGCTAGGTTCTGGTTAAATGTGACTAGATAATTTGTGTGACAAGATATTTACTATATCGTTTGTTCACAGTAATAGTGGAGTATTCTGGCGGCGCTTGGAAGGAGAAGGGTCCGCGCTGGGTTTGCGTCTCGTGCGCAGCCGACCGCGCCGCCTGGCCTGCGCTGGCGCAGCGCGGCGCCACTATAGTCTCCACAGAGTTCATACTGAGCGGCGTGCTCAGGCAGAAGCTGGAAATCGAGCGGAATCGACTCTACAAATGACACAGAACAAAATTATGTATTTCAGTTATTTTGGAGCGGCCTGAAACTTTTCTAAATCTCAAATACGAGCACGTATCAATGGTCGTAGAAGGAAGGGGAAGGCAAAGACATGCAAAAAGGGAAAGTGGCTTTTAAATAAGATGATCGAACGCTAATTTGCATAATACTACTGGTTTTCACGCATTTCCGAAGCATTTCACATGTCGGTTCAAAATACACGTTATTATGTCATACGAGCTTTTACCCGCGACTTCGTCCGCATAAATTATATACCAGATTTTAAGTCAGATGATAAGCTATCAAACAAAAAAAGTTTCATCAAAATCGGTTCAGTAGTTTTTGCGTGATACTCGAACAAACAAACACCCAAACAAACAAACGAACAAACAAACAGACAGACAAAAAATCCAAAAATTGGTGATTTGGAATCAGGGACATCTAAAAATCATATCGTAATCTTTTTTTTGTAAATATCTTCAATGTACAGACACACTTCGGTTACAGTTTTATAATAGTTTAGATAATAGGGGTACAAATCTGCAAATGGTTGCGGGATCTTGTGATTGATTGAAAATGAAATTATACACCAGTATATTTACAGGGTGTAATTGAAATGATACCGACTGCTCTCAAACGGTGAAGGAAACCTGCATACACTGAAGAAGAAATTCTGATGTGTATGTGAAGTCTACCAATCCGCATATGGCACCCGTGGTGGACTAATGCCCATACACCCTCCCTGAGGGTAGGCCTGTGCCCTGCAGTGGGACGTTTATAGGCTGATGACGATGAATTGAAATGATTCTAGTTTGGTTCAGACAGTCAAACTGAACAACATTTACTAAGGGAGCAAACCTGATATAGCAAAAAATCGGTTGTTCATACCATTGAGTTTAATGATCTGAAACACCCCTAAAAATGTGTCGAATCATTTCAATTACACGCTGTAGTGAGAATTGTATTGAATATCTGTATAACTACCCATCTGCAGCCGATTGTAAAATCCACTACGCATTAGAACTGATCTTAGTACTTAATTGTTCGAGTACAAAATATGATTTAAAAAAGAATTGGTTTCCATTCGGATGTTCCAATCCTCTGGGAACGTTACCTTGAAAATGGGATTCCACGCATGATTGGTATAAGAGTTGAACCTCATCTGGCAGCACCGCATCGCCTTTTTCTGTCGCTCCATCCTTTTCTGTCACTCAGGAACGTCATTTGCTAG
The DNA here is from genome assembly GCA_922987775.1 of Agonopterix subpropinquella. Taxonomy (NCBI): domain Eukaryota; kingdom Metazoa; phylum Arthropoda; class Insecta; order Lepidoptera; family Depressariidae; genus Agonopterix; species Agonopterix subpropinquella. The sequence goes on along the minus strand of OV277694.1, from coordinate 20,514,604 downwards.
AGCAAATAAGATGGACGGAACGCAATCGCGCGCGGCGGTGCTGCGGCGTGCGGCCGCGTTCCGTCTACCTCATTTGCTCTAGCAAATTACGTTCCTGAGCTATAGAAAAGGATGGAGCGACAGAAAAAGGCGATGCGATGCTGCCAGATGAGGTTCAACCCTAATTCGGTATCTTTCCAGGTTCAAGGTCAAGGTGATATTTTGCGTACATGTTGCTTCGCGTATGTCGTTATGCGTATATCATTTCGTGTAACGAAAATGTGTCAATATGCGTGTAATCCTTATTTTCGTCTAGCTGCAACCACAGAGAACTGTATAGTCTAGTTTTAACCTCAAGAAGCCAATGATATTTTTAAAAGTTGATTCATGACATGAGGTATTTGAGGTAACTGTACCTGCTAATGTTATTTACCATATAAGTTGTTGTCTAATCAATAAATGATTTCATTTCTTGTTTCAGAATATTTTAGTTTTTAACTATTTTCGGAAAATTGTAAGAAAGTGCTGTTTATTCCTAGGTTTATTCTTATAAAGAGAAACGTTGAATTGCAAACTATTGTATTGATGCTGATGTGTATGATTTTAAACATTATTATTGTTTTAGTTGTAAAATTAACATTCTGTGATTGTTAACCACCTTGTACATTAAAGATTACTGATTTTTGAAATGGAATTTTATTTTAAGGGGCACGTAGCCTTCGAGCATACTCTTTCTTATACTGTGCTTCGAGTGGTGCCCTCAATCGTATTTTTTATTCCAAAATACAAAAATTTCACAATTTAGTCGTTGCTGATGTTCTATTTAGGGTTGAACCTCATCTGGCAGCATCGCATCGCCTTTTTCTGTCGCTCCATCCTTTACTGTCACTCGGGAACGTCATTTGCTAGACCAAATAAGGAATCATTCCCATTACGTCGCTTCCCCTGACGCCGCTTCTGTAGATGTGCCTCGGTTTTATTTGTCTATCTTATTTGCTCTAGCAAATGACATTCATGAGTGACAGAAAAGGATGGATAGACAGAAAAATGACATTCCTGAGTGACAGAAAAGGATGGAGAGACAGAAAAAAGGCGATGCGGTGCTGCCAGATGAGGTTCAACCCTAATGGGTCATTTCATTACGGATTTGTTTTTATATTTTTTGTAGTGACTGTGTTGTATAAATGCGATAAAAAGAAAAGATTGAGGACAGCACTGGACGCTTGGTACCGGATTCCTGAGTTTGCAGGGTTACATGGTTCTGTTATGTAAGGTTTCGTCCACATCTGGCGAATGCGCCGTTCGCGAGCGGCTCGCGAGCTGCGCCGATACATTTTTCCTTGTGTGTCGCTACTGTGTAGTTCGCGAGCCGCTCGCGAGCTGCGCATTCGCGGCGCGTTCGTCAGATGTGGACGCACCCTAAGAGATCAATGGTTACTATCATGGTACAATAATATACTGCGCCTGGTATTCTCTTCCGACCACGTGACTGACACAAGCCTACGTCATCATACCCTTTTACCATGTTTAGCGGCCATTTTTTTGTGACGTAGGCTTGTGTCACTCTGGGAGTAGAAGACCTTGTTTTTTAGACTATGGTTACTATCAGTTTAAAATAACAATGTGCATGACCTCGCTCGCAAATGTGACGTCACTCTATCACACGAACTTCACTCGAGTCATTCAAATGATTGTTTTCTTTACATAGAGTCTATATTCCTTTACAACCGAGTGAAGTTATCGAACGGCCCTTCAAGGTCATGCACATTGTTATTTTAAACTGATAGTACATGTCATAATCTGACTTTTTATATCGTACCATGATGTGTATATTTTCTTTGCCATGATACCATCCCACTGCTGGGAGTTGGTCTCTCGCGAATAAATAATTAGTGGATCGTAATACGCTTGCGCAACGCTGGGCCAGTTAGGTCTAACCATGGTGGATGTTTTCGGAGGAAAATAAAAAAATAAGCGTCTACATTACAACTGCTATTTATATATTTACAGTTATTAAACAGGGATAACTTTAAAAATAAAGATAACTATCATAATGCTATGTGATTTTTAAAATCAAGTATGTTGAAAATATTGCATTTATTATTATTTACATGTTGGAATGTAAAAATTTACATTATTTAGATATATAACTTAGTGCAAAGAAAATTTACATATTTCTTAATGTAAAACTTTGAACTTTCACGATGAGATAAGTTTCAAACCAAGCACGTATCCAGGGGGATAGGTAGGATTTATCCCCTCCGATATCCCAATATTTGTATCTAGAACAGTTAGTAGCTACAGCGAATTCTTTTACATTGTTTTTCAATTAATTCCCCCGGAACCAAAAGTCTGGATACGCGCTTGTTTCAAACTGTTGCCAAAAATTATAGCGGCGGTGGTGTATTCTAACGGAAGACGGGCCGAGGCCGTCATTGAACATGTTTGTAAACAGAACTAGTAACAATTACTTCATATACAAGTCGATATACCGCGGCCTCGGCTACGCGTGAAGGTGTACAGCCGCTATTATACAGCGTAAACAATTGCATTTCTTTATGTGGTCATTGTACCCATAATACTGAATACCTTTCCGTAAGAAACCTACAGGATATTCGAGAAAAAAAATGTCGACCTTTCATACAAACGTTCGATCAGCTGATTGCATTTAGTATGGAAAGTTTTTTTTGCGAATTTCCTATAGGTTTCTTAGAGAATGTTGTTCAGTATTATGGGTACAATCACCCCTTAAAGTAATGCAACTGTTTACCCTAACACCCTGTACACTAAACAAGCTCAAATTACGTAGCATAGCATATGCTCACGACTATATTCCCTGAGGGGGTAGTCAGAGATATTCTGAAACCTCAGAACATCCACGGAACAACAACACATCCACAAAATTACGTACCTTAATATTTATAGGATATACCGTTATGAATACTTTGTGTTCTTACAATATGATTCAAATTCCATTGAGATGAATTGTGGGAGTTAGTGCAGAAGATCTGAGAGTTGAGAGGACGTGACGAGCGATTTTACTCCCTAACAATACAATTGATAAAAGTCCTCCGTATGGCACACGCCTACCCTCTCATCTGAATTGACATTGAATCTCATATGTTGAACTCAGCAGTTGAAAGTTTGTTTGAGTTTCAAAAATCGCACTCCAGACCCCCTAGCATGATTTCTCTACATGCGCGCGACTAGGCTTTATTCCATACTACAAGTCGCGGCAAACGTGCGGCTTTCGCTCTCCGAAAAGCGCGGAAACAGGTTATTTTGTATGCAGCGAAGGCGCGTCGCGCGCGTGTAGAGAAATCATACTAGACATGCAGGAGTGCTATTTTTGAAACCCATTCGTTGAACTCAGCAGTTGTAAATGTCAAAATTACTAAGGAGATATGCATCTTTCTACTGCTGATTTGACATTCAAAAATCATTCTCCACGAGTGCGATTTTTGAAAGTCAAATCAGCAGTAGAAAGATGCGTATCTCCATACATTTTCAACTGCTGAGTTCAACGTATGAGATTCAAAAATCGCACTTTCTTCTTCAGCGTATGGTATCACCATATTACATGATTAGACAACACTTTTTAACTTGTTAGCTTCAAAAGAAATGCATGTTTGACATTTTATTATAATCCCTATACAATACTACTAGACTATGTGTTGTAAAATATGAAATAATATTTTATTCTTAAATAATATTCCAATACAATTAATTTCATCTCAATAGAACTCGGTGATTATAATTATAAATTAGCATAACAATAATTAATAACTATTTAATAACTAAAAAATATATAGGGTCCTTCTTAATATGCTGATGCAGTCAGACCATAAAACTGAACAACTTTATTTATAGGACCAACATCGAAATCGCGAAAACAAAATTAGATGTTCCATTTCGCCAGGCATCTCTAGGGGCCCTCCGCACCCAATATAATAACGCCTTCAGGATGCTGCTGGGGCTGCCGCGCTTCTGCAGTGCGTCAGGCATGTTCGCGGACGCTCATGTCGATGGGTTTCCCACCACGCTCCGCAAACGCTGTGCCGCCGCACTGCAGAGGGTTCGCGCCAGCACCAACAGCATTCTGAAGATGGTCGCAAGTAGATACGACAGTAGCTTCATTAAGCACTGGGTCGGTCTGCACTTAAGTATGTGTACTAACATAGTTATTTAAGTGTGTTACTAACATCAATATGGATTGTAATAAGTATCTGAAATAAAGAATGTTTCATCACTCATACTCTGAAAGTAGGTTATTGTTTATCTAAGAAGCGGGTTGAAAGTGATACATTTCTTCCCTAGGGCGGAAAAGTAATTAAAAAAAATCGACGTCTATACTGAGCAAAGGCAGAAACCTATACAGCCACACTTCGATAACATTATATTAAAATTATTAATTTTTATAATTATTATAAACAGAAACATTTGAATTTAGTAATAATAACAATAATTTGTAACATTTCGATACTTTTGTATAAGTTATATGCATTTTGTTTTCTGCGTGAAGAAACAGGTGAAGAAAAAGTACCTAATTTAAAAAACAGGCAAGTTTAAAAAAAAAGGTTTTTCTTTTTTTCGCAAGACTGCGTTCAGGACCTTTGGGTGCGGTTGTTTTTTCAACTCGCACTATGGTAGAACGTTTTTCACTGAGGCTCTGAAGTGCGATTTTTGAACATCATATGAGCGAATCGGCAGTAGAAAGATGCATAATCTCGTAGTAATTATGACATTTTCAACTGCCGAGTCGCTCGTATAATGTTCAAAAATCGCACTCCTGAACGGCGTTGGTGCGAAAATTTGCGGTCGGGGTGCACCTGGGGCGTAGGTTCGGAATGCAGCCTTGCGCGAAAAAGAAAAAAACTTGAAAAAAAAAACGGAGGGAAAGCCACATGTTGCAAATTTTGCGGATCTTTTTCAAAACGTGTAAAAATCACTAGGGAAGTATATCTGTGTCACTCTAGCATCCACAATCTTCGTATGTTTTTTTTCTACTTCCTATTGGTCCCCGAGTGATTTTCAAACGTTTTGAAACGTAGCCTAAAATGAATTCATCGAGCGAATATCAATTCAGAAATTGATTTTGCATTATCTGGTTTTGGTTAATTTCCTCGTAATCGTGATGAAAAGCAGAGTGTTTAACTCGGGTGAAAGTACCCATTTCACACTCGAACTATGGGCGCCCCTCACGTTCGTTCGGGGCGCCAAACATCTCGTGTGAAATGGGTCACTTTCATCCCTTGGTTAACAATCTACTATTTATTTTTATTTTTTTTATTTTGTTTGGACAGGACTTTTTTCTCGTAATCAAGATCTCTATCTCATAGAGAAAGTTGTTCAGTTTGATGGTCTGATCATCCCCTTAAAAACCGTCAGCATATTGAAAAAGACCCTGTATATTTAACTTAGATAAAATAAACTCGCTGTACATAAACAAACAAAATTGTAAAATTCAGTCAAATAATATATTTTAAGACGTCTCGAACGGTAAGTCCATATATTACCCCCAAAAACTCCTACTATTCATAATATTCATATTCATTTATTGGTTGCTTTCATGGGTACATAGGGTCTTAACACGTTGAACGCCGGCGGGTCACAATAACAATAGATTTTCCATTGTGTGTCGGTCATTTGGCAGTCAAAGCCTTAATCACTTAAAATATTTCCAGTGATGTAACCCGGTTGGGCACTTAACATTTACCTACTATAATATTTTTTATAACGTAAGTTTCAGCCAGCCTTAAGGTTGGACTTTCAATGAATAGGTCTAAGACTCAAATCATGAGTAATACCACGAAACGTAAGGTTGATGTAGATGGACAGGAAATACATTATGTCGATGAGTATATTTACTTGGGCCAGATAGTCTCCTTCGAAAACAGGCAAGACAAGGAAGTCGAACGACGCGTCGACAACGCCTGGAAGAGCTTCTGGTCCATGAAGGAGCTGATGAAGGGAGAACTCCCGCTATCGCTTAAACGTAGACTCATCGACATGTGTATCCTGCCCATCCTAACTTACGGAGCTCAAACGTGGTCACTTACTGAGGCCCAAAAGTCCAAGCTTAAGGTCTGCCAGAGAGCGATGGAGCGCAGCATTCTGGGTGTTAAACGAACCGACCGGGTCAGAAACACCACGTTGCGCTCCAAAACTCAAATCGCCGACGTCGGAGAGAAAAGCGCCAAACTTAAATGGGAGTGGGCCGGTCATGTCTGTCGGATGCATCCTGAGAGATGGACAAAAACCATCATACCCTGGATCCCTGAAAACGGTCGTCGGCGTCCAGGTCGACCCAGGAAGAGGTGGCGGGATGACCTGGATAAATTTGACGACCAGTGGCCAGAGGTTGCCCAAAACAGGAACGAGTGGAAGAGCAAGGGAGAGGCCTTTGCCCAGCAGTGGGATGAAGTAGGCTAACAAATAATATAATAATAATAATAATAAGTTTCTTTTTTATGTAGTAGAAATAAATGGATATAAATTAAATTGCCCCTTGGGGAAATTTTTTGGCAGCAATTGATGGACCAATATGGTATGTTTCAATATTATATTACTAGCTTTTGCCCGCGACTCCGTCTGCATGGACATATTATTATAATAATATGTAGCCTATGTGTTATTCTGGGCTATGAACTATCTATATGCCAAGTTTAATTGAAATCGGTCCAGCCGTTTTAGCGTGAAAGAGTAACAAACATCCATCCATCCATAAAAACTTTCTCGTTTATAATATTAGTAGCATATAGTGTACCTATAATTTATCTAACCTATCTAAAGCACTGACTATAACATAATGACATCCTTTTGGTGTTAAAAAACAAATGCTGGCTGCTAATAAACTAAATATAGTACAAATCGGGCGAATAAACTAAGCACCTGGCTCGCACGTGGCTCAGAATTTGACACCCCTCCTGCTACCCCCCGCGGGACCCCGCCGCTGCCGTGCGAGGCCGAAGCATAGCATTTCAGTTACCGTTGCACGTGTCCCTGCGCTTTAGCATTTTAGAGTTATTCATTCCGAGTTTTTCGAGTTTTTTGTTCCGAGCCACGTGCAAGCCAGGTGCCAAGTTAATTCGCCCGTGTTGTAGTAGGAAGAGGAGATATGCCTTTGCCCAAAAGTGGGACACAGAGCAGGCTAAAAATAAAATAAGTAAGTCCTCTGTCAAAACTTTTAAGCCTACAGTCATAAAGGCGAAAATGCCTTGATCCGCTCGACTTCTAACGAGAATAAAAAAGAAATACAATTTGTGACTCTGAAAGATCAAACTATGATAAAACACCGACTGGCCTTCAAAACGCCACCGTACATTTCTTGAAGCAAGAATTGATAATCATCCTTGTTGGGTAACTAGTTGAGTCCATTTCTCTGTGAATGAAAAAATATACATTAAATTAAATGTTATTTTGTGCATTATCTATAAGCATTTATTGTTATGTGGAATTGATTAGAAAAAGAAAACTTTCAACCGGCTACCAATAACGATTCAAAAGATACAAGAGTTTAAAGTTAGTACAGACGGACGAGACGACGCGACGTAGGCTTAGTAATAGGGCCCCGTGTTTGGTACGGAACCCTAAAAAGGTTTCGGACAAAAATTTGGACAAAAAGAAATGTCACGGTCAATGTAAATTTTGTAAGGTAAATTTTGCCGAATTTAGAAAATATTCGATAATTGATATGTTTTATTATTGATATTATAGGTATGCAGGGTGAAACTGATATCATAAGCATCCTTTTAAACTAAGAGTCTAACCATCAAACTGAAAAACTTTTACTATGGGAGCAAACCGATCGAAGCAAAAAAATCAGCTGTTGCATACATTTGAGTTGAGTAGGTAATGCAGTTTAGTATGGAACAGCCACAGATTACAGCAAAAAAAATCTCAATCAGATTTTTTTTGCTGTAATCTGTGTGCTCGCATAGCAAAAGTTGTTAAGTTTTATGATGCTAATGATATCAATTTCACCCTGTAGGTAGGTACTATTAAAAGGTGCCAATATTAAAATATACCTACTATTAAAAATAAATGCTTTCTAGATCATGCACAATTAAAAATAAAATAAGATGCATGCACACCAACACCCATTCAAAGTAGCATGAACTATAAATTAGGCAGATTCTTTTACTTCTAAACTATTATAAAACTGTAACAGAAGTGTGTCTGTACATTGAAGATATTTACAAAAAAAAGATTACGATATGGTTTTTAGATGTCCCTGAATCCAAATCACAAATTTTTTGATTTTTTGTCTGTCTGTTTGTTTGTTTGTTTATTTGTTCGTTTGTTTGTTTGTTTGGGTGTTTGTTTGTTCGAGTATCACGCAAAAACTACTGAACCGATTTTGATGAAACTTTTTTTGTTTGATAGCTTATCATCTGACTTAAAATCTGGTATATAATTTATGCGGACGAAGTCGCGGGTAAAAGCTGGTTGCTTATAAAATTATTGCTGTGCTAGAAAACTATCTTTCATTGAGTTAAAAAGTGGCACAAATAAAAAAAACACTATTCTAGTACCTACCCATAGAGAAAGTTGTTCAGTTTGATGGACCGATCATCCCCTTAAAAAACCGTTAGAACATTAATAAAGACCCTGTATGCAGGGTATTAGGGTAGACAGTTGCATTTCTTTAATGGGTGATTTACTTATGATACTGAACAACTTTCTTAAGGAAAATAATAATAAAATTTTCAAAAGAATAACAAGGTATACTTAATAATTAATTGACAGAAAAATATGAAAATACAAAAAAGGTGAAAACTTTTAATGATAAATTGATAAGTTAGGCAACGTGTGAGCTTGATGATCTCCACACTTTATCATATCGCGGGATAGGAATTGATAGTAGCATACTCTCACTTCTTGCTGCCTGCTCTATTCTATGCTTATACATCTTAAAATCCGCATAAATAGGATATTGCAAAGGGAATGAGGATTTTTAAAGCTTTTGAACTTAATATTTTTGACTTTACGTATCCAAAACTCCACCAAAGACAAGACAAGACAGGCAAATTTTGCTGAAAGTGTCGCAAGAGAATTCAATGAGATTCTCTTCTTCTTGCGAAGTGAATTCTGGTGGAGCTTAAGCATGAAAATCTTACTGCCCTAGGGCGCCGCGGCGTACACTTTGGGAACCCCTACCTTAAAGTAGTGCAACTGTTTATCCTAACACCCCGTAGAGCCTATTCTAGCAGCATGCATGCGTATCTCTCGCGCGCTAACCTCACTCACACCTACGCCTCAGGGTTTCTCTTCATCAGCTCCATGTCAGCCTCCACCATGTCCTGGACCAGTTGGTCGAACGTCACCTTCGGACTCCAGCCCAGTTTCTGCTTGGCTTTCGTTGAGTCGCCTAGTAAGAGATCCTGGAAACGATAATTTTAATTAGTTGAATTCTATGACAATGTATACACAAGGACTTTACATCAGTGCGCTGTTAACGGGACCGCCAAAGTGCAACATTACTGCTTAGTGACCAACATTTGAAAGGACTGGAATTGTGTGAAATGTCAGAGGCAATGTAGTACATATGACAGCCTTCTTCTTATCGTGTGGGCAGAGCCCTGGTGTCAGAGTTTTTTCAGACCGCCTTACGGCCTCTGACGTGGTTTTTATGTAACGACTACTACCACCAGAGATAGTAACCGGGACCAACGGCTTAACGTGCCATCCGAAGCACGGAATCATTTTCCTTTTCAGACAATCAGGTGATTCAGTCTGCAATGTCCTAACCAGCTGGGGAAAAACGCACAAAGTGACATATCACTAGGTGTCCCCCGTGGGAATCGAACCCACGACCTCCGTGTCGAGAGCCCAATGCTCTTAACCATTAGACCACGGAGGCAGTCTAGCCTTGACTGGCGGCACAGCATAAGAATGAGTATCTAGTACAACATACCGACGCGACGGGCTACGACCCAACCTAAGCTGCAAAGCCTTCCTTCCTTTAGGGGCTTCCATAAATTACGAGACGCATATTTGGTTTAATTTTGACCCCTTAACCCCTATCGACATTCTTGTATACGCTCCCCACTCAACCAACACGGTCAGCAATACAAAGACCGACCGGACCGGTAATGGTTAAAATCCACGATCTTTCCAATACTGAAGCTACACTACGTCAACAAGCACCTCTCCTCACTTGGCTTGATTGAATTTATATTATTTTATTAGATTAACATTCGCTATAGGCATTAAGCTATAGATATCAAAACATTAAATGCGACGCGTGTGAAGGTAGGTAGGTCGTCAGCATTGAATTCGTTAAAAGTAGTAGGATAGATTGCCGTGTCCTCGAGTTTCAACAATAAATGAAGCAGGTCTACTCACCACCTCGGTAGGGCGGAAGTACTTGGGGTTGACCTTGACGAGCACCTGGTCGGTGTCGGCGTCGAGGCCGCACTCGTCGACGCCGGCGCCGCGCCACGCCACGCGCCGCCCCACGCACGCGAACGCCTTCTCCACGAACTCGCGCACGCTGTGCGTCTCACCTGTTGCCACCACGAAGTCCTCCGGCGTGTCTTGTTGGAGCATTATCCACATTGCCTGGAGATGAGTAGCAACAAAATGTCAATAAAAAAATTTTGTAAACTTTAAAAAAAAAAAGTTTCTTTGGTGTAACACTTGGAACCTGTAACACACGTTACACGCTCGATCTCGCGTCAGTCTTGTCACGTATATTTGATTTAAAGGGAAACTGATAAACTGAGGCACCATGTTAGTCGCGCTCAGTCTCGCGTCAGTTTCTCTTCAAATCAAATATACGTGACCAGACTGACGCGAGACCAAGCGTGTGATACCCGACTTACTACATAACAGTAATCATTTCTTTTTTCTCCTGATGATTGTGTGTTTCAGTTTAGTTTTTCTATATAATTATGTCAGTGTGTTTTGTTGTGTATGCAAATAAAAATATTTTCTTTCAGACGATATTGTCGTTATGGCGATCCTTGGGGCAGGCCTATGTCCAGCAGTGCACGCGTCCATCGCAGTGGTGGATTTACCAAAAGGCTGAGTAGGCTGGAGCCTAGGGCGGCAGATTTTAGGGGCGGCAAATTTGAGGCCAAAGTTTTCTTTTATGTCTTACAAAACTTTAAAATGTTTACACACAAAATTCAACATGTAATTTATTCCAGAAAACCAACAAAAGCAAAGCTTAGCACTTTTGTGCATAGAGTCAGAACTCATAAATAAGATTTCATAATTTTTGAGCCCAACGGCTCAAAAATTATGAAATCTTATTTGGCCCGGCCCACTTGGTCTTATTTTTACTGAAAATAAGAGACATCCACAATAATAAACACAATATAATTTTCTTGTGCTTCGTTTCTCGTGTCCACTTTCTTGAAAAGTCATTGTTTGAAAATGAATCGCCTTCATTACGGCATTAGCTGGAAATCAAGTTACAATATAAAGCAAAATCTCGAGCTCGCTGCGCTCGCTCCACGATTTATTTTTAGGTCGCAAGTTTGCAACTTTTTGATAATATTACTGTAAACCTAAAAAAAAAGTGTTACACTGCATGATCTCACTGTATTGCAGTACACTTCGCTCGCTCCAGAATTCAGTGAAATCTTGGTTTTGGATAATATGTCGCAGATCTTTTCATAGTGTAGTAAAATATCGAGCTTGCATTGCTTGTTCTAGATTAAAGACATACGTCTTTAAAAAGTAGAGCTCGCGGTTTTAGATTTTGTTGCAACGACCTTACCTGGGCCTGGCCTGGCCCCCCTGGGAAAAAATCATTGTTACGCCATTACAAACATACTATTAACTTAAAAAGGTCATACATAATGTAAGAATTTAATTGAAACAAAAATTTTAATTAATATTAATATGATTGTAAACTAGAGAATTGAATTGTAGAGGTCATTAGGGGCGGCAAAATTTTAATAGCCTACTGGCGGCAAATTTGTAAATCCGCCACTGGTCCATCGGCTGATGATGATGATAATATTATAGAGGTTGTGGGTCACAAATGGTTCAGATTAGCAAAGGACCGCAAGGAGCGGAGCATTAAAAAGGAGACCTATGCCCAGCAGTCGATTGATGTGGGCAAATTGCATTGAAGCCTAAATACTTTTTGGTACAAATTTATTATTATTATTGTATGTCTTACGTTCCGTAATCACGGGCAATTACGTCCCGGACCTTTGGAAGGCGTAATTATTATTATTATTATATCAGCCGTCGTTGTCCCATTGTTGGGCAAAGGCCTCCCTCCGTTCTCTCCATGCGTCCCGGTTTTGCGCTTCGATAGGCCAGTTCTTTAAGAAACTATCGATTTCGTCTCGCCATCTCTTTCTTGGTCTGCCTCGACGCCGATTTCCTTTTGCTGGGGACCAGTTTGTAGTGGTTTTGGCCCACAGGTCATCTGGCATGCGGCAGACATGTCAAGCCCTTGGTACAAATTACCTCAACATAATCCTTAGCGTGTCCCCAATCCCTCTTACTGTCCAGGTTGCCCAGCTCGATGAACGCCATCAGCCCCAGCGTGATCTTGGCGACCCCCCGGGTTATCTTCCTGGTGACGAAGTTCTCCCCTCTTCGTGGACTCTCGTGGTTGAAGAGGACTCCGTTGCACGCGAACATGCCGTATGCTTCCCGATAGTTTATCACTATCCAGTAGCCGTAGAGTTTTGCGCATGCTGTTGGGTTGAGATTTTGGTGATGATTGATCATATTGCATACAAGGTGTTACAAAAATACAAATAAACATTTAAAGGGGTGGCCGTGGTTTAGACCATCAAACTGAACAGCTTTCACTATGGGACCAATATCGCGAAAAGACGGTCAGAAGCAACAGAAGTTCTGTTACAGTTTTTATAATAGTATAGATAACCTCCGATGAACCATAGAATATCACAGCTACATGCAGAAACCACAATTGACGTAAACATCGTAAACAATTTAATTTCTTTTGGAATAACCGAATTGTTCAGTAAATAAAGGTACAAAATGTTGGTTTGTGCTATTAGTAATATTAACGGCAAGAGGCAGTGATAAAAATTATCGTCAAGCCCAAGTCAGGTATATGGAAGTTATTAACTGTTGCAAATAAAGTTAGATAAGCTGATTATAATCGGCCTTAAATTTTCTAAAGGCGAGCCTCGCTACAACTCCGTACTTGAGGATACAATAGTTTTGAATAGTTAACGCGCTCCATACAAACAAAGTCAATGCATTTTTTTAAACACGTTCTAGGAACTAATCTCCGTATCTGTGGTGTGACAGATTTCTGTTAAAATGTATAGTTTCAGTTCCTATTCAAGTCGATTGTTGACTCGAGCATTCCTGACTAACATGCAAGAAATAACAAAGAAGGAATGTAACAACCACTCTCACGCTTCACGGATGTTTGTACGTTCAATTCTCAAAGAGCATGGTAGATGTTTACTGTAAACAGGAAATGTCATCGTGTTTGTTCATTTCAATTGTTAGGAAAAGCAGTTGGAATTAGGCAGGGCAATAAGAGTACTTTATTTACCCGCGACGGCGCTCCATACAAGCGAAGTGTGATTCTGTTTCGAATATACACCAATTAAATCTAATGAAAGTTATTAAACACCATCTAGAAACTGATATCTGTCTGTGTCTGTGCTTTATGAGATTCCTGTTAAAATATACAGGAGTGCGATTTTTGAAACTCATTTGTTGAACTCAGCAGTTGAAAAAGTCAAAATTGCTATGGAGATAAGCATCTTTCTACTGCTGATTTGACATTTTCAACTGCTGAACTCAGCGAATGATATTCAAAAATCGCACTCTAGGGTCCTTCTTAATATGCTGACAGTTTTTTAAGGGGAGGGAACACCGTTTTGTATGGAAGAGCTGTTTTTATTCGCGATTTCGATGTTGGTGCCTTGGAGAAAGTTGTTCTGTTTGACGGACTGATCAGACCCTTAAAAAAGTGTCAGCATAAGAAGAAACTTATATTATAGTTCCAAAGCAGCACTGGCTCAAAGATTTGCATCCTATTATAAAAATTTATCGTATCAAAGTTTATAAATCTGGAATTAGTCTTTAGAATTTTAGATGGTATTGAAAAAAAATTCATTGTATTAAAAACACAATCAAACTTAGTTTGTATGGAACGCGTTCGAGGGAAGAGGATACTTTCTACATAATAATACAAATAGGTACTTTATCACATTTGCGGTACGTAGAGACCATGGTACAATAATATACTGTGCCTGGTATTCTCTTCCGACCACGTGACTGACACAAGCCTACGTCATCATACCCTTTTACCATGTTTAGCGGCCATTTTTTTGTGACGTAGGCTTGTGTCACTCTGGGAATAGAAGACCTTGTTTTTTTAGACTATGGTAGAGACAATACATCGAGGTCTGCTACAAACCTGATACCAGGAAACCATGTTAATAGACATCATATTACAAGTTGATTATATTGAAATAAAAAACGTTATTAACATATTAACACAACCAAACTTGTACAGGGTGTAAGTTACAGCCTAGCAAATACTGCAACTGTGAACTCAGACCATCAAACTGAACAGCTTTCACTATGGAGCCTACCTCAGGAAACGTGAAAAAAAATCAGCTGTCCCATACATTTTAGTCAGGTAGGTACAGCAGTTTTGTATGGGACAGTTGATTTTTTTTCGCGTTTCCTGAGGTAGGCTCCATAGTAAAAGTTGTTCAGTTTGATGGTGTGAGTTCACCGTATCAGTATTTGCTAGGATGTCACTAACACCCTGTATACAAAGCGTAAATCAAAATCACGTTTGAGTTTTGACCTAATCTGTAGATTAGGTGTACCTAATACGATCAATCGAATGTGTATTTTACCGCACTGTAATTTTACAGTTCATTTTAGTATAACAAGCAAATAACAAGCATAAAGCCTCTTTATTTGTGCATACACGTGAGTAATCGTTATGTTTTAATACCGCCTATTGAAGCGTTGTGAAACATTGCAATAAAATTGTACGAACTAGTACTAGTAGGTACAGAAGATAACATGTAGGTACCATCGCGAACAATAGTGTAATGTGTGGTACATCAAGATAAGAGATTAACAAAACTGTTGAAAAATTCAAACAGGTGTTTCATAATAGCAGTTAGAGAACACCATATGGGAGACAGACCATAGATAGGCGTATACAGGGTCCAATTTAATATGCTAACGGTTTTTTAAGGGGACGATCAGACCATCAAACTGGAGATTTTATGGTGATATGCTATGATAATAAACTGAGCTATTTTGACCCAAAACCGTGCCACCCAATGCCGTGAAAGAGTATCTATTACTAGATACAGTACGGACACTCCCTTCCTCCCACCAACTTTTTACCTCACCCCCTCTAGTCTGGTTACCGCGCACTGGTTACTCGTTACCTAAGAAGAAGACATAAGGTTCAATTTCTTTGGTGTCGCATGTGCTGACGTCATCTTGTCAAATTCAATTTTTTGTATGCAGTGTTCGGGCTGTGACCGATCGTGCTAAACTTACAGTGGTAGTTTTTGTTTTACAAAATTGAAATGCGTTTCATATTGATATAGAGAATAAAAACTGCTGTTCCATACATTTGGATCGAGTAGCTATTAACAATTTCTATAGAACAACCAATTTTTTTCATTCCTGATTTCCATGTCCCGGGTGCCAGGTCCTATTAGTAAAGTTGTTCAGTTTGTTGGTATGAAGCAGCTCCTAATTATGGAACGTATAATAAGTTTAAACCCAAGTAGAAGTCGCGCCTCATCTCTCTTTCACTTTCCTTGTAAAAGAGCGAGATAAAAGGCGCGGGGTAATTTTGCCACGGTCATCTTAAAGCAGCGATTACATTAACCAACTTAGCGCTCTTACAGACGAGCGACACTTTGCGGTCGCAGAGGCTCGCGCGACCCACGGCGACCGTAAAGTCTAAGAGCGCGACCATCAGCGACCCACAGCGACCGCAAAGCGTCGCTTTTCTGTAAGAGCTCTTACTCTTATATTGCTTGCTTTGATCGTAAACTTACATGTGTAGTGTTTGTACTGTTCGTGTAAGTTGTTGAATAAATATCGCTACACTTTAAAACCGAGAGAACAAATCCGACAATGTATGCCGAAATCGGGCCCGACCAATTGCAAGTGTAATCGTTGCTTAAAGTATACGCAGGAGAATTTGCGAGCAAAAGCTACTTCAATAAAACAAAAAACAAGCAACTTACCGTATGGAGATCTAGGATAAAACGGTGTGTTTTCATTCTGAGGCACTTCAGCTACTTTCCCGTACATCTCAGACGTGGAAGCCTGGTATATCCTCGTCTCTTTCTCCAGGCCGGCCGCTCTGACGGCTTCCAGGAGCCTCAGGGTGCCGAGGCCGTCCACTTGGGTCGTGTACTCGCTCAGCTCAAATGATACTTTGACATGTGATTGGGCACCAAGGTTGTATATTTCTTTGGGTCGAGTCTGTGGACACCATTTTCTACATTATACATACACATCATGATCATCATCATATCAGCCGACAGACGTCCACTGCTGGACATAGGCCTCCCCCAAAATGGGGGGATTTGCCATAATTGGCGATCGCAGTTGGATTGAATGTGTGTACTCAGACGATGCTGCTGCCCATCCTCCGGTAAATCCCTTAGTCGCCTTTAACGACACCCACGGGAGGAAATGGGGTGGTACATACACATGGTAATACATAAACATACGAACATAATCAGTATAGAGATTCGATCATCATTCATTCGATCAGCAGATTGCATTTAGTACGGAAAATAAAAAATAAAAATTATGAAAATTATAACGAATGCTGTAGCTGCTACAGCTACAGTGTAGCACAACAACTAAATTAAATCGCGCTATCGTTATCATTTCGAAATTTTCTATGGAACTCAAGCTGAATTATGAATTGAGTTCTTTGATCAATTCTTGCTTCTATCTGAATTCACTCTTCTTCTTCTTCTTCTTACAAACCTCTTCTGAACATAGTGTGCATGGCTTCGGAACCCTAACATGGGCGAGTCCGACACGTTCTTTGCTTTTTAGGGTTCCGTACCCAAAGGGTGAAAACGGGACCCTATTACTAAGCCTACGTTGTCCGTCCGTCCGTCCGTCCGTCTGTCCGTCTGTCCGTCTGTCCGTCCGTCCGTCTGTCCTACCTATTTAGGGCTGTAACTTTTGAACCGTAATAGCTAGACAGTTGAAATTTTCTCAGATTATGCGTTATTACAGCGGATTTGTTATCAAATAATAAAAATGTCAAAAAATTAAAATTTAAGGGGGTTCTCAACAAGAAACTAGTTTTTGTCAACGGTTTTTTCTTCACGCTCTATAGTAAAAACGGTAATACATACAAGCGTCAAACTTGGTGTGATTATAGACCAAACTCCACAGAATAACAACAAATACTAAAAACCGGCCAAGTGTGAGTCGGTCTCGCGCTAAAGGTCCCGGACAAAAAAGTTTTTTTTCTAAGTTAATAATGTTGTGTTCTGTGGTGGTGTGGTACGGAACCCTCGGTGAGCGAGTAGCCCGACTCACACTTGACCGGTTTTTTATTTAATATTGCAATATTCTTTATCGTGTGGGCAGAGCCATGGTGGCAGAGTTTTTTCAGACCGCCTTACGGCCTCTGACGTGGTTTTTATGTAACGACTACTACCATCAGAGATAGTAGCCGGGACCAACAGCTTAACGTGCCATCCGAAGCATGGAATCATTTTTCTTTTCGGACAATCAGGTGATTCAGCCTGCAATGTCCTAACCAACTGGGGAAAAACGCACAAAGTGATATATCACTAGGAGTCCCCCGTGGGAATCGAACCCACGACCTCCGTGTCGAGAGCCAATGCTCTTAACCATTAGACCACGGAGGCAGTTCAGATATATTGCAATAGTAGCTAGCTATTGCAGTAGTAATAAGTTCATCACTCGAAAAAACTAATTCTGGTTTCGCCACTGTTGGTGATCACCAAACCCAAATGATGTTTAAAGTTTTAAACCAAACATTCTTAATTAAACTGGTTCTAGCTCAATAAAATGATGTCTTCATTTGCATAGTTATTACAATAACTAAAGAAGATTTCTCCACCACCCTGGATCATCAACATAACAATCACTTACCTACAATACAAATACCGAAACATATGCCTACCTATAAAGTATACACAATGCATACGACAAGTTATTAGTTATGCTCGTAATTTCAAACATTATTCTCACCATGCAACCTTGGATTATAGGTACTTATGTGTAGTTGTTATTATTTCAGCGCAGCATTAAATACGAGTATGATAAGAATAGTGTTCATGCCTTTCATTAAATGTGTTGAATGCCTGTGTGTTACTGTGACAACACTCTTTGATCTATGTGTAAAAAAATCCTTGTTCTCTCTATTTTAAAGTGTAGCGATCAAAGCAAGCGATGTATGCTGAAATCGGCCCTAAATATAGGGTAATGTAATCGCTGCTAGAGGTGCATCTCGATTTTTCAGGGGTGGCTCCACATGGACAGTAAAATTTAATAAATTTTTTGTTGTTGTTTTTAGTCTGAATATTTATTAATCAGATAAGCAACATATTATTTCTCAGTTAAATTTTTCTAACCAGTAAAAAAATTGTGCTTGACAAGGGCAACCATATTTTTTATTATTATATAGGGTCCTTCTTAAGGGCCTATGTCGAAAAATAATTTAAGCGAAACAGGCGTGGGATAGCTTATATTACGGCCTGATGCGAGAGAAAGAGATGGGGCGGCGCCTGAAACGAATCGAGCGCCAAATCAAACTTTATTTAATTGTGATTGTACTATTTATGTAATTTCAATTCAGCTCTAATCAAAATTTAGAAAATATCAATCTCTTTTTTTTAAATCAAGTCTTGTGTTTCTATTATTCACCGTTTAGCAGTTCCAAGCGTTTACAGATAAAAACGGAGGCTACTTTGGCTTGTTTTTCTATCGAGAAAATTTGTCTTAATCGTGTTTTGGCTCTAATCAAAACTTCAATTATATGTTCAATTTACACATATCCGAAAATCATACTCCTACTGTTAGTACTTCATGATATATGAAGCTTTGAAGAATCCTATTTTTTTCACATAGCCCCTTAATATGCTGACTCTTTTTTTAAGGGGATGATCAGACCAGACTGAAAAACTTTCTCCATGGGACAGACATAGAAATCTTGAAAAAAATCAGCTGTCGGAGCTGTCGATTTGGCTCGAGTATTTATGCAGTTTTGTATGGAAGAGCTGATTTTTTTTCGCGATTTCGATATTGTGCCATAGAGAAAGAAGAAGTTGAACTTGTTCAAATTGACGGTCTGATCATCTCTTTAAAAAAGTGTTAGCATATTTAGAAGGACCCTGTATTTAAAAAGATGTACCTACCTTCACAATAATGCTAATAAGGCAAGTGGTGTCGGTGAGGTCTCCGTAGTGCAGATGCATGCGGCCGCCGGTGTGGAGGGCCGGCTGTCCGTACAGGTGCTGGATGCGGCCCGTGTTGAACGAGGACGAGCGCCGCAGGATCCCGTGCACTTCGTAGCCTTTCTCTATGAGGAACTCCGCTAGATACGAGCCATCCTGGTGGATTCAAATATATTATGTTAAATTCATATTTTTATAATTTAATTTAATTTATCTAACCAATAAAGATAAATTAAATTTAAATTTAATTAAAAATTAAATATTGACAATCATACTTTTTATTTTAATGGTATAAGATAAATTGAAGTAAAAAGAGTATGATTTGGTAATTAAAGAACTAGTAAAAGAGCAAGCACATATCTGGATAATTATGTGCCATGCCATGACCAACCGCTTAACGTGCCATCCGAAGCACGGAATCATTTTTCTTTTCGGACAATCAGGTGATTCAACCTGCAATGTCCTAACCAACTGGGGAAAAACGCACAAAGTGACATATCACTAGGTGTCCCCCGTGGGAATCGAACCCACGACCTCCGTGTCAAGAGCCCAATGCTCTTAACCATTATACCACAGAGACAGCTACGTGCCTGTAAAAGAGTATGATTTAAATTTCTGTAGAAAGCACCACCTGCTCCCTCTAGAGAAACGGCGAGAGATCTCCGACACTATCTTTCTTCTTAAGGTTGCCTCAGGTTCCATTGACTGCTCTGAGCTACTTTCGATGATATCTCTCCGAGCCCCAGCTAAATTACTAAGATTTAACCCACCGTTACATACACCGTTTGCATCCACTAATTATAGGCAGAATACGTTTATGTGGCGTGCGAGTGACAATTTTAATAAACTATGCAATACATATAATATTGATCTCTTTAATTCTAGCGTCGAGTCGACAAGGAGGTTGTTAAGTCGTGATTTCTTTGCTGATGAAGTGTAGAAGTTATTGTTAGACTAAGGTCTTTTCTTTTCTTTCGTTTATTGTTTTTGCAAACCTTTGTGTTTAACTTAAGTGTATAATGTGTGTTTAACTTTAGTGTATAATGTTTTTATATTTACCTGTAGGCTGACATGTGTGCCGACTTATGTGCGTTTTTAAACATAGTTAACCATTTGTTTTTTCTCAACTATACTGTATCTACCAGCGAAAACCTGTTATTGGCTTTCTGATTTATACTCATGTAACTACTGTATTATATTGCTGTTGGTTTTCCAATAAAATAAAAATAAAATAAAATAATTAGTTTTGTAATTAAAGATTTTTTATTTCATGTTCTATTGTGTCAGTAGACGTGAATTTAAACACAAAAATATTTTGGTGTATCACTCAAGTCCCATATAAAGGTGGTAGATACAAAAAAAAGTTCAAAAACACAACTACAAACTAACTAGTACTGATAAAGATTATATTTTAGTAAACTAATAAAATGTCTATCTTTACATTAATGAGTTCAACATCCTGTCTCTATGAACTGCCTCCATGGTCTAATGGTTAAGAGCATTGGCCTCTTGACATGGAGGTCGTAGGATCGATTCCCACGGGGGCAACCTAGTGATGGATATCCAAAACCGGGAGATCTTAGGCTTCTTCCCCTCAATGGTATTGCCTCCTTCATTGACCATGTATTTGAAGGGTGAAGAAAGCAATAAGTATTGGGGCTAACACAAAAGATCCCACTGGGTCGAAGTGTTGCTGGCTTGCCAGCCCCCACAACAAGATAAGATAAAATCAGAACCTAGTGATTCACTTTGTGGGTTTTCCCCAGTAGGTTATTGCAGGCTAAATCACCTGATTGTCTGAAAAGATGATTCCATGCTTCGGATGGCACGTTAAGCCGTTGGTCCCGGCTACTACCTATGGTGGTTAGTAGTTGTTACATAAAAACCACGTCAGAGGGCGTAAGGCTGTCTGAAAAAAATCTGACACCAGCAGGGCTGCCAGATTGTATAACTGGATACAAAAACTGTATAATCAGGTGTCTGTTTGTATCCTGGACTCTCGTGTATAATTGGATACAAAACAAAACTAAACTTTTTTTTTTAATTGAAAAACTCTGTTTGAGTCGGAAAATCACAGAAGAGTCAATACTCAGTTACTTTATAATTCAATCAAGTGAGAGCGCTATAATTTCGTTCAAGTTTTAAAATGTTGTCACTCTTGGTTAAACTAAGGCTCAAATAAATGCTGTTAAGTTGATGAAAAAATACCTGTTGTAAATAAAATATCTACAAAAATTCAAATTACATGATGAATAATCAGAAAAAATTAGCTTGATTTGTTTCGTTTTTACAACTGAATGTATCCTGAGAGTCAATTTTGTATAATTTCAGGGACATTTCTGAATAATTATAAAAAATCTACTGGCAGCCCTGGCCAGGGCTCTGCCCCATAGAGTAAGAAGAGATGGCATATCGGCTTGTTTCTATAGAAAATGTTGTCGCCAACAAAGGGGGTGAAAAACGGGTGAGGGGAAGGGTTAACATTTAAATATGCTACTTCCCGCTATTATGACGTCAGGCCCTGAAGTGCGATTTTTGAAAATCATACGGGCATCATACGGCATACTTGGCAGTAGAAAGATGGATAATCTCCATAGTAATTTTGACATTTTCTACTGCCAAGTCACTCGTATGATTTTCAAAAATCGCACTTCAGTTAAGAATCTGTGCACAGTTCGATACAACATCTCTACCCCAGGGGAGCGCGTTATTTTCTCTATGCTCTGCCCACACTATAAGAAGAAGGTCTACATCCTGTTTCTTTATTCCTATATTCAACTATAAATCAGAAGATACAGAAGTAAAACAAATACCAGCTGACGTGTCGTAATTCGTGACAAAATACGAAAAAAACTAAATAATCCTCACCTGTCCTGTTATCCCAGTAATAAGGGCTATTTTCCTATTTCCATTAACTCCATTCCCGCTTGAAGGTTCGCCGGACATTTTTGAAGAATTTCTGGTAACTTTTTTTGATTTAGTAGTCGTAACAAATGCTCAACACTTAAAAAGCCGGCAAACCGATATACTTATGATCTGCAAACGATAAGCGAATCGTGTTATTCAACACTTACAAAATGCGATTAAAATTGTAACAGGAAGAATCGAGTTTTTGTACTTCTTTGAAAAAGTAATGTCTGTAGAGATACAAAATTACATATAGAAGGCATAAAATACAAATATACAAATGTTTTATAAATAAAAATCAAACAAATACCCAGACCGACAATCGTTCACGGAAACAAAATGTCAATGACAGTGTTACAAAAGTGACTTTAATGAAATCGGTAAATCTGCGACGAAAAATCGGTAGAAATCGGTAGATGGTCTAAAAGTTAAGAAAATAGAAATGTCGGTCAAGTTCTATTTTAGGGTCCTTTTTTTTCATTCATTCGCCATTAAATTCTGAACAGCCATGAGACATAACACACTGACACTTTATAATTTTGTTCCTGTGCCAGTTGCCTATTGACCAAAACTTGAAACTTGGGTAAAAAAAAGATTTTGTGTTATTTTAGTTATATTGAAAAATAGTTCTCGATAATTTCTCAGCAGGGATTTAAAAAGCATGAAGTCTATTCCAATACATTCAAGTGAAAGTCCCAATTTCCTAATTATGTATGATAAGATTCATAACTGACCCAAAAAGACAAAAATACTTCATGATTTAGCTAAAAAATCTGCTGGTAAATAAATCGGTAGATTACAGCCTAAAATCGCTAGACAGTATCCGAAATCGGTAGATCTACCGATAAATCGGTAGCTTTTGCAGCACTGGTCAATGTTATCATTATCAGTTCTGTCCAGTGTTGCAAAAGTCACTTTGATAAAATCGGTAGTATTGGCGACAAAAAATCGGTAGAAATCGGTAGATTGTCTTAAGTTAAGGAATGTTTGTAAAATTCTGGTTTTAAAGGTACAATTTTTTTCAAACGAGCTCAATTTTCGTCAAATTCTGACCGATGCTAATAATTTTGTGTCCGTGCCAATTACGTATTGACCAAAACATGAAACTTGAGTGAAGTTCACTTCACACAGTCTTTCAAAACTTTTTGTAATATCGAAAAATATTGATTTCGAGGATTTCTCTACATAGATTTAAAAAACTAAACTCTATTCCATTGCATAACGTTTAAAATCATATTTTCATTACCTACATCGTCCACAAACTTTCAAATTTGACCATAAAGATTCTTAACTAACTCTAATTTCTACTTATTTGCCACACAAAAAGGCAAAATATTTCTATATTTGGCTAAAACATCTTCAATCAAATAAATCGGTAGATCACAACCTAAAATCGGTACTATCAGTTTAAAATAACAATGTGCATGACCTTGAAGGGCCGTTCGATAACTTCACTCGGTTGACAAAGGAAAGTAGACTCTATGTAAGGAAATAATCATTTGAATGACTCGAGTGAAGTTCGTGTGATTGAGTGACGTCACATTTACGAGCGAGGTCATGCACATTGTTATTTTAAACTGATAGTATATCGGTAGACAGTACCCGAAATCGGTAGATCTACCGATAAATCGGTAGCTTTTGCAACACTGGTTCTGTCACTGTCATTAGTGTCAAAGTCAATTTTTTTTAAATAATTTATCCTTTCGGAAAGGAAAGGCAATGGGAATTCGCCCTTACAGCCGTTGTCTTTAGTTATACTTTTCAAAGACTTTTCTTTGAACTAGAGCAAAGAGTAATATAAGTATATTAGAAAAGAGAACCCACTCGTGGCAACATTATGCATCCACCTTATGTCAAATTGAAGGCTAGCTAGCGCACTCTGTGTTTCTCTGAAAATAATTCTACCGTGATTCTACCTATACTATACATACCTACTTATATATACTTATATACTCATACCGTTGTTTGAATGCTAGTTTTCGTCCAATCCCGCACCGATCGAGTGAAATTCCAGTATCCTTACTATTCCTGTAATCTGTACATTGGTAAGAGAACAACTGAAACTCCAGAACATCACTAAATCGGCACAAAATTGAACAAAAACTACAAACAACACGCACATTACAAGGTAGGTCGCCATTTTGTAAATTTGTCAATTTGACATTAACATAGACAATATAATCTTTTTTTTTCATAGTAAAAGATATATTTAACAGATGGCAGCACATTCTATGCAAACTAAATCGGAAAAACCACCAAAAGGCAAATGTCCTCCGCCTGAACTAGAGTTATAAATCTACCGTAGTCTACCAAATCGTGAGGTAGACTACCGGTAGGCTACATAAGCTACGGTAGGAAATGTAGATTATTCAGTCGTAGAAAAGACATCATTCATGAATGTATGGGCCGTCAGGCCAATTTGTGATATGCATGCATATGCATGTGATAGCTTTTATATACGCATTTTAATATAGACAAATATAATAAAAATACAAACCAATTGCTATAATAGCTACAAATAAAGTCGTTTCGTGTTACAAAATATTTAAAGTAATATGATGACAGCTCGAAGTAATTACAAATAGCGCAGTTAGCAATATAAAAAAGCGATCTTTACTGTAGTAAAACTTCTTGGTTAATGATAGCGTCATCAAGGAGGTAATCCTCAAGGAGGTGAAACTACACATTACTTCCTTTATGGATAGCGCACCAAAGACTACAGTTTAATTAGCGCACTCTGAATTTTGCAAGAATTTTGCTCTGAAATGGCTCTGAATCAAAGAGTACTTTCTCTGAATTATCCAGTGGAATTATCTGATGTTTTTGTTCGATTCGGCTGCGCTTTAGTTTTTCTGTGTTTTTCTGCTTTATTAATACTTACTTACTAATACTTTACTTATTAATGAAAGTGTGATACAGTCGTAGGAAGATAGCATTTGTGTTATTATTGTAGCAGTGTTAGTGGTAAAAGGACTGTGGGGAGTTGTGCATACTGAAGGTAGTCTGGTACACGGGTTGGGCACGATACCAGACAAATATTGAGCCTCTTGCTGCATATATCTGGATGATAAATAATTGTTAAAGAAGATGTGGAAAATGAATAATAATTATGTTTTTTAATCAAATACTGTTTTATTTCACCATTTACCTATACTAAAGGCTCCCCCACACAGTTGCGATTTTATCGAGCAATAATATCCCGGCGACTTTGTGACCGCGTCGCATGTCCTACTCCTACCACACAGGTGCGATTTTGCGATCAGCGTCACGCGTCCGCCCCACCAATGAGAATGAATAAGTACAGTCCGAGATAGACATACTTTTGGTAACTGTCGCTAGAAAGGCTTTCCTAAAAAGAAAGAGTTCCCTCATATGGAGACATTCCTGGCTTTAGGACCAGCACTGGTAGCATGCACACCCGCGATAGCCGTGATACGGCTTTATCACGTCTTTTATCTCGTTCGTTCGCGCGCAAAAGAACGAGATAAAAGATGTGATAAAGCCGTATGACGGCTATCGCGGGTTGGCATGCTACCAGTGCAGATCTTGGTTTAAATGTTAGTTTTGCTATTAAACCCAATCGTGTTCAAAAAATTAGAAGCCAATGCTGTACTGAAAATAAAAATTGTAAAATCGCAGCGATATTATCGCTCGATGAAATCGCACCTGTGTGAGGGGCCTTAATAGAGAATTAGAGAAATAAAACCTAAAAAAAAATTATGTCAATGTCAAGTGGTCAATGTCAAAATATGTCAATCAATTTATTGTCAAGGCCTTCTTTTTTCAAAAAGTTTGTGACTACTTTTTCTGTGTTTTTTTCGCCATTTTTTCACATTTCGTAACTAAAATATCCAAATTCAATTCAAGATATCTCGTTTGTACCATAAAATATAACGTTGAAATAATTAGTTTTAGTAATATGAGTATGCGAACTATTATTCCCATATTTTTATAACGCTGTAGAAAAAGTTGGTAGCAGAGGGGGGACAGAGGGGAACTTTGAGGAAAAACGCAAAGAAACCAGCGGCATCTTCTTTGAATAACGTGTAACTACAAAAATATTGTCTCAAATTTCCGATAGATGTCTCTTCAAACTCAACAAAAAGCAAATTTATTACTAAAATTATAAAAAAACCTTGATCCTATTTAATACAATTTACGTAATATTTCAAAACTGTTTTAATTAAAATTAGTAAATAATTTAACTTATGTTCTGCGGTAGCAGTGCCGGATTAACCATATAGGCAAAGTAGGCACGGGCCTACGGGCCCACCACCGCCAAGGGGCCCCGCGGCTCGTGAGAAAAAAAAATCGTTTTCGTATTTGAATTGAATAAAAAATTAAGAAAAGATGAAAAAAAATTTTTTTTTCATTTTCATAACGTTTCCTTTAATGATACCCCACATGATAATTTTAGAATAAAAAACTTTTGACTCTAAGCTCAATTATAATTATAAATCTTTTTTGACTGCACTCTTCTAATTGGGCCTATCTAAATCTCTTTATCTCCGAGATAAATGAGTGTACGAGTGTTACTGTTACAGATCCGTTTTCCCAATTTTGCTATGGAACACTACACAGACTATACTATACTTGCAAGAGCCGATGCAACTAAGGCTTTGTCAAAAGGTTACAGCAGTTTTCAGAAAGCTTTGCAGTCTACAGGGTTCACAATTAGACGACGATGCCGAAAACCTTGCATACCTATACTCCATTTAAAATAGCCGCGAAATATTAAAGCTATTTTGCAATACAGAAACAGAGATTTGAAACACTTACTCTCACTTATTCTTAGAACAGTTTTTGTACAGTCAAGAGCACATCAAGCTTTACACTTGCAGTTCGATTGTAACGCTTATGGCGCAATAAATAAGAACCGTACAAAGTCCAAAGTGTCAAGCTTGACTGTACCGTCCAAGATATGACGTATAGTATATCTTTCTAATAAATAAATGAAATTTGGTGCTCAGAATTGGCCAGAAAGCTAAATAGGAATCGGAAAATCTTGTCGCCCTTATTTTAAATGAAGTATACATATTAGAGACCTACCTTTCATGTTGCAAGTAAAGTCTCTGTGATTAAATCTCGAGCTCGGTTCATTCGCTCCTGTTTTTAAATCATGTGGCGACGACCAAGGCATACCTATGACATATTGTAGTAACAACTAGTCTAGGTCGTCGCCTCATGATTTAAATAGGATAGGTTTTGGATCGTGTTGCAACATCCTATTCATATTCATATTGTATGTAGTAGAAGCTCGATTTTAGTAGATATGTGCTGTTTTATTGCGACCACCTAATCTGGACCACACTGGAAAAGAATCATTGTTACGCCCATGGGCAGGGGGGCCCCGAGACTTGCAGTGCCTATGGGCCTCTGCATGGCTTAATCCGGCCCTGTGCGGTAGCACCATATTATTGTCACCTAGCAACACCAGCTACACAAGTTGTCACAATATGGCCGCCGTTACAACTTGCGCGTACGCTTGTTTGTGTTTTGCGCCCATTTTGTGATTTGAGTGTTTTGAGTGTTGATCTTCACTTCAGACGTTGAGGCAAGATTACTCCTCCGTCCTGTTACTGAGGCTACTACTCTAAACTAGAACAAAATAGCTCATTACTGAGAAAAAGTAGATTCCATTGTAAAGCATACATATAGCTATAGGTATGCGTATATATTAGCAACTGTTTCTTGTTAAATATCATAGGTGGCGTTTCAAATTTATTTGCATTAAAATGGCACTAGAGGGCTCTCTTTTTCCAATATATTACTCTACTCTTTGGTTGGTAGTACAAAAATGGCCCGAGTTGGTGGTTGTCTTTTTGGCCAGTTCACAATATTTAAGGCGGCTGCCATTTATTATTTGTGATAAATAAGCTAAGAGAGCTTCGGCAATAATTTTAGAGAAAGTAAAAATCAATCTAGAACGCGAAAAAACGACATTGATATGCACTATTTTATAAAAGGTTGTTTAAAATGTGATATTATGCACTAAGCCATGATAGCCTAGGTCCTAGGGGTATGGGTTCGATCCCAAGGGCACGTACGTACTACTGAAATGTGGTTTTTATAATTTATATTTCATGTCGGTACGGACGGTTTTAAAGAATTATCGTTGGCTTTTTGGTGAAGGAAAACATCGTGAGGAAACTTTCATGTCCGAAAAGAGGGGCAATTTAAAGGCTAATGACAATTTAAAATCTTTAAAGTTTAAAATCGTCTTTTGTTTGTATTTTCAAATATTTACATAATGTTAATTAATTTGTATTGATTAGTACTTTCTCATATTACATATTACATGAATAAAAATCATAATTTTTTTTAAAAATAAATCTACGACTTTTTATTTGAAATCTACATAATCTACGGTATGAATCGGTAGTCTACCGTAGTCTATCATAGTCTACCGGTAGACTACCGTAGGCAGTGGTAGGCTACGTAGCATTTACAACTCTACTTTGAACCTACCTAATCCGGGGTGTGATGTGTTGCTTTGCTATTGCTACCAAGATTGAGAAAACTTTACTAAAGACATCGGCTGTATGGGCTAGATTCCTTAGCCTTGAATTTAACAAATAAAAATCTAACAGTGCTGCCACCATAGCCGTCGGGGCTAGATCTAGCGCTTTTTTGGAATGTTTAGCACCGTAATTCACCGTATCTGACAATTTAGCGCCTTGCGGAAAATCTAGCACTTTTGCAACGGTATTCGAGTTTGAATATGCTGTATTTAAAGAACTGTAAAGGACTGTTTATGGTAGAAGAACTAAGCCAAATCTAGCGCTTTATGCGAAAATTGGACTTGCGTTTTTTAACGATTTAGCGCCCAATCGAGTTTTTGAGGTGGCAGCCCTGTCAAAATCTATCAAAAAAAAAACTCCTGTCAATGTCAAGTGTCAAATTCATTCTTTCTTTTTTTTGTTTCTATTTCATGATGTTGAAATGTCTTAGACAAATTATGAAATGTTGAATATTGTTGTGAAAAATATCTAGAACACTATTTGTTTGATCAAAACTTTCATTAATTGTTACGTACCTTTATGTGAGAAGTAACATACGCTGATATTAATTCGTAACCAGACATTCCATAATACTTGTTGCGCTCGTGTACTTGTGGTTATTTTCCATCAGCCATGCCTGATATAAAGATAACGCCGCTTGGCGCCGGCCAGGACGTTGGCCGGAGCTGCATCTTGCTGTCCATGGGCGGGAAAAACATCATGCTAGACTGTGGAATGCACATGGGGTACAATGACGAAAGACGTTTCCCGGATTTCTCATACATAGTCCCCGAAGGACCTATAACAAGTCAGATAGACTGTGTCATTATATCACACTTCCATTTAGACCACTGTGGCGCGCTACCTTACATGTCAGAAATGGTCGGATACACCGGTCCGATATACATGACGCATCCCACTAAAGCCATAGCACCAATTCTCCTTGAAGACATGAGAAAAGTGGCTGTGGAAAGGAAAGGGGAGTCAAACTTCTTTACCTCCCAGATGATCAAGGACTGTATAAAGAAAGTTACAGCAGTAACGTTACATCAGTCGGTCATGGTCGACAATGAGCTTGAAATTAAAGCTTATTACGCTGGGCACGTGTTAGGAGCAGCGATGTTTTGGATTAAAGTGGGATCTCAGTCAGTTGTGTATACTGGAGACTACAACATGACCCCGGACAGACATTTAGGAGCGGCCTGGATAGATAAATGCAGACCGGACTTGTTGATATCCGAGTCTACCTACGCTACAACAATAAGAGATTCCAAACGATGTAGAGAAAGAGATTTCTTGAAGAAAGTCCATGAATGCGTTGAAAAAGGCGGCAAAGTCCTCATCCCTGTTTTCGCTTTAGGACGAGCACAGGAACTTTGTATATTACTGGAAACGTACTGGGAGAGAATGAATTTGAAGTATCCAGTTTACTTTGCACTCGGTCTTACGGAGAAAGCGAATAATTACTACAAAATGTTCATAACATGGACCAATCAGAAGATTCGTAAAACATTTGTACACAGAAACATGTTTGATTTTAAACATATAAAGCCGTTTGATAAAACATACATTGATAACCCTGGGGCTATGGTGGTGTTTGCCACACCGGGCATGTTACATGCAGGGTTGTCCCTTAGCATATTCAAAAAATGGGCCCCATCTGAGCAGAACATGGTCATAATGCCTGGTTTCTGTGTTCAAGGCACTGTCGGTCACAAAATCCTAAACGGAGCTAAGAAAGTTGAATTTGAAAACCGACAGGTGGTTGAAGTCAAAATGGCTGTGGAATACATGTCATTCTCAGCTCACGCTGATGCAAAAGGTATAATGCAATTAATACAATACTGTGAACCTAAAAATGTCTTACTTGTGCATGGAGAAGCGCAGAAAATGGAGTTTCTAAAAGAAAAGATTGAAAAGGAATTCAGTATCAATTGCTACATGCCAGCGAATGGTGAAACATGTACAATTACGACTCCAACTAAGATTCCGATTGATGTATCTCTGAGGCTACTAAAAGCAGAGTCTGTGAGATACAACGCTCAGCCCCCCGACCCGAAAAGACGTCGCGTCATCCACGGGATCCTTTGCGTCAAAGATAACAGGCTATCCTTGCTTGACATAGACGAGGTGTGCGATGAAATTGGTATCAACAGACATGTCATCAGGTTCACAAGCACAGTCCACTTTAATGATTCCGGCCCTGCTGTGAAAACAGCCGAGAATCTCAACGCTTTATTAACAGAGAAACTTCAAGGTTGGACGATAACTTTATCCGAGGGAAACATTTCCGTAGAATCAGTTCTGATCAAAGTAGAGGGTGATGATGATAGCACTAAGAACATTTATGTATCCTGGACAAACCAGGATGAAGATTTGGGTAGTTACATATTGGGATTATTACAGTCTATGGTAAAATGAGTTTTTGTAAGAGATCATTTTTGTTATGTTTAAGGCATGTGATTTTTCAAAGTATCCTTTGGGAATTTAAAGTAGAAGATAAGATGTTAAATTGTTTTATTGCAATAAAGCACTTATAAAATCTATAATAAATTATTATTTATCTATCTATTTTAACACAATCAACTACACCAAGTAACATCCATGTTACATTGCCCTTGATACCATAAATGCTGCAATTTATTCATTGGGGTTAAATCTTCGACATCTATTGCTGTATTGGCTTTCTGGAAAATAAAATTCAAAACTAATTTGCTAAACCTTTTTACAAAATACTTTGTCTATTTTATCTCTTCCTCAAAACAAACAACATGAAGGTTTTGCCCGCGAATTCGTCCGCGGTAAATTAGAATATCAAAAAATCCTACAGGGTGAAATTGATATCATTGGCATCCTTTTTTAACTAAGAGTCTACCCATCAAACTGAACAACTTTTACTATGGGAGCAAACCGATCGGAGCAACTAAAAAATCAGCTGTTGCATACTAAACTGCAATGCCTACTCGACTCAAATGTATGCAACAGTCGTTTTTTTTTTGCTCCGATCGGTTTGCTCCCATAGTAAAAGTTGTTCAGTTTGATGGGTAGACTCTTAGTTTAAAAGGATGCCAATGATATCAATTTCACCCTAAATGCGTTAGGTACGCGCGGCGACACATCAAGCTATACAAAACCAACATAAGCCAGCTTATGTTGGTTTTGTATAGGTTGATGTGTCGCCGTGTGTACATACTTAGTTAGGGTCAGCGCACATCTAGCGGATAACTGTTCATGTAGTTTTCATTAATCAATTTATAATGAACTCAATGATAATCGAAATTGAGTTGAAAATAGCGTGCAAGGGATCTCCCTGTCCCTGTGACGAGTTCGTATTATATCTTGCAAGCGATTTTCAAATCTATTTCGATAGTTGTTAAGTTCATTATCAATTGATTAATGAAACGGCTCGAACAGTTCTCCGCTAGATGTGCGCTGACACTAAGGCTGCCTGTCCATTGACGCGAGCTGGCTGGCGGAGCGGAGTAGCGAGGAAAATATTAACCAATCAGGAGCTCTGTCGACTCTCAGCCGAGATATTATGCAATCCTGTTGGTTGAAAAAACTCATTTTCTCCGCTCCGCCAGCCAGCTCGCGTCAATGGACAGGCAGCCTGGGGGTGTTTCAGAGTTCAGACCCAAAGAAAACGTCAATCGCTGCGCTGCCCGACCCAAATACTTAGATATGGGACAGCTGATTTCTTTTTCGCGATTTCAATGTCGGTTCCGTTCCATAGATAATGAAAGTTGTTCAGTTTGATGTTCTTAAGCACCCTGTTTAATATGTAAACGCTTTTAATGTCGATGGGCCAAGTCTTAACACCTTGGATCCCGGAGAATGGACGTCGCCGTCAGGGTCGACCCCGAAAGAGGTGGAGAGACGACCTGGATACATTCGACAAAGAGTGGATGGAACTGGCTCAGGACGGGTATGCATGGAGGATAAAGGGCGAGGCCTTTGCCCAGCAGTGGGATGAAATAGGCTAAGAAAAAAAATGCTTTTAAGCACTTATCTTCAGTGGTTTACGCTGTTCGTTGTCTTTCAGACACGAAACTGGTTTATAAGCAGGTGAGTTTAGATTTGATCCACATCATTGTTATTATACTAACCATAGGAGGTGGAAGCAGTCTCCTAAAATCGCCGCGATGCAAATATTCCCTATGAGCCTTCAGCAAGCTGTCTCTGAGCTTGTTGTTCATACAAGGCTTGCACAGCCCACATAGCTGATTCTCAACACACTGGTCCTTACAGAGCGTGATACATTCTTCACCCCAAACTGCAATATTCTTTTGAGAAGATATCATGTTTCTAGCTGCCGTCAGTTCTCTGAAAACAAAGATAGAAACAATATAATAGGGTCCTTCTTAATATGCTGACACTTTTTTAAGGAGATGATCAGACCATCAAACTGAACAACTTTCTCCATGGGACCAACATCGAAATCGCAAAAAAAAAAACAGCTGTCCCATACATTTGGCTCGAGTTAATTTGCAGTTTTGTATGGGACAGCAGATTTTTTTATCGCGATTTCAATGTTGGTCCCATAGAGAAAGTTGTTCAGTTTGATGGTCTGATCATCTCCTTAAAAAGTGTCAGCATGTTAAGGACCCTGTATAAAAGGGTCATATCATTATAAGGTCAAGGTTCAGATCGAGACAGATTATGCCGAACACTATGATCTTGGTCGTAAAACGGACGAAATATCGAGTTTCATTTTTATGTAATGTTGTTTTTGCAAACGATTCCAGTTTGGAATTGATTTTGTGTGGTTCACAAGTTTTTGTTGAGGTAGACGTTTTCGAAACGACTGTTTATTTTGTAACATCTCTGCTTTCAAAGCTTTGGGTAGGTACTCATTGAGTCAGAAGTTAGAACTAATGCGTTTCTAAGCATTGGTCTATCTAAACCTATACTTCATTCCATTTAAGGATTAAAAGAGTTTCCGGTTCCTGTTTAGCTTTCTGGAGTGCGATTTTTTAATCTCATTCGCTGAGTTCAGCTTCAGCAGTTGTAAATGTCGACTGTGGTGGTATGCATCTTTCTACTGCTGATTTGACTTTCAAAAATCATACTTCAGGCAGGAGTGCGATTTTTGAAAGTCAAATCATCAGTAGAAATATGCTTATCTCCATAGTAATTTTGACATTTTCTGCTGCTGAGCTCAGCGAATGAGATTAAAAAATCGCACTTCTGGCTAATTAATTCTGATAATTTTTTAGAAAAATTAACTATATTACATATCTTGGTACGTCGTCGTCACAAAACGCTGTTCTAATCTAAGAATAAGTTTTAAATCTCTTTTTCTGTTATTCACAATAGCCTGCTATTTGGAATGGCGTAATCCTATTGAGGGGCTATTAAAATGCGAATAAAACACGGAAAATTCCTCTAGTCAACATGTTTTTCTTAGTCCCGGAAAAGAATAAGAAAACAGCAATTAACTTTTACTGTGTGTTCCAGTAACTAATATGAGCTATAATTATTAAACCCTGGTTTAATAAAGCGAGGCAACCTTTATTCCAGGATGCGAATGAATGACCAAACCCACGCATTCGTATTAAGTTTCCCAATGAATCATTAGTTCTGAATGGAAGTGTGATACAATACCTAATACCCCAGAGAATCTATAGCACGGAAATAAATAGCACAAGTAGGTACCTTAATTAGGAACCTCATTCATTCATTCATGCGGCGAAAATATCACTATTATGCTCCCATCAGAAAAAATATTTTTTAATTTATTACACCTACACGTTCGACGTTCTATTTTCCTTGTTTATTTTCAATAAAAGTATCTATAAGTACCTACCAAAAGCCCGAACTTTAGCGTCTTTGCTTTGGGATATGTATCTACATATAAAAAGCTAAACAAGCTAAGCTAAACATTTATTTCAATAGCCTATGGGCATGCAGGCTGAGGCACCTCATCTCAAGACCAAAACTGTCGAAGACGACTAGGTAATAGAAAGTCTCAATTTAGTTCAGAAATACCGGTTTAGGTTCCTAAGTAGGGTAGGACTAATCTGGGTCTTAATTCTACCTACGTTGCTTTGTCATAATAATAATTAGTGTCCTTTTAAACTAAGAGTCTACCCATCATTAAACTGAACAACTTTTTACTATGGGAGAAACCGATCGGGGCAAAAAATCTGCTGTTCCATACTAGTCTAAACTTCAATGCCTACTCGACTCAAATGTATGCAACAGCTGATTTTCTTTTTTTGCTCCGATCTGTTTGCTTCTATAATAAAATTTGTTCAGTATGACGGGTAGACTCCTTTATGATATCAATTTCACCCTGTATAGAGTTTTAGGGTTATGTCGGATTTTAAGTCTTAATTCAGCCCATAAGACAGTAACAAATAACTTCTAGTCTTGTAGAGACAAACTTATCTGAGTAGGTGTAAGCGTACCTTCTGTTCCCCCTTGTTCCTTGTTCCCCAAATAGCCACAGTTTCTAAACTTTGACAAAGACAATTAATCTGTTCTCACCTATTATCCGAATTATAACCATTTAGAGGATTAGAGACGCCTGTTAAAGAGAACAGGCTGTACAGAACTTGTTCGTAAAGCAGCTGGTTTGGTGGGTAGTGGGCGGAGCTCAGGTTCGGGGACATGTTCGCTTCGAGGAGGTACACCTTTAATTCCTCGTCGACGACCAGGTCGAAACGCATCATTTCAAAGAAGTTTTCTGATGACGGGTAATTTTTGAGCTGGAAAATATTTAAGAAAAAGGTTAATAGGTCGTGTAACTCACACTTGACCCTTGTGAAAATCCAGATTAACTTGGAGGACGCCGAGCAAAGCTCGAAAAATGTTGGCCAAGATCATCTAGACTTCTATATTACAATATTAAAATAAACTTACAGCTTCGATAATGTTCTTTTCTTTCTTGACAAATACTTCTGCGATCGCATTTTGTACTTCTTCCCACATTCTCGATGGATCCTTGCCCTAAAAATTTTAAGCAGGTAGGATATAGGTACATTTTAAGCAGGTAGGTATAAATTTTGAGTATAGGTTAGGTATATTTTTTTAAGCAGGTATAGGTATAACTACATCACTTTCAGAGAGCGATAGCCGCACTTGCCGCGCGCAAGTAGAGAAATCATACAGGGGCTGATACTGAAAATTACCAACCTTAGACTTAGCATAAATGTCAAATGCTCCTTTCATACTGAATCCCAGGGCACTGTAGGAGTTGGCTAGCGACGGAACCTCCCATGTGGGCAGGTAATCATCTCCAACTACATACTTGTCTAAATTCTTTGGATCAAACGGGTAATACTTTGCTGGGCAATATCTGAAAT
Organism: Agonopterix subpropinquella; assembly: GCA_922987775.1. Taxonomy (NCBI): domain Eukaryota; kingdom Metazoa; phylum Arthropoda; class Insecta; order Lepidoptera; family Depressariidae; genus Agonopterix; species Agonopterix subpropinquella. The sequence goes on along the minus strand of OV277694.1, from coordinate 20,478,508 downwards.
GTAAGTAAACAACTTTAAGTAGGTAGGGGTCTAAGAGCAAGGATCTCCTAGAAAAAAAAAAAGATCCTTGCTCTTAGACCCCTACCTAGGGGTAGGGGTGCACGGAATGAGCCTCCCTGAGTGACGAGTCCTGAGTTCCTCTGGCGCACCCTGGGCAGTCAGCCTCGATATGACCATTGCTGACTGGCTTATCTTTACACTACAGCATGAGTGATTGTCATGCGATATGGCTCGTGCTGACATGAAAGAAGAACTATGTAGGTATAGGTACTCTCTTCATGATTAGGTACAAGCATAACCAAGCTGAGGCTCTTTAACTCGAACATCAAATCAGTTCTACTATACGGCTGTGAAATTTGGTTCGTCCAAAAAGAAGTCACAGATAGGCTCTAAGTTTTCATTAACAAATGCCTCAGACAAATTTTCAAATACCTTCACCTCACAAACACCAAACGATGAGTTACATAGAGGGATGGGTGTTCAAAGTATACAGGAAGTGATCCTTGATCGTAAGTGGCAGTGGCTAGGCCATATTAAGGAGGCATGATGATCACTCATCCAGGACAGCCTTAGAATGGCACCCACCAGGCAAATGAAAGAGGGAGCAGCCCTAAAATAACCCGGTGCCGCTCTGTGGAAGCAGAGGCCGAAAATCTTAACATGACCGGGAAGGATTATATCTACAGGACTGCTCAAGATGCAGCAACCGGTGGACAGCTATTATTCGAGCCCTATACCCAAATAGTGGTGACACGAAGAGAAAAAGACGAAGGTACTCTATTGGTACGTTTCTGCACCTCCGTCAGCTCTTTGTTGTGCAGATGTCGTAGGTACCATCTGGCTGCTGGTCTACAAACCTACCTACAGATCTTCGCCCCCCTCCCACCAGTTAACTCTAGCGTAAATAAACCATAAGGCTTCTAAAGCTATATCCATTATCAACATTATTTTAGCATAATTTGATATAAAGAAACATTATTGTAATGTAACCTACAATGGTAGGTAACGCTATTACGCCTCCGCTAGCAGGCTGTAATTCTAATATTAAAATAATAATGCCTTACAAAAAAACAAAGATGAATATTATAACTTATTAGCTTCGTAAGTTCCTATCTTCTGCTTCAGTTCAAAATCTCAACACTGAATTTGAACCTTTCTTAATATAGATATATTATGCTGACGGTTTTTCATTGAAAATGTTTAAAACTGAACCATTTTCATTAGGGAGGGGCCAACATCAAAATCGCGAAAAAAATTGCAGCTGTCCCATACATTTGGGTCGAGTAAAGTAAGTTTGCTTTGCAGTTTAATAAGGAAAAGGAAACAGTAGGTATTATTTATTTTTTGCGATATCGGTACGGTAGAACTATTAAATAATCTGTGATATCGGTGTTGGTTCCATAGAGAAAGTTATTCAGTTTGAGATTCTGATCATCTCCTTAAAACCGTCAGCAATTCAGCATATTGATGTTTGTATTGATGTTGAAGTTCTGCTTGCCTTTTATAATACCTAGTGTATGTCTTCTCAATTATATGCATCAATGTAGGTATGTGTTTTTGTACCTTAGTTTTGTACGTATCATAAAGTGCCACCTAGATAGGTAGGTACTTAAAATAAATAAAATATCCTGAACCTAATACCAATGTCGTCGCCTATTAAATGTAGCTTTTTAGCGATAAGACCACTTTCTTTGTATTTCTTTTGTAAATTCACATAATTTACAAAAGAAATACAAATAAAGTGATCTATCATGCGATTAATCTTTCAAAATAAAATTAGCAAAAAATATTATCTTACCTGAACAAGACGTCGCCCTTGTACCAATACACTCTCAGAGGGTTAACCGATGTCAACACAACGTACACGCCAATATCAAACTTATGTCCATCAACTAAGAACGGTTTCTCCACGTACTGCTGAACGAAACTTTCACCACTATCCAAGTTTATTTCACTCACGTTTCTCAAATAAACACCGCGGTGCTGATTGTGCTTCTCCAAAAACAATGCATTCGCATTTTCCGATGCATATTTCAAAAATTCATCCCTGTTTTTAGGTAATTTGAACGCTCTTGGTATATATTTAGAATCAGAAGTCGCTAAATCAACTTTGTTTGTTATAAATCCGGTCCCAGGGAAGTGATTGACTTTCTGATGCGGTTTCAATTTGTGTAAGTTAGGGTACAATACCCTAAAAGGGTAGTCATGTGACCATAGAAGGTTCCAATTCGTATAATTTGTACTTTTTTCATACCCAACTCTTTCTAACACTAAATGCACGTGTTTTAGAAGACCATTTTTATTTTCTACGTCACTGTAGGCTGAATATACCCAGTACTTTAATTTCTTATCTTCTTTTAAAGTATTTTGTTTTCTATTTTGTACATTGACTATTTCTAAAACGATTCCTAGAGACACTCCTATAATGCATATAAGTAGATATATGCTTATATTTGAATCATCTCCTGTTTTATTTTTATTAATAGGCTTGTTGAAGTTTTCGTCAACGATTTCATTTGATTTTTTCGGTTTGATATCCGTGGTGGAGGTAGAATTCTGTAAAAGGGAAAATAACAATGTTAATTTAATTGACCGAAGAGCAAACCTTAAAGATAGGTAGATAGTACAGCGCCTATACACATCTGGCGGATTTTTTAAGTTAGGTACCTACCTATCTAGGTAGGTACTGCTGTAGGTCTTCTAAGGCGCGCTACAAAACATTTTTTAATTAATTTATTCATTCATCAATCAAAAAGTGCAATTTGAGCTCAAATTGCACTTTTTGAACGGATCTAATATAATACGGCAATGATGTAACATATTGAAATGAAAGCTATGAACAATGGGAAAATCTCCAAGGAACTGAAGAATTTTCTAAAATGACCAAAATTTATGAATAACGTTTAAATAAATTAATTAAAAAATGTTTTGTAGCGCGCCTTAGAAGACCTACAGCAGTCCATTATAATAAGGCTAAATAAATGATTGGCATCCTTTTAAACTAAGAGTCTAGGTTATATAGTTATATATAAACTGAATAACTTTTACTATGGGAGCAAACCGATAGAAGCAAAAAAAAACGGCTGTTCCATACTAAACTGCAATGTCTACTCGATTCAACTCTATGAAATGGCAGATGTTTTTTGCTACTGTCGGTCGGTTCCCTCCCATAGTAAAATTTGTTCAGTTTGATGAGCAGAAACCTTATTTAAAAGAATGACAATTATTTCAATTTCACTCTGTATATCTAATAAAGAAAATGTATGGTTCCCGTTCCCTATCTATAGGAGATAGGACTGCTCTCAGTCTAAATTAAGCTCATTTGGTACAAACATAAATCAAATACTAACGTACCTATTAAGATCTCTATTTGGTTTAGGTACTTTGCTAAAGTTAGATTATATTTGTATAAATATATCTCTGATTTCATCTGATCTCATATTAAGTTACAAACTGTACCTAAGGATAGAAAACATACATTGCCTATCTGCAGATTATGTCATACCATAGCACAGATCAAATAATACTAGGCCATAGGTATTCATATAGAGAAGATAATAATGAACGACTATGTTAGGTAAATATACCTAGGCATTACGACAGAGTACCTACTTACTACATAATTATTGCTTTTGCTACGCATTGCATTACTATACTGGGTAGAAATGTAACTGTAGTGTAGATAATATAATATACCTTAAAGGGTGATTACTGATTGTACTTATGATAATAAACACCTTTCCGAAAGAAACATATAAATGAAATACGCAACAAATTTTTTTTTTTCATACAAACGTGAAAATTTACCTAACAAAGTCCAAAATGTTGTTGCTAGCTTCCTATAGGTACATACTTTAGGTTTCATATGGAAAGTTTTTCAGTCTACTCTCTACTGGGTACAATCCCCTAGTAGGTACCCCTTAACTTAATGCAATGCAACTGTTTTATAACACCTTCTTCTTCTTGTGGTGTCATCTTATATTGGAGGTTGGCTATCATCAGGGATATTAGGACCCTGGGAGACTGCAGTCCTGAACAGTGAGGTGGTGCTCATATCGAACCATTCACATAGGTTTTTAAGCCAGTAAGTCTTTCTTCTACCCAGGCATTCATCTTCCCAAAATTTTCCTCTGCAGAATAATCTGGAGAAGATGGTACCCTAACATCATGCTGTATTATAATTATAAGTATCAAAGTTTTTAACTAGTTACCTATATTTTAAACAAACGCGGCATAATATTTGTAGCTAGACATACTAAGTTAAAGTCCACTCTGTATAAATAAATATTTACTAACCATGTTTTTATTATAAAACCACTTTCCCACTCTATGACTAGATAACACTTTAACAGCAAAAAATATACAAAAGATGCGTACGCGCACAGATGTTCACATATACGGTAAGAATGAATGAAGTCTAGAGTAAGAGAAAGATGCAACGATTACCGAGTATGGTGAGGGAAAGAGGCAGAGATAACTTTCTAAATCTCGGCAAGCAAGTAGCATAGTGGTTTTAAGGTCACATCAGTAACTGGCTTTGTTTTATGTGTATGTATAGTGTTTAAAACCACATACTTAGTCTGTATGGAGTGTACTATGTAAAACTTATTGTTGTATCGTTGTATCACGGTTGTATCAGATACCAGTTTCATATTATCCTGATTAGGTACCTATCTATAGGCACCTATAGATGCTATTACCTATTCTGTGTCTGTACCTAGGTATAGGGCATAGTACAGTCACTTGACTCATGATCATTTTATAGTAAACATAATACTTGGGAATATCTTTTTTATTAAGTACGTTTCACTATTTAAACATGAATTTAACGTTATATGTATATATCTAAACTATTATAAAACTAAGATAAGATAATAATGTTTATTTTTCTCCCATAAATACAACGAAATACAAATATGTAAAACTAAGAATACAGGTTCTAGTTAATATTGTAAAGGGAGACAGGAGTCCAAACTAGGCATTGCCCTTGCTTTGGAAGACCTGGTCTCTCCTCTCGAAAATAGTACAATAACTTAATAGTGTTACAATCAGTAATAGTTTGTGCCTTTGGAAGATCAGAAAAAATAAGAAGTAAAAAAAGAAAACAAAATAAAAGAAATAAAAGCTTAAATAAAACTGTAACAGAAGTGTGTCTGTACATTGAAGATATTTACAAAAAAAAAGTTACGATATGGTTTTTAGGTGTCCCTGATTCCAAATCACAATTTTTTGGATATTTTGTCTGTTTGTTTGTTTGTTTGATCGAGAATCACGCAAAAACTACTGAACTTTTGATGAAACTTTTTTATTTGATAGCTTTAATTTGTGCGGACAAAGTCGCAGGTAAACTCTATAAATACATAAACTCAGGAACATAATCAATCTCGGGGAGGTCGGCAGAAGGTTTCTACAACACTAACTACTTTAGCGGTACCTATCTTTAAAATACTGCTCTACTTACCTAAGTAGAGTCTGCAGTTGTAGCAATGCTTACTTTTAGTATATTGAAGGTTTCAGAATGAGCCTTTCGACCACAGACACTGCAAAGAAACTTTATCCCTTAGTCGCCTCATACGACACCCACGAAAAGTACCTAATGAGGTGGTCCATTCTTAGCCGGAACCACATAAACTTTACATAGGTATCTTTTCCTATTTCTCATCTACAAAATCTTTTTCTGTCTTCTTTACTTTTAAACTAGGTTTTCGATATAAACCAGCAGCGATATAAACACACAAAAATATATCACTATATTATGTTTGTGTGTTGCCTGCCTACCTAAGATAGTAAGACAGCAGATTTTTTTTCACTATTTCGATGTTAGAAATCTTTTACTTTGAGGGTCTTGAACTTCTTCCAAAAACCGTCGGCATACTTATAAAACTTCTTATCTTATAAAGAATTACCCTGTAGTATGCCTAAATAGTAGAGTAATAAAATAAAATGGCTGCCATAACATTAAGAAAAGTTGCGGATGCATTATCTCAGTCAATAGTAATGTTTACAGTCTCCGAAGACAGACTGGCGGGCGCCCAGCGGGGAACAGGCATGCCTGGGGTAGCTAACCGTCTGTAGTCGGACCTGAAGAATAAAATCAAAGAAACATCTTTCGTAGTCGTCTCCTATTATAGTCAGATCTCAGTCAATACCTACTCAATAGTCATGTTTACATTATCCGTAGACAGACAAACTGAAAAAATTGATTGTTCCAATGTTGAACATGGATATAAGATACCTTTCCCAGCTTCATGCTGGTTGTTTAATATAATCTACACTAATATTATAAAGAGGAAAGATTTGTACCTATTTTTGTATGTTTGTATGTTTGTAATGAATAGGCTCAAAAAGTACTGGGCCGATTTAAAAAATTCTTTCACCATCAGAAAGCTGCATTCACCCTGAGTAACATAGGCTATATTTATTGCTAGAAAAGATTAGACGTCCACCCGTGCGAAGCCGGGACTGGCCGCTAGTTATAGATACAGATGTAGGTAACTCGACCCAAATGTATACCAACCTATACAGGGTCCTTCTTAATATGCTGACACTTTTTTAAGGCGATGACCAGACTATGAAACTGAACAACTTTCTCTATGGAATCAACAACGAAATCGCGAAAAAAAAAACAGTTGTCCCATACGTTTGGCTCCGAGTAGGTTTGCAGTTTTGTATGGAAGTGATGATTTTTTTTTCGCGATTTCGATGTTGGTCCCATAGAGGAAGTTGTTCAGTTTGACGGTCTGATCATCCCCTTAAAAAAGTGTCAGCATATTAAGAAGGACCCTATATGTATAAAAAATGCCCTACAGTGTAATATTTATCATTTTGCTCAATGACTTTCTATTTTGCTGCTATTTTCAATTTGGAAAATCGTGAATTCGGACCCTATAAGTTACAACGTCCACAGCCAATATCATTATTTTAAATAATACCATTGCTTTCGTATCTCTTTACATTAGAAACTCTTTGCTCTTTATTTTCTGCATAACTTGAGACAGGCAGCGTTGTGTGAAAATAATTTGACAATTGTCATAAAGTAAGAAAGAAGAAAACTTGTTTTCTTTTTTAATTAAAGCAAATGGCAGCAATGCAATTTTTTTTACTACAAAAGTCGCCAGCGTTAAACTATTTATTTGCGTGTAAGTAATAAAAACTTTATTGTTTTCTCTAAAACCTCCATGGTTTACTAAGAAGATTTTACACAGAAAGAATGGAATCAACCATACATACCGTAAAGTTACTAACATATCTACTCAGCGTAAGCGAAAATTCTTGGTCAGTGACTAGGTATAGTAATTTATATTACTAGACAGTAGCACGGTATAAAAAAAAGAGTATCTATTACTAGATACAGGACGGACATGGGACGGACACTCCCTTCCTCCCACCAGCTTTTTACCTCACCCCCTCTATCGCCCTCTGGTTACCTCGCACTGGTTACTCGTTAGGAACCTAAGAAGAAGACTAATGGACCGTTTATTTTATACGATGACAATTTCTCTGAAGTATTGAAGTAAGTTGTTAATCAAATATGTTAGCAAAGTACCTATACTACCTACTGTCACAGCCCGGACACTGCATACAAAAAATTGAAATTGACAAGATGACGTCGCACATGCAAAACCAAAGAAATTGAACCTTAATGGACCGTTTATACGATGACAATTTTGCGCCGCCAATTCTGCGGCGCCTAAAATTAGCACCGTGTGAACACTTTAAGGCACGACAATTTTAAGGCACGGCGTTAAATTGTCGTGCCAAAAGTGTTTATACGGTGCTAATTTTAGGCGCCGCAGAATTGGCGGCGCAAAATTGTCATCGTATAAACGGTCCATTAAGGTTCAATTTCTTTGGTTTTGCATGTGCGACGTCATCTTGTCAATTTCAATTTTTTGTATGCAGTGTCCGGGCTGTGACAGTAGGTAGTATAGGTACTTTGCTAACATATTTGATTAACAACTTACTTCAATACTTCAATGCTAGTGAATAGTGATTCCATAGAACCGGTTTAAACTGCCTTCCGAAGCAAGAATGCGCTCTATTTGTTTGCCAGCTACTTACAAGGGGGGCGGAGTCCCGCGGCCGGCGCCGTGATGTCTCCGGCGGTCATCGATCGAAGGGACTCCGCCACCGGCACCGGCGACTGTCCGGCGCCTCTGCCCATTGTCACATTGAGATAGCTTTGAGATTTGTCTACCTACGTTACGCATAATAGCTGCAGTCCGTTTATATTATTTGGCATCTAAATAGCTAGCTGGTGTATAGGTATATTGACGTGGGATGAGATACTGAGAATGTACATTAGTACACTAGCTGTGGCCCGCGACTTCGTCTGCCTTGACTTTTAAAAAGTATCCGTTCGTTTATGCGTGATTAAATCACAAACATCTAAATCTAATCATATAGTTAAACTTTCACATTATTATGATCCGGGCTAGATTCTGATACTTTCAATGGGACTGGTAACAATATCTAAGATTATTTAATTGAATATATTGAAGATATGTTTAAGATATTTTAATTTAATTTAACTGCAACTCAGGAGTGGTATTTTTGAAAGTCATACGTTCAAATTAGCAGTAAAAAATGGCAAAATTACTATGGAGATTATGCATCTTATTACTGCTGATATGAACGTGTAAGTTTAAAAAATCAAACTCCTGTTGCAACTAAAACGGTAGTGATTCCATTCTCTTTGGTTGCAACATTCGTCGGTCTAACTGTCTAACTCCTGAGGATGCTCCTTGGTGGAGCGAAACACGTGTAAAGTAGAAATTATTTGGTGGGTAGGTTGTATTGCATAACTTAATACAACTTTCTCTACCTACTAGGTATTTTTAGAAGATGCGGTCTCGATGCAATCGGGTTATCTTACCTATTAACGCGTAAAATACTTTTTATAATATTATAGGTACCTATTAGTACCTTCGCTGGTAGAAAGTATCGTTATAAACCTGCATACAATCATCATTATCAGCCTATATACGTCCCACTGCAGGGCACAGGCTAGTGTGGAAAAGTTTTTCTCCCATATATCGATCTATACTAAAGCCTGCTAATAGCAATAATCTCCTTTATGAAAAAAGGAGATTATTGCTATTCTCATATGCTCTCAGGGTCATACCATGGTTGATGCTCCCAACTGAAAATGTAAGTTTGTAACCGAAAAATATGTTTTTATGCTATTTTTATGTGATATGACTACAAATTAACTATTTTCGGCTTTTTTCCCTTACTTGTGCTTAGAGACCTAGCTTCTTGCCAAATTTCATGATTCTATGTCAACGGGAAGTACCCTATAGGTTTTTGTTTGCGAGCTGCTAGTATGAAAATTCGATAACAAATGTTCGTATCTTTTGATTGAGTTGACTTGGAAGCTTGAATTTTTTACTCCACCAAGGGACCGGAGATCTTAGTATTTGTTATTAATTTCAACTTGATACCTGTACCCGTTTCAGAGAAAAAGGGTCTTGACAGACAGACAGACAGACGGACAACAAAGTGATCTTATAAGGGTTCCGTTTTTTCCTTTTGAGGTACGGAACCCTAAAAATCCGCTGTCCCATACAAAACTGCAAGCATACATAACTCGACTGAAATGTATGGGACAGCAGATTTAGTTTTGAGATTTCGATATTGGTCCCATAGAGAAAGTTGTTCAGTTTGATGGTCTAAAGCACCCCTATATACTTAAAGGGGTGCTTTAGACCATATCCTATGTTATGCTATGTCCTATGTCCTATTTTATGTTACACCCTGTACGGTACCTGCGTAATTGCATTAGATTTACTTTGTCGGTAACCTGCTGCAGCTGTCAGTGAGGTGCAATAAGGTTGCAATTTAATCAATGTAACTCTATAGGTTGCAGGTAATTGATAGGAAACCTTTGTAATTACAGATTGTCTAATGCCTCGTTTACAGTGGCGTATTACCGAATAAAACGCCCTTGGAAAAATAAAGACCGCCCCCCATAAAAGTAGCTAGCTGGGGCGGCAAAAGTTTAACAGTTTTACCAGATATTTTCCAGCAAATTAAGAATTTTTTTTTCTTCAAAAATTGTAACAATAATTGATGGAATCAGAATGATTTCAGAATTTTTTGTATCCTATTTCAAATTGTTGTAGGAAGTACCTGATTAATAGACTTCAAAGAATTCTGGTTCTCAATACGTCGTTTTTGGTGATGGCGGTATTCTCGGTATTATTTCTTGGCCGATTTGGGAAATGATATTGATGTTACTGATTTGGCTGATTCTTTTTAGGGTTCCGTACCCAAAGGGTGAAAACGGGACCCTATTACTGAGCCTACGTTGTCCGTCCGTCCGTCCGTCCGTCTGTCCGTCTGTCCGTCCGTCCGTCTGTCCGTCTGTCCTACCTATTTAGGGCTGTAACTTGAACCGTAATAGCTAGATAGTTGAAATATTCTCAGATTATGCGTTATTACGGCGGATTTGTTAACAAATAATAAAAATGTCAAAAAGTTAAAAATTAAGGGGGGTTCTCAAGAAGAAACTAGTTTTTATCAACGTTTTTTCTTCACGCTCTATCGTAAAAACGGTAATACATACAAGCGTCAAACTTAGTGTGATTATAGAGCAAACTCTACGAAATAACAACAAATACTAAAAACCGGCTAATCGTGAGTCGGTCTTGCGCTATAGGTCCCGGACAAAAAAAGTTATTTTTTTCTAAGTTAACAATGTTGTGTTCCGTGGTGGTGTGGCACGGAACCCTCGGTGCGCGAGTAGACCGACTCGCACTTGACCGGTTTTATTCTGTTCTTTTTCTGTTCTTCACCTCCTTTAGGAGGTGCAGCAAGTTGGTCCCATTTTTATTTTGTGTAGATTTTGACTGTGACCTAATTAGAACTGTATCAGTCTATGCATCCAGTTTCGTTTAGGTGGGTGGTACCCTCTACCTACCTACAGACCTAAGAATCTGAACTCTTTTAAAGGATGTATGCAGCAGTAATAACAGGGATATGTAGCATCAAATAAAAGAGGTAGTAATAATTATGAAAAAGTTGATTTATTATTATTATAAATTATAAGTAAATATAATTATTATTATAATACAGTTTACAATAATTACAAGCGATCACCAAACGGGGTGAAAGAAAATGGCGTATTAAATTATTAAGGCCGTTTGCACACGGTCTCGCGCCTTCGCATGGCAAGCCGCTCTGTCCGCAGACGACGCGACGCGACAGCGAATCGCGCCGCGCAGACCAACGTGTCACGTGCACAACGTAAGTTCGTATCGCATCAGATAGTCCGTGTACAAGCGAAGCGCGCGGCGCGACTCGCGCGGCGGGGCGGCGGTCTGCGATACGACGGCGCGACCGGCCTGGCACACGGCCATATTTATTTGATTTTAGGATATAGTCTTTCGAACGCGAGGAACAAAGTATTACACAAGTCGAGAATATTATTTATAATCGATTCTGATTAAATCGGATTCGAGAGCGGCAGAAGCGCGCCGCGGCATGCGGCGTGACAGCGGGGCGGGGCGGGGCGGGGCGGCGGACAGCTATGTACAGGGGCGCCGCTACGGGCAGTCGCACTCCTCGACTACCATCTCGGGCAGGTCGCGCTTGATGATGTTCGAGTCGGCGCCGAAGTAGATCAGCGAGAGCGCGGAGAAGCGCACCGGCGCGCAGCAGACCGCGCGCTCCAGCCGCGCCGCCTCCACCACCTGCGAGTGGTAGCTGAGGAACGGCGCGCACTCGCCGCGGCAGTAGTTCGCGTAGTAGCCCTCCGGCGCGACGATCCAGTCGTCCCAGCCGAGCGCGCGGAAGCTCACGTAGAAGGTCTCGCGGCAGCAGCGGCCGTGCGAGGTGGCGTCGCAGTCGAGCGCGCGGCGGCGGCGCGCGGGCGGCGGCGCGAGGCGCAGGCGCAGCAGCGGGCGCGCGGCCTGCCCGCCGCCCAGGCGCAGGCGCACGCGGCCGCCGCACCCGCTGCAGTCGAGCAGCAGCCGCAGCGGCCGGCGCGCGCCCGCCCGCGCCCAGCGCCGCGCCGCCGCCGTCACGTCGAGGCGCTGCCAGCCGCGCGCCGGGTCGCGCCGCGCCGTGCCCGCCAGCGCGCCCACCGTGCCGTTGTCGCCCACGGTGAAGGCCCACAGCGTGTAGCGCAGGTGGCGCGCGCGCGGCGACGTCTCGGCCCGCACCAGCAGCTCGGCCGACGCGACGGCCAGGCCCTCGCTCTGGTCGGCCTCCTGGCCGAGCCGGAATTCGATCAGTCGTTGCCCGTTTAGGGTTTCACCTGTCGAAAGAGTAGGCGTTTATTCTGTGCCGGATCTCACTTCGGTTGCCTACGGTCCCTACGGTGAAATGACCCATCGCGGTGCAGCGGTCGGGATGGCAGGGTGTCGGTAGAGGTGGCGGAGTGTGCGCGGGGGGCGCCCATGGCTGTAGGCTGCGCGTGCGTGTTCGTCGCGCACGTCCGGCTCGAAGGACCAGAGGATCCGCTCGGACGTGCGGGCCGAGTCACGTTTTGCGGTGGCCGCGCATACATCTGCATTTTATACAACTTCCTATCCGGGAGGGGACCGACTACTGCGATGATCATCATTCAAAGTGGAAAAGTAGCATCACAACCGCGAACACCGATAGACTTGTTTAAAAGAATAAAAAAAATGAGTTTAGTTAGTCATTGAACAATCCATCGTTGCTGGCTCGCTCGGCTGTGTAGGTTGGTTCACCTCATATTGGCGGAGCAGTCACCAGTCACCCTGTAACAGAAAATTCACAAGTTAATTTTCCATTTGCCAAATAGTTACATAGGAATTACTTTACCATACTATTACCATATAATATCGTATCTTTAGAATGCGTGTAAAGAGACAGGATGCGGTGCTATGTAAACGGACAGGTAATAATAATATTTCCGAGTCAGTGATGAGGATCAAAGGGCTATCGTGTCCATTATTCATCCCTGTGCAGCCACATGAGGCTTCTGTTGCACTGTTCGCTTATTTATTTAGTTTGTCATAAGTTCGCTTGATAATTTATTGTATATGATTGCATTTTGGATCAAAATAAGCTCACATCAACCCACTGCTGGGCATGGGCCTTCCTTTTATTGTACCATTCCTCACGGTCCTGTGCTAATCTGAACCAATGCGAATCCGTCACCATCACAAATGTCATCGGACCAACGTGCTGGTGGTCTGCCTACTGACCTCCGTCCGCTCTTGGCCACCACTCTGATACTGCCGCCTGGTCCACCGGCCTTCCCGTCTAGCCAAGTATCCCACCCATCTCCACTTCAACTTTGTGATCGGCTTACTTTTCGGATTACTTGATCGGTTTTTTGCCGCCCATTACCACTTCGACTTACAGATCCTAAGCTACGTGAGTGGTTTGTTTTAAAAAGCTGTTCAGTTTAAAAGCTATTAAATCACCTTAAAATTGCCGGAAATGCGACAAACAACTTGTGCTTCGAGCTGCCTACAATAACAAGCTTGTTCTACATAAAAGGCCAGCGGTTGTTAAGAGGCGTATAGCAGTTAACGTAGCGCAACACAGGTGTTCATTTTTTTGACCCTCTTTTAACGGTTTCAGTTTAGATCTTCGGCGAGGAAATTCCTCCTCACATGGACTCAACCTGCACCATTAAGTTCTCCTTTCATAATTTGTACCCTCTCCTACATTTTTATAATCTTCTTTTTTCGTATCAGTATGAGTTATATCGCATGTCAATCACTCATGCTGTAGTGGAAATAATATTTAGCCCTTTTATAGGCTTATATAGCCCGTATATAAGCCGTGTATTGTTGAACCGTCTATATTTTGTTCGTAAAAAGTTTAATTAAGCATAAAAATAATTTGATCAAACTAGGTACCTCACAGAGGCCTATCTTTTTGGAATTACGTTTAGGTTAAAATACAATAAGCTAATTATAATTTATTAGTTATGATATGAAGTTAATTTCGCTGATATAGGCATCTTAAATTAGCCCCGTGGCCTGAAGTGGTAAATAATTGACTGCAGTAGATCGACCGGCCAGCGTGTCGCCTTGCCCGTGGCATGGTGAATGCAGCTGTTATGCAACCATACGATTAGAATTATCGATTCTTTCTATTGTTTTATAGGTTACTTCCACTTGTTAGAAGCCTTCGAATAAACTATATAGCAAACTGTTAATGAGCTATTTGCACACAAATCAAATTAGCATATTCACTACAATGGGTTTAAATGTCTCCATTTTATGGCTCTATTTGTCACTGTATAACAATTTAATCCATAGTTTCTGCCTATAATTATGGGAATAAAGCGTTAGTTTATGTAAGTTTGAAACAGAGCTAATCGTGTAGCTTGTCGATTAGGTATCGATTGTCATACTTAATCATAAATAGCTTCCAGGCTAAATGATTATTATTTCCATTTATTTTCCATCACCTGAAATAGTCAACTAAAGGGGTAGATACTAAGAACCTCGAAATAATATTTATCACAGGCCTACCCTCAAGGAGGGTGTATGGGCATTAGTCCACCACGCTAAACTAAAGTTGAATAGAAGATACCAAGATCAAGTGGCAATGGGCTCATATCTACGAGAACTAACTATGAACAGGGAGTTGGGGTTCTAGAATGGAGACCAAGAGGTGGCTGGTCCGGGTAGGTACGGGACGCCGCCGTCTGACGCTGGACTTGACGACCTGAGCGTCCTGAGACAGACGGAGCGGTTGAAAGATGAAGGCCGAGGATATAGTCTTGTCGCGCGCCTTGGGAGAGGCCTATATGTGCAGCAATAGACGATGAAAGGCTTATGGCGACGAAGATCTCTGATACCCATCCCAGAGACCCATCACGCGACCAACCTCAAATAAGTCCAATAGTACCATTAGGTACTATCCATTAGGATGGAAGTTATGAATAAAAATTATACCTTTAAATAAGTAATTTGCAGTTCGAGGGCTTGAATGTTCGATGTCGGCTTGTTGGAATGCATGCAATTAACTTCATTTCTTCAGCCTGTTGAAAGAAATCTCTTATTGCTTACATACTCGTATATCTACTACATAATCACAGTATTATTTCGGGTTAGACAGAAACCCTGCTCTAACTACTAATCAGCATCTATTAAGTGAGTAAAAAAAAATAGGATTCTTCAAAGCTCCATATATCATGAAATACTAACAGTAGGAGTATGATTTGCGGATATGTGTAAATTGAACATATAATTGAAGTTTTGATTAGAGCCAAAACACGATTAAGACAAATTTTCTCGATAGAAAAACAAGCCAAAGTAGCCTCCGTTTTTGTCTATAAACGCTTGTAACTGCTAAACTGTGAATAATAGAAACATGAGACTTGATTTAAAAAAAAGAGATTGCTATTATCTAAGTTTTGATTAGAGCAGAATTGAACATACATAAATAGTACAATCACAATTAAATAAAGTTTGTTTTCTCGCTTGATTCGTTCCAGGCGCGCGCGCCGCCCCATCTCTTTCTCTCGCATCTGGCAGTAATATAAGCTATCACACGCCCGTTTCGGTTAAATTATTTTTCGACATAGGCCCTTAAGCAAGGTAAAATTGTTGCCGAATTCTGTAGTATTTAGGCACATTAGTATAAGAAAGAGTACTTATACCTATGTACTAGTCATTCACTTCGAGTTGGCCGCTACCTCCCTTCCCGCTTCCCCGCACCGCACCCCTAAGAGACCCTAATAAACGCAATTTTATAACCTTTAGCAACGCAACCACGTACGGCACATCCGTTCCGGTCACTAATATCGCTTTTAATTTTAAATTTTTATTTGCCTTTTATATTATTTTATGTCGACGGGACCAATTAATGTGCCTGTGAGGAAATTTTGTAACGGTCATCGACGGCCAACTGGTCGTGAACGGGTAGTACAGTACGGACACTCTCTGCCCCCACCTATTTTGACCTCAACCCCTCTCGGAGGTAAGGACGACATATAAGCAAGTGGTGTATCTATCAGAAGGCCCTCTGCCTCTCACATTACCTTACTCGTGATAAGAGGCCTTTGCCGAGATCCTACAGGCCATAATTATTTCTAATGATTCTGAACAAAGTGTACCTATCTCATATCATCAATCATCATCATCATCAGCCTATATACGTCCCACTGCAGGGCCTACCCTCAGGGAGAGATGTATGGGCGAGATAGTCCACCGCGCGTGCCCAATGCGGGTGTGTAGACTTCAACATAGGTACGCATTGGAATTTCTTCTCAGGTTTTCCCTTCACCGTTTGAGAACAGTCATATATGTCGCAGCCATTTGCTTAAATCTGCCATTTGAAAGGCTAGCCCGGTTCATTGAATGGCGACAGTCAATTTAATGACTAAAGGACTGGCCAAGTGGCCAAGTCTTTGAATGTAACGTTCAACGACTATACATAAGTTAGAAAAAAAAAAAAAAACTCTCCATCCATCTATAATATCTAGCTTTTATTTTATGGATCCCTATTCCTGTTATACGTTGTATAGTCCTTGTCTGTTTTATGCTTATATTTCGTAGCATACAGGTACCTAAGTATTACAAAAATAATACAAATTTTCCACGAAATTACATACCTGTTCGTACCTAAAAAACATTGTTATTGCAAAACTTGCGAAAGTTAAAAAACAAAGTTGAACATTTGGCCTAAATGTTTGACCTTGTATTGCTAGACATGTTTTCGTCTAACAAGTCTTTTATTTTTAGGAATGTATATACGTACTTAGATACCTATTCAAGACCTCCACAATAAAGAAAATAAGTAAAATCTTGAAATAAGCTTCGCCATTTCGTTATTTAAATGTAATAAATACTAGTACTACCGTAAGACAAACCAATTTCTAACGCATTGTGTATTAGGATATTTTCACCGTTCGGTGGCGTGTGAAAATAGTGAAAAAAAATATTTCAGTTTTATGAATATATAGACAGCAGGCTGACAGTTTTTTAAGGGAATGACCAGACCATCATACTGAACAACTTTCTCTATGGGAAAAAACATCGAAATCGCGAAAAAGAAATCAGCCATCCCAGACATTTGGCTCGAGTAGGTTTGCAGTTTTGTATAGAAAAGCTATTTTTTTTTCGCGAATTCGATGTTGCTATCTTAGATCAAAGTATTAATTTTACTTTGATCTAAGGTTGCTAATTGCTATACAGGGTGTAACAAGACACCCTAGTAATACTTAAGGGGGTGCTTCAGACCATCAATCGTAACAACTTTCACTATGGAGCAACGTCGAAAAAAAAAAATCTGCCGTCCCATACATTTGAGTCGAGACGGTACTGCAGTTTTGTATGAAAGAGCGGATATTTTTTTTCGCGATTTCAATGTTGACTCCATAGTGAAAGTTGTTCAGTTTGATGGTCTGAAGCACCCCCTTAAGTATTACTAGGGTGTTTTGTTACACCTTGTAGAGAAAGTTGTTCAGTTTGACGGTCTGTTCATCCCTTCAAAAAAGTGTCAGCATTATTAAGAAGGACCCTATACAGGGTGTAAGTGACAGCCTAGGAAATACTGAAACGGTGAACTCAGACCAAACAAACTGAACAACTTTCACTATGGAGCCTATCTCAGGAAACGCGAAAAAAAATCAGCTGTCCCATACAAAACTGCTGTACCTACCCGACTAAAATGTATGGGACAGCTGAATTTTTTTCCTGTTTCCTGAGGTAGGCTCCATAGTGAGAGTTCTTCAGTTTGATGGTCTGAGTTCACCGTTTCAGTATTTGCTTGGCTGTCACTTACACCCTGTATATCGAAATAATGAGCGTTTTTCTTTTAGTTTTCTAGTGGATCGATAGATGGCGTTACGGTCTGTGCGAATAAATGTCAACATTTCAAAAAGTGTTTGTTTAAAATAATAAAGAGGGAGAAGATGATCAAAAAGATGCCAACGCATCTTTTGATTGAATATTTCATTATTTACGAATCAATTTAAACGAAAATATGAAACTGTTTACGTCTAACAGAGCTGTATGGGCTCGATCCCTTGGCCTTTAAAAAAAAAGTCAGGCACAGTCTTGACATGATTTTGACAGGATCTCGCCTACGTCTCTATGGAGCGATAAGCATATCATCTGTCGAGTTTTTTAGGAACTAAATTTAAAAAGAAAAGAAAAACGCTCATTATAAAAGTGGTAGGTAGTTTTTTGTTCTTTTACATTTTTTTTAAATGTTTAGACCTATAAAATTATTGTATAAAAAATGTAGCTTTGCTTTTGTACTTAGCACCTTTTTAATTTAGGCTTTCTTAAATCTTTAATTTTGTGAAGAGGGCGCCGCTGAACTGTAAAACGACTCCTAACTTTATTACAGCGATGATAATATGATGCCATTTTATCATCATTCTTATAATGATTTGACTAGCGACCACTATAAAACACTTTCTGACGACTGCTTTGCGTGATACAAGTTATCTGTTTAATGTTAGCCAAAAGATATCAGTTTCGCTTAAAATTGTCAGCGAACAAATTACTTTTTCGATGAAAATTGTGCCAAAATAAAATATTCGATACTTGATAATGTTTTATTATATTTATATCAAGTAGTACGATACGATACGTTGACGTTGACGCTACGATAGAAATCTCGCACTAGTTTGGTTATAAATTTTAAATGATACGAATCAAAAGGGGTAGGGGTATTTAACAAGTTATAATTTTCGGATATCTAATTACCTATAATACTCAACATAATGACTTATAAATGAATGTGGAGGCCGGCCGAACTCTAGATAAGGCTCTGGTATACCTACCGATTATTTTAATAATTAAATATCGTACCTAATAGAAAATCCGCCGGGGCTGCCTGAAAATTAAGAAGATAAAAAAATCGACTACTATATATCGAATTAAAGTTCGGAAAGCATATTGGTCCAATAAACGGCCTATCGTTTAATTTTCAGACGGCATTACGGGACTACAAAGCAAAGGCAATATCTACAGGTTGAAATTGATATCAATAGCATCCTTTTAAACTAAGAGTCTACCCATCAGACTGAACAACTTTTACTATGGGAGAAAACCGATCGCAGCAAAAAAATAATCAGCTGTTCCATACTAAACATGCAACAGCAGATTATTTTTTTGCTGCGATCGGTTTGCTCCCATAGTAAAAGTTGTTCAGTTTGATTTGTAGACTCTTAGGGTCAGCGCACACCCAGCGTAAAACTGTTCGAGCATGCGCGAGCAGGTTTCATTGATTCAATTGATAATGAACTCTATTTCCATTGAAATAAAGTTGAAAATAGCTTGCAAGTGATTAAATCCCTTCAGCGTCTGTTCGAGTATGCTCGCGTATGCTCCTCGCGGCGACGGGAGCAGTCGCGAGCATGCGCGCGGATGCTCGCGCATGCTCGAGCATGTTCGAGCATACGCCCGTGTCGATGCTTGCGATCCGTCGTAAGTGTTGCCGCCTCGGCCGGTTTCGGACTAAATCTAGCATATTTTTTAACTACTTTAGCCCGAAAAGGGCAATTTACTACAGATAATATTATATAATAATCGAACTCTTTTTGAAAATACACAGAAAATCTGAAAGGTCGAAGCAGATTTAGTAGGTTTTCAAATTGTTCATATTCTATTTTATAGTTCCTAGCCATAAAATAACTGTCCCTAGAACTTTAAACCGTAGCACAGCACAGGGCGTAGTATTTCCCAAATATAAGTACATCTTTCTTGCCTCTTTTCATCTTATTGATGTGCTCTTCTTGCTCCTCTTCCTTTGCTAGTAACCCAATAATTACCAAATCCCAGTCTACCATACTTTAAAATTGTTGTTATCGCACGTCTTTACTATAAAATAATGTAAACACAACGCAAAATTCACTACGTCAACTGTAGCAACACGGGAGCATCCGCGAGACTGTTCGAACACGCGCGAGCATGCTCCGTCGCTGCCGCCGGCGGATTTTGCCGCTAGGTGTGCGCGACTGCAAAGAACATGCTCGAGCATGCGCGAGCAGTTCTACGCTGGGTGTGCGCTGACCCTTAGTCTATAAGGATTCTAATGATATCAATTTCACCCTGTATATCATATATGGTTGTCTGGAAGAAATTGCTTTTTTTTTAGCTATAAGTCCGCTTTATATCGCTCTTGTGTCTTATCTCTGTGCCTACTGTTTTGCTGCTTATGTTTTGGTGTGTATATTAAATTTAGTATATTTTTGATTGATTGATAAAATTATTATATGTACTTACATAAGACATTTGAGTGAAAAAACATGAAATTACATTCTTATCTATTTTCAATATCCACAGCAACGCTTATACTAGGAAAAAAAAAAACAGGGTATCATTTCAGAATAGTTTTGATATAAAAGTCGAGCTACGTTCCGAGCCTAATAATAATGAGGGAATCTAATTATTAGCGTTTAGCTAGTCTTATAATCTTATTACTGAACAACACCCGGCGTTTTGTATCGTGCCAGATTCACACGCGTATTGAATTCTACTATAATCCCATACCTACTTATACCACTTATACTCTGTTAAGAAAATAATCTACTAATCCGGTAAATAATCCGGTGTCAGAAAGTTAACCAACTCTAGCTATATCGTATTTCATTAAGTCCTGCTTGATATGCTGACGGTTTTTTAATGGAATTATCAGACCATCAATGTGAACAACTTTTTCTATGAGACAAACATTGGAACCACGAAAAAAAAATTACGATATGGTTTTTAGGTATCCCGGACTCCAAATAAAACTTTTTTTAGAATTTTTCTCTGTCTATTTGTCTGTGTTAACACTTGTGCTAAGGCCTAAGAGCGAGGGAGACGCCTGCTGGTGTGCGGCAGG
Source organism: Agonopterix subpropinquella (assembly GCA_922987775.1). Taxonomy (NCBI): domain Eukaryota; kingdom Metazoa; phylum Arthropoda; class Insecta; order Lepidoptera; family Depressariidae; genus Agonopterix; species Agonopterix subpropinquella. The sequence goes on along the minus strand of OV277694.1, from coordinate 20,457,733 downwards.
AAGGAGCGAGAGGACGGAAAAGGCGATTCGGACTGCTAACGAACGGCCGCCATGAGAAGGCTAATTTTTCTTCTAAAATCATTCTAAAATAATTAACTACTTTAAACTTGAATAAATACTCAGTTAAATCATATATACAGTGGTTTCCATTCCAACAGTCTGTTTGTTTGTAAAACTACAGAACCGATTTTGAAGAAACTTTTTTCGTTTAAACTCTAGTTCCATTATAAAACTAAACCTACTCGACCTACCAAGATTTAATTCATTCATTCAAATAACTGTGTTTTTTACAATAAATAAATAGATTTTAAAAACAGAGTCTTTTCTTATTTTTAACGTACCCCAGTCTCAGAATAACCCAGTATACGTATAGGTAGATACCCTACTATAAGTAGCTGTAGGTAATCATTTAGTTAGGTGGTCTCTAGGGGCTCTTCCATTATTAGGTATAGGTATACCATATATATAATCCAACTTACCTACCTTAGTACCTACTAGGCATCGCATTCGTAATTATTTTGCTACAAATTTACAATTACTTATATTTTTGTATGCAGGAAATAATTTTTTTTGGTATCATTAATTTTCCTTTGAAATAGCCTTGGCCGAAGTTGGATTTTACAAACTTAAATTACACTTAATTTTATTTCTTTTAACTAGAATAGATAATTAATTTTATATTTTATAACAATAACAAAGTTTTCCTACATTGCAAAGTGTAGGTATAACATTTATTAGTTAGGAATAGGAAAACTATAGAGTAACAAGTCTTTAATGAAGAAATAAATTCTTAATTCAGAAAATTTTAGAGGCGCTCGTGGAGCTATCGGTATTGAAAACAATCGCTGAAGTTAAGCAACGCTAGGTCCAGTCAAGCTTTGGATGGGTGACCGCTTACGTGGTATTTAATCACGTCTCCATACTTCGGAAGGCACGTCAAGCAGTTGGGCCTACTTTAATTTATCTATAGATCCGGGATAGTTCCGTCCGATGCCTAAAATTCTCTGACGGTAAGTTGACCACTAATTTGCCTCCACCAATCCGCACTGTGCCCGCGTGGTGGAGTATGGCCCACTCCTTCTCACCCTTATTCATGAGAGGATGCCTTTGTCCTGCAGTGGGATCATACAGGATACAACTTTTGGGTACAAGCATTCGACCTACTTTTAAAATAACCAAGAAACTTGAAAAATCTCTAATTCGTAAAAAAAAAGAAAAGCAACAATACCTCACCTCAAAAATATCAAGTCGGAAAATTGTCATTCGTCACAGGATCGTGACGTAAAAAGTTTCCCATCTCGCCCGGCGTGGGACCGCTCCCGACTATGTGACGCACACTACTGGCGAGTCATGGGAAACCCCTGCGTTTATATACCGTAGCGGTGGGTGGTTAGGGTGAAATTGAAATTGGTTTGATGCCTTAGACTTTCGTTGTTTACGCTATTTCTTCCCACACAACATTAGACATAGGTTTTTTAATAGCCAAACAAAGGTAATACTCGTACAGGATCTAAACTTAAATCCGTGCATTATACAGGGTGAAAGAATTTTGGCGAATTTGGACCCAGCCATTTTTACGAAAACTAAAAGGTCTCCCGCTTGGCGGTCATAATTATTACAAACAGAAAAAATTAAGGCATTTTTTAAAAAAACTTCAACATCTCCAGAAGTCGGGTTCAAAAGTGGAAATTACTAGTAAGTAAAATAGACAAATCTTCAAAAAAGCAGTAGTAAAACGCAACCACGACAGCTTTCATCGAATATGATATTCGATGAAAATAGCTGTCGTGGTTGCGTACTGAGGTATTTTTTGGTCGTTACGGAATGTATTTTGCTTGGTTCAACTAATAGTTCGTGATTTCGTTTTCTTCCATTATCATTATATTGTGAATTTGAATTAAAATAAACATAATGAATCCGTAGGAGATTGAGTGGACTATCTAATAAGAAATATTATGATTTTCATACACTTGCTACAAAAGGTATCATAAGGAGAAATACCTTTCCTCCAACTTTTACAGATTATAACCAACTTACTTTTCTGTAAGTTTTGTTTCACTCTACACGTATTACTAAGTTTCATTCATGTACCTCACCTCTAAGTCTGGGTCTCAAATTAAATGGCCGTCCGCCAACCTTCTTTATGTAATTAGCATCATTTTAAACTAAGAGTGCACCCATCAAACTGAACAACATTTACTAGGGGAGCAAACCAATCGGAGCAAAAAAAAAATCAGCTGTTCCAGTTAAACTGCAATCGACTCGACTCAAATGTATGCAACAGCAGATTTTTTTTTTGCTCCGTTCGGTTTGTTCAATTTTATGGGTAGACTTTAAAAGAACGGGTAGAGATGGCGAACCGCGGGAACACCACGCGAGACAAGTGCTCGTGTTTTCTAGTGTCCATTCATAATTACGTCAAAGCCATTCATGTTATCTATGTCATAATTGGTCACCGAACTATGAATCCGAGTGGACGGCGGCGCGTTGCCCACGCCATGGAACGCCCCGGCTTCGCACGGGTGCAATTCTGATACTATGCATATATTATATACATATAAACCTTCCTCTTGAATCACTCTATCTATTTAAGAAAACCGCTTCAAAATCTGTTGTGTAGTTTTAAAGATTTAAGCATAGGGACAGATAGCGGGAAGCGACTTTGTTTTGTACTATGTAGTGATAGTGAAGTGATAGTGATTTTATACTAGGTAGTGATAGTGAAGAGTACCCACGCGTCGTACTCTACTTTCGTACAAGTAGGAGTTGAGACGAGTCTACTATGCGATAACGTAGGGTTACCAGGCGACCGGCTTTAGCCGGACATGTTTTGATTTTTACGTTCTTGTCCAGCAATAAGGGTGCCTGTCCATTGAAGCTGTGCGAGGTGTGTAGCCGTGTTTTTTTAACCAATCAGGAGCTCGGGCGAGATCGGCCGCGCCTCGCACACAGCTCGCACATCTCGCACAGCTTCAATGGACAGGCAGCCTAAGTCCCGGCTTTTTAAAATTGACATTGCAGGGATTAAGTATCTAACTATAGATTCGCACGCAGCGAGAGCAAGGAATAGGTCGAATATTTAATAGCAAATCACGCGGCTTCACCGATTTTGATGAAAATTACTTGTATAGGGGTTTTACCACAGACAGAATATTCGACAAAGGTCGCACTCATTTCCGATTATGAAACTCCATTTGTTCGGTCCTGGAATTCCGATAAACCGGCTTTGTTGAATAATCTCCTGGAAACCCTAGCCCCGTGCTTATTTGGATTTATCTCATCTCATCTCATCTTCTCACTAATATTATGAATGTGAAAGTTTTTGACCATGATGTTTGTGGATCATCCACGCATAATACTGAACGGATTTGGATGAAATTTCGCACACAGACGTAATTTATGTTGTGGATTACAACAGGATACTTTTTTTAATGTCAACGCAGACGAATTCGCAGGCAACAGCTAGTTTATAATATCTCTATTAAAAATACAGACTAATTAAAAATACTAGGTACGTCTTAATTTGAAATTACAAGCTGATTAGTGAACGCTGGTAATAAATTTTTTATTAGGCACATTATAATTTTATATTTTACATACTATCGAAGATTTAGGTGGTAAATAGATGTATCAAGCAAGCAAGAAGTAGAAAATATCATAATTTAAAATGTTTAACGAGATATATATCACAATTTGCATATTAACAGTAGTACGTAGCACGTTAATCAAAGAAACGAAATATGTAGAACCAAGAGAAATACATAAATTCGTGTCAAATACTGAAAAAAATTTTGAACCTTTGCTGAAAACACAGAAGAAGGTGATAGATGATGTAGAAGGCTACATTAAATGTAAAAGAAACAGGCTTGATGTTTTTGAAATCTACACTAATATTATAAAGAGGAAAGATTTGTACCTATTTTTGTATGTTTGTATGTTTGTAATGAATAGGCTCAAAAAGTACTGGGCCGATTTCAATAATTCTTTCACCATTAGAAAGCTACATTCACCCTGAGTAACATAGGCTATATTTATTGCTAGAAAAGATTAGACGTCCACCCGTGCGAAGCCGGGACGGGCCGCTAGTTAAGTATATTTTTGATTGATTGATAAAATAGTACATAATAAAGTAATTAATACCGTTAGGCGCAGCGCAGTTCATATCCGTTCAAATTCTTTGTAGTTGTAGGATATTTTTTATTTATACTGGGTGATAGGGTACTGAACAAATTTCCCTGAGAAACCAATAGGAAATTCGTAAAAAAATTGTTGGACTTCCCGTACTAAATGCTTATCAAACTTTTGTATGAAAAGTCGATTTTGTTTTGCGATATAAGTTTCTTAGAGAAAGTTGTATGGGTACTATCGCCCCTTAAAGTACTTTTTCTTTCTTTCTTTTTGTTAGAGATTAATTATGATCCTTGTTGTATGTGGTGGGTGTATGTGTTTTTTACACATAATTATATATGTTTTTAATAAATTTAAAGAGATTCCAGTCAGGATAAGACTCTTACCAATATTTTTTTTAATTACTTGTGCAAAAATTACCCCACTGGTTTTTTGGAAAACATCGTTTGCTTGCAACGAATACAGGATTCTCTTTTATCAGGAAAAACCTAGTCATTAATTTCAAAATTCCAGCCACCTATTGAAGAAAGAACATGATAAAGCTGTTGCAGATATCCCCAAGTACTTGAGAAACTTGATCAATTCCTATACTCTCATAAAAGGTTTGAATTCTGATTTGGAGTTCATCGAAAGAACCAGCAATGACCCAATAAGTAAGTTTTATTACACCTGTAAATGTGTTGCTAATTCATCATGCGTGTTTGTCATAATTATGCATGTTTGTCGTCATTATATTATACGTGTTATCATTGACATTATTCGGTATGCGTGGTGTCCGCTATTCGCAATCTTTTCCTGCCCATCCCTGAAATTGGGATAGACACTCCCACAAACAACTTGACACTAGCGGAAATGCAGTGCAACGCACGCAAAACTCCATTGATTATTAGAATAGTTTTAGCAGAACATCTTAGTCCTTATTAACTGCACTGCATGGCTAACATGCCACCCACGACAAAGCGTTTAAACGAGAAAAACGTCATGCGCGCTCTTTCTGGCATACGTAAAATAATAAAGATCACATCTCGATTTTTATTGTTTTCTTGGGGGTGGCATGCAATATGCCGCTTTTCTGACGAAGTGGCGTACCTGACATTTAGTGAATTATTCAAAGCTGTTAGACAGATCGAAAGAGTTTCACAATCCCAAGAACATTAATATAAAGTATACTTAATTATGATGGTTGTGGTATGGTCATTATATGATGGTTTTAGGAAAGTTACGCTAAAAACTGTCAGTTACGCCACTTCATCAGAAAAGCGACGAATAGGGAAAAGTTCTGAAAAATCTGATAATTTTAGTTTATAACAAGATTCAGATCAGAACTTTATGTACACGTCCTGGCTTTTCAGTGAAGAAAAACATCGTGATGATGCCAAGAACATCTGCACAACATCTGTAGGTATTTTATCTGACTAGTGAAATGTGTGAGTGAAATATTTTTGACTGTCACGGTATATAATTATAGTTGTAGGTATAATAAACGTATATTGCTTATGGTACGAGTACATCTCAATGAAGAAAGAGATAGAAAATCAATATGTCAGAGATGATGTAATCTGCCAACGGTTTTTCTTTTTAAACACTGACTATTGCTCAATTTAAATCTCCTTTCGTTTACACACAGTAGGTACAATTACTAGCGGCCCGTCCCGGCTTCGCACGGGTGGACGTCTAATCTTTTCTAGCAATAAATATAGCCTATGTTACTCAGGGTGAATGCAGCTTTCTAATGGTGAAAGAATTTTTTAAATCGGCCCAGTACTTTTTGAGCCTATTCATTACAAACATACAAAAATAGGTACAAATCTTTCCTCTTTATAATATTAGTGTAGATCTTCTTGTCATGATCAGACCAGATTGTTGTTGTTTTTTAACTTCTTCTAAAACCACCCCACAGTTTTCCATAGGATTAATTTATTTCTTTTTTCTGTCTTTATAATTCTCACTCTGCCGTCATGTGGTGCGTACAATTCACACATTAATTTCTCAATTTTAGTTACCTACCTAATTATTTCATATCATGGTGTGGTTTGTATCTCACCGAATGTAATGATACTTATAAAAAAAAAATATGTTTAATCGTTTAGGTAATCGTTTAAAAGAAAAAAAAAAAAAAAAAAGATTTTTTTTTGTCGTCTGCTTGTTTGTCTGCTATATTTTGGGTAATCTATTATTGGCCTTACCATATGTATTATGTAATTGCTGAGTGATCCCGGGCATTCTGTGCGGCAGTGGCTCAATTATATTCTCAATACAGATACTTTCTCAGTTTCTTTTCTCAATCTATATAAAGCATGGTCCGCACAGTGTTGCTCGGCTTCACTCCACAATTTTCATTATTCTATATCTATATGTTACCTGTTACGCTGTTGATTATCAAAATAAAATAAAATAAAATAAAATAACCTCATAAACCATTTTTCAGACTATGAGAGGGATGCAAGAGGACCTGAATGGAGAAATTCAGAGGCTGGGAGAACTTCAAAATTCCTATCAACTGAACTCTACAACAGTAACTGAAGGCACGTTTAATAGAGATGTAAGGTTCAATTACATTGTATCTGGATTTTTATGCCATACCTACTTAATCTATTTGTACAATTTATTGACATAACAAAGAGATGCCAAAAAATATTATATATCGATCATTCTCCGAGCAGGTTTTTTTGCGCGTCCTGGCTTATAATTATAAGACATACAAAAACTAATATTGTCGCATGTTTGATATTTTTAAACATTACAAGGGGTTTATAGCCAGGTGTACACGAAATTATATGCACATAATTTAAAAACTACTGGTTGAAATACATTTTTGAAACCCCGTTCTCTAATTTCACCACCTTTTTACAAAACTGCAAACATAACTTGACTGAAATGTATGGGACAGCAGATTTTTTTTTCGCGATTTCGATATTGGTCCCACAGAGAAACTTGTTCAGTTTATGGTCTGAAGCACCTCTTTAAGTAGCTGTCCCATTTTATTGTACACCCTGTATATTATGTATGTATTCTATATCGTTGTCTATTTATTTATTTTTTATTTAACACTTTATTGTACACAAAATTACAGAAAAAAAATAACAGAGTAGACATATACAAAGGGCGAGCTTATCTCTAAAGAGATTTCTTCCAGCAAACCCGCAACAGAGACAGTTGTAAAGTGTGAGGCAGACAAAAAGTGTACAGCACAAATGATAAAAACTAGATACTTAAATGAACGTTAATATATGTAAACATTATACATAAATAAATATATATATATATACATACATACACATACGTATAAATAAACAAATAGATACAATAAACATACATAAACTATGGCTTACTTTAGAGAGTGATAGTGTTCATTCACTTGCTTTTTGAAGGACGCAAATGTTTGACAGTCACGAATAACGGCGGGGAGTGAGTTCCACAACCGGGCAGCATGGACAGTGAAAGAGTAGGAGTAAAAGTCGGTGGAGTGGGTCGGGATTCTAAGTTGGGAACGAATATGAGATCGACATGGCTTGTCAGGAGGACGGGAGAAGGAGAAACGATCACGGAGATAGCTAGGGGCAGAAGGATTGTGAAGGATTTTGTGGAGGAGACAGATGATATGGACGTTATGACGCTCGCGAATAGGGAGCCACTTTAACTGCGCCCTATACTCGGACACGTGGTCATATTTGCGTAAGCCAAATATGAAACGTATGGCTAGGTTTTGGAGTCTTTCTAGTTTGTTGTTCACCTCCTCAGTGGCATCGAGATAACAAACATCCGCGTAGTCAATAATGGGAAGGATTAGGGATTGGGCTAGGGAGATTTTTGTTTTGAAAGGTAGGAAATTTTGGAGACGTTTAAGGGAGTGAAAGGAAAAGTGGACTTTTTTACTAAGTTGGTTAATGTGTTCTACCCAGGATAAGTTGGAGTCAAGTCTATTCTGATGAATAGACAACGATATAGAATACATGACTTGATAGTCATAATAAGTCCAGGCTAGATTCTGGTACTTTAAATGTGACTAGATAATTTGTGTGACATTGCCCAAGTGCCCGCGACTTCGTCTGCGTTACCCGGATAAAAAGTACCCTGTGTATTAATCCAGGCCATGGTCTATCTGTATGCCAAATTTCATCAAAATCCGTTCAGCAGTTTTTACGTGAAAGCGGAACAAACATCCATCCATACTTACAAACTTTCGCGTTTTAGTAGGAAGTAGGATTTTAGTCTTTATTTATTTGGGGGCCCATTTAAAGTAGGTGGTTGTTTTGTGCAATAATTATTATACACATAAACAATTTGGCTTACTTATAAGTATTATTATGTGATTGCTTTTAAAACTTTAACCGTATTTATTTTAATCGGTAATGTAGTAGGTATACAACGTGTTAATGAATTAACGCAAAACTAGAAAGTAGTTTGTTTAGAATCAAGAGCAGAATCGAATTATCATGGTTTCATCATACATAATTTTTTTCATAATATTAAATAATTTGATAGTAAAATTTTAAATTTTCTGAATCCGATGTCAACCCACCACATGGGCACACTCACCCTACTACCACCAAAACAAGATTCTTAAAATGTATTCATGAGTATGTTAGCGTTTTCATTCAATGCTGAAATGACAACTTATCATTTTTGCCTCAAAACTTAAAATGTGAATAACTTTTAATTTTAACTATAAAAATGATGAAATTATTGTTTCAATCTAATTATTTTGTTATAAATCAGTTGGGGTGTATGAGGTTTTGCGCTAATTCATTAACACGTTGTATAACTTACAAGTTAAGTCTATTATAAACTTAGATTAAACTTAATTTAAACTTCGGTATCGCATTCCAACATTAAAACTAAAAATATTGCCCCTTCAAGAAATCAAAGGAAAGCTATTCGTAGCGCGTAATGCGTAGGCGCGTAGCTGCTCGTAGCCGCGTAGCCGCGTAGCGTTCGTAGTCTAATATTAGCTTTGAGAAAACTGCATATTACATAATTAGTATTATATTCCAACTTAAAAACAGAATTAATGTAAGAAATAAAATCTTGTAATAATTGGCTACTTGACAACTAGTCAAATCAGCTACTCTTTATCGGACGTCAAAACATGCGCTTTGTATGAAGATTTGTACTAAATATTGAGTTGTGACGTCATCAACATTTTCATTACTTTTTATAGTTTATCTTGTTATTAAAAATAGTGTTCAAGCTAAAAACTCAATGAAAATGGGAGTTTAGCGTTATTTTCTAACCCTTTTTTTATTGAGTAGATAAAAATAAAATATATTGAATGTAATCAAATACCCAATTTTAAAATTTTACCAATGATTTTCACCTTATACAGGGTGTAACAAAACATCCAAGTAATACTTGGTTCAGACCATCAAACTGAACAACTTTCACTATGGAGCAAACTTCGAAATCGCGAAATAAAAAGCTGTTGTTTCATACAAAACTGCAGTACAGGCTCGATTCAAATGTGATAGCAGATTTTTTATTTTTTCGCGGTGTTGGCTGCATAGTGAAAGTTCTGCAGTTTGATGGTCTGAAGCACCCTTTAAGTATTACGAGGCTGTTTCGTTACCTGCCCTGTAAACCCAGTTGAACAGGGTTCAACTTAATATGCTGACAATTTTTTTAAGGGGATGATCAGACTGTCAAACTGAACAACTTTCTTTATGGAACCAACATCGAAATCGCGAAAAAGAATTCAGCTGTCCCATACATTTCGCTCATCCGCAGAAACAATGACATAACTGCAAAAAATTCAAAATTTATGGGACAACGTAAGAATGTTTTTAAAGGTTGATAGCATTACGTAAATTTTAAATAAACAGTATACGTTTTAATTGGAAACCATATTCTTGGATTGAACGTCATTTATAACTTTTCACACCACCCGCTCGAAAATGGAACATTATATGTCATGTAACTCGAACCTAAAGCAAGTCATTATAGCCCTGGGCCTAGCCGGGCAATAATATTGTACTGAATTTCATTATAACCCGCTGGTCAATAATGAGATTTGAATATGGAACCGCATCCACAGATTATTTAATAGTTACTACGATCCTTACTTAAAATTCGTATGAAAACATGGGATGAAAACTAATTATGGAGACAGGCACCAAAAAGAACTTAATTCTAAATTTGAACTGGCCACCACGAGTATTGAACACAAAAAAAGAAAAAAAGGCGCGAATCATAAAGGTATCATCTTTATGGCGCGAATACTGCATATCTCTGTACTTGCTCTGTACCTATTGCTACGATTGCCTTCCTATTGCTACGAACAAAGTAATAAAAAAATATTACATTGTCTTTCCACAACTGGAGTGCGATTTTTGAATCTCATTCGCTGAGTTCAGCAGTTGAAAATGTCAAAATTACTATGGAAATACGCATCTTTCTACTGCTGATTTGACTTACAAAAATCGCACTCCTGGAGTATGACTTTTTAATGTCAAATCAGCAGTAGAAAGATGAAACATTTTCAACTGCTGAGTTCAAAGAAAGTTTCAAAAATCGCACTCCAGGAGTGCGATTTTTGAATCTCATTCGATGAGTTCAGCAGTTGAAAATGTATGGAGATGCATATCTCCATAGTTACTTTGACATTTACAACTGCTGAACTCAGCAAATGAGATTCAAAAATCGCATTCCTGGTCTAATGTTTCAAATATCTACTTTCACTTTTAATTTAATAAAATAGTTTTTCTAAATACTATACTATTGAACACTAATACTTTGTTATAAACTCTAATAAAATAATTGGTTTCTAACCATAGAGAATTTACACGCTCCCCTGGGTTTCTAACAGTATTGCTTTTTATTTTCTCGCGGAGGGTGTGAAAAGTAGAGTATGGTCCTCGGGGATAAACGTGTTTTCATCTTGGGCGAGCTTGAACCCCTCGCTTCACTCAGGATTCTAGTCTTAACTCCCTCGCTTCGCTCGGGAGTTAACTCTAAACTCCCTCGCTACGCTCGGGAGTTAACCCTAGAATCCCTCGTTACGCTCGGGATTCAATATCGCGCCCGTGATGAAAGACACTGCTTTATCCCCTTGGTACATAATCTACTATTAAACGCGTTTCCTATGAACGTTATTTAAATTTTAAAGGTTACCTGTTAAATTTGGGATTTTGCAATTGTGTCATTGTTTCTGCAGATGAGCGATTTGGCTCGAGTACCAAGGCATAGTGTAAATAAAATAAGTGATGAAGCTTAGCGGTCGCGGCGGGTCTATGCCCGCGCGGCGTGCGGGGTACGGCGGGGGACGGGCGTACCCTAACTCAAGTCGCTGTTAGGGTACGCGCGCAGGCAGCGCGTGGGCCGGGACGCACTCCTCCCGGCCCCCGCACGCCCCACACGATTGGCCTGCCGCGACCGCTGAGTTTCACCACTTACTTCTTTACACTATGACCTAGGTTTGTAGTTTTGTATGGAACAGTTGTTTTTTTTTTCGCGATTTCGAATTGGTCCCATAGAGAAAGTTGTTCAGTTTGATGGCCTGATCATCCCTTTAAAATAGTTTCAGCTAATTTTGTTAGACCTTATAATTTCATTTTAGGTTGGGAGGACATGTGTTCCATTTGACCCACAACATAGAAAAATTAATGACAATAATTATAAACCCTAGTCTGATTTTATGGATGTGCGTTCGGTGGTTTATATAAGAGCCACTAAAGTAAGACAACAAAGTCGCAGACTCTGCGAGGGTGCGTTTCAATCAATTGTTGGCATCGGCCCAGCACTTGTTTGCGCGACTGTACGGCGCCGTGCTGGCGTGCCGATTTTACATCAGGCTAGTGACTCGAGTTCGCATGAGGCTAGTAGTTGAGACAAGTTAGGATAGCAGAAAGACCGTAGTAAAAAACATGAGAGATATTTCGATAATTTTATGTAAGTGTAGTTGTTGTAGTGTAGTTTAGTCTATAAAGAATGACAACAAATTCGATTTAAAAAAAATGTTTCAGGTGATCTAAAAATGTTTAAATATATCAAATTAAGTCAAAATACATTATCTACCTACACCATCTTCGACTACACACAACATACCTTTTGTAGACATTTTTTCGTGACCTACTTTAAAAATTACTCTGTTTCTGCTTGTGCGTTAGCACCGTATTTCCACCAGTGTCAAGCTTTCAAGTAGTTTTTAAGTTAGAGATTATCTTCTATCTCATTCTCAGGATTGATTTTGATCAAGAACAAGAAGAGATTGTGGATTTCGGAGCCTCATGGTAAACAAAAAAGCGAACCGAGCGAGCACCACGCGAGACACGTGCTCGTGTCAGAATTTGCAACGTGACTCCATTTAGTTCAAAAAAATCAATAACAGGGTAATAAAAATATAGCTGTTCACTTTGCATCCATATATTTTGAATCAATAAATGCGGAACGTTTGACTTCGACAAACCAACATATGCTGTGATAGGCTTACTGCTGAAACCAATTGCTGTCAATGACATTGACGCTGTACTAAGCTATGAGAAATGACGAATGATCATCATATACCTACATGGCCCTTCTTAATATGCTGACACTTTTTTAAGGGGATGATCAGACCATAAAACTGAACAACTTTCTCTATGGGACCAATATCGAAATCGTTAAAAAAGTGTCAGCATTTAAGAAGGATCCTATATATTTTAATTAGCAATACATGATTATGATTATTAGCATGCAAGTAGCTAAGTCATAAACTAGCATCGTGTAAAGAAGGCTTTATTCCATAGCTATTATGATGTTATGCTCCTCTTTGCGTAACGATTGTGCAGTAAATTTCTGTTGCCAAAATGTTTGTCTCTGAGATATGACCCATCCTGTATATTTTGTGGGCTGTGGGTTGGTCAGAGGCTTTGCTACGAGTACCTACATATTATAGCAGAGTCCAGTTTTTAGAATTAAGAGTAGGTATTTTATCGCTCAGCGGCACGGCGCGGCGCCCTTATCACAAAACTTTAGATTTCTCTGTCAAAAAAAAATCTTCGATTAGTGAAGAGTGTACAGGGTGAAATTGATATCATTGACATCCTTTTAAACTAAGATTTTACCCATCAAACTGAACAACTTTTACTATGGGAGCAAACCAGAAGGTCATCATCTTCCTGCCCTTATCCCATTACTTGGGGTCGGCGCAATATGTGGTCTTCCTCCATTCATCTCTTTTAGCCGTCATCTCAGCGCACACTCCCTTCTTACACATGTCATCCCTCACACAATCCATCCATCTCTTCTTTGGTCGTCCTCTCTTCATGCAGCCATCCACATTCATATCTAACACTCGTCTTGTTATATGACACTCCTCTCTTCTCATCACATGCCCATACCATGACAATCGGTTACCGCGCAGTTTTTCATTCACAGGTGCTACTTTCAAACTTCCTCTAATATACTCATTCCTTATCTTATCCATTCTAGTAACACCACACATCCATCTCAACATTCGCATCTCTGCTGCATGCAGTCGCTTTTCATCCGTCACTTTAACGGCCCAACATTCCGAGCCATACATGACGACAGGTCTTATGATGGTTTTATATATTTTCCCCTTCAGTTTAAGGGGGATCCGGGAGTCACAGGTCATTCCTGTGACTTGTCGCCATTTCATCCACCCGGAGTTGATTCGGCGTTTCACGTCTCGATCAATATCGCCATCGCTTTGTAAAAGTGAACCGAGGTACCGGAATTCGGAGCAGACTGGCAAAGGTACGCCATCAAGGGCAATAGGCACAAAACCAGAGAGACCGCCGAAATCGCAGAACATACATTCAGTTTTGGTTCTGCTGATTTTCAAGCCAACACTCTCCAGCTTTTGCTGCCATTTTGCCAGTCTGTCCTGGACCTCGAGTCCATCTTCCCCGACAAGCACAATGTCGTCGGCAAATAGCATGCACCAGGGTGCCTCTTCCTGAATGTCCGATGTTAATGCATCCATTATCACCAGGAAGAGGTATGGACTCAAAGCAGACCCTTGGTGCAGACCAACAGCCACATTGAACTTGCCGGTGTTTCCAGCGACCGATCGCACACTCGTACTGGATCGGCTGTACATTGCCCGAATCAACTTTATATATTTACCGGGCATACCTTTAACTTTCAGGGCCCACCACAAAACCTCTCGAGGTACTCGATCGTATGCCTTCTCGAGATCAACGAACACCATATGCAGGTTCTTTTGTGCACGTTTGTACTTCTCGCACAGTTGGCGGAGCGCAAAAATAGCATCCGTTGTTCCACGACCAGGCATAAAACCGAACTGGTTTTGCGTAATTTCAGTCTCTTCTCGCATTCGTCTTTCTATTACCTTCTCCCATACTTTCATACTGTGTGACATGAGCTTTATTCCCCGATAGTTATTGCAGTCCTGTATGTCACCCTTATTTTTATAGATGGGCACCAGCAAACTGTTGCACCATTCATCAGGGATAACTTCTTCATGCAATAACCTATTAAAGAATAAAGCCAGCCACTTAAATCCATCCACACTCAACAATTTCCATACTTCAACTGGTATTCCATCTGGTCCTACAGCTTTTCCATTCTTCATACCTTGTACAGCCTTTTTTACCTCTTCATCACTCACTTCCCTTACCAAACCCATATTCATGGGTACATTTTCTAACACCCCACTCCAAACATTCTCTTCATTCATCAATCTTTCAAAATATACCTTCCAACGTTCCTTAATATCGTCACCTTTCGACATCACTTTTCCTGCATCATCTTTTATACACCTTATATGACAAACATCTTTCGTATTCTTTTCTCTAGCTTTTGCCATTCTATATAGCTCTTTCTGCCCTTTAGGATTGTCGAGTGACTGATATAATTTATCCTGGGCTTCAGCTCTGGCAATGGCTACACATTTTTTCGCTCTCGTCTTACATTCTTTATAAACAATCTTCTTTGCTTCTTTCACACTTGCATCACTATCTTCGTTCTGCCATTCCTTAAAAGCAGTCTTCTTTTCTTTCAGTATTTTTTGCACTTCTTCATTCCACCACCACGTATCTTTCTCTATCGTACCTTTCCCTTTCGATTCTCCTAAAATATCTTTCGCTACCGTTCTGATACGACATGCCATCTCACTCCAACAATCATTCACCGACAAGTCTTCCATATTCATTTCTATCATTTTATCTACTACTCTTTCCCTAAATTTCCTGGCACATTCATCCTTCTCTAGCATATGCCATCTTATTTTGGGTGGGGGCCGTTCTTTGTTTTTCTTAGAATGGACAGTGATTTTTACTTCCATGACTAACAGTCTATGCTGCGAGACTAGATCCTCCCCTGGCAGCACTTTGCAGTCTTTAACACAGTTGATCTTATTCTTCTTAACGAGGAAATAGTCAATCTGCGTCATGTGGTGGCCACTTTTATAAGTAATTAGGTGTTCGTTTTTCTTTTTGAACCACGTGTTTGTTATGGCTAGGTTGTAGGCAGTAGCAGCTTGTAACAATGCATCGCCATCATCATTACGAGTCCCGAACCCCCAACCTCCATGCGCTCTTTCATAATCATTATTCGTTCTTCCTACGTGTCCGTTAAAATCACCACCCACATATACTTCCTCATTCTCATCTATATTCATCATCACGGCATCAAAGTCCTCCCAAAATTTCTCTTTCACACTGTCGTCACTTCCACTTTGAGGTGCGTATGCACTAACTACATTCAGAACTAAATTCTCCAACATTATTTTCACTGCTATCACTCTATCATTTACTCTTTTAACATCCGTCACACATTTTTTCAACTCACTATCTAGCACTATTCCAACACCATTACGTTTACCATCACTCCCACAATAATAAAACTTATATCCTTCTCCTATCTCCCTAGCTTTTGAACCTTTCCATTTCGTTTCTTGTAAACATGCCACATTTATCCGTCGTCTTTTCAGTACTTCCGCTAACTCTCTTCCTCTTCCAGTCATCGTACCGATGTTCCAGCTTGCACACCTTAATCTTACTTCCCTAACACCCTGCAAACCAGAAGGTAGAGTATGGAAAGTCACCTACTAGATTCCAATGCATACATTGGAAATCTGCTGTCCCATAGGACAGCAGATTTTTTTGTGTATCCTTTTCTCCATAGTGATGGTTGTTCAGTTTGATGAACTAAAAGACTAAAGCACCCCTAAATACAGGGTGTAATGGGACACTTACTTAAAATTAAAGGGGTGCTTCAGACCATCAAACTGAACAACTTTCTATATGGGACCAATATCGAAATCGCGAAAACAAATCTGCTGTCCCATACATTTCAGTCGAGTTATGTTTGCAGTTCTGTATGGGACATTGGTTTTTTTTTTCAGATTTCAGTGTCAGTCCCATAGTAAAAGTTCAGTTTTATGAGTGCCCCATTTAATTTTACACCCTGTATAACTAGGATGTTTTATTACATCTTGTATGTGCCAAGTGTCATGCAAATCCGTTCTGCAGTTTTTGCCTGATATTTGTGACTCTTCAGTCTTCACACATTTTCATAGATGAAACTTTTGGCGATTGCATTCAGGTAAGGGAAAAGAAACAAATCAAACCTAAATGCCTTGTTTAATAAATACTTTCGAGTACATTTTCAACAATCTCTACAATAACTTACACATTCAATAATATATTTATTATTCATTTCATTGTTTCATACTATTATTATCACTAATTTACGATTATATTTAATGATCTTCGATCTGTCATGGCACTTGTTATAACAATGTACTTCGTCACCTCTACTCTACCCCCTGGTGCTTGAGCGCGATTTAGGCAAGACAACGAGGAGACAACTGCAGCTCGGACTGATTTTATTTACTTAAAATGGATGAAATCAGCATTTCATATTCCCCTGTTTCCTCCTCCAAAACCAAACCGATTTTAATAATTCTTTCAAGAATAATAATGAGAAAGACTTTGGCTAATAAACTATTATGACTATGACTATGACTATGTCTGTATGTTTTGCTTTTTTTGTTTATATTCGTCAAAGTTTGCCGGATGTCTGAAAAAGAGCGGTGAAATTTGACATTTTCGAAGGTTCTTACAGTAATTAATTTATGCCAAAAAGCAAAGCATACGGATATAG
This sequence comes from Agonopterix subpropinquella, assembly GCA_922987775.1. Classification (NCBI taxonomy): domain Eukaryota; kingdom Metazoa; phylum Arthropoda; class Insecta; order Lepidoptera; family Depressariidae; genus Agonopterix; species Agonopterix subpropinquella. Next base: position 20,440,537 of record OV277694.1, on the reverse strand, counting down.
CAAAGGTATCATAGATCACATGGTAAATTTTTTTTGCTCTAGTGTCATTATCCAGGGAGGAAACAGGGGTATACGTTTGTATGAACAAAACGGTAACTAGTTTATCCTCTTAATTGTTCGAATAAGGGTTCTACACAGCAAAACATAGTAATGTCGGATCAGTTAGTGCATAAATAATACTTATATTGCACTTATAACAGCATACGCTTTGGGCTAGGTGTCCCTAGAGCAAGCCTCTCTTTCTAACAAGCAAACTTTTGCAATTAGCCATCCCGCTTCAATTGAAAGCATGATCGCAAAAAACGCATTTTTCATCAATATCTTTTCTCTTGGGTGTTTGGGGTAAAATCCATCGGGTAGAGTCACTGCTATAATTAATTAATTACCTTTCAAATGATGGTATATTCAGTAGAAATGGTGTATGGTGATTCTTGTAAAACTGGTTATAAATCTGAAATCGAACTTTGCTCCTCTTTTCTATCGAGAAAATTTAATAGAATCGTGTTTTCAACGGTTAGATTCACTGCAGAAAGAACGTACCTACACTGATATGTGAACTATATACAGGGTGAAATTGATATCATTGGCATCTTTTTAAACTAAGATTTTACCCATCAAACTGAGCAACTTTTACTATGGGAGCAAACCAATCGAAGCGGAAAAAAAAATCTGCTGTTGCATACATTTGAGTTGCGTAGGCAGCGGCGACGGGCGCAGTTTAGTATGGAACAGCTGATTTTGTAGTTGCTCTGATCGGTTTGCTCCCATTGTAAAAGTTGTTCAGTTACTCTTAGTTTAAAAGGATGCCAATGATATCAATTTCACCCTGTATATTGAATGTAATATTTTGGTTATCAAAAATCGGTTCGAAAACAGACAAAATAGGTATCACCCCCTCTTAATTCTACCTACACTTCACTAATAACTTGCCCAGCAGATGAAAACAATACTTATTAGATATTTTATGATATAACGATAGTAAGTGCTCATACATAGTTTTTCCACCATGACAACTCGAGATCTACTAAAATTACAACATTTTAAATAGTAGTTGATTTTTAGGTAGTACCTATAGACTACTCAGTGTAAACATTCTACAAAACAATATTAGGTCCATACATCATATAAATTGTAAAGATATACGAGGTATAATGACACTAATCTAATCACTATAAGAATAACGTTCTATTTGTATAAAAATAACATAAATAAATACTAACAATTAAAGAATAATATTCATAGATATAATCTGGAGCTACCTACATAGATGAGACAAAATAAAGGAAGACCATTGATTTTATTTGTAGCCTTCCTATTGCAAGATATTGAGCTGGTCTTTCGTAACAACATCCAAAAACACTATGAAATTAAATTACAAATTAAAAAAACCCCAACGCCAAAAACAAACATCTAAAAAGTAAAAAATTATTCGGCCACCCTGTTATTTTTGATGTACATTTCCTTACATCAACAATAATAGGTGACCGAATTATTAACCCCAGAAACAAAAAGAGGGGTGTTATAAGTTTGTTAAATGTAATTTAATGTTATTCATAATTTTTAAAGTTACATGAAAACTGCTGAACTGATTTTCATGAAACAAAGCTTTGGACACTCTCGCAAAATATTAGCTTTCTATTAAAAAAAACGCATCGAAATCGGTCCACCCGTTTGGGAGGTACGATGCCACAGACATCGGCGTAAAGCTGGGTGGGGGGAGGGGTGTTATACACCCCTCTTTTTGTGTCGGGGGTTAATAAGAAATGCCCTTGGTTTGTAGACTTAGACAATTTATATAGGAACTCGCCTCGCGGTAGCATTTCCCCTCTGCCACGGTATAAGAACAATTGATCTTGTGCATTTACACCCAATTTTATACCTTATCACTAAACGAGACAGCCTATAATAGCGAAACAATAATTTGCTGATTTTAAACTTAGAACGTTTGGGGTTCACATGAGACTACTTTTCATTATTTTTAACATTCAAAATTAGAATCTAAACTTATGGGGAATAAAATCCAAAGTTGCGGATTTCATGTTACCTCGCCCCCCGCAAAAAGTGGCAGAAATGTTTCTTAGTAGAATGACACGCGAAACTCGTCCCTATATAAATTGTCTAAGTTTGTAGATCGCCGTTTGTGAGACCTACCAAGCATGGAATCAAAATCCACGTCCTTCCTCTATCGAAAGCGACTACTTTTCAATATTGATCGCAATGTGCTTCGGTCGGACGTAACCTGCTTTCTTCACTGTCACTTTTTAGGGTTCCGAAGTCAACAAAGGAACCCTTAACTTTATAGTTTCGTCATGTCCGTCCGTCTGTCCGTCTATCTGTCTTAGCTCAGAGACGTTTAATACTAGAAAACTGTAATTTGGCATGTACCTCTGAAGTGAGGATGACATTTTATTTTCTCGCTTATCTCATAGTGTGGGGTATCGTTGGATAGGTCGTTTAAAAATATTGTGAGTATGAGGTAACCGTTTTTGGATTTAGGGATCCGTTAGCGAAATATTAAGCTTTAAAGCGAAAATGTCCTTCCATATAAAACGATGAGGTAAGACGCGAAATTTGATTCCATACATGTCTTAAAATAAAAACATACAATTTATCTACGCTATACATCTACAATACATACAATACAACGATTAAAATACCATAGGTAAGTATACCTGCCTATGTATGTTTTGTACCCACAGAATAGGTGCATAGTGCATTTTATTACTGGAACGAAAATTATATTCACTAAATTATTACTAAAAATATCTTCTAATTGTATGACATTTTCGAAATAATTGGTCTTTTCTAAATCCGAAAATGGACAATTCAGAAACAAGTGGTCCATTTGGGAAAGTGCACGAATCAAGAAAGTAGTGGCCGTTTTGTAACTGAACAATTATTATGATGGCACATCGGATGAATAAGAGATACATAAAATACAAAATTTATATAGACGGCCCGATGGCTCAGTCGGTAATAAGCCTACCAGTGCCAAGTCGCGGATTCGAATACCACAAGGAGCAAATAACAACTCGGTGAATAGGAATATTTGTACCCAATACAAAGATGTTTGTATTTTATATGAATTGTATAGTGTTGTCTGGTCGTCATAATACAAGTCTGGAATAGATTCTGATTCTATAAATGGGACCAAATAATTCTTGTATCAATGTCCAAGATATTTTTCTTTATTTCATTAAAAAAGGAAAAAATAAGAAAGAAAGAAGAGATGAAAGATGAGCCTATGCTATTCCAAGAGCCCGCCACGGTTGGTTTCCGGTCTGAAGGAACCTAAAATACTGGCGGCGTTACCGCGTTGTATTGCCAGTGCTATGTGTTGGACCAGAAACGAACCGGAGCGGGGGGTCGCAACCCCTGTCCCGGAGCCGTCGGCTCAATTCTTTAGCAAAGACCTTTGCCTCTGCACACCAGGGGCCGGCGGTCTCCACGGCGAACGGGACAAATATGTGGTCCGCTTCCAAGCAGGAGTATTAAATATGCGCAGTAGTTATTTATTGGTTGTGCCAATCGATTTCTTGTAGCCGAAATCATTTTGCATTAGGTACCTACCTGTATCTTAGTAAACTGTTCTACGGCGGCTCTACCTAAATTAATTTATTGTAATAAGTGCGTATCTCTTGAATTTAGTTGTGCGTCGCAATTTATAGAAAAATAATGTATTAATAATATTAGAGCGATAGCGGGATCGTCCTCTGAATTTGGGAAGACCTACCAACTAATGGAGAAGACCCTTTCAAATCTGAACTTGAGCACATTAATAAATATCTCTACAGAAAACAAGCATCATACAAGTAACGAAACTAACAATAGATTAACTATGTACGAACAAAATTATGAGTCTTGATACTTGAAATAAAAATGACTGATTGGAGGACGTACGAACTAACAGGTGCACAACACTCAAACGTGATGTGTGTATTGAAGCTTGTTTTCTGTAGGGAGATTTTATTCATGTCGTTTGAGTTTGAAGAAAAATATTGGGTTCCCTACAACTTGCGTCAGTGACATCTATCGCACTGTGTTGAACTACGTTTTTCTATCTGTCAGAAAACTCATTGTAGACGTAAAAAATGACAAACTAGGGTATCTCCAACACCATGACAGAGAGGGCATCGTGAGGGGGCGGCACGTCGAACACGGGGGCGCCCGAGAGGTCGCAGTACTCCGCGTAGCGCACGCGCCGTAGGGTCCGGAGACCGAGGCTGCTGCAAATTCGTTGGGAGTAGGCACCTGTTGCGTCCACTTTGAAGAGCTGGAAGATGACAGGGTGCTGTTAGGGATGCTTGTGAGCTAGACCATAGATTTTCATCTATTATAGATTTTTTTTTAATGTCTATACAATTTCTTTTTTCACTTTTTCTTGGAGCTTTAGCTACCCTATTGAGAATCTGTCCTTATGCGAACAAAGACCCTAAAGAAAGACATTTTTTTTTGATGAATATAACCAAACTTTAGTGACTTTCAAACTAGTTTGTAGCACATAATAAAAATTTGGTTATAAATATAACGCAACTGTTTATCCTAACACTCTGTATAACTCTATGTTCAAAAAAACATCTGCATGCATAGGCAAGCAAAAAAAAAAAGAAGAGGTAATCATGTGCGATACCAAGTGAGTGCGAGCGAGACGAGAATACGTATTTGTTAAAATTTTTAGTGAGGTAAGAAATTGTTGGGAGGCAGGGAGTGTCCGTGCTGAATGAGATATTGTACTTTTTCTTATACTGTGCTGAAACTAATCGTCACAGTATAAGAAAGAGCATCCATTACTAGATACCATCGTCCTGGCTAAAACCACGGAAACCTTAGGTCTATGAATGTGCAACACACAGGAATAGGTATTTGGTGCAACATTTAATTTTGTCATATAATATTGACATCAAGATTCTGTCAATCAAAACAACAAATCACAGACTTAACATATATATACCTATACATAGTTTTCTGTGACAAGGTTCAACAGTGACCTACATTTCAAATCTATAACCAATTTGGAGGTCACCGTTGAACGTTGAACCTTTTCACAGAAAACTATGTAGCTGTAGATATGATTGATTGATTGATTGATATAGGTACCTTTTGTAAGGAAATTAAAAAAGGACTCAAATTTCTTACATTAATAGAAGAAACCATACCTTAAACCCATGCTCCTTAGCGATATCTATGCTCCTACTCATCAGCTCTTTCGCCAGGCCCCTGCCCCTCGCCTCCCCGGACACCGATATGATCCTGCACTCCAGGATGCTATCCACCTGGAACTTGCTGAACAGGTCCAGGTCCCTACTGACCGTGTACAGGATCGTGAATATCTTGTTGTACTTCTCGTCTGAGGACTGCTGGATCTTCTCGATGGACTGCTCTATGTCTCCGGGTCATAATATGCCGTTGAGGGCGACGCCTAGGACCTGGAAACATGGTTTATGATGGATTTATTTGATGTGTTGAACCTGGTGGTGATTTTCAATTTTCTGGAAGTTGTTAGGAATTTGCAAAACACCTTAATCGATATAAGTCGGTTAGTAGTTATGTACACACGGCGACAGGTCAAGTTACCCTGTTTGGACTGTGAACTATTAGAAGTTGAACGCTGCGAACCGTGCGAAAGGGTGCGGTATGTTGTTGTTGTTTCCTCTCACAGCACGCTACACCTGCGCCGGCAGCCGCGTCTATGCAGGCTCTCTACCGCACTATTTTGTGTTTTGTACGTAGTGTAGTTATGGATATATAGGGTGCGTAACCTGATGTGTCGCCGTGTGTACAGTCATCTCCCGTGGACCCAGTGGGTTAACCCATTACCGGCTCCACGGGTGATTTTATAATGGCCAGCAAACAACTTGGCAAAAACCTTGACTGCGCAGAACAACATTTTTAGGCGGCCCCCTCCATGGCAGCTACAGAGACCCCATCAGCCATGGTGACCGCACACAATCTCTCCAGCGCGGCGTGGGGCTCACCACGCTGAGATAGTCCTACTGCCTTGTTGAAACGATCATCAGCAAAGTTCAAGTAAGAGTATCTCACCGTATCCCCCTCCATGACAGCTACAGAGAGTCCATCAGCCATGGTGACCGAACACAATCTCTCCAGCGCAGTGTGAGGCTCACCACGCTGACATAGTCCTACTGCCTTGTTGAGGGGCTCGTCAGCGAAGAAGCTTTCCCTGAGATGCTGAATGACTGCTTCTTGCATCGGTGGGGTTATTGTCACGTAGCGCGCCATTTCTGAAAGTTTACAAGAATATTGTTAGGTGTAAATGTTATGAGGAAAATTTACGTAGCTTTAGAGTTCTAATCTTGTGATTGTCAAGATTTCTGTATAACGAGGTGCTCATGAAAATTTACATAAGTTACAAAGTTTCAAGTAGTCAAATTAGAAACCCTTACAGACTTACATCATGTCTTTATGCCCCACCTCAATTACTCTGTAATCTTATTAGCCAATCGAAACAAAATTTGACATGATAAAAACTGATGATGGTTCTCGAAAATCAGAAATGTGATGATTACGAAGAAACATATTTATTTGTGTTGTACATCGACTAAAATGATGACGACGAAATATTTTCGTCACATTAAAAAATTACCATCAGATCCCTTCATTACGATTAATGCACAGGGAACCTTTAATCTAAAACACAATACTTATACTACTTATACAATAGTAGAAGCGAATCTAATAGCAAGCAGCATTATATCGAGGTAGGATCTCTTAAAAACCAATCAACACAGTTTTTCCAAAGAATTTATCAGATGGCTCAAATGAAATTCGCTGTAAGATGCCATCGGGTACGTTTAATAAAGGTCGTGTCTAGTCCGGATCGAGTCGATCACGCGGGTCAAGGCCGATCGAACTGTCCGGGAGAGGGGGACCCAGGACCGGATTTAGCCTAGGGGGCGCTGATTACAAGACTTATTGGTTTTGTTTTGGGACCCAAAATAAAATCATGAGGTGTTCATCTCTAAGTGGTTGTGCATTAAGTTAAGTACTCGATGTAATTGTAAATTGTACCCATGTATCATTGTAACAGCTGTTGATGAACCTGATAAAATAAAATAAAAAATAAAAATAAATAAAAAATCTTTTTTGCCGTAGCTCTTCCTAACAAGATTCCTGGCAAGATTTTTTTTGGGATTGGAAAAATTGCAGAGAGCGTCGTCGTTAGTGGGATTTTTACTCACGGTACACTCTTTACTCACGGTTTTGTCATAGCTTTGTTTTGGAACCTAAATTTCCTCCGTCTTTCTCCGTAACTCTCTTCAACAATTATCATCATCACCATATCAGCCAATAGACGTCCACTGCTGGACACAGGCCTCCCCCAAGGATCGCCAAAACGACCAGCGCTGTCCTCATCCAACGAGTTCCCGCCGCCTTCACCCGGTCGTCTTCAACAATGCTGACAATGCTGAGACATTTTTCAAAGTAAGCAAGCAATGGTTTAGGCCTCTTTTTTGAGCCATTGAGTTAACAAAACACAAGCGCTCCAGTATTCTTAAGCGACCCCTCTGCCGATAGATACCAGCAAGGCGGCAACCATTTCTAATGGGACATTAGACCATGAATAGTTTTAGATTGGGACCAACATAGCGGGTAATTTAATAAATAAAGGTAGTCTGAACCTGAACCAAGTGATTTAGTCGGGTCAAGGCCTACTGCCCGGGAGAACAGGCACGGATTTAGGTACGGCGGTCCTGAATTTATTCACTAATACCTTGTACATTGTTAGAGCTTTTGAATATTTGAATTGTACAGATTTCGCTACGTTGAAGCATATAAAAGAAAATATGCTTCAACGTAGCGAATCACCAGCGGCCGTAGCATGGCAGCGTGACGTTATATAGCGCTATCACGCCTTAGCTCTCTTCCTATTTGCGCGCGAAACGAACGAGATAAGGCGTGATTATTGATGACTTGATTGATTGATGAATGATGATTGATAGAGGCGGCCTTATTGATTTATTGCATTTTGACGTCCAATAAACATCTGTTGGTGAAGAGGTTTTGCTTTTGCTCACTATACAATAATTCCTTTCTTACCAGATTCATCAGAGCGCCAAGAGAAAAAAAATGCGTGGCCGAACAACAACCTAATTAATATTAAAAGACCAAGACTCTATTCGTTAACAGAATAAATACAAAATATCTTTCAACTCCTATATCTCTCAAAATCAAAATGTTATAGAATGAGACAAGAAATCAGTAGCATGTACCAAAGACATGCGTGTAATGAGGTGAGACGACTCATGAATGTGGATGTGGAGAGAGAAATATGTGTGGATCGCAGCGGCTGTAAGCCTTCCCGTCCATTGTCCTATCGTCTTTACATACGACTCACGACTGTTTTATCACTTTTAGGGGTGGTCTACACGAAAGCTACAATAATGCAATAGAAATCAAAAGAAATAGAAAAGAAGAGATGATCTCTTAATCGACTCGGTTGGTGGAAGAAATGGGGAATGGAAATTAGTTAACATATACCATTGAGTTTTTCAAACATAATTTTAAGTATAGTGATTATAAACATGTTACAGCCATGTTGTGCTATTTCAAATCAAATTAAAGATTGAAAAATTATGTCTCAGGTGGGACTTGAATCCGAAATCTTCCAAACCGGGGAATTTCTTTATCCAATTTATCTACTGAGCCTACTATGCCAGAGAACGAAAGTCAACCATTTCGTCTTGCGGGTTCAAGTCCCGCCTGAGACATAATTTTTCAATCTTTAATTTGATAATTTTAAGTATGATTTAATATTTGGACTACTTACTTATTTCCAGATTTCTATTCGATTTTAAAAATGTAAATGCATTTCTTGTTAATATCATAATATACATAATACATAAACTCACCACCATAATCCCAATAGGGTTGGTTAGAAACATTGCTACAACTACAAATTAACTTTTTAATCTCGCAGTTGTAGCAAAGGAAAACTCACGTACCTACACATCTTTTTTACATAATTTATTTTGTGCTTTCTACTACAACACAAAATGATTCAATCTAAATTCGTCATAAGCGGAAACTACATTGCTACGAAGTATCTCGTAGTCGACACGAGGCCTACGAAATCGCTACGAATTACATCGTAAGCTTAGCTCATAGCGGACAACCAATCGCAATACATTCTAAATATTTCAGAACAATATGTGAAATACACCTACATACAAATAGAAGCAGATTATAGCGGCAAAGCCCTTGTCAGGGTCTGTCAAATCAATGGGCCGTCATTTCGGAGCGTCTCGCCTCCAACAAACCTTCAACATTCCTACAGAGCCGGACTGAAGGCACGGTGCTGAATTTATTATAATAATAATAATTGTCTGACGGGCCTCTACGTGTTGGCTTCGGCCCCACGCACGCCTCCCAAAGGTCCGGGACACTTATGTCCCAAGATGAGGAAAAGACATACAAGTAATAATAAATAAATAAACGTTTATTACCATAAAAGTGTTACAAATTAAAAGTTTCCTGGCGGACCCCACACAAGGTAAAAAAGACCCGATTCGTGGCGGCCCAGATGAGGCAGTATTATGTAACGTAGGAACCCCGTACATTAAATCTAGTAGCTTAAAAATGCAAAGCTAATTGGCTACGTGTATGCTACGGCTACGAAAGTATATCATAGTCTTAGAAGCTACGAACAAACAACAAAGTTTCTGTACAAAAAATCTCTACGCGAGAAAGGCAGATTATAGCGGCTAAGCCCTTTAAAGAATCAGTCAAGTCGTCATTTCGGAGCGTCTTGCCTCCGACACAACTTCACCATTTATACAGGGCTAGACTAAATAGTCTTTGTATTTATTATGTAGAGTAGAGACCCTGTATAATAAATCTAGTAGCTTAAAAATTATAGCTTACTAATTGGCTACGAGTATGCTATGGCACCAAAGTGCTACGAAGTATCTCGTAGTCATAGGAGCTACGAACAAACAACAAAGTTTCTGTCCAAATAAAAAAGAGAAGTTGTTTGTAATTACAAGAGACGAAAAATAATTATCCTATCGTGTGCCGTCGCCGAAGATCTACGTGACAAAGGCAGATCATAGCAACTAAGCCATTTTTGGAATCAGCCAAACTAATGGGCCATTATCATTTCGGAACGTCTCGCCTCCGAGTCCTCCGACAAACCTTCTCCATTTCTACAGAGCCGGACTAAAGGGTCCTTTTAGTTATTATGTAGAGTATAATCAATCGAGTAGCCTATAAACGCTATCCTAATAGGCCTACGAGTATGCTACGGCTACAAAGAGCTAAGAGAAGTATCTCGTAGACATAGGAGCTAATAACAGTGATAACAAAATAACAAAGTTTTTATCTTATTAATAAGTTGTGTTTGTAATAACAATAGATGAATCATAATTAACCTATCGTGTGCCGTTGCCACATATCTACGTGACAAAGGCAGATTATAGCGGCTAAGCCCTTTTCAGAATCAGTCAAACTAATGGTACCGTCATTTCGGAGCGTTTCGCCGCCGAAAAACCGTATCGATTTCTCCAGGGCCAGATTAGGGTCCTTGTATTTATTATATAGGGTATAGAGACCCTATATAATAAATCTAGCAGCCTAAAAACGCTATGCTAATTGGCTACAATTATGCTACGGCTACGAAGTGCTACGAAGTATCTCGTAGTCATAATAGAAACAAATAACAAAGTTTCTATTCAAACCAACAACAGAATAACTTGGGTTTTTAATAGTAGGAGGTTAACTTAGATAACCCGTCGTGTGCTGTTGCCGCAGATCTAAGCGAAAAACTATGGATTTTCTTTTGTATATTAGGAGTAAATAGTTTAATCAATATTGACCTCCTTTTCTTAAATTCATTCTACCTTTTGATTGTAGATTCGTTGACGATGTTTTCTTTCGAAAGTTGGTAGCTGTCGCAAGACCACCCCGAAAGGGATTAGTTAAGTCAGTTTATTTATTTATGAATGTACTAAAATCATCATTCTCCTGCTCTTATCCCATAATACATCATCATCGTCATCGTGACGTCACCTGCATGTGACACTCATGCAGTTAACATCATCAACCGGTTCGGCCAATCACAATCACGTGACTAAAGACGACAAAAAACAATATTTTCTTGTCGATTTTCTCTTAAAATAGCCAGTATATTACTTAACTAAAAAAAAATTAAAAGAAAATTTAAATTTGTTTTATTATATCTCAGTAAGAACCCTATGGTAAGAACAGAACATTGAAAACCCTAGCTCCTAATCTAGATGCCTGAACCCTAGGAGCTAGTGCCTTCCCCATCAAATACATAGTACAGAACTTTTTAACAAAAAATCAGTATTTGTAAAAGAGAATTAAGTAAGTATACAATAATTAACTTGATTATTCAAGATAGCATGCAATATCAATAATATTTGTATAGATTTTTATTAATTTGTTATTATTATTACAATTCATTAATTAATCAACAAGCTTTAGAATAGTGCGTGTGCGTGTGGGGGGGGGGGGGTTGTGTGGGGTGTGTGTGGAGGGTGTGTGTTTGTGTGAGTGTGTATGTTTGTCGGTGTGTGTGTGTGCGTGAGTGAGTGCTTGTGTTAGTGAGTTTACCTGACTAAATAGTATACGTATGATATCAATAGATCCTATATTTTACATGCTGTAAAATACCCTATTTGGGGTCGGCGCAAAATGCCATCTTCCATTCCTCTCTCTTGGCTGTCATTTCAGCGCTCAGTCCTTTCTTACACATATAATCCTTTACACAATACATCCATCTTTTCTTCACAATGTGCACTAAATGTTCAATAAATAAAAGAAGAAATGCCCGGTTACTTCCCTGTCCCAGAGGTCGGGACTCCGGGAGGAATTCCCTCCCAACAAAGCCTTTTCAATAACGTCGAGGTGGGAAGCGTTTTATTTTATAGGACTTGTTGCTTACGCTTTTTTATAAAGGAATGTTCTTTATGTACACGGTATAGAGTTGAATTTTGGATGGACGGGTTTTTGGGTATTTTGTTTGTGACTACGCTGGTGACTACATAAAAAAGTTATTATCATGATCATAAAATGTGTCGTCGCTTGATTATCGAAACGAAAACTCAGATTTTTGTTTGACTTACATCATGGTTTTTTTTAGGGCACGATCAGATCAGACCATAATTATAATTGTAGGTAATTATCTTGGATAAGTTGTATGTCAAGATAGTTAGACAGTGGAAGCTACGAACACGTAGAAAAAAATTGCAACCAGTATTGGCCTATAAACCCTATCCATAGACACAGGTTACACGGTCAGTATTTCATCAGTCTGGTCCATCAGTCTGGTCATGTATATTTGATTTGAAGGGAAACTGACTCGAGATTGACCCGACTAACATGGTGCTTCAGTATATCAGTTTCCCTTCAAAACAAATAAACATGACCAGACTGATGGACCAGAATGACGAAATACTGAACGTGTAACCGGGCTCATATACACGTATGGATAGGGTTTAGAGGCCGATGACGACTTGATGACGCCTCACGCACACCAACCTAAGAAAGTTGGCCCCTTTTGTTTTATACGGTAGAAGCACACGAGGCTCATTCTAGACATACTTTTTCTAAGGTAATCATCACTACATAGCTACATACAACCTGGGCGAATTAACTTGGCACCTGGCTCACACGTGGCTCGGAATTCGACACCCGTCCTGCTACCCCCCGCGGGACCCCGCTGTTGCTGTGTGAGACCAGCATGTCTAGTATGATTTCTCTACACGCTCGCGACGCGCCTTCGCTGCATACAAAATAACCTGTTCCCGCGCTTTTCGGAGAGCGCAAGCCGCGCTTGCCGCGACTTGTAGTATGGAAAAAAGCAGAGTCGCGCGTGTGTAGAGAAATCATGCTAGACGCTCAGGAGAGCGATTTTTGAAACTCATTCGGTGAGTTCAGCCGTTGTAAATGTCAAAATAACTACGGAGATACGCATCTAACTACCTACTTCTAATTTGACTTTCAAAAATCATACTTCAGGAGTGCGATTTTTGAAAGTCAAATCAGAAGTAGAAAGATGCGTATCTCCGTACTTATTTTGACATTTACAACGGTTGAAGTCACCGAATGAGTTTCAAAACTCGCACTCCAGTAGAATATAATCTCAGTTACCAAAACACTTTAGCATTTACGAGTTATTCTTTCCGAGTTTTCCGAGCATTTTATTCCGAGCCACGTGCGAGCCAGGTGCCAAGGTAATTCGCCCGGGTTGTATAAAACCTTTGTTTTGGAAGCGACTTTTCGCTTCCCGTTGTCTGTCTGTCCCTATGTATGCTTAGATCTTTAAAACTACGCAACGGATTGTGATGCGTTTTTTTTTAATAGATATGGTGATTCAAGAGAAGGTTTATATCAGCATTGCAACCGTGCGAAGCCGGGGCGGGTCGCTATTTATTTATAATCAAATTTTTTCCAATTTACCGCATTAGGCCTATGAGGGTAGGTCCGTGCCCTGCAGTGCGATTTTAATACAGGGTGTAAGGGACAGCCGTCCGCAGATTGAAACGGTGAACTTCTTTTACTATAGAGCCTACCTCCTGAGGCGTCCGTGAAAACAAATCTGCTGTTTCATACAAATGTATACTGACTCAAATGTATTGGGTGAATTTGGGTGAGACAGCAGATTTTTTTTTTCGCTCCTTAGTGAAGCTCCTTTTGTAGGCTCCATAGTGAAAGTTGTTCCGTTTGATGGTCTGAGATCACAGTTCACAGTCTGATGATGAAGAGTCAACATTTTTATTTAAAACACTTGTTTTTACAGGGTGTAACAAAACACCCTAGTTATCCTTAAGGCGGTGCTTCAGACCATCAAACTGAACAACTTTCACTATGGAGCCAACTTCGAAATCGCGAAAAAAATAACAGCTGTCCCATACATTTTAGGTGAGTCGGTACTGCAGTTTTGTATGGGACAGCAGATTTCTTTTTTCGCGATTTCGATGTTGGCTCCATAGTGAAAGTTGTTCAGTTTCATGGTCTGGTCATCCCTTTAAGTATTACTTATTACTAGGGTGTTTTGTTACACCCTGTTTACAGGGTGAAATTGATATCATTCTATCATTGGCATCCTTTTAAACTAAGAGTCTACCCATCAAACTGAACAACTTTCACTATGGGACCAAACCGATAGGAGCAAAAAAAAATCAGCTGTTGCATACATTTGCGTCGAGTAGGCATTGCAGTTTAGTATGGAACAGATGATTATTTTTTTGCTCCGATCGTTTTGCTCCCATAGTAAAAGTTGTTCAGTTTGATGGGTAGACTCTTAGTTTAAAAGGATGCTAATGATATCAATGTCACCCTGTATATACGATACTAAAATGAGTCGCATACCTAAGGGTCAAACCCTCGTGTAAATCACTCTCTCGGAAGTTGTAAAGTAGGTAATATGCTGCCGCTACATAAATAGGTAGGCACAGGCAGTTGAAATGGGAATTAAGTTAAAACTGCCGTTGAACGCAAATCGAGTTGGGAATACAGGATCGATGTAGAACGACAACGAGTAAGTTAACGGTATCGACATAGAGTGCAGTCTGACAGTCAGTTAGTACCTAGGTATAGGTTATAGTATACAGGGTGTAAGTGACAGCCTAGCAAATACTGAAACTGTGGATTCGGATCATCAAACTGAACAACTTTCACTATGGAGCCAACATCGAAATCGCGAAAAAAGAAATCTGCTGTCCCATAAATTTGAGTCGAGTCTGTTTTGTATGGAGCAGCAGATTTTTTTTGCATTTGTTAAGGGTAAAGTGAACATTTCCATAACTTGAAATTTGTTTAGTTTGATGGTCTCAATTCACAGTTTTAGTTTTTGCTAGGCTGTCACTTATACCCAATATACAGGGTGAAATTGATATCATTAGCATCCTTTTAACCTAAGAGTCTACCCATAAAACTGAACAACTTGCAAAACAATCGGAGCAACAAAAAAATCTGCTGTTGCATACATTTGAGTCGAGTAGGCATTGCAGTTTAGTATGGAACAGCAGATTTTTTAGTTGCTCCGATCGGTTTGCTCCCATAGTGAAAGTTGTTCAGTTTGATGGGTAGACTCTTTGTTTAAAAGGATGCTAATGATATCAATTTCACCCTGTAGTTCTACCCTGAACATAAATCCTACATACGAATAAGTATCTTTGTAAATAAGATGTATTAAAATTCGTTCGATTATTATTAAACCCTTATTACGACTATTGCCCCCATCTTCCAGTTTGACATCATGGGTACAATCGCTCATTAAAGTAATGCAATTGTTTTAAACACCCTGTATACACAACAACCTGTATACACATTTTTAAAGCCAACGCCAATGAAGTCGTAACCTTAATACATTTCCATAATAAATAACAATAATGAACCATAAGTAGGTATGTACTACAAACAAACTTCGTCGTAACCTTGGATCAAACTTGTATTTCATGAATAAATTACCAACGATTTTCTTAAGTCAAGGAAATGTCGGCTCTATTGCGTTGTAACAAAGGTATAAAGTCATCAAGGAAGCTTTGATAAATAGAGTCTATTTTCCTGAAAGGCGGCCACGAAAACGGTTCACAATATTCTCAAGATTAATTTTTCAAATTTTAAGACGTTTTAATTAAGTGTTCGTGCCTTTATTAAAACCAATTTAAAACACTTGATTTTCATTCAAGTGTTCCAATTAAGCCAAATAAGAAAAAGCTGATCATATTATTAGGTTAGGACTATACAGGGTGTAACAAAACACCCTAGTAATACTTAAGGGGGTGCTTCAGACCATCAAACTGAACAACTTTAAATACGGAGCAAACATCGAAATAGCGAAAAAAAATCAGCACTTTCATACAAAACTGCAGTACCGTCTCGCTCGACTCAAATGTATGGAGATGGCAGATTTTTTTATTTTTTCTCGACTTTGGCTCCATAGTGAAAGTTGTTCAGATTGATGGTCTGTAAAACCCCCTTAAGTATTACTAGGGTGTTTTGTTACACCCTTTATTCCCAGAGGATATTCTGAAACTTCAGAACATCCATGTTTCACTATTGAGGCGCTTAGAAATACTCGGATAGCAAGTAACTTGCCTCCCTTTAATAACTTATTCGTCAGAGAAGCTATTACTATCTAAGATTGTTTGTTTGTCCGTCAGCAAATTTTAGCTTTTATTCTACCTGATCCGATTTCTTCAAACTCTAAATCAATATAATTTATTCAGCTTGAAGCCCACTTATCTCAAATTTTTATTTAAAAAGAAGTCTGAGAAGAGAAGAAAGTCTTTTTTTTTTATTAAGTACTAGCGGCCCGTCCCGGCTTCGCACGGGTGGACGTCTAATCTTTTCTAGCAATAAATATAGCCTATGTTACTCAGGGTGAATGCAGCTTTCTAATGGTGAAAGAATTTTTTAAATCGGCCCAGTACTTTTTGAGCCTATTCATTACAAACATACAAACATACAAAAATAGGTATAAATCTTTCCTCTTTATAATATTAGTGTAGATGGGTTTGCTCTTGACCTCAATCCAGTCCTCAGGACGAAGATGGAGGACGAAGAAGTCTGAGAGATAAGATGCAGTTCGAGAAAAGACAGCTACTATTTACGCAGGGAAAGCTGCGAACAAGAGCTAGTGAAATGTAAACACCAGTACAAGAAAAAATAGTTAGCCTTTTAGTGTAAAAACATAAAGTTAGGTTGTAAGTAATAAGATTAAGTCAACATTTTTTTCCCGACTTCTCAAAAGATCTAATGAATTTAAAAAAATTAGTACATTGAAATGATATAGGTACGTAGGTACCGTAGGTAGGTAGGTACGACTAACAAAAATTTAAAACCTTTACCTACTATTTATTTTATCTGTGCCGAAATATACTATAGGGTCCTTCTTAATATCCTGACACTTTTTTAAGGGAATGATCTGAAAGTCAAACTGAACAACTTTCTCTATGGCACCAAGATCGAAAGCGCGAAAAAAAAATCAGCTCTTCCATACAAAACTGCAAACCAACTCGAGCCAAATGCATGGGATAGCAGATTTTTCTTTCACGAGTTCGACGTTGGTCCTATAGAGAAAGTTGTTCAGTTTGATGGTCTGATCATCCCCTTAAAAAAGTGTCAGCATATTAAGAAGGACCCTGAATATTCCTTAAATATGTAGTGTCTACTCATCCCAAAAGTAAACGAGCAGTGAATAACCATAGAATAACCTCAGTCCATAAATCAGCGATAAAACACAAATCCTCTAATAATTCGTTATCTATGCGATGGGAAAAACATAAATTAATAACGTAATCAATTCAGTTGATAACCAATAGCCCAAACAACATTAATACATTCAGCTTATACAATATAAAATAATCTACCAAAAAGCCTATCAATTTAATCAGTTTCTCGATTCAACAATCATACTTATATCTTCTATAGTAAGGTAGTAAATAGTATAGCAAAGGACTCACCCGTGCGCCGTCTAGGGCTGTCCACTGCGCACTGTTATCAACCGCCCGCCCAGCGCGCCACCCGCCCCAGCGACATAGATTATTTTACAGATAGGTCACCCGAAGAAAGGTAATTCTACCTAAACAACTGAACTCAACGGTGACAGAAAACATCGAAGGAAACCTGCATATACTGAAGAAGAAATTCTGATCCGTATTCACAAAGTTGGGCACAAGTAGTGGATAAGCACCCATACACCGTCTTTGGGGGTAGGCCTGTACTGTACCTTGTATCCGTCCCACTACACTGAGGGGTGATTGTACCCATAATACTTAACAACTTTCCCAAAGAAAACTATGGGAAATTATACATTAAACAAATCATTTAAAAAAACATATTTTTGGCTTTTTAAAATTACTTTTCAACTTCATAGGTGCATCCTGGGTACATCCAAGGAGGTACTGAATCAACTGCTATCTAACTATACCGTGTTGATTCAAATGTTTTCCATCTTTTATTTTTTACTAGCTGTAAAAAAGCGGCCGCCCGCGGCTCCGTCTGCGTGGACCTTAAAAAAGTATCTTATGTGTTATTCCAGAACATATTCTACCTGCTGCGTGTCAAATGTAATTCAAATCTATTCAGCCATTTGTGCGTGATCGAGCGACTAACATTCAAACATCCAAACTTTGAATTTATAATATTAGTGAGATTTTTGCTCATATCATTCGCGAAAGTTAATATAATATAATATTACCCATTTAATTGAAAAAGTTATCAAATTTCCGTACTAAAGGACATTTACTGCAGACTGGTAGATAGGTAAAGTTTGCCGCTGTCTCGAGTCGTGTCTTACCTCCCCTACCTCAATGTATATGTACTTACTGATAACAGGAGATTTTATACCGAGTAGGGTAAACGGTCCGTCGTTGGGCTGATTTGAAAATATAAGTTAGTAAGTTATTTGAAAGGTTATTTGTAAGACTAACTGGCACGATACCACAGGATACAGACGGGTGGCGACACATCAAGGTATACAAAATCAACATAAGCTGGCCGCGCGAAGTTATAGGTACGCTCGCTAACCAACCTATGCGCGGCCAGCTTATTTTGGTTTTTTATACCTTGATGTGTCGCCGTGTGTACCTAAAGCTCGAGATCGACCTTTGTCCAACAATACGGTTTTTAAAAGAAACATTTTCCGTTTTCGTATGGAAGTCGATACAATAATAATTATAGGTAATTTTTCTCTTTGCACACTTTGCTCTCTCTACCTAGGATTTTGTGTAAATACTTAACTTGTAACATAATATAGATATTATAATTAGATTACTGGCATATTAATTAAGGCGACTAAAAAATTAAATAAATCAAAATTATAATCACACATATTTGTCTTTTAAACATGAATATTGAAAAGCAAAGATCGTGGCTACTTGCGAACAGCAGTGTTTCCATAACAACAATGTACTATCACATCTTCACGCCTCGTTAGAGAATGGGGAAGGTCAACAGTATGGCGCCTACCTTGTACAGGCACGCAACCAGGGATACGAATTCGGCCTGTGTTTGGGGTGTCAGCGATTTTTGAGCGTAGGAGCTGACGGAACCATATCGGCGCGATATTTCTGAGATCAATCAGTGTAGCTGCGGATTCGCGGCGATAACGCTCAGTAAAAATCGAGGCGATTTAGTTGCGACGTCGCCGTCGCGTCGTTTCGGTGTAGTTGGGACATAGCCTTAACTCAAAAATAGCTTTTGTGTGATAGGCTTCTCTTCCCTCTAAAAGTAAATTATAGCATAGCATAACATAGCATAGCATTGCATAGCATAGCATAGCAAAGCATAGCATAGCATATGCTCACGACTATATTCCCCGAGGGGGTAGTCAGACATATTCCGTTCCGTTATATTATTTTGATATTTTGGGGGGGAGGGTTTATAGAACAGTATATTATAGTCTGTAGAATCCCACTGCAGGGCAAAGGCCTCCTCTCTAGTTCCCTCTCTTACCTACAGGGTGTAAGTGACCGCCTAGCAAATACTGAAACGGTGTATTCAGAGCATCAAACTGAACAACTATCACTATGGAGCCATACTCAGAAAACGCGAAAAAAAATCAAGTAGGTACCTGCGACCGTAGGTACGGTAAAAGTCAGGTACAAAGTCAGGAACAGCAGATTTTTTTTACGTTTCCTGAGATTGGCTCCATAGTTGTTCAGTTTGGTGTGAATTCACCGTTTCAGTATTTGCTAGCCTGTCCTTTACATCAGTGTATATTTTTGGTTTAATAAAAAACTGAGAATAAAAACTTGTTCTGATTTAAAGATGCTCTAATAAGTTATTCAGTTCAATCCATTTTAAGGAATGAAACCAAAACGTATCTAGGTACCCTCAGGTTATGCCTTAGGTTACCTACATTATTATCTGTTTGCCAGGGTAGTAGAACCACAAGTGTGCGTTAGTGCGTTTCAGGGCGCATGTTTGCAGTAGGTATCTCCACTCTCGTTTACCTACTCTGTTAGTTCAATGCTTAATATGCACAGCAGGAGTGCGATTTTTGAGTCTCATTCGCTGAGTTCAGCAGTTGAAAATGTCAAAATTACTGTGGAGATTTGCATCTTTCTACTGCTAATTTGACTAAGAAAAATCATACTTCAGGAGTGCGATTTTTGAAAGTCAAATCAGCAGTAGAAAGATGCTTATCTCCATACATTTTCAACTGCTGAGTTCAACGTATGAGATTCTAAAATCGCACTCCAGTTCTCAAGTGATGGTATTGAAAAAGAAGCAGAGATACACCAATCAGCACTAGAAGTTCGCCTCAGGGAGAGCCGAACTTCTTGGGGTCCAGTAAGTTTGTAAGTACCTAATTCTTATTATGCACTGATTTCGATTATTAGTCCTATTTACTATCGCCTCGATGCGTATCTGTCCAAGGCAGACTAGCCATACATTAATTAATCAGTACCAGCGCCACCGGCATGAGACGCCTCGATAAACGTTTTATCGCGCCCGCTGACTCGTTCGTTCGCGCGCAAAAAGAAAGAGAGCTAGGGCGCTATAGCGCTTTATCGCGCCGTCATGCCGCGGGCGCAACTCTCGACTCACAAATAATTACCTAAAGGTTAAAAAGGGAGCGCGAATAATGCGCAAGTTGATGTGTAGGGTGTGTACTTTTCAAAAGAGTTAGTAGGTAGGTACAGTCGGCGACGAATTTTCCCTATTTTTATGAGAATACGTCAAAAATTAAATATTTTACTGAATTGGTATAGCGCTGCCTCCAATCGTATTTTTTTAATTCAATGGAATTAAAAAAAAAACAATTTCACATTGTAGTCATCATTATGACATTCTTGTTTTTTGGAAATGTTGTATCTTAGGTAAGTACTTTAAAAAAATACGATTGAAGGCAGCACTAAGTATAGGTTCGGTGCTTAATAAAATTCACACCAATGATTTTTTTGGTCTTCGCTGGGTAGGTATATGCGGTTATTTGAAATTCGAAAAACCACATTTTGTCTTTTCATTGTGCGTAATAAGTAAAGTAATTGGCCTTCTTTTTCTCGTTTTCCACCTATAAAGAGTAGAATCCTTGAATATTTTCGCCAGTTTGATAAGTGTATTGTGTTTGAAGCCTCCTTGAGGCGAGCACCCTTCTCCGATGTCCGTATCTAAATAAAATACCTATAGGAGACCCTCTCGTCAAGGATTTGTATAGAACACAGGGTTCTTCAGAAAATTCTTACCTATTTCCATTGACTTCTATTTCATATTTTCTCGGTTTAACCTTTGGTATGCCGGAACGCGGATCCACGCGACGACGAAAACAATTGATTTCTATTGCGTCTGTAATTCCCGGCATACGAGAGTTAAACATTTTTTTTTTTTGGGTACTACCTACTTACCAAAGGGGTACGTTTATACAACGTGTTAATGAATTAGCGCAAAACCTCATACACCCCAACTGATTTATAACAAAATAATTAGATTGAAACAATAATTTCATTATTTTGATAATTTAAATTTAAAGTTATTCGCATTTTAAGTTTTGAGGCAAATATGATTTGTTATCATTTCAGCACTGAAAGAAAGCGCTAACGTACTCATAAATACATTTTTATAATCTCGTTTTGGTAGTAAGTAGGGTGAGTGTGCCCATGCGGTGGGTTGACATCGGGTTCAGAAAATTTAAAATTTTGCAAACAAATTATTTAATATTTTGAAAAAAATTACCTATGTTGAAACCATGATAATTCGACTCTGCTCTCGATTCTAAACAAACTACTTTCTAGTTTTGCGTTAATTCATTAACACGTTGTATACGTTTTGTAACGCCATGCATTCATGCGTATACAAATTATAGGGTCCTTAATATTATGCTGACACTTTTTTAAGGGGATGATCAGACCATCATACTGAACAATGGGACCAATATAGAAATCGCGAAGAAAATCAGCTGTCCCATTCAAAACTACAAAGTCGACTGAAATGTATGGGACAGCAGATTTTTTTCGCGATTTCTATATTGGTCCCATGGAGAACGTTGTTCAGTTTAATGGTCTGAAGGACCCCTTTAAATAACTGTCTCATTAAATTTTACACCCCGTATATTCTCACGACTATAAAGGTGTCGTCAGAGATATTCTGAAAACTCAAAACGAATACCATCCGACATAACGAAAGCCAATTCTTCTTTCATCTAATAGTTCGAGATCCGACCGTAAAGTTATGCACCTATTTCATAGGCGAACGAAATGTGATTCTAGTGTATGTTTACACAGGGGTTAATTCAACGCCGCCAAGTTGCCTAGAAAAATCTTGCCGCAAGTACCTTTTCCATTATGATTTTTGGCATAACTTTTTCCACCTGTCTGTTAGGGAAGTAAATGAGGTGCCAACGGAAGGAGACTGATCTAAAGTACTGGATGAGGATTGACGCGAGCTGGCTGTGCGAGCTGTGTAGCTGTGTAAATAGTAACCAATCAGGAGCTCGGCCGATCTCGGTCGGATCTCTGATTGGTTAAATTTACACAGCTACACAGCTCGCACAGCCAGCTCGCATCAGTGGACAGGCCTTACCATAATTAGCTAATGTAATTAAAGAAGAAATGTTTCATTAATGCACGCAGATAGAATATGAAACACATAGGTACTTTTTTAAAGTCAACGCAGACGAAGTGTCGGGCAAAAGCAGTAAAAACACAAGTACTAAAATAAGGTAGGTAGTTTATTTGATTTAACTTTGAACTAAAATACTAAAATAACATCAGACCATAACTCTCATGAGTTTAAATAAACATTTTGTTTTTATACTTACACGTAATTTTAGAATTATGATTATGAATGAGCATTTCACTCTATAATAATATTGGTTATCATTAGCAGCGCGCCCGAGCGTGTTGCATACAAACGAAGTTACATCCTACTTTCAACACTGAGCAATTACAAACAATAATTTTTTTAAACACGTTCTAGATACTAACTAATCTCTGTGCCTATGTTTTGTCAGATTTACATTTTAACGAAAATATGTCAAGACAGGCAAAGAGATTAGTTTCCAAATCGTATTTAAATAAAATCGTTGACTTTAATTAACCACAATATATATTGTACCTATGGAGCGCGCTAGAGGCCTGTTAAGTGTCATGTTTTGCGTCATTTGCTTTTATCCAGATCTAATATCATTTTCTCAAACATGCTTGGAAATGTGAGCATTATTTTGACAACCTTCTTCGAGATAAATCGAAATTGCTGTACTGGCCAACTACATGCGCACAGCGGCCGGCAATGTTTGTATGAAAATCCATATCTGTCGTGTTTTGCGGCCAAATAAATTACATAGTAAACTCATATCTGTCGTGTAATTTAAAAATGGAACGATCTTTTTCTCCTAAACATGGTGACCAAGGAGGTAAGTCATCAAAGGTTTTATTTAAATTTCGAACTGACTTGCAAATAGAAAGCTGTTTATTGAAAAAAAAAAAATTGTTGTTCGTTGTTCGTCATTCATTTTGAAAAGCGTTTTAATTTCCGCGAATTATTTGAGAAAATTTAGTGTTTTAATTTCCGCGCATTGTTTGAGAAAAGTACTATACAAGCCTTGGCCACAACTAGGCATTGATGGACTTACGTATGTGTGCCTCGGCTTCGCCTCGGCCCACATTTACACGTTCGTCCATCAATGCCTCTGTTGCTGGCCGCTGCAGTAATGTACTATTAACGCCTATAGATCGACCAGAATCTCATGAAAAATGTGGAAATCAAATTTTAGAGTAAGCAACACTGGGGT
Organism: Agonopterix subpropinquella; assembly: GCA_922987775.1. Lineage (NCBI taxonomy): Eukaryota > Metazoa > Arthropoda > Insecta > Lepidoptera > Depressariidae > Agonopterix > Agonopterix subpropinquella. The sequence continues at coordinate 20,416,815 of OV277694.1, read as the reverse complement.
AATTGGATTAGGGCCCTTTACACATTGCGACTTTTTGCAGCACTTCTGAATCGCCATACAGCCACGAAGAAAAACGTTCGTGATAAAATTCAGCTATAAAATTGTATGCCTTTTTAAGAAAAGGCATATTTAAGATCACGTTAACGCCCAAATCATCTGGCCGAACATTTTCATCTTGTTTATAAGTAAACAAACATAAAACAAGGCATATTTAAGATCACTTGAACGCCCAAATCATCTGGCCGAACATTTTCATCTTGTTTATAAGTAAACAAACATAAAACAAGGCATATTTAAGATCACTTGAACGCCCAAATGAAAATGTTCGGCCAGATGATTTGGGCGTTCAAGTGATCTTAAATATGCCCCAATTAACAAACGCGCGTTTTTATCGCCGCAATAATTTGCAGTTTGTAAAGGCCTACTTGATGACAGTTTGACATTGCCATGTGAAAATCTATATTTTTTTACTTTTTTTCATTTCATGAGATTCTGGTCGACCAATAGGTACTTTAGAATGCAGAAAGTTTAGCAACATAAGTATTTTCTCTTTCTGCTCTTTCGCACTGCCTCTTTATAAAAACTAAGAACTTATAAACATTAAGGCACTAACTGTTTCTGTTATGTTATGAGCTATCATTTCACTTTATTCTATCGACACTAATATTATAAATGCGAAAATGAGCTCGAATATCTCTGTCTGTTTGTATATTATGTTTTCACGGCCTAACTACTGAACCAAATTAGATTAAATATGGCGGAGTTTCCTTGAAGGAAAGACAAGCGAAAATAAGTTTTACGATAAAAGCCTACATAATTTGCAAGTGGTGATCTTGAAACTTTCAATACGATAAAGTTGAGCATTGTTACAACCACAGACCATTATAAGAGGAGTTAGAAGTGCAAAGTAGGCGTGGAACGTGTCGCCAAAGGTTATGTGCAATGATTTGCATAACACCATAAGGCGCGCGGCGTGGTGCGAGCGGGAGGGAATGAGTAATTGTAGCAGCGTGAGCGGGAAGACAAGTGGCGACAGCCTTCTCCGAAGCAAAAGCGCTACTTTGCATTTCTAACCCCTTTTATAATGTTCTGTGGTTACAACTGCACTCATTACAAAAAGGTTGATAAAAACATGTGCAAGTTCTTAGTTCTGTACCTACTGTACCTAGAATATATTGTCCAAATGTGAGTCCTCTACAGGGTGTAAGTGGCAGCCTAGCAAATACTGAAACGGTGAACTCAGACCATGAAACTGAACAACTTTCACTATGGAGCCTACCACAGGAAACGCGTAAAAAATCATCTGTCCCATACAAAACTGCTGTACATACTAGGCATTCACTTCGAGTTGGCCGCTCCCTCTCTTCCCGCTTCCCCGCACCCACCCCTAATTAAACGCAATTTTATAACCTTTAGCAACGCAACCACGTACGGAACGTCCATCCCGGTCACTAATATCGCTTTTAATTTAAAATTTTTATTTGCATGTTATATTATTTTTTGTCGACGGTACCAGTTAATGTGCATGTGAGGAAATTTTGTAACGGTCATCGACGGCCAACTGGACGTGAACGGGTAGTACCTGACTCAAATGTATGGGACAGCTGATTTTTTTTTCGTGTTTTTTGAGATAGGCTGCATAGTGAAAGTTGTTCAGTTTGATGGTCTGAGTTCACCGTTTCAGTATTTGCTAGGCTGTCACTTACACCCTGTGTTGTCAATTCTTTGGCAGATATGAAAACGCTATTGCCACTTTTCAACCTGCTAATTTACTGCTACTATATACACTACTAGATAAATACAGGGTCCTTCTTAATATGCTGACAGTATATTGATGGGATGATCAGATCACAAAACTGGACACCTGTCTCTACCAACGCCGAAATCGCGAAAAAAATCCACTGTTACATTTTACTATCGTGTGGACAGCAAGCCCTGGTGTCAGAGTGTTTTCAGACCGCCTTACGGCCTCTGACATGGTTTTTATGTAACGACTACTACCACCAGAGATAGTAGCCGGGACCAACGGCTTAACGTTCGTCCGAAGCATGGAATCATATTTCTTTTCAGACAATCAGGTGATTCAGCCTGCAATGTCCTAACGAACTGTGGAAAAACCCACAAAGTGACATATCACTAGGTGTCCCCTGTGGGAATCGAACCCACGACCTCCGTATGAAGAGCCCAATGCTCTTAACCATTAGACCACAGTCGTGTTACGGGTGTCGCAGGGTCAAACCCCCGTACACTTTGGTTAGAAATTTAGAGAGAAAAGAAAAGAGAGGTTACGGGTACATAAGAGTTTATAGACAGCAATATGATGAGCATAAATAAGTATAAAAACTGCTTCTAAACAAAATCCAAAGTCCCACGAGCGAGGCAGTTATAGTACATTACTGCAGCGGCCAGCAACAGAGGCATTGATGGACGAACGTGTAAATGTGGGCCGAGGCGAAGCCGAGGCACACATACGTAAGTCCATCAATGCCTAGTTGTGGCCAAGGCTTGTATAGTACTTTTCTCAAATAATGCGCGAAAATTAAAACAGTAAATTTTCTCAAATAATTCGCGGAAATTAAAATTCTTTTCAAAATCAATGACGAACATCGAACAACAATTAGTTATTTTTTTTTTTCAATAAACAGCTTTCTATTTGCAAGCTATATAGTTCGAAATTTAAATAAAACCTTTGATAAGTTACCTCCTTGGTCGCCATGTTTCGGAGAAAAAGATCGTTCCATTTTTAAATTACACGACAGATATGAGTTTAGTATGTAATTTATTTGGTCGCTAAACACGACAGATATGGATTTTCATACAACATTGCCGGCCACTGCGCGCATGTATTTGGCCAGTACTGCAGTTTAGAAGAAGGTTGTCAAAATAATGCTCACATTTCCAAGCATGTTTGAGAAAATAAAGTAACTTGGCAGAACATGTAGAAACAATATGGAGAAATTATGGGGTTCGCAGTTGTCATTCCTGTGATTTCGCACACTACCCACTGAATCATCATCCAATAGACGAGGCATTTGTTTGTGCCTGGGCATAGTGAGATGCAACAGTCCCATATTCTTGAACATAATAGTGTACGGGAAGCAGAAAACCAACTTTCTTTTCAGACAATCAGGTGATTCAGCCTGCAATGTCCTAACCAACTGGGGAAAACAACAAAGTGACATATCACTAGGTGTCCCCCGTGGGAATCGCACCTACGACCTCCGTGTCAAGAGCCAATGCTCATAACCTGTTACTGTTTCATACAAAGCTGCAATCCTCTTCGACCCAAATGTGTGAGACAGCAGATCTTTCGCGATTTCGATGTTGGTCCCACAGAGAAAGTTGTTCAGTTTGATGGTCTGATCATCTTCTAAAATACGGAACACTCAAAACCGTCAGCATAGTAAGTCAGACTTTATTACATACTAGAGTTAACCCGCGACTTCGTTCGCATAAATTATAAACCAGATTTTAAGTCAGATATCATATCATAAGCTATCAATTAAAAAAGTTTCATCAAAATCGGTTCAGTAGTATTTGCGTGATGCTCGATCAAACAAACACACAAACAGACAGACAAAAATTCTAAAAAAGGTTGATTTGGAATCAGGGACACCTAAAAACCATATCGTAATCTTTTTTTTTAAATATCTTCAATGTACAGACACACTTATCTTACAGTTTTATAATAGTTTAGATTTATAAACCTTAACTAACTTTTCTCAGGCATTATATTAATAGTAATATCACCGGCAATGCCGTCTTTGTTCAGTACATTACTGTTAAAAGTTATAGTTATTCTTCCATCCATATCGTTCTTCTCGCTCGTTGCAATTTGTACCTTATCTTCAGGCAGTTCGGTTTCTATCGCTTCACTGTCCGATTGGTCTTTTGGTGCTATGTCGGGAATGGTGTTGGAATCTGTGTAGTGAGACGGGTAGTGCTGCTTTAGTTCACTTTGTAATCTGAATCTTAGGTCGCATATTGTGCACCTGAAAAGAAAAAAAACAAAGCACATTGGTACCGATTCGGACTGTGCCACGACTTAACTAAATTTATTCCCGTCACTTTCTAAAATAAGATTAAGAAAAGAGACAGAAAACCAACAACTGACTTTAGTGCTGTCAAAGTGACGTTCCACGCCCAAAATATGATGCCATCATAATGTACACCGTCTTATTTAAGGCGTTTTTGGGCGTGTAACGTCACTTTGACAGCACTAAAGTCAGCTGTTGGTTTTCTGTCTCTTTTCTTAATCTTATTTTAGAAAGTGACAGGAATAAATTTTGTTAAGTTAAATCGTGGCACAGTCCGAATCGGAACCATTAAATAAATATAAATACACCCTGTATTTATATTTTTTCTTAATATGCTGACACTTTTTTAAAGGGATGACCAGACCACCAAACTGAAAAAAAAATTCTATGGGACCAACATTGAAATCGCGAAAAAAAAATCAGCTTGTCCCTACAAAACTGCAAACCGTCTCGAGCCAAATGTGTAGGAAAGCTGGTTCTTTTTTTCGCAAATTCGATGTCGGTCCCACGGAGAAAGTTGTCCAGTTTCATGGCCTGATCATCCCGTTAAAAAAGTGTCAGCATATTAAGAAGGACCCTGTATATTCATCATTAGCCGCGGGCTTCCGGCTTAGAATGAACAAACCCCTTTTCTTCCCTTGGTCACACCCCGGACACTGCCTACAAACAGAAATTGACAAGATGACGTCAGCAGTCAGCACATGCGAAACGGAGTCTAGGGCTATAACAACTTTAGCTGCGACTTTTTCTTAAATAATGTTGTCGTAGGAGGAGATATAAATAATAAATTAAATATCTTTTCTCAAACATGCTTGGAAATGTGAGCATTATTTTGACAACCTTCTTCGAGATAAATCGAAATTGCTGTACTGGCCAAATACATGCGCGCAGCGGCCGGCAATGTTTGTATGAAAATCCATATCTGTCGTGTTTAGCGACCAAATAAATTACATAGTAAACTCATATATGTCGTGTAATTTAAAAATGGAACGATCTTTTTCTCCGAAACATGGCGACCAAGGAGGTAACTCATCAAAGGTTTTATTTAAATTTCGAACTGGATTGCAAATTAGAAAGCTGGTTATTGAAAAAAAAAATTGTTGTTCGTTGTTCGTCATTGATTTTGAAAAGAGTTTTAATTTCCGCGAATTATTTGAGAAAATTTACTGTTTTAATTTCCGCGCATTGTTTGAGAAAAGTACTATACAAGCCTTGGCCACAACTAGGCATTGAAGGACTTACGTATGTGTGCCTCGGCTTGGCCTCGGCCCACATTTACACGTTCGTCCATCAATGCCTCTGTTGCTGGCCGCTGCAGTAATGTACTATTAACGCTGTCTCACAGATTACCTAGCCCCATTTAAAGTACCAGAATCTAGTCCGGACTTGTATTATGAATACGATGACTAGATAACAACGATAGTAGCATACCTACCGGCGCCTGAGTACGTGCAGACCACTGACTTTAAATACTCATAAATTTTGATTTAAAGGACCGATTGCGATTGCAATTGTAGAGATTCTAGCCCTTCACTGTAGTGATGCTATTTCTGTATGTATGTATGTGTGTGACTCACTGGTAGACGTTGAGGCCGACGTGTGTGCGCGTGTGCTTGATGAGGTCGTTGCTCTGTGTGAAGGCGCGCTCGCACTGATTGCACTTATAAGGCTTCTCGCCCGTGTGGATGCGGTAGTGACGCTTCAGGTGATCCTTGCACGTGAACCTGGTGACATTACAACTATATTCATCATCAATCATCATCAATAGCCTAGATATCAACCTAAAGTAAGGCCAATTTAATAGGCCGCATTTGACATTTGTGCGAGTGCGATTTTTGAAAATCATACGAGCGACTTGGCAGTAGAAAATGCCAAAATGACTATGGAGATTATGCATCTTTCTACTGCCAAGTCGCTCGTATGATTTTCAAAAATCGCACTTCAGTTTCAGCTTCATAGTGAGGTGACCTGCTTAAAAAGTGAGTGATTCGATTCAGACTTCAATTTCTTCAATTCAGTTATTATGAAAAGGTACTTATAGGTACTCATAGATATATTATAAAAGAACAAGATGCACAATCTCATACAAACTCATAGCAAATTTTTGTCCGAATTGACACATACTTTTTAAACTTTTGCAAAGAGATCGAAATCACTAGACTTTTTTCTGTTATGTTTTCGCGTAATACATATCAATGGAACATATACCTTATTTTCCAGGTATAAAGTTGTAAATACTTCTTACATGTCTTTAAAAAAATATATACAACGTGTTAATGAATTAACGCAAAACTAGAAAGTAGTTTGTTTAGAATCGAGAGCAGAATCGAATTATCATAGTTTCAACATAGGTAATTTTTTTCAAAATATTAAATAAATTGTTTGCAAATATTAAAATTTTTTGAACCCGATGTCAACCCACCGCACGGGCACACTCATCCTACTTACTACCAAAACAAGATTATTTAAATGTATCCATGAGTACGTTAGCGCTTTCATTCATTGCTGAAATGATAAGAAATCATTTTTGCCTCAAAACTTAAAATGCGAATAACTTTAAATTTTATCTATCAAAATAATGAAATAATTGTTTCAATCTAATTATTTTGTTATAAATCAGTTGGGGTGTATGAGGTTTTGCGCTAATTTATTAACACGTTGTATTTTTAAAACAGCATTTTGAAAAAGGAACAAGATGTCATCTATCAGACGATGACAGGAGTGGTATTTTTGAAAGTCACACATTCAAATAAGCAGTAGAAAATTTCAAAATTACTATGGAGATCTTTCGATCATCTTTCTTTCTAATGCTGATTTGAACGTCTGACTTTCAAAAATCGCACCCCGCAACAGAGACAAATGATAAGCCACACAAAATAAGTATGAGTGCTGTAGGTTGATACTAGTACGTGATATTTGACTATTAAACTTCGTCGTATTACATATGTTTACAGTCAGAGAGGCAGCGCGGTACTGAGGCAAGAGGAGGTACTTTTATTCGTAAAGTACCTCATTTGGGTCTGCCATTTTTTGACCGCTGATTGTGTATCTTGTTCTGTAGGTATAATATATCTATGTAGGTACTGTAATTTTATTTTAAAAATCATCAGTCGAATCCCTGGCCCATTATTATTTTCTATTGTAAACAAATCGTTTAAGGATCAAAATAAGATACCTACTAATAAGATACCTAATTTATCGAACATTTTTTTTTCAACCGATTGCTTCCAAAATCGATATCTAGGGGTTCCTGAGATCTCTTAACACGAATCCGATGTCAGATTTGAGAAAAGTGGCCTCTTCTTCATCTTGAACTTTTTTTGTTTTTCAACCGACTGCGTCCAAAATGGATATCTAGGGGTTTCTGCGATCTCTTAACATGAATCTGATTTCAGATTTGAGAAAATTGGCCACTATCTTGGCCAATTTTCATGTTAAGAGATCGCAGAGACCCCTAGATATCCATTTTGGATGCAGTCGGTTGAAAAACAAAAAAGTTCAAGATGGCGGCCACTTTTCTCAAATCTGACATCGGATTCGTGTTAAGAGATTTCAGGAACCCAATCGGTTGAAAAACAAAAATGTTCGATAATATAGGTCTGTAATTATCTTATTTTGATCCTTAAACGATTTGATTACAAAAGAAAATAATAAAGGGCCAGGAATTCGACTGATGATTTTTAAAATAAAATTACAGTACCTACAACGTGTTAATGAATTAACGCAAAACTAGAAAGTAGTTTGTTTAGAATCGAGAGCAGAATCGAATTATCATGGTTTCAAAATAGGTAATTTTTTTCAAAATATTAAATATAATCTTTGTAAAGGACATCTGGCACATAATACCCAAGAATGTATAACCGTCCTTCTATTTTTATTATGGACTATGGAACACTAGAAACTAATTGCAGGCATTCGTTTATTTTATAATGATTTATTCGTTTTTATCATTTTTATATAAAAAAAAACATTGTGCTTGCAACCCCTCCTACTAAACAACATTGACAGTCATGTTGGGGTTGCTGCTTTTTTATAATTTATTAATAATAAATGATTAAAGTTATTTAATCATTAAAGTTATTTAATCATTTATTAAATAACTTTAATCATCGTTAAATAAAATAAATGTTACTATCTGAGTCGTTTTTATAAAACCTCATAATTTATGACACATTTGACTTCAGTCAAAACTTCTATACATTTTAAGGTATTTTTTCAAGGGAAAGCGGCGGTTGTCCTTTAAAATTTACTGAACCCGATATCAACCCACCGCACGGGCACACTCACCCTACATACTATCAAAACAAGATTATTAAAATGTATCCATAAGCATGTTAGCGCTTTCATTCATTGCTGAAATGATAACAAATCATTTTTGCCTCAAAACTTAAAATGCGAATAACTTTAAATTTTAACTATCAAAATAATGAAATTATTATTTCAATCTAATTACTTTGTTATAAATCAGTTGGGGTGTATGAGGTTTTGCGCTAATTCATTAACACGTATAAGTACCTTTTCATAATAACTGAATACAATTCACATTTATGATTGAAGTCTGAATCGAATCAGTCTTCTTAAGCAGGGCACCTCACTATGAAGCTCAAACTGACAAATGTCAAATGTGGCCTATTAAATTGGCCCTACTTTACCTCAAACATGTTATATTCAATTTCAATTTGTCACCATCTCCTTAAATACAGGATGTTAGAAAAATACAAATAAACATTTAAGGGGGTGGTTAAGTCCATCAAACTGAACAACTTTCACTATAGGACCAATATCGAAATCGCGAAAAAAAAATCATCATCAATCATCATACCAGCCAATAGACGTCCACTGCTGGGACATTGGCCTACCCCAAAATGAAGAGATTTGCCATAATCGCCATGATACGATGCGTTTGCGATGTTCCATACTAAACTACAGATCTACTCTAGCTAAATGTATGGGACAAAAGATTTTTTTTTTCGCGATTTCGATGTTGGTCCCATAGTGAAAGTTGTTCAGTTTGATGGTCTAAACCACCCCTTAAAAGTTTTCAATTTTTATTTTTACTTCTGTAATACCCTGTATAAATAAGATAAAACTTTATGCTTTATTTTCTTTAACTTTAAATATGTAAAGCATTTATGTTTATATTCCGTACATAGCGATTAAAATCTAAAAGGTTAATAAACGATTAATATCTGCTATTCCATACATTTGGGTCCAGCAGATTGATTTGTAGTTCCATACATAGATAACTGGTTTATTTCTTCAGAACAATACACGACAAACGGTGACTAACAAAGGATCGCACTCACGCTATCTTTCTCGCTCTAGCGAATGTCGTTCCTGTGCGACAGAAAAGGATAGAGCATGGAAAAATGCGATTCCATGCTGACTGATGTGGGTCAATCTATTATTTCGATATGAGTCCCGAGTTAAAATAAATAATAATAAAAAATAATAAAAATCTTTATTCTCTTCTCACATACAAAATACATTATTTGACAGTTTCTATGGAAGGCTGGTAGGTACAATATAGCTTTAAGATAAGACATTTTATATGTGAGAGACTAGTGCCCGTGGTAGGTTTATAAACTTTCGCTTATAACCTGGCATAACGAGACACCAGGCACGGTCCGGAGGACTGGTAGGATGACATGGTGAACATATATGGTACTATGAACTACTACGAAGTCTTTATCTGGCAAGGCATATTATAAAATAATTGACTATATTGAAGACACAAATGCGTGGTGCGATTCCAGTTTGACATAATTTATATAGCAAAATCTGTGACTTTTTAGATTGTGACGTTCGAAAAGAGGTACATCCTATTTTGAATAAATATATTTTGAGTTTTGAGTTTGAGTTATGATACAATGGTAGTTAGTTGCGTATAGTGACGAATAGGTAGAATAGATGATTAGTTAGGTACTATCAAAAGAAAGATATAATATAAGCAAAATTAAGGTGTGGGTGTATGTGTAAAATATCGATCGAATTGTTCTAATTATATTATTTTGTTTCTAAATTAAAAATACGTACATGTCATGATCTTTTTCGTGAAATTACATCAACTTAACACGGTCGCATTATTATGGATCGAACAAAATACAAGATACAGGGGGTCTACCCGGACATTCGAACTTCGCAATTGCGTGAACATTTTCATTCCAATCTCTATTACAATGAAGTTCGGACCAAAACGATCGCGATATATCGAGAATCAAATATTCCGGGTACAGCGTCAGGTAGGTATATCACAAGCCAGTGACAACTTTCTAAATTGCGAATGTACGAATGTATGTGATCTTTTCGAACACTTTTTCAATTCCGTAGGTGAATAAAGTACGAACCGATTAATTTTAGCCAGGTTTCTATTGATTTAGTTATTGTTCTGCAGTTATACGCACCGCATATCGCAGGAGTCGCAGCCGAAGGGCCTGATGCCGAGATGTATCATCTTGTGCTTCTTCAGAGAGTTGGGCTTGGTGAAGGCGGCGCCGCATTCGTCGCACGTGTACGGGTGCGCGCCCGTGTGTGTGGCGAGGTGGGACGTCATCTGACCTGCAACATTATTTTATAAGGGTTATTAAATAAGTAATAATTCAAAATATGTCACAATCATGTAATACACCTGTCAAGTGAGAGTCGGGCTACTCGAGGGTTCCGTACCACGACACAACATAATTAACTTACACAAAAGTTTTGTTTTGTCTGGGACCTTAAGCGCGAGACCAACTCACACTCCCGCTTATATTATTTGTTGTTAATTTATTTATTTAAATAATGCGTATCGCTTATTCTTAAATATAATTTTTTTAATTAATTCCACAAAAATTGGTGAAATTTTTTTTTTTCCATTTCTTTCCACTGCCACCATACGAAACATTCAATGATATGTCGTTGAGGTACCCCATGAAACATGTCCACCTTTTTGTTATGGCCTGAAGGAAGAGCATCCCGATAAATAGGAGGCCCCAAATACATTAAGAGATGTTTATTTAAAATCTTTGATTAATCGGTTTTCAAGACATTCTACAATTAGATTCAGAATCTGGAGCGAGTGTTAATTTATTGTAGTATTTTAATTTATCTTATCACATAACGAGACTTGACCATGACTCCATTATAACAATAGCACTTAATTGTAATTAGTTATAGTTAAATGTTCCCCAATCTAAATACCTAAGCTAATCATGAATATATTATTTCTATTAGTTTTGCTAGGTAATATTGTACAAGTTGTAAACTTAAAATCTTTATAATATTTTAGGTGTTTTAGACCACCGAACTGAACAACTTTCACTATGTGACCAATATCAAATTATTTTTATATGGAAGAAACAATGTCTCTTTTACTATTTCGATGTCGGCTCCATAGTGAAAGTTGCTCAGTTTGATGGTCTGAATAACACTAAAAGTCATTGCCTACGTGACGAAATGAATTCGTTGCACAAATAATGAATGATTATCATCAAAGAACACATACAATTAGTATGATAGCTAAAATTATACACAAAATAGGAGGAATACTATACTTCCCAAGGAAATGGAAATTATCCTTTTCTAATGTAGCATTTCTTATAAAATTCAAATTTACCAGTTTTGAGGCAAAACGGGATTGGATGTTTTCCTTTACACCCTGAGTACACATAGTATTTTGTATGTGACAAGAACTAAATGGAGATTTTGTTGATCGGAACAGGATTGTAATATGTACATACCTCTGGTAGAGAAACTTTTGGGGCACAGTTTACAAGGGAACGGCTTTACTCCGGTGTGACGTAGTACGTGCTGTCGTAAATTAGACGCGTTGGCGAACCCCTTCCCGCATTCGGAGCACAAGTACGGAGTTTCACCGGTGTGGGTGCGGATGTGGTCCTTCAGGCTGCATGCTTGTGAGAACCCTGTAATTATTATTATTTTAATCAGTATACATCGTTATGGATGGCAGATGAAAATCATCCACACGCAGAACTCCAAGTATGCATATTATAGTGTTTGATTTGTCCATTTATGACTACAGAATGTAGAATACATAGAAAAATCTATATTCAGTATGTTCAATAAATTGAAAGATCAATAATAATGTTGAAAAAACACAATTATCAATATGAAGAATATTCAATCTAGTTTTTAATTACTAACATAACTTTAAAGGTGTATTCAGACAATGAAACTAAACAACAACTAATAGTCCGAGATCCGACCGTAAAATTATGCACCTATTTCATAGGCGAACGAAATGTGATTCTAGTGTATGTTTACACAGGGGTTAATTCAACGCCGCCAAGTTGCCTAGAAAAATCTTGCCGCAAGTACCTTTTCCATTATGATTTTTGTTATAACTTTTTTCACCTGTCTGTTTGGGAAGTAAATGAGGTGCTATCGGAAGGAGACTGATCTAAAGTATTTAAAAACTAAAAAAGGATCGGAAAAGGTACTTGCGGCAAGATTTTTCTAGGCAACTTGGCGGCGCTGATTAATGATTTAACCCCTGTGTAACCTACACTAGAATCACATTTCTTTCGCCTATGAAATAGGTGCATAAATTGAATGATCTCGGTCTATAAGGGACATGGGTCGCAAAACGAAAAAAAAATGTGGATCTCCTATAAAAGATCAGCACTTTGGTTTGGGAGGTCCAAAAAATGTTCTCGTTTTTCAACCCATGTTCCTTAGGGCTCTAACAGACGAGCGACAGTTGTCTACGACAGCTCGCGACAGGGTCGCGCGACCGTGACGTAGGCATAGTCTGAGAGCACAAGTCTTGTTCTTGAGAGATTTCAGTTTGAAGAAAACGGAGGCTAAAAAATAACATGGTTGATATTTCTGGTAGTTTTTATAAGTTTTTCGTAGATTTTGGTTTCTTTAGATAATAGATAATCCAGAATTGATTATCTTCATCATCAAGTCTATAAAATATTACAGACTGGTGAAAATAGGGCAATTATAATATACATTATATAGTACTTAACACAACACTAATAATTATAACACATAATATTATACACATAAATATTTATAAATACGTATACAGGGTGTAACAAAAACACCCTAGTAATACTTAAGGGGGTGCTTCAGACCATCAAATTGAACAACTTTTACTATGGAGCCAATATCGAAATCGCGAAAAAAAATCAGCTCTTTCATTCAAAACTGCAGTACCGTCTCGACTCAAATGTATGGGACGGCAGATTTTTTTTATTTTTTCTCTACATTGCCTCCACATAGTGAAAGTTGTTCAGATTGATGGTCTGAATCTGAAGCACCCCCTTAAGTATTACTAGGGTGTTTTGTTATATCCTGTAATGTATAGGGTCCTTCTTAATATGCCGACACTTTTTTAAGGGGATGATCAGACCGTCAAACTGAACAACTTCCTCTATGGGACCAACATCGAAATCGAGAAAAAAAAATCACCACTTCCATACAAAACTGCAAACCTACTCGGAGCCAAACGTATCGGAAACTGTTATTTTTTTCGCGATTTCGATGTTGATTCCATAGAGAAAGTTGTTCAGTTTCATAGTCTGGTCATCGCCTTAAAAAAGTGTCAGCATATTAAGAAGGACCCTGTATATAGGATGTTACAAACTATTGGATATGGAGGTCTATCTCTCAGACTATACAACACTACGTCACGGTCTTCAACTGTCGCGCGACGGTCGCGCGACCCTGTCGCGAGCTGTCGCAGAGTACTGTCGCTGGTCTGTAAGAGCCCATAGGGAAAGTTGTTTAGTTTCATTGTCTGAATACACCCTTAAAGTTATGTTAGTAATTAAGAAACTAGTGGTGTATTGAAAGATCGATAAATGCGAAGCACTGCAAAAGAAACTTAAATTAATGAAGATCTAATAAAATAAGAAAAATAGTTCACAAAAATATTATTACATACCTTTATTACAATAAGGACACAGATTTTTCTTGAACCCATCATGGTGATTCATATGGGAGTCTAACTGATCAGCTCTAGAATATTTCTTAGGACACTTTGGACATTGAAACGGTCGTTCTTTACCATGCAACTTCAAATGCCGACGCAGCGGAGATTTTGAACTAAATTCTTTATTACAAATATCACAAACAACCTTCTCCGTTTCCTTCTTGTTTTTATGTTTTTTCTTATGCATTGCTAGAGAGCGGATTGAGTTAAAACCTAAATTACATACGAGACATCTAAATATATTATCTTCCGTTTCAATTTCTGCTTTTATTTCAGTATGAGTGACCATATGGTTCATAAGAAGCGGTTCTGAGTCAAACTTAACGTTGCATATCGTACATCGTTGTTCATTGTGCTTAGCCAAGTGTTTGTCCAACGTTGTTTGCTTCTGAAAAGATTTGTTGCAAATCGTGCATGATAACGGGACTGCATCATGACTTGCCAAATGTTTCAGATATCTTTTCTCACTTGTGTATTGCTTCTTACATTTACTGCAATAATACTGTTTTTCTTCAATCTCCTCTTTAGCCGGTGGGTCGTATACGTAATTATCGTAAGAGTGTATGTCATCATCGAACTCATTTTTCAATTGTATTTCAATTTTTTCATCTTTCACCTTAGCTTCGAGTAGGAATTGCTTTTTGAACTCAGTTTCGGCTTTCAGAGCCTGACTGCGGAATGAGTAAAACAGTTTGAGTATTTCAATGCAGTCGTAACAGACCTTTTGTGGTAGACCATCTTCTTTTGATATCTGAAATAGATGTATACAAAATTCTAGTTAATATTAATTATTGGACAGGTTTTGTTGATCCATAAATGTTATATTACTCTAGATTTTGCTGATGACTTCATTGGGTAGTATCCTGCGGCACGAATTTAAGACGGGCTTGGGGTGATCCCACCCCCGCAAACTGTCCATGACAATGCGTGTAGGGTTGAACACCGCACTTTGCTTTAATGTCATCTTCATTTCAATAGTTTTTATTGTTTATTATTTTTTTAAAAATAGTATTTGAGCTAAAGAATTACTGAAAATTAGGGATGCAACGATTACGAAGCGGTGCATCGTTTTGCATCTGTAATCGTAATAATCACGATTAATAACGATGCAATGCACCGTAGTAAGAATCGTACGATTATTAAATCGAATTGAAAACGTCAATCGGATTGCACTTGTTGACAAATACCAGACCTGAATACTAGATTCAATAGCCTTAAAGCAACTTTAGAAAAATCTGATCTCTCGATACCATTTTAGCTCATTTCAAACTAAATCCTGGTTAAAACTGACTTTTTTTGGTCAGATTTGACTCTCATTTTATTCGATTTTCTATTTTTGAGGTCTATGATTTGACTTCGCGATATCTCATCCACATTTTAAAAGATTAATCTCCCACGTAAATCCGATGACATATCGCTTGACAAGGTTATGCAGAATCATGTTCCATATTGTGTTTTTCAAAGCAAATTGGCCTCTACGCATCGAAAAACCAGAATTCTGACCAAGTGAACCTTTGACTTCGATCTCAAATTAGTAGAAAAGTTACAAAATCTTGGAATTTTTAAAAGTTTTTTTTTTAATGATTTATCCTTCATTGGAATGTAAAGAAACACTATGAGAACTTATTCTGGGGATAATCTAAACAAAATTTGTTAAATTAATCTTAATGCATCGGTTATCGTAATAAATAACGATTAATATCGTAATCGTAATCGTAATCGTAATGGCCGAATCGTTGCATCCCTACTGAAAATGTGAATTTAGTGTTATTCTTCAAAGTATTTATGCACTGAAAAGACACAATTTTATGTAGTCAAATCCAACAGGTGCACACGTCTGATTGCATTCCCTTGCTCGGCTCCCCTAAAGTGTCCCCAGAAAGTGTGAGGGGAGGTGGGGTATCTGAAGTCATAGGGGGGCGGGGAGTGGCCATTCTGTATGTAGAACTATATACTATTACCTATTCTGTGCGCAGGGGACACCTAAACACCATATTGTAACCTATCAAATCAAATAGGTATAAAGTAGGTACATATTTTGTTCTATAAACTTTCAATAGACATCTTACATTATTCTATGAGAAACAAAAAAATTCAGTAGGGTAATGAACAATGAGCTTAACTATTTTTTTTTTGGCATGAGCAGCAAATAAGTTAATTAGTCAGCAATTATCCTTCCAACTTTGCCATTCTAACCTACAAAAGCATTATCTAATTATTAACAACAGTTTTAAATGTGTATTTACCTGTGTGGTAGTACATTCCATGAGGACCTGGGCCAGGTCAGAACTTCGATCCTCAAAATTATATGGCTGGAACAAGTCGAACAAATTATCACTGTCCTTCATACAAGCCCGGCAACTGGTTAATATGTTGTACATCTTTATCTATTCTTCTGTTATTCTATTATCGTTCGAGGACATTTTAATTAAACATCAGAAAACAACAATAAAAATAAATAATCGGCTGCTCCATCTTGCACTTTTTTTTTTTTTTTTTTGAAAGTTTTTAACGGCTCTGGATTTTCTTTCCTTTTGAGCCAGTCTTTTTAAGCAAATTATTGTTTCTCATTTATAGCAAATAAAACGTTGGTGTTCGACGTTTCAACGCTTCTTTGGAGTTTTTGGAGGCAATCGAGAAACGCAGGAAACGCAGAGAAGTCCACAGGAAAGAGGTGAACCGACCGCTTGCCGCGCTACAAAAGAACGGAACACTTTTCCTGTTCACGACCCACACCATCATATTTCACTGAACTGTATATTGTTCACTTGCACGACACTTTGTTACACAAAACAACACCGATTTTACGAACCAAAACTCACTATAAACAATAAAAATTCGACGAAATATGAGGACTCCAAACGTATCTGTTCAAATCCCGCCAAAAACTCCTCCATCTTGCACAACACACGAGGGCTGCCACCCACAAAAAATCGATTGGGCGCTAAAACTGTGAAAAAAGCGCTAGATTCCAAATCGGGGTTCAAAAAAGGGCTAGACTCGACGCTAAATTCTTATCACATTACTACGAGTTTGCTTCGAGTTGGCCGCTCCCACCCTTCCCGCTTCACCGTACCGCGCTCCTAACAGAAGTGCGATTTTTGAAAATCATACGAGCGACTTTGCAGTAGAAAGATGCATAATCTCCATAGTAATTTTGACATTTTCTACTGCCAAGTCGCTCGTATGATTTTCAAAAATCGCACTTCTGACCCTAATAAATAACTTTTCCAACGCAACCACGTACGGCACGTCCGTCCCGGTCGCTAATATTGCTTTTAATTTTAAATTTTTATATGCTTTTTTGTGCCTGTGACGTAATTTTGTAACGGTCATCGACGGCCAACTCCAAGCAAACGGGTAGTAAAAAGGCAGTTCTCTAAAAAGTCTTTTGCTGGATGGTGAATTTTATTCTGTAAACGAATTTCTTTTGTTTGACTTTAAGTAGACTACAATAAGTAATTGTAGCGACATTTTATTTAAATTGAATTGTATTTTCTTATGTATTACATTATTTATTTGACATTGTTACTCTCTATATTAGTGATGTTGACATTTTATTATTCTATTTTATTTTTTTATTTTTTTTATTCTTGCCGATCATATTATCCTTTGACATTTTTATTTTTATGTAACATGTAATTATGAATTTGATAATATGAAATAAATAATTCTATTCTATTCTATTCTATTCTAAACATTCTTAACAGCCTTCCCGAAATCCATTCTTAAGTCAGTCAATTTTAAGGTCCCATGTACGATTAATAATAAGATGACACTTAGATATTTGAATCTCCCGAACACTATTACACTCTATGAACATGGTTTTCACTACAATATACTATCAATATTTATTATTTTCCAATAAAAAAACAAAATATAGCATATTCAATCAGAAATAATGTTGCTTTATTAAGAGTTAAAAAGCGCTTGATTCGCTAGGCGCTAAATTCTGAGATACGGCACCAAACATGCCAAAAATACGCTAGATCTAGCGCCGAAATCACTAAGGTGGCAGCACTACAATAAACACACTCAAAAGGTATTATTAAAAAAAAAAAAACACACTCAAAAGGTTCACACTGGCACATGCACTTGTACATGCATGACACTTGCATGACACCATCATGACACAAAATTCTTCGTCTATGCTCATCACAGATTACTGATTATGTAACAAGCTACTGCAAGCTACAGTGAAATTTTTACTTAGTTCCAATCCAACAGGTCCGTTGTGGCGCTGCTGTCATCAAGCTAATTTGTATAGAAATTATAGTTATAGGAACGTAGGTATACAGTGATTTCAGAATGCAAAAATAGGGACATTTGAACAAGGAAAAAACGAATCAACGATATTATTATGTCATACAACGGAGAAGAATAAGGGTTTCTCAAAGATTCTCAACTTAAGCGAAAATATCATGAAAAACACAAGATTTGCCTTTGACGTAGCAATACGGCATCGGCATGTTGCTGCTGATGCTGTAAGTTTAATATGGCGTTTCATGATTTCATGACATGAATCATGTGCATCACAAACAACTTTTTGAAGCCAGAATCTTTATGACGTCACTAATGTTTCCCAACTCCTTTCCTCTTCACGTGGAGGTCAAATGAAGGTCATTCAATTGTCATTGAATGACCTTCATTTGACACCTTCTTTTGGAGTTGTCACTCCATGTAAAGAGGAAATGAGATGGGAAACATCAGTGACATCATAAAGGTCATAGATTCTGGCTTCAAAAAGTTGTTTGTAATGCAAACTCCATCTGTGTTGGTATTTAATCTTCTTGGGGAAAATGTGACTGCAGCGCCACAACGGACCTATTGGAGCTAAAGCTGTCATAGGCCTGACCTAAGCCTGACACCTGCCTGACACCACTGACACTCACTCCTAGCTCACTCACATGATATGAGTGATATAAAGTGCCTCAGTGAAACGACTCAAGGGTTTATTTTTCAGATAGATACAAACAAAAACAATATTGTTTAGATAAAAACAAATAGCTTATTAATAAGTACTTATACAACTAATTACAAAAATTATATTTAAATAATAGCATATTGATTTCAAATACAATCAAATCATTAGGTAAATGGGGAACACAAAAGGGTCAAAATATTACAAAAAAATACACTTAAAATCTTAGCGTAGATCAGCGTAGATCATGTACATTACATTAGTTTTTATTTCACTTCAATACATGCAGTATTTCCGAAGTTATGACGACGAGAAGTTTAAGCGCTTTTTAAAATTTCCGAGTTTACGCGCGCTCAGGCTTTGACGTCACACCCCCGCTCAGCCCGCGACCGCGACACAGCGCGGCGCTCGGTCCGGTGCATTTTGCTTCGTTTGTTCGTCAAAAATTCGTTTAATTTCGTTTATACCTAATAGTGTGCTTGTATTTCAAGTTAATAATACTTTTACATTAATTTTATAACCGATTACACTAAAGTAAACCGTGTGGTGTGTAGAATGGATGAAGGTTTTCAAAAAGGTCAGTCGGACAATCTGCCAAGAGTGGATAGTTTGATGGTGGCACAATATTTTATGAAGAATAAGGATTTTACGGCTGCCGAAATAATAATAATTAATAATAATTTCTTGGACAATGTCACACAAATTATCTAGTCACATTTAAAGTACCAAAATCTAGCCTGGACTTGTATTATGATGACTGGACAACGATATAGAATACATATATAGATACAAACATCCATGACTCGGGTACAAATATTCATATTCATCATACAAATATTTGTCCCTTACGGGATTCGAACCCGCGACCCTCGGCACAGCAGGCAGGTTCACTACCGACTGTGCTACCGGGCTGTTAAGATGAAAAGGTGTGTATGTTTTATGTAAGCATTACCTACTATCGGGTAGGTATTTGTTCAAGCTTAAACCTTCCTTAAAGTGTGTCTGTGTGTGTTTTATTTAGGACCTACATTATGGACAACGATTTAAAAAATCTAGGTAGGTACTCGCAATCGCAATCCACATCTTGCTCGTACGAGGTTGTTGTTTTTGAAGATTATTTGTGTTTTATTAGTTTAAAAACATCGAAATGGTCTTCACAGCAGTGCGCTTTAGTTTTAGGCCCTATTGCAACTACTCTTTTTATGGCCGTCATCCACTTCTTTCTCATTTTTGGGTCCTCAGGCACATAAAAAAAGAGTTTATCGGGTGTTTTCACAGTTCAATTGAAATACTGAGGCACAATATAATACTTTTTTTCCATTTTCACTGAAGAGAACTCGATGTTTGCTGCACAGCAGCGAGCGTACGAGAGCGCGACTGACGAATGACCGGGGGTGTGACGTCATCGGCTAGTGGGCGGGGCGCCCGCCCGCGTTTTTAAAAACCTTCGTCCGGAAATCCGCAATTTGATCGTTAATATCTCAGCCATTTTTGAAGATATAAAAAAAGTAAAAACACAGTTTTTTTCGTAATTTTTTGAAGATTTATTTGACATGTAAAGTGAAAAACGTTTGTCAGACCCATTCTTTGATAACAGAATATGCTAGACCTAGATTGGAACTTAAACAATTTTGAATCACCTAGGGTCACCTCTAAGGACACCTAATTGACATTTCTTTTTTCTCTGTTTTTTGTGGCTAGAAGCCAAAATAAATTGAGTTTCTTTTTTCTTCTATTTGGATGATTTTTAAGCTTCTAATGGTTTATTAGAGGTTTTTTTTTGTTAAAAGTTGAAGTTGAAATTTGTAGGATAGATAAAAAATCGAATACCTAACATTAATTTTAAGCAAATAATATTTTATTGCATAAAACAATCTTTACTCGTAACTTTAATCCAGAGCCGAAAAAAGTTATAAAAAAGCGCAAAAAGTTATTTTTGTTTTGGGTTTTCCTGTCCTATTTTCACCTATTTTCGACAAATGTGAGACTTGGGAGGTATTTCCCTGAAAATACATTCTGAAATAAAGTGATAATGGACGATATAGTATTTATTGGTGACTGGATTAAAGACAGAGTCTTGGGCTCTGGTAGTTTCGGTACAGTAGTTCTTTGGAAACACAAGAGAACCGAAGAAAAATTAGCTATAAAAACTTGTAAATGGGGCGATGAACTCACCGCGAAGCACAAAGAAAGATGGAGCAAGGAAGTGGAAATGTTACAGCACTGCGACAACCCGAATATCGTCGGCACCAAAGAGTTACCGAGCGAATTCGTAGCTGGACTTGCGCCCGCCAATCCCTCCAAACTACCTATTCTCTGCATGGAGTATTGCAGTGGGGGAGACCTCCGTCAGCTGCTGAATAAGCCAGAATCCTGCGCAGGTCTCAAAGAACAACAGGTACGACAAATTTTAAATGACATTCGGAATGCAATGCAGTTTCTACATATCAACAAAATCACGCATCGCGATCTCAAACCTGAAAATATTGTCATGACTGTCCCTGAAAATGCAGGGCACATCGGAGCCAGCCAGAAAAAGGTGACATACAAACTCATAGATCTTGGATACGCCAAAGAGATTGATTCTAACTCGGTCTGCGCCAGCTTCGTCGGTACCCTCCAATATCTAGCCCCTGAGATCCTCTACAGCAAAACGTATAGTAACTCTGTAGATTTTTGGTCGTTCGGGCTGCTAGCATTTGAGATCATTTGTGGAACTCGGCCTTTCTTACCATTCATGGCTCCTGTACAATGGATGCCGTATGTGAAGAAGAAAACACGTGATAATATTTGTGTTTACGAAACGTTCCATGGTGATATTGAGTGTTCCGATGAAATATTTCCCGAGAACTATATATCTAAAGCATTTAAGGTTTTGATTGAAAAATGGTTACGTGTAGCTTTAGAATGGGATCCGAAATTGAGAGGTAGAGATGCTCCATCAAAAGTAACATTCAATGTTCCACCTGAAGATAAAGGATCACCCAGTAATGTTGTTATTTTCAACATGCTTGAAACAATTTTATCAACAAAAATCATCAAAATATTCTCCGTCACAACACTATCTCAGCACTCTTACGAAATTGATGACACAACAACTGCATCAACATTAAAAACTTGGCTTTCAAGAGATACTAAAATTCCGATTAAAGATCAAGTAGTGATATCTCGTGCTACATTTACGGATATAGAAGATAAAGACATAGTTGCTAAGCATTGGAATGATCAAGCCACTATTATGATTTTCCTTTATAATAAAACTCAAATTTTGAATGACAATGTTGAACCTATAGTTCCAAAAGCTGTCCAAAGATGTCTAGAGCATCCCAAAACATTGTACAACTTCAAAAACAGTCATAATTTGTATAAAAACAGTTTATACTTTGTCATGTCACAAATGGAGATTTATGATTCACTCATAAATGGTTTGTTTACTATCGCCGAGTCACTGAAGCATGAGAGCAGACAATTGCTTTTCAAACATAACATTATTGACAAAAATATTGTGAAATTAATTGCTCAAGGAGAAGTTGTGGCCAAAATGACAGAAACAGGAACAAAACACATAGAGTGTATAAGAGAAAATGGTAATGCCTCTAATTACTTAGGTGGCTTTGAGAAAATATTTAATGATTCAGCCAATCTTAATGATAAAATGTTGAAATTGCAAACAGCATGGTCTCAACTGTCTACACGACTCATATCCGCATCGCGTCGTAGTAACGAAGCATTATCTTCAGATTTGAACAATTTTGTATCAAAATACAATTACCAAACCATTTTTACGAATACCATAAAAACATACATTTTATTCAAGAGAGGAGACTTTAACAGTGACAACAGGGCAAGAGAGAAACAATGCAATGAAATTGTAAAAATATGTTATGATTGCCTTAAGCTTAGAAGTAAAATTCTAGCAGAGATGCAGCATCAACCGTTCATATTGAAACTGTTTGATTTAAGCACAGAATTGTCTAAAATCTCGGATGTTATAACAAATGCTTCAGATAACACAGATAAGCTTGCCAAGGACTTGTCTATTTTGACAGATGAGCTCACAAAATGTATGTGGACCACACTGAGTATTCTGGCTAGTGATGCAGACAACTTGGCAGACCTGCCTTACAGCGTTATCTCATTTCAGAAGAGAGATTTTAAGATTGGAGACTCTGTGTCCAATCATTGCATCAAAGTAACAAACAAGGTGGAGGAAGATGATAAACTCAGATCTCTCATAGAAGATAGTTTAAAGATAAGACAGAATCATATCAATTTATCTGAAAAATTGACTTCACAAAAAAGTTTGATGGAAAAATCTCATTTTGATTTCAGTTTTTTAAATGAAGATAAATAAAAGATGATATAAAATTTTTGGTTTGATAAATTATTGCTGCCAATGTGCCTTATTTTCAATCTGAAATGTACCTACTATTTACTGTGATTCTTGGGTGCATATTGAGCTGTTAAAATAATGCAAATACAAATACAACAAATACAAATAATTTATTAAGTGCATAATAATATTAGACATATAGTATAGGGGCAGACATTTTGAGCTTTATATAGGTATGGTGTATGGTTGGCGTGCTGGTATCTATGCAGACAGAGTCTGAAGTACTAATACCAGTAATGTAATGTAGATGTAGAAAATAATGTTATACTTAGTTTTGGTTTGGCTAATATTTGCGTTGTAATTTGTTTTGCCAAATTATACTGGCTATCTTTATTTCTAGTCATTTATAAAAAAAAAATTTTTCGCAACGAAGTTCGCAACCCAAAAAATTATGTACGAAATGTGAAAATTATGTATTAAATTATGTATGTAAAAAAATTATCAAATTTCAAGAAGCCATTGTAAGTATTTGTTTTAAAGGATAGATATTGATACCATGTATTTCACAAAGAGGGTAAAAAAGTTATAAAAAATTAACTTAACATGTTTTAAATATTCAAAGCATTTTCTATTTTATTTAAGTTACTTAGATATGTAAGGGGAATAACTTTAAAAGTACAATAAACAATTGTTACAAGAGGATAAAATTTTATTGAATTCGAATCAGATCCAGTTACAGGAAATAATACAGACACTGGACAAAGTACCTAACAGATGAATCATTGAATTATAAATACTTCTTGAGTTAATACTAAATTAGATACCCTATTTCCAACACATGCAAACAACATGAAAACAAAGAAATTTCTAAATACAAGCACCAGTAAATTGCTCCAGCCAGTCTTTGAAGCTGTTCATTATTTTCTTTAATTTCTTTATATCCCCTGGTGTCTCAAGATACTCTTCAGGAGCAAACCTCGGCTCAGGGCTACCACTTACGTGTAACCAAATTGCAAACACCGCGTCATCAATATTGGCGATCGAACGTCTACAAAGTCTAGCCGATGTGAGACAGGCCGCCACTAAAGCTTTCATACTTAGGACTGTAACACCCCTAGGTCTTTCTTTACGAGCCATCATGAAATAATTCCTTAAAAGCGTTTCTGTACGATAGTCTAAAGAAACCTTTATGCCAGATACCAAGTCAATGTATAAAGCGATGTCTTTTAATGCTTCCTTTTCCTCCTTACTAGTTTTTGTTGGCTCTACGGCATTTTGTAGCATGAAATCAACGATTTCGTCATTGTATTCTCCGAAATCACCGCGACAAACTGTTCCGAAGACACTGGCGACATTGGATAAAATCATTTTCTTAAAATCCATTCCGTGTGCCCAAACAGCGCTTCGCAGTTTAACTCTTCCGTCTTCTGTTTGAATTTCATCGGTTTCTAAAGAAGATAGTATGAAGGATGTTTGTTTTTGGTTGTAAGTGTGCAGTGGTAAAGGCATCACGCAAACTCCACCAGAACTTCCAATCAAAGCAGTTGAAGCTACAGTGTTTGAAGAACCCACTACGATGGGCCTATCTGCAAGACAGGCGGCTTCTTCCATTAGCCTTCCAACATATCTGGTGTCGTAACCCGCAGCTAGGACATGAATTATGGTAGAATCAGTTTGTATGCCAGCTTTGACGCTGGCCAGGCTAAGAATGAGTGTAATTTTGAGGTGCATGAAACAATGCAATGGGCAAACTCTAATTCCAATGCTTGACGAAAGACAATAAATGAACTGCCAAGGCGAACCATGACATGCATCATATAGTTCTTGTATATCTGAAGGAATGGGACTTGTGATAGGAGCTGGCAAAGGTACAACCTCTTCTATAGACCACACTACTGTGGCTTTCTTCATTACAAATCCATTGATATCAAATATCGATCCGATTTTTAATTTAGAAATCAAATCGTCGACTATCGTAAAAGTTTTTGGGAGCAAATTGGTATTTTGTTTTAAAGTTGCTGTAACTTGTTCACCGCATCTTCTTAATCCACTGTTTTCGAACAAAACGCTGCGACAGATATAGCATTTAGGTGGAACTTTAGGTATATAATGTAAGATCACTTCATTGCTTTCGCATTCTTCAGGACATGACCACACCGTATGGTAAACGTAATTGGAGGGCTTAGAAACTGCTAAAAGCAATCCTTGAAAAGATACGAAGCCTTTATAGGTGCATGGATTGGGTTGAACCAACAGTCTTGGTATACTCTTGAGTCTCAGATTGACGGCGACTTGAGATGGTCCTACTCTGTCATTAACATCATCATCCAATGATTTCAAACATGCGTAAAGAACTTCACTACAATAATGTTGAAATTTATTCGGTTCCTTCAATAAGAATTTTCCGACATCCGGAAACATATCGAGCAAATTCATAATGTCTATTTCCATTAGGTGTCTAAATGGTGGAAATTTACGAATGTTTTTTTCGGTGAGATCGTTTAAGAAATTCTTGCAACTATTTTCCATTTCGTTGATTGCACGTATTTTGTCCAAGAACACCAAAAGTTGACATTGTAAATCCATATTGGCAGTAGTTCGCTGCATATTGGAAATTTTTAAACTTTGGAAATAAATTCAAAACTTTTTCATTCCCGCCGAGCACAAGTTGAATGTTTTTTTTTCTGGATAGTTTTGCTCGTCGGAGGTAAAGCAAAGGCTTAGTGCTTATACATCCAAGTGATAATAAATAAGTTTTTTCTCAAACATGCTTGGAAATGTGAGCATTATTTTGACAACCTTCTTCGAGATAAATCGAAATTGCTGTACTGGCCAAATACATGCGCGTAGCGGCCGGCAATGTTGTATGAAAATCCATATCTGTCGTGTTTAGCGACCAAATAAATTACATACTAAACTCATATCTGTCGTGTAATTTAAAAATGGAACGATCTTTTTCTCCGAAACATGGCGACCAAGGAGGTAACTCATCAAAGGTTTTATTTAAATTTCGAACTGGCTTGCATAGAAAGCTGTTTATTGAAAAAAAAAATTGTTCGTTGTTCGTCATTGATTTTGAAAAGAGTTTTAATAATTTCTGCGCATTATTTGAGAAAATTTACTGTTTTAATTTCCGCGCATTATTTGAGAAAAGTACTATACAAGCCTTGGCCACAACTAGGCATTGATGGACTTACGTATGTGAGCCTCGGCTTCGCCTTGGCCCACATTTACACGTTCGTCCATCAATGCCTCTGTTGCTGGCCGCTGCAGTAATGTACTATTCTCAAACATGCTTGGAAAATTGTGACCATTATTTTGACAACCTTCTTCGAGATAAATCGAAATTGCTGTACTGGCCAAATACATGCGCGCAGCGGCCGGCAATGTTGTATGAAAATCCATATCTGTCGTGTTTAGCGGCTAGTCTAAGTTAGCGGCCAAGTAAATTACATAATAAATTCATATCTGTCGTGTAATTTAAAAATGGAACGATCTTTTTCTCCGAAACATGGCGACCAAGGAGGTAACTCATCAAAGGTTTTATTTAAATTTCGAACTGGCTTGCAAATAGAAAGCTGTTTACTGAAAAAAAAAATGTTTTTCGTTGTTCGTCATTGATTTTGATAAAAATAGTTTTTTTTAAATAGTTTTTTCTCAGAGTTTTTGGCGGGATTTGAACAGATACGTTTGGAGTCCTCATATTTCATCGAATTTTTATTGTTTATAGTGAGTTTTGGTTCGTAAAATCGGTGTTGTTTTGCGTAACAAAGTGTCGTGCAAGTGAACAATATACAGTTCAGTGAAATATGATGGTGTGGGTCGTGAACAGGAAAAGTGTTCCGTTCTTTTGTAGCGCGGCAAGCGGTCGGTTCACCTCTTTCCTGTGGACTTCTCTGCATTTCCTGCGTTTCTCAATTGCCTCCAAAAACTCCAAAGAAGCGTTGAAACGTCGAACACCAACGTTTTATTTGCTATAAATGAGAGTATTTATTCCTGACATCGGTTGTATGCGATACTATAATCGCTTTACCTTGAAATGAACCAAAAAAAAAAAAAAAAAAGTTTTTTCTCAAACATGCTTGGAAATGTGAGCATTATTTTGACAACCTTCTTCGAGATAAATCGAAATTGCAGTACTGGCCAAATACATGCGCGCAGCGGCCGGCAATGTTGTATGAAAATCCATATCTGTCGTGTTTAGCGACCAAATAAATTACATACTAAACTCATATCTGTCGTGTAATTTAAAAATGGAACGATCTTTTTCTCCGAAACATGGCGACCAAGGAGATAACTTATCAAAGGTTTTATTTAAATTTCGAACTGGCTTGCAAATAGAACGCTGTTTATTGAAAAAAAAAACTAATTGTTGTTGGATGTTCGTCATTGATTTTGAAAAGAGTTTTAATTTCCGCGAATTATTTGAGAAAATTTACTGTTTTAATTTCTGCGCATTATTTGAGAAAAGTACTATACAAGCCTTGGCCACAACTAGGCATTGATGGACTTACGTATGTGTGCCTCGGCTTCGCCTCGGCCCACATTTACACGTTCGTCCATCAATGCCTCTGTTGCTGGCCGCTGCAGTAATGTACTATAATTTTCGCGAATTATTTGAGAAAATTTACTGTTTTAATTTCCGCACATTATTTGAGAAAAGTACTATACAAGCCTTGGCCACAACTAGGCTTTGATGGACTTACGTATGTGTGCCTCGGCTTCGCCTCGGCCCACATTTACATGTTCGTCCATCAATGCCTCTGTTGCTGGCCGCTGCAGTAATGTACCTACTAATTATTGTAGGGCTTAATTCAATTACATAATCACCACCTCGCGACACTATTTTGGCGCCTACGCGCGGCACATAATTTTATGTATTTGCCCACGCGCCGTTAAAGAATCGAGTATTTCCTTAAGCAAGGTCAGTAAACAATTAGCCATTGGCGATTGAACGGAAATGCCGAATCGAATATGCAAATCGAATCTAAATGATCTCCTACCCATTGACTTACCAATACTGCCTGGTTATTCATTCACCGTGCGTACACTTATCTAGTAAAGTGCGATATTATGTTAATGCTAGTTACTATAAGGAAGGCATCTCTGACAAGATGAACATGGTAGATGAAGGCACTAGGTAGGTAAGCTAGGAGGTACTTGGTTTTCCTCTTGTTGTAAGTAATACAAGTTTGATATAGTAGGGAACTATTTTAAGTTTCCTGAAATATCATCTACTTCTTACCAATTTCAAGTTGAATCATCGCAGTCATGTCCAAGGATAATGTGCCTAGTTACCTATTGCAAACACGGTTTTGACCACGGCGTCGTCAGTCTTAAATTACCTGCTTACCTATACTTATTTATAACATAAGATCATTAACGCTACACCTCTCCTATGCATTATCCTTAATGTGGCGAACATATAACAAAGAATTAACAACATGCCAACATGCAGATATAAACACCTTTACCTATAGGAGGACTCCTTGTTCAGTTAAAAGATTAATTTTTCAAAGGAATGTAAGAATGTTTCATGGGACATTGTGATATCAAAATAATATCTTGCGATCTTTATTAAAGTAATTCACCGCCTCAGTGTACATGAACGGAGCGGGGCGAGTGGGCGGAGTGAGCGTATTTTTCAAGCGGAATCGAAGCGCGGGCGGCGTCGTTGCGTGGGGCTGTCCTGCGCGCGCACTCCATGCCCGAACACGACAAGTACCAGCTGCGTCCGCGCGCCGCGCGCAGCCGCGAGACGCGCGCGCGCCGCACGCCCCAGCCTCTCAGCAAGTACCGGAGGAAGACCGCCAATGCGAGGGAGAGAAGCCGCATGCGCGAGATAAACAGAGCCTTCGAAACGCTGCGCAGGGCTGTCCCGGCCGCAGCTATAACCGGGACGCCCGTTCCCTGTGAGAAGCTGACGAAAATCACGACTCTTCGGCTGGCCATGCGCTATATATCTTCGCTGTCGGCCGCTCTGCGGGAGTCTAGTTCTGACTCTGATGGCGCGTCTTGTCCTGAGCGCTGGCCGTCTCCATTCTGCTCGGATCTGTCAGAGTTCTCGACGGAATTAGACCAGGACACCCCCTCGGAGTTCGCGGAGGATTCCCTGTCTCCCTTCGACTCGTTCTTCGCGGAATTCGAGTGCGAGTACGTGGACAGAACATTCGCGTGACAAGTGTTGTTGTGATGAGGAAGGACTGATCATTAGGTATTATTAATTCACCTGCCATATTATTAATTATTTTTATTGTATGAGAGATATTTTGATATTTTATTTATTATTTTTATTATTTTTTGTAATAAAATTTTAATTGTTACTGTTATAATTAAGTTTCATTAGTCTTCCCTCGTCAAGATAATATATATGATACTAACTCTACATTTATTAGGAACCTATACTCGTAATTATACAAAATTCTTGATCACGATGGTAATGGTATAACTACCAAAAAGAGTAGGTAAGTAGGTATATTATCTTACCAACTAATCAGAAACAAAATTGATTAAGCATATAATAGTTCCCTACTTCAATCAGTCCTTGCCTATCTACCTATAATATTTATTTTTAAAAACATTGACATTGTTTTGGTTTAACAACGAAAGAAAAATTGCCTTTTTTAATCTGCACAAAATCTAGAATTCTAGCTTACCTATCTGTGATCACGAAAACCGATCATGTGAACTATCGGACTCATTTCAAAGCGCCATAATTTTTCTTTTTTACAAATTCCGGGATGGTTTTACGAAACTCGGTTTCCTATCTTTCACTTTCCACTTTTTGTTGCAGATCATTTAGAGTTAAAGATAAAAGTATTTAGACTTCCCATGGGAAGTCTAAATTATACCTACCTGCCGAACTACTTAATAGGCTTGAACATTGTATATTTAGGTGTGTAAGAAAAACATAACTTTCAATTTTATTCGCCATCCGAAATACGTATACCTACATTTACTTAGGGTTTACACTTTACAGGAACTGCGTTAATTTGCTAACGCTTTGTACCTATAAAATAAAATGATGCAACTTTCAAATGTTTTACCATCACTGAACTGAAGTTATTTTCGTGTGACAACAGTGAGATTAGATTTACTAATACCCCTAATTAACTATTTCCCACGCCTTTATCAAGGTTACTGTTTCAGACTCTTCTCGAACTTAGTTTCAGAA
Source organism: Agonopterix subpropinquella (assembly GCA_922987775.1). Lineage (NCBI taxonomy): Eukaryota > Metazoa > Arthropoda > Insecta > Lepidoptera > Depressariidae > Agonopterix > Agonopterix subpropinquella. The sequence continues at coordinate 20,386,410 of OV277694.1, read as the reverse complement.
TATATAACTACTAGGTATGGAGAAAACACCATTAATTTTTTCTTAATTACTTACCTATCTCTGCTCATACTTATTTTCCATTTTGTAAAATGTTTGTAAATTAGTAGGTACGTAGCGCAATAAGCTGGATCGAATTTACGAAGTTGTAGTAATGAAAGAGTCAAAACAAAATGATTGCTTTTCTTTACATTCGAGATAAGAATTAGAAGATGATTAATTTACTGTTAATTATTTCTTGCTTCTTCAGGCAAAACCAATGTTTTCATGTCTTACCATCAATTAATCACAAATCAGTAGCCCAAGTAAAGAAATGCTAGGTCATTAGATTTTTGCACAATTTTGTCAGTGGGTACCTACCTACCTTACCTACCAATATACAGGTAGGTATTGATCCAAGATTATATAATACCTAAGAATACTATAAATTCCATAGAGTTTGCTACTTTCGTAAGTTTAAGAAATAGGATGTTTGAACTGCAAAAATGGTATTCCTACAGCTACACACTTGCTTATTGTATACCCTAATAGGTACTATACGATATTCTAATGTTGGAATATCTAGACATGAGTAGAGTAGACCTATAACATAACGTTATTGTCAGTTACAATAATGTTCACTAGACAGACAACTAACATATCTCATCCTAAATCTATTGCACAATATAAACTTAAACTAGTGATGCGGAATGATCACTGATTGTAAAATAAGCTCCGGAAGCGTGGGCTTGCCTGTCTCACTAACACAAGGTCCCATCTTGAGCGTCTGCCATTGTAGCGCCGTTGGAGCGCTTTTGGAAAATATTTAGCTCCAAAAATGTGTCTCGAAGGACCTTTGGATGAAAATGTTTCTGAATAAAACCACGCTTTAGTATATACTTTTTGAAGTTCTGTAGGTACAGTCACCAGCAGATATATCGTATCGTAGCAAACAAGGTGGTCAAATATTTCTAAGCAGTTCTAATTTTCAATAATTTCTTTACTCATAGACAATCAAAAATATAGGAACGCCGAGAACATCAAATATATCGACGCAGTCATGGTGGCCATAAACATCTGAACAGTTTCGAATAAAAACCTTAGGCGGTGTCCTATTGCCATCGCACGCGCGATGGTGCGATGCGATGTGATCGTACTGCCATCAGTACGATCACATCGCATCGCACCATCGCGCGTGTAATTCTCCGAAATTTTTCAAATTTTCATATTTTTCAAATTTTCATATTTTTCTATGGAAAAATTTCAACGATTTGTAAAATTTCGGACAATTACCCATCAGTACGATCACATCGCATCGCACCATCGCGCGTGCGATGGCAATAGGACACCGCCTTACTCCGTTGTTTTACATGTTAATTTTAAATAACATTGTAAAGAAATTATTGAAAATTCGCCGTTCACATATTTATGACAAAATACACGTTTAGATATAATTGGGTATTTGACTACATTCAATATATTTTATTTTTATCTACTCAATAAAAAAAGGGTTAGAAAATAACGCTAAATTCCCATTTTCATTGAGTTTTTAGCTTGAATACTATTTTTAATAACAAGATAAACTATAAAAAGTAATGAAAATGTTGATGACGTCACAACTCAATATTTAGTACAAATCTTCATACAAAGCGCATGTTTTGACGTCCGATAAAGAGTAGCTGATTTCAAGTAGCCAATTGGTAACATTTACTGTACATAATTTAATGAAAATTAGCACTGATCAGAAATATTTGGACACCTTGTAGTCTACGATATATCTGATGGCGACTGTACAACTCTGTTCCTATAAGTACTTTTTTTCCATTTCGAAATACTTAGGAAGGTACCAGAAGATCCAGAGTATTCCAGAGTGATATTTTTTAATTTGGCTCATCCTGATTCGTAAAATCGTGCATAAATTCCATACAGTTCGTGGCACTTTACAATCTGTATTAGGATGTGTGAATTTTTATTCTTTTTTATAGACATTGTGCAATGCAAAGTCGCGCGAGCAAGCTTATTTATAAAATAAACAATTTTGTATGGGAATGAAAAAGTACCTACAAGTTAGCGTCAAATTAAGTAAACCCTGGTATCACTGAGTCACATAGAACTTTGTTTTACTAATAGTTAAACGGTATTTGCCCACGCGCAGATCTCTATTGTTCTTAAACTAGTTAGAAATGGAAGTAATATATTTTGTTGCGGGTGATTAAGTGTGCGATTTTCGACTATTGATTGATGGGTAATTTGTTTGTTTTCATATACATGCTGACACTTTTTTAAGGGGTTGATCAGACCATCAATCTGAACAAATTTCCCTATGGACCAACATCGAAATCGCGAAAAAAAGTTAGGTGTCCCATATTGTAGGTAGGTACATTTGGCTCGAGTAGATTTGCAGTTTTGTATGGAAGAGCAGATTAATTTTTTGCGATTTCGATGTTGATGCCGTAGAGAAAGTTGTTCAGTTTGATGGTCTGATATGGACTGATTTGATTGATTGATACGAAGTCTACACTTAAATCAAATTCAAAACTTCAGGAAACGTGAGTTACAGCATTTGCGTCAAATGCTGTAACTAGACTGAAAGAGTGTGATTATATTCTTCATAATGGAAACAACAATAAATCCAAAAATATCGTCGTCATACAAAATAGCAACTATACCAATACCGAATCTTGATTTGGCCAATACAACATCATTCTTTGTATAAGTAAGTATAAATTAATTTAATTTAATTTATCTTTATTGGATATCATACAGCAAATTACTTAATTTCTAATACAACAACATTTAAATTATACAGCGCCAATTACACGATAACACGTTTAAAAAACTGTTTAAGGTACAGGGGACAAAACTAAAAAAAAAAGAAAGTTCGGAGAAATAAAAAGATAACCTAACATTTAAACTAACTGCTAAATATCAACCTAACACTATTTTAGCATGTAGATGATACAGGTATTATAATTCGTAGGTAAACGTAAGTATTCGTCGTAAATAGTAGGTAAGTATACGTAATTTTAATTAGTTCTCCGTGATTCTTTTGTTTCAAGACCCAAAAATTTTTTTGCCTTTCATCTTATTTCGGACATAAGTACACGTTTCGTCAACTGGGGTCATCCAGCTTGCTACATATCAGTAATCTGTGGGTCATCCATCCGAAATTCCTTCCTACCTACAGTAGAATAAATTAAGATAGATAAATTAAGTTGTTTCCCTTTCGTTAAAATTTCGTTAAAAATTTCAGAGCCACAGGGGCAAAGAAAATATACACTACGCGAATAGGGGTGTGATTTCTGAATGTCTCCAGTGAGCTTGAAAGGTTTTTGAATCTCATAAAAAAGCCTTCTCATACCCATGAGTTCAATACTAGTGGGTAGGAGCACTCGTATTGAACTTATGAGTATGAGAATTTAGTCACCGATGTGATTAAAAAATGCGAACTTTGGGAAATCGGCGAATATCGGCCCTTTTACTCAGCCGGTCGCACTCGGACGCATCGTACCTAGGGTTGCCAACCCGGACGGATGGATTAGCGGGATATTTGCAATCAAGGTGCGGGACGTGGCTCAAAAAAGCGGGACCCAGCTGGTGTAAGGCGAAAAACAATGAGGCAAAGATTAAAAATAAAAATTTGTTGTCTTTTACTTTGTATGATTTTACAAACATAAAAGTTACTACCAAAGGGTGCAAGGAAAGAAAATTTGAAGAAATCTGAGTTCGTCAGGCGCACGGCGCACCCTGGACAGTCAGCTTCGATACTGCCATTGCTGACTGGCAAACCTTTCCAAACAGCATGGCTCATGCTAACACTAAATCGCTCATCCGGGGCAATAACGTCATAATTGCAAAATTTACGAAAATGAACTGAGTATGCCAGGTGACTCCAAAAAGGTATGCGCATGTACTGCGTTAAAGACGTATAAGTAGTTAAACTATTCACCTCTAGATGGCGCTAAACGTCTTTATAGCACAAAAAAAAATCATTTTCGTTGTCAAAAAATCTTAAAAACGCTCTCCTGAAAAGTCACGATTTTGCAATTATGACGATATTGCCCCGGATGAGCGAAATTAGAATTAAAAGAAGAAGAATACATGAACCTACCATGAACATCCTACACACCATTTACATACCTATGAACTTTGGCATTTAAAAATGATCGCATAAATTAGAAAAGAAACTTAATAAAGCTTTTAAATCACTTCTCCTGAGTCAACTGAGCTCACAAATACTTCTGCTGGAAAGGTTAACCAGAAAACGGGACAATAGGCGTCCCGCATACATCTCTCGCGGGACGCATCCTCTAAGGGTCTAGAAACGGGACGTCCCGCCTCTCGCGGGACGGTTGGCAACCCTAATCGTACCACTCCTACACATACAGGGTCCTTCTTAATATGCTGACACTTTTTAAGGGGATGATAAGACCATAAAACTGAACAACTTTCTCTATAGGACCAACATCAAATTGGGAAAAAAAATCAGCTGTCCCATACATTTAGCTCGAGTAGGTTTGCAGTTTTGTATGGAAGTAGTTGATTTTCTTTTCGCGATTTCGATGTTGGTGTCATAGAGAAAATTGTTCAGTTTGACGGTCTGATTATCCCCTTAAAAAATGTCAGCATATTAAGAAGGACTCTATATAAAAAGGTCAGAAACAACAAAAATATTAGCATGCAAGTGCAGCCGAGGATCTTATTGTATACCTAAGTGTGAAAACCCAATTCAATGGGTATCAAATCTACATGATTGTGGCAGTTCTTAGCGTTCGTTGCTTATTAATATTTAGTTAGATTCAGACAACGGATATGATCAATTGATCACAGAAACAAAATACTACTTAGGTACTTAAAAATTGCTTAGTACAGTCATAAATGTCATAATACGTTACAGATCCTGTAAACGATATAATCGAAAACTTACACAATAGGTGGTAACCCTACTGGTTCACCTTTAGGCAGACCCATGGATAATGGATGTGTAATGATGTGTAGGTAGGTACTTCATTAAATTCGAAGTTCATTCTGATTTCAGAAATACAGGGTGTAAACTTAAGTGAGTTACATAACTACATAAAGGGGATGCTTCATGCCACCAAAAAACGTCACAACTTTCACTATTGGACCAACATTGATATCGCGAAAATAAAACAGTCATTCCGCAGAAAACTTCAATGGGTCTGACAAACGTTTTTCACTTTACATGTCAAATAAATCTTCAAAAAATTACGAAAAAATCTGTGTTTTTACTTCTTTTATATCTTCAAAAATGGCTGAGATATTAACGATCAAATTGCGTATTTCCGGACGAAGGTTTTTAAAAACGCGGGCGGGCGCCCACTAGCCGATGACGTCACACCCCCGGTCATTCGTCAGTCGCGCTCTCGTACGCTCGCTGCTGTGCAGTAAACATCGAGTTCTCTTCAGTGAAAATGGAAAAAAAGTATTGTATTGTGCCTCAGTGTTTCAATTCAACTGTGAAAACACCCGATAACTCTTTTTTTATGTGCCTGAGGACCCAAAAATGAGAAAGAAGTGGATGACGGCCATAAAAAGAGTAGATGCAATAGGGCCTAAAACTAAAGCGCACTGCTGTGAAGACCATTTCGATGTTTTTAAACTAATAAAACACAAATAATCATCAACAACAACAACCTCGTACGTGCAAGATGTGGATTGTGCGATTGCGAGTACCTAACTAGATTTTTTAAATCGTTGTCCATAATGTAGGTCCTAAATAAAACACACACAGACACACTTTAAGGAAGGTTTAAGCTTGAACAAATACCTACCCGACAGTAGGTAATGCTTACATAAAACATACACACCTTTTCATCTTTATTCCGCGAATTTGACAGCCCGGTAGCACAGTAGGTACGGTAGTGAACCTGCCTGCTGTGCCGAGGGTCGCGGGTTCGAATCCCGTAAGGGACAAATATTTGTATGATGAATATGAATATTTGTACCCGAGTCATGGATGTTTGTATCTACAGGGTGAAATTGATATCATTGGCATCCTTTTAAACTAAGAGTCTACCCATTAAACTGAACAACTTTTACGATGGGAGCAAACCGATCAAAGCAAAAAAAAAAAACAGCTGTTGCATACATTTGAGTCGAGTAGGCATTGCAGTTTAGTATGGGACAGCAGATTTTTTAGTTGCTCCGATTGGTTTGCTCCCATAGTGAAAGTTGTTCAGTTTGATGGGTAGACTCTTAGTTTAAAAGGATGCCAATGATATCAATTTAACCCTGTATACAGGGTTCCTCTTAATATGCTGACACTTTTTTAAGGGTATGATCAGACCATCAAACTGAACAACTTTCTCTATTGGCCCAACATCGAAATCGCGAAAAAAAAATCTGCTGTCCCATACATTTGGCTCGAGTAGGTTTGCAGTTTTGTATGGAAGAGTTGATTTTTTTTCGCGATTTTTATGTTAGTGCCGTAGAGAAAGTTGTTCAGTTTGACGGTCTGATCATCGCCTTAAAAAAGTGTCAGCATATTAAGAAGGACCCTATATATGTATTCTATATCGTTGTCCAGTCATCATAATACAAGCCAGATTCTGGTACTTTAAATGTGACTAGATAATTTGTGTGACATTGTCCAAGAAATTATTATTAATTATTATTATTTCGGCAGCCGTAAAATCCTTATTCTTCATAAAATATTGTGCCACCATCAAACTATCCACTCTTGGTACGACTGACCTTTTGGAAAACCTTCATCCATTCTACACACCACACGGTTTACTTTAGTGTAATCTACACTAATATTATAAAGAGGAAAGATTTGTACCTATTTTTGTATGTTTGTAATGAATAGGCTCAAAAAGTACTGGGCCGATTTAAAAAATTCTTTCACCATTAGAAAGCTGCATTCACCCTGAAGTGCGATTTTTGAAAATCATACGAGCGACTTGTCAGTAGAAAGATGCATAATCTCCATAGTAATTTTGACATTTTCTACTGCCAAGTCGCTCGTATGATTTTCAAAAATCGCACTTCTGAGTAACATAGGCTATATTTATTGCTAGAAAAGATTAGACGTCCACCCGTGCGAAGCCGGGACGGGCCGCTATCGGTTATAAAATTAATGTAAAAGTATTATTTCCTTGAAATACAAGCACACTATTAGGTATAAACGAAATTAAACGAATTTTTGACGAACAAACGAAGCAAAATGCACCGGATCGAGCGCCGCGCTGTGTCGCGGTCGCGGGCTGAGCGGGGGTGTGACGTCAAAGCGTGAGCGCGCGTAAACTCGGAAATTTTAAAAAGCGCTTAAACTTCTCGTCGTCATAACTTCGGAAATACTGCATGTATTGAAGTGAAATAAAAACTAATGTAATGTACATGATCTACGCTAAGATTTTAAGTGTATTTTTTAGTAATATTTTGACCCTTTTGTGTTCCCTATTGGTGACTCGACCTAAATATTCCTACACCTATGGAATAAGTTTTTGAAGTGAAAACTTATTTAGCGGCGTTGTGCACTTTTTGGGATGGGTAAAAAATATTAATCTCGTGTCAGTAGTGCGATTTTTGAATCTCATACCTACGTTGAACTCAGCAGTTGAAAATGTCAATATTAGATACTATGGATAGACGTGCATCTTTCTACTGCTGATTTGAATTTCAAAAATCGCACTCCTGGAGTACGATTTCTTAATGTCAAATCAGCAGTAGAAAGATGCACGTCTCCATAGTAATATTGACAATTTCAACTGCTGAGTTCAAAGAATGAGTTTCAAAAATCGCACTCCAGGACCGTGACGTCACGTGACAATTCGTAAGACGTAAGATATCTTAGTTTTCACATCTGCCGGCACTCCCGGAGTGTAACACGTTTTTTTTCTCGCGATTTTATTCTTGGCTCCATTGTGAAAATTGATCAGTTTGATGGTCTGAAGCACTCTCTTTACTTAAGTATGTTACCCATTTTAAGTTTACACCCTGTATTGTGATTTGATGACCACATTTGGTCCTGTTGACTTATGGCTTATGATTATGACCTAAAAGTTTGTAAAAAACAAATAGTTTTTAAAAAAACACATTCAAAGTCCATGAAATTAAAACTCAATCCTCCAAATGAAACATTTATATGCATTAGGATAAAAAGCTAAACTTATGCAACAGTCGTGTAATGCAATAAAGAACCAAAGAGTTGTATCCCGACTCATGCCCATTTCGGCATAAGCGGATTGCTTTCCCGCCAAATACGGCCGCCATGACAGTTCAATGAATTATGTGATTAAATGACATGACACACGATCCGAGCAAAACTTATTTTATTATGATTTTGGTTGTTGACAGTTATGCATAAAACTGTCCAACAAGGCGTTGGTAAATGCTGCTTTGATTAAACTATGGCGTTACCAAATAGAGTGTGTTGACGCCTTAATAGGCGAGCGAGTTACTGCGAAGTGTATCGTAGTTCTAATTTCAAATTGTAGGTCTCTATTGAAAGTTATTGTTAGGTAACTGCTTTTTTAATTGAAATTAACTCGATGTATAGGTAAGGTACTGCGGCAAAAATCTCAATACAATAAACTAGCGGCCCGTCCCGGCTTCGCACGGGTGGACGTCTAATCTTTTCTAGCAATAAATATAGCCTATGTTACTCAGGGTGAATGCAGCTTTCTAATGGTGAAAGAATTTTTTAAATCGGCCCAGTACTTTTTGAGCCTATTCATTACAAACATACAAAAATAGGTACAAATCTTTCCTCTTTATAATATTATATTAGTGTAGATGTAGATAAAATACTCTATCCATTTGCTACTTTACGTTACGATTCACAAGGATCTCTGCGGTTCAATGAAGTCTGAAACTTCGAAACGATCATGATCATCCCCTAATGAGGATTCTAGGATACTTTCCCATCCTATAGGCTACCTTATATACGTAGGTATAGATTTATGTATCAAGTCTATTTGTTATACGGCCATGCGACCAAAGTCATGCATGCATTGCATGCATGCTAAGTATTATTATATTTTATACAAAACAGGAAAATTAAGAAACAAACCTGATTAGGATCCTAGGTAATAAATGTATACTTACTTACTTATTATTTAATAAATATGATTTTACTAACTACTTACTTTTAAGTACAGTTTCAGGAAGGAAACTCGTATGAATAGTGAAGAAAATTTTATTGAATATTTTATCAAATATTACTACGAGTAACTACCTACCTACGAGTACCTACGTAAGTAGGTCGAATTGTAAATCCGAGATAGGTAGGTACCTAACGCGTGCAAAGTTCTGTAATGTTTCCTGAAACTACGCAGGGCACACCCGCACATTCGAACTTCGCAATTGCGTGAATGTTTTCGTTCAAATGTCAACTCTATTACATTATTTATTTTATTTTATTTTAACGCTTTATTGTACACACGGAAATATACATGAAAACAACATAATAGACAATTACAAAGGGCGAGCTTATCTCTAAAGAGATTTCTTCCAGCAAACCCGAGACAGAGAGAAAGCATAGAAGTGAGGCAGGCATAGTGTGCACATTTAACTAATAAAACAGAATTTAAGACTAATAAATACATAACATTATATAAAGATACAGGTAAATGTATACTTACATACAAATATATACGGTATGATAAATAAATAAATATACTAGTTTATTGAAGAGAGAGATAGTGATCTTTGACTTGTTTTTTAAATGTAGCAATTGTTTGAAGTGCGGACCGAAACAGTGGCGATATATCGAACGTCGAAAGTCCGGGTACAAGGCCAGTGCATGACTGTGCACCCAGATAAAAAAAATGTACCTACTACCTAATCTAATAATTAATTCAAGAGATTCGAGCCACCCATATTGAACTAAGTACAGTCAAAGAAAAAATATACTTACTTACCTACTCTAAGAGTGCCGCGGTGTCGTCACAATATTATGTATGACTAATATTTTACCTAGAACAACAATTTAATGTATTCTAATGAACCAACGACTCACTTTACCAATAAATTGTAGAACGGACAACTAAGTCAATAATAAAGTGTTTCGACTCATAATCTCGACAAAACAATTTATTAGTTCACTATAAATAGATTTCCTTTTTTAGACTTTAAGTATTGTATTAGCCGTCTAGCTTTTACCCGCGACTTCGTCCGCATGGATATTGCACCCCTTTAGGGGTATTCGTAGTGCACCCCTATCTACATGCTGCTCTGTAGTACCTATATTAATATCAAATTTTATGTTTTTTTTTATTACTGATGTGTTTGCTCTTGACCTCAATCCAGTCCTCAGGACGAAGATGGGGTCGAAGATGTAGCGAGCTTACCCAGAAGATACGTACGTACACTCACGTACGTACTTCACTCGTACTTTAAAGGAATTCGGGTTGTAAGTGCACGGAAATACTGACTGACGTAGGCAAGGCAAGGCTCCTTGGCTGTGCGCATTATAAAAGATTCAGAAAGGCGCTTGGTGCGGATATGTGGGATGTCAACCAAGAAGGGGTGATATCCCACGGTGCGTCTGGAAGTCCTATAGTAGAAAGGGGAAGTGGGATGATTTTATGTTTCCATCTTCAGCAGTTTAGGCTGTAGTCTGTCAGTCAATCACTTTAATATGCATTAAATTTAACAACCTGAATACACTCTTACAGGACCGGTCGTTGTGGCGATCCTTGGGGGAGGCCTATGTCCAACAGTGGACTTCCATCGGCGGAGATGATGATGATACGACTCTTACCATATGAGGGTAGGCCTCTGCCTCAGCTGTTACTTGCTGATCATGATGACGATTCTTGTAGTATATCATATCAGAGATATGGTTCACTTCGGGTGATATCTGATATGGTATCATAGGCCAGTCACCCAAAACGACAGAGGAACGCATACGTCATATTATTTTGCTTAATTCTCACTTCCGAAGCGAAGTGGGAGGTTTGTTTAAATACCACAGAGTATATTCAAGGTCATCTGACATCACGCATGCGACTGCATCTGTATTGCGACGACATTTTTGAGAATATTGTGTAAACCTGCGCGGGCGTCGACGTGGGCCGCACCGCACTCCGCTTTTATGGCTAAAAAATTTCTGTAAATTCCTTTATTTTATTTGACTCGCAATGGAGACATTCGGCAATAATGTCTCGGTTGTTATGTGGACGAATATGGAATTAAATCCTCAGATTACAGGACAATTGCTTTTGATTTCGACATGTCATTATGCGGGTCCGGTTTCAGTAGACCCACGTCTCTGCATTACTTATCCGTGTTATTCGAAAGTAGAGGAGAAAACAGCAGATGACATAACATCATTCTAATAGACATAAAGATGATAAAGACGTCTATTAGAATGATGATGATGATAAACCCAAAAATTGCACTTGGACAGAATGATACTTGGACCAAATTGCACTTTGACAGAAAGGAAGTTTAATTGTTTTTCACGGTTGGACAAAATAAGACTTGAACTACTTTGGTACCGTAACCAGAGAGATACCCTGTGCTCTTTTGACATGGGCTTGTATGAGCACCTGAGACCCGACTTTATTTAGTTGTGCGTGGGATATACTTTTATTTTTGCACTGCAGAACATTATTTTCGAGGATCTTCGTTGAATAAACTGATTTTTTTCCTTTTTTTTGTATGATTATCATATTCTGCTATGGCGTCATGAAGAGAAAGTCACATTTGACCTGCGGATTTATAAAGTAAGGTACCTAAATATAGACAGACTTTCAAAGTCTTTCAAATAATTTTACGTCATAAAGAATTGAAATATTTTTAAAAATCATGTAAGAACGTGGAAACTAATCTTTATCAAGTGATCGAGTGACGTTATCATATCAATATCAGACGACAACTTAACTGTGCTAACCAACTTGTTAACTATCGTGTCAACGTGAACTTTGAAAAATCCCTTTGAGATCTAACCTTGATGTGTTTTGGTACTCTGTAAAGAACCTTGACAGATTAGAGGATCATGAATAGGTTAATACTGACACATAGATATTATAAACTCACGACAATAATCCCTTTTGTTGTGGTCAGAAGCATTTGCTACAACTACCAACTGTCTTGCATGCAGTTGTGACTAGGCTCACTTTTGGCATATTGAACGTAGCCTTACTAACTTCAATATTATTGAAGGTTTGATTGATTGTTTGTTGGTAACTTATACCTACTAATAGATAATCACTATCTTGAAGTGATCAAAACATTGCTCTGCTCTCCTTTTTTATGCTTGATACTTGAAAGAGTCACTTTTCGTACCTATGCTTAGGGTTTCACCGTTTCAGGTTGGAATTATGAAAATATAAAGTGGTGAGGTGGCTAGACTTTCGTCAAAAAACATCAAAAGAAACCATCTTTCTTATTCCCCCACGGTAATAATAATAATATTGTCTGTACCTGTGTCAATAAGTAGGTATGACTTTTTACACGTTCGTTATGCTAAACGAAGTGTTGAAAGTAGTTTAAACAATATTTTGTACACCTTTAAATGCAATTAACTCATACTCGTACTTATTCATGTTTTGGTGTAAAATAAATAATATTTGATTGATTGATTGATTGATTGACTTACACGGGCAACACTGGCCTATGACAAAATGTATACAAAACATTGAATTGCATCAAATACACATCAAATAAATAAACGCCATGTTTTATACAATTAGTAGCGTAATAAATATCTGAGAAACGTGTAGTATTTCTTATGTACAGGATGTTGTATTTACTGCAATTATTATACCTTGGGTATATTACTACCAAAAATCTTTTATACTTACAAGATCTTTGGTAAAGTACCGAATGGACTACATAACATGCATGGTAACTTTAAGACCACTGACCAAATTTTCAGAGTAGGTACAGGGTGTAACAAAACACCCTAGTAATACTTAAGGGGGTGCTTCAGACCATCAATCTGAACAACTTTCACTACGCAGCCAACGTCGAGAAAAAAAAAAATTGCCATCCCGGGGAGCATGGGTCACAGTGGATAGTGGGTCACAGTGGATAAATCATCATAGCTGCGTATGTATAGCATGCATACAAGTGTGCGTCCGTGCGGTTGTCGTTCTAACGCCCCTCCCCGCGACCGAACTATTCGCGATCTTCGTTTCGCAGCAGAAGTCAGGGCGCGGCGCATCGGTCAACAAGTAAGCCACAAAGTAATTTTTTACGTGTTTTTGTAAAACGTATTGCCGTTCCGTGTGCTAAGATTTTGCTGGTTTTGATAATTTTTCTTAGACTATAGTTAACATAGAGGTATTTTTTTATTATAAGTAATTAGTTTATTAAACAAATAAAAAATGTGCTGGAATTTTTCAAAAACAAAATCTATTGGTGGGGAACACTGGATCGTTTTGAATTGGGGTACAGTGGATCTCGATCCACTGTACCCCCGTGTCAGTAATAATTTTTATAATAAACTTTCTTTGTAGGTAAAATGCCACGAGACAGAAAGAGGAAGACCAATATTTGTCAACACACCAAAGAATAAATGCGGGGGCTGCGATTTATTAAAAATATCTGAAGGGCAAAAAATATAATCTGTTGCTAAATTAATGAATACTAAGGAATGAATAAAAATTGATTTGAATTAAATTATATTAGTAATAAAGAGTTCCTAATTAAGTTACATTATAGTTTATAAACAGTGCAAAAGGCGATTTTGATACTACAGGCTGTAAGAAAAAGTAGCATAGCATTATCTAGTGTACCCCGTACGATCCATTGTTACCCATACATGGGTCACAGTGGATACTTAAATAAATAAAAACATGAATTATATCATAACCAAATCTTTGTAAAGCTGTTTTTGTTATGCCGTTTAAAACTTCAATATTATCTTTTATGAATTTTTTAAAGCACTGACCAATTTAGAAAGGAAAAACTTAAGTCACAGCGCTTTAAAAAAAAAGGATTCATTGTGACCCACGTGCCCTATCCAGTGTACCCCGTACGATCCATTGTAACCCAACACCTGTATCCAGTGTTACCCATACATGGGTAACACTGGATACTTCGACATACATACAAAAAACATGAATTATTTCATAACCAAGTCTTTGTAAAGCTGTTTTTTGTTATGCAGTTTCAAACTTCAATATATCTTCTAAGATTTTTTTAAAACACTGACCAATTTACGATGGAAAAAGTGAAGTTACAGCGCTTTAAAAAAAAGCGATCCACTGTGACCCACGCTCCCCTACATTTGAGTCGACATGGTAATGCAGTTTTTTATGAAAGAACGGATTTTTTTTTCGCGATTTCGATGTTGGCTCCATAGTTAAAGTTGTTCAGTTTGATGGTCTGACTGAAACAGCCCCTTAAGTATTACTAGGGTGTTTTGTTACACCCTGTATAATGGCCGGCAAACATCTTGAGCAAGACCGAATAAAATTTGTAGGCGAAATACTATCACCCCCGCCCATTTTTCAAGTGGTTTGTCCTGGGTTATCCTGATAACCCAAAATTTGCTGTGCTGTCAAATACCAGTAATCTTAAAACATGGCGATTTCAATCCTAATTACGCATTGCCAGCCTCTATACAAACTACAATTCTGACAGAAGCAAGTCTCTTGCGTCTACTAAAGATAAATTTTACTATGCTATAGTCGACTGTAGCGCCCCCATATCAGGTTTATTGTGTTTTTCATTCTTTAAAAATCCCCCATTCTGTTCAGACAGCACCCTGTACAGTACAGTTTGTTAACAAGTAGCGAATAAGTGAAGTTTTTCTGTGACTCACTGGCTCGCTGCTGCTAGTGATCAGCCACGGATAACGTTAAGATGTTTGTTTGTTTGTGCTAATGTAATGATACCTGTCTGTTTTGTACTCCTAAACACTGTTTCACATTGACTTGGTTGACTTGGCCAAAATATACTTTACTAGTATATTGATAATACGTCATCATCTCAGCTGATTAACGGCCACTGCTGGCAAAGGTAATAGGATAAACAATCTGAAATAAATAATTTGAATTTAATGGCATAGTGGTGCTTCCTATCATAGAGGAAGGTGTAGAGAATAGAGGCGGAAGGCTGACCCTACCACCATATTATACTATTCGATATATACTATTCGATATTCGATGTTATTTTTAACTATGATGCTATGTTTAAGTTGGCAACATTTTCACTTTCCAAAATTGTTTAGTAAACTATCTGTAAATTCGTAACTCAAATTTATGTTATGCCAAACACCTAAGTATTTTTTCATAGAAATTGTAAAAAATAGTTTTTGGGACCTCCGAGTCTGGTATCTGTTTACTAGTTTTAGATATATTGTTTTTATTAAGACTGTTTGTGTCCAAAATTGAAAAATAAAATAAAATAAAATAAAATATATCGCGACCGTTTCGGTCCGAACTTCATTGTAATAGAGTTGAAATTGGAACGAAAACGTAAACGCAATTGCGAGGTTCGAATGTCCGGGCTTCGGATCCGGGTAGACGCCCTAGAAGAAAGAGAGTCGTGCTTCGTATCTGAAGCTCTTATACTTTAAATACTACCAAAACAAGATATATGATAAAATATCAAACATATCAACCATTGATAAAATTACGCTTACTCCATGATATCAACTTAGGTACAAAAGGGTCCAATCGCTAAAAGCCATTTCTTCCACAGAAACACTATTGTGTCGTGATCCATCGTCAGGCGACAGTAGGTAGAGGTAGATGAGTCTCCATGATGTTCTCCTTCAATGCTTAAGTCCATTAAAGTTATATGCAATGAGAAGTCCTAAGGACCCTATGGAGTTCAAGTCCAAGAGGCGATGTCGTATTTCCCCGATCACTATAATATTATCATCTGAAGTTAATAACTAAGGAAGTACCAACCTAAGTATTTAAGAAATAAGAGTCGCTGAGAATGGTCAATGGTATCGATGCTATCTCGATGAATGATCGGCAAAATAAGTACTGAATAGCCCCTCCGCATTGGGCCCTCGCAACCAGAAGGTTGCATTATCTACTCAAAAACTTAAGTTTTCCCTCAGCCGTAAAGTTCCATTATGACCTAACCTTTATGTGCCGCAGCGGGCGACGGGCGCCAGGCTAGACCAGCGTGTAGTGTGAGAAAAATGTCTAACCCTCACCTAGATCGACTCACCGAGTGGAGGCGCAGGCGCCTCGCTGGGCGCTTCATGTGCCTTTATACAGGGTGTGCTACTTAGATGCGTTAGCGTTTAAGTTTACAACAAGAAAGACAGTTTTTTTTCGCTATTTAGATGTTAACTTCATAGTGAAAGTTGTTCAGTTTGACCGTACTTTAATATGTAGGTAACGCATTTAAAATTACACCCTGTATAAAGTGTAGGTATTTCAGGATGTTGTTCAGTGTTAGCCATGTTATTTTTATGACATCTTATTTCATTACTTACCAAGGTCTACAGCGTCTACTTTGGTACATTCTCCTTTAGGAAATTTAGGGTTTCAAGATGGGTAGAAATCTATAGAATATCTTCTAAATCACTTAGGTATCTCATTGTGGGGGCTGGCAAGCCAGCAACATTTCGACCCAATGGGATCTTTTGTGTTGACCCCTAGACATTTATTTTCTTCACCCTTCAAAGGTGATAAAAGTGGCCGAAATCAAATAGGAGTATGATACCTACCTGAAAGAAAACTGTAATCTCCCGGTTTTGGATATCCATCTCCAAGGAGGCACATGCGTTTAGCCGCCCAGACATCGCAGTTAGACAGGATAATGTTCTATGGTTTCCTCCTCTCCGCATGCTCAGCAGCTGGGTGTCTAGGGTGAGCATCATCGTGCCTGTGGCGTAGTGCCCGGTGAGGGCTCCGAGGCAACCTTAGTGTTACTTAAGCCATTCGCCGTCAACATGGCAATTGTTTAAGGAACAACATGCCCCAGTTTTCTCCAAGCCCTGTCATCAATAGGGCAGGTTGAGTAACAACAATTCCCACGCCCACAATACAGCCAGATTTCTATTTCTGAAGCCTTACATACTGTCAAGTGTCAAGCGAATAACCATTAAGACCAATATTATGGTCATGTGCTCATTTTTGTGACCGTTTATAAAGAAATACAATATCTATTGATCGTGAGCTTTTGCACGAGACGTGTCATGAACAACCGACTTATTTTTGTTATTAATATCGTATGTGATAATCTTAGTGGTTATTTCTTAAGGTTGGTTATGGCGTGGAATGTTGCGATGTGAGGGTAAATAGGGTTTGTCAAATTAGAGGGATTGTCCACCTGCAACTAGTCTTTATTAGGAACAGAACGTGTTATTGGGAAAGAGGGTCATTTATCTATCTATATCGAGGTATGACTAATTTCACGTATTATATTTCTTTTTGAAAACAATGAAGTCAAGTTAGTAGTTGGCTAGTAGTGATTAACCTATGGTCATTCGTAGCCTTAAAAATAGGTAAAATAATTTCACGGCTTTACTTTTTGGAATGCGGATGGTCAGAATCTCCACTTAAGAGGTGCATTTTAATGCATGAATTGTTTTGATGAAATAAATGAGTTTATCTATCTACCATTTAAGGATCAAAAATTTTGTTCGCTTTCACCCAAACTTTACTTGCGATACCCAGTTAAGAGGTAAATGAAGCTGTGATCAAGACAAAATGTTTCTAAAATAATCATTTATTTGCTAACTGTGTAGGTAGACTAAGCTGACTCAATCAGTGATGCCATAGGATCTCGGTAGCCAGTTATCCCTAATATGGCAATAATTGGCCAGTTCAGTTCATGCTTCAAAACGAAATGTCAAAATAGATATATTTTGGAGCTTGCCCAGAACGTGAATGCTAGGAAGAGCGAAAGGGGCGGTCATCCCACTTCTGACCGCGCGTCAGAAGTGGGATGACGTGGAGAAAATGGTACAAAATTTTGTATGAAAAGCAGCATTTTCAAGGCTGCAACTAATAAGGGTGTGAAATTAAATGTGTTACCATACTTTAGGGGTTGCTTCAGACCATCAAACTGAACAGCTTTTACTATACTGGACCAAAATACTCATACGCATCGCAAAAACAATCTGCTGTTGCCTAGGCATTTTCTATAAGTAATTTGTTGGCTCCATAGTGAAAGTTTTTCAGTCTGAGGGCATGAAGTACCCCCTAAAGTTGGTTCCTACCTCTATTTATTTTACACCCTGAATATATACGCATGATTTTCATGCGCGGGCGATGCTAAGCTCTCTCGCTGGGAAATTGCTAGTGTGAAAGGAGTTCTAAATCAATCCATGTCCATCACACTTTACTGAACGCTAATTTTTATACACAGACATTTCGATTCATAATTATGTAGGTCGGTATATTTTGGTCCTTCGAGACAGATCTCCAACTAACATAGCAATACAATTTTGTTTGCGACAGGTAAAATCGTGACCAGCATCGAAAAACTGACCTTAAACAGGTCGAAGGTAGGTCTAAAATTCAAATGAATGCCCATAACAAAACCTTTCAACTAGGGCATAAATCATTACTCATTTGGGTCCATGCATTGAGTCCTAACTCACTTCGTTCTCGCATGTGAATGATGCAGATTTCCCATATAGAGGGATTGAATCGACCTCACAAACACAACTTTAATTATTCACCTCACAAACGTGGTACTCAACGAATTTTGCTCTTACTGCGTCAAATATAGAGTCTTGTATGGAGATGTGCAGGTGAAGAATTAACGTGGTCTTCTTTGACTGCACCCTGTCTTATGTAAGATATTGCTTACATTAAATTTAACGATTGATTTAAATTACAGTTCGAATTTAAACTTTAAAATGAAGCCTTTAGAAGTGAGAACTGGTGATTGGACAAGTCTAAATTGCAATTTGTTGATAGTTTTTTTATAGTATGGATTCAATTCGAGAGCCTATTTGTTTGGTGTTGGTTTTTTATAACAGTTTGATGTGTTAATTTACCTTGTTTTTTAAACAAGTTGTCATGAAAAAATAAGCGATCGGTTATGTGGTAGAGATTGCTATAATGATAACAACGTCCTTTAATGTTTAGGTAGGTATACTAGGTAGAGAGATAGATCAAATACCTATTTTCTTTGCAATTTATTTTCGTTTCGCTTCCCACACACTCCATAGAGAAAGTTGTTCAGTTTGATGGTGATCATCCCCTTAAAATAGTTTCAACTTATTTTGTTGGGCCTTATACCTTACCTTTACTTGTCAAAAAATGGAATATTACTTATAAAAATATAATAATAAAAAATTTCTGTGTTTTACCCGACTGCGCCAGAAGGAGGGTTATGTTTTTCGAGCGTATGTATTTTCACTTTTCTATCTACAGGGTGTAAAAAAACACCCTCATGAAACTGAACAACTTTCGCCATCGAGCCAACTTCGAAATCGCGAAAAAAGAATCCGCTCTTTCATACAAAACTGCAGTACCGTCTCGACTCAAATGTATGGGATGGGATTTCGACATTGGCTCCATAGTGAAAGTTGTTCAGATTGATGGTCTGAAGCACCCCCTTAAGTATTACTAGGGTGTTTGGTCACAACCCTGTTGTTCCTGCAGTGGGGTTTTATAGTATATATTTTTTTATTATTTAATCGATTTGGAATCGAGTCCATAATGAGATGGAAAAATGGAAATTCATGTTTTTTTGAATGTGTAATAGGTAAACATTTGACCCCAATCTCACCTGATGATGAGTGATGATGAGGCCGAAGATGTAGCATGCTTACTTAAAAGATGCCTATTCACTCTTGCCTTAAAGAGTGTTATTACTTACATCTTAATTACTTAAAGTTAGTAGGTTGGTACGAGTAGGTATGTATGTTATAAAAAATCTCAAGGTAATTTTTGTTCCATCTGACTTCATTCATGAGTTCGTTCACAGGAACCAGACTGGAAATCTACTTTGTTAAAAAAACAAAATGCCAGTCTCCGGTCATTGAAGAAAATCCTGGTGTTTGCTCTAATTGGACATTAGATGAAGGCCTTCAACTGAAACAAAGTGCATTTACTGCTTACACATAAGCCGTAGCACCTTTATCTCCAAGAAATAGGTCTGAAAATGCTATAAAAATCATTAGAGACGGTAATTATAAAAGTATCTTGGTTGAATTTAAAAAATCTTCGCAAGAAACCGACGGTCAGTCACTTAGGGGCTTTATTGGTGATATATCATATTTACTCGGCTTTTAATGACGTTTGAGTACATAATTCATTTCTATTGAGATGTTTTTTGTTTAATTAAGAGGTGTGTCTGACGTTATTAACAGTGTTACTTAGGTAAAAGTAACTAATAGACAGGGTCCTTCTTAAATGCTGACGTTTGAGGATGATCAGACCGTCAAACTACAAACTGAACAACTTTCTCTATGGGTATACTCTTATACAACGTGTTAATGAATTAACGCAAAACTAGAAATCAGTTTGTTCAGAATAGAGAGGAGAATCGAATTATCATGGTTTCGACATAGGTAATTTTTTTTTTTTTTTTTTTTTTGTAAAATTTTAAATTTACTGAACCCGATGCGATGACAACCCACCGCACGGGCACACTCACCCTACTTACTACCAAAATAAGATTATTAAAATGTATTCATGAGTTCGTTAGAGCTTTCATTTATTGCTGAAATGATAATCAAGAAATCATTTTTGCCTCAAAACTTAAAATGTGAATAACTTAAAATTTTAAGTGTATCAAAATAATGAAATTATTGTTTCAGTCGAATTATTTTGTTATACCTAAATTAGTAGGAGTGTATGAGGTTTTGCGTTAATTCATTAACACGTTGTATATTCCGTGTCTTGGGACAGAGAAAAAAAAACTTTTTCATAGAAAACTGCAAACATAGGGTAGGTTGGGTGGGTACTCGACCCGAATTAATTAATGTATGGGGCTAAGAGCAAGGATCTCCTTTATTCTTAATAAAATAAAGGAGATTTTTGCTCTTAGGTATGGGGCATGGGGCCACCAGATTTTCTTATTTTCGCCATTTCAATGTTGGTTCCATTGAGAATGTTGTTCAGTTTCATGTTCTGATCATCCCCTCCATCCGTCAGCATAGGTACAAAGAAGGACCCCAATATACTTACCCCACCCCTATTTTTAGGGTTCCGTACCCAAAGGGTTAAAACGGGACCCTATTACTAAGCCTACGTTGTCCGTCCGTCCGTCCGTCTGTCCTACTCGTACCTATGTAGGGCTGTAACTTTTAAACCGTAATAGCTAGATGGTTGAAAATTTCTCAGATTATGCGATATTACGGCGGATTTGTTAACAAATAATAAAAATGTCAACAAGTTAAAAATTAAGGGGGGTTCTCAACAAGAAACTAGTTTTTATCAACGTTTTTTCTTCACGCTCTATCGTAAAAACGGTAATACATACAAGCGTCAAACTTAGTGTGATTATAGAGCAAACTCTACAGAATAACAACAAATAGTAAAAACCGGCCAAGTGTGAGTCGGTCTCGCGCTAAAGGTCCCGGACAAAAAAAGTTATTTTTCTAAGTTAATAATGTTGTGTTCTGTGGTGGTGTGGTACGGAACCCTCAGTGCGCGAGTAGCCCGACTCGCACTTGACGGGTTTTATGTAATTCTCTCCCAAAGTAACTACGGATCAGCCGATCGATTTTCTATGGGAGGTTAAATTTTTTTTATTGTTTTTCGACCCTTGGGAAAAATTTTGTTTCATTAACAGAATACAACCTTAAATTTTGTTTAGTAAGTAATTAAAAAATAATGTTGTGTACATGAGGAGAGATACCTAATTACTTATAGGTAGGTAAGGTACCTACTTAGTTATTCTTTATTTGATGGCTATAGCCTAGTTGACGTGCTTTGACTACTTATGTCTGTGTATTAGGGGGTCGCGTGTTCGAATCCTGCAAATATTTGTGTGATTTAAGTAGGTAGGTAAATAAAATTGCAAGGCGCAAGGCGATTAATAAATTTCAATTCGTTTAATCGATAATTCTTGGAATTTAACCTATTTTAGTAACTCTAAACCTACTAAAGAACATTCACATACATTTCAAAGACAATAAATTGCTGTCCCAATTAAATAATTGGTTCGACAATTTGATACGAATCTAATAAAACAGAGAAATACGAGTTGGGTCGATTTTGTACTGCAACACAGTGTTATACAGGGTGTACAATAAAATGGGACAGCTACTCAAAGGGGTGCTTCAGACCATCAAACTGAACAACTTTCTCTATGGGACCAATATCGAAATCGCGAAAAAAAAATCCGCTCTCCCATACAAAACTGCAAACATAAGTCGACTAAAATGTATGGGACAGCAGATTTTTTTTTCGCGATTTCGATATTTGTCCCATAGAGAAAGTTGTTCAGTTTGATGGTCTGAAGCACCCCTTTAAGTAGCTGTCCCATTTTATTGTACACCCTGTATTATTACGAGCTTTTACCCGCGACTTCGTCCGCATAAATTATATACCAGATTTTAAGTCAGATGATAAGCTATCAAACAAAAAAAGTTTCAACAAAATCGGTTCAGTAGTTTTTGCGTGATACTCGAACAAACAAACACCCAAACAAACAAACAAACAAACAGACAGAAAAAAATCCAAAAATTGGTGATTTGGAATCAGGGACATCTAAAAATCATATCGTAATCTTTTTTTTGTAAATATCTTCAATGTACAGACACACTTCTGTTACAGTTTTATAATAGTTTAGATTAGATACATTTTAGTCGAGTCGGTACTGCAGTTTTGTATGGGACAGCAGATTTTTTTTATTTTTTCTCGATGTTGGCTCCATAGTGAAAGTTGTTCAGTTTGATGGTCTAAAGCACCCCCTTAAGTATTACTAGGGTGTTTTGTTACACCCTGTAAGTATAGTGCTTCAGTCAGACCATCAAACTGTGGTTTCACTGTGGGACCAACATTGAATGTAGGTAATTTAATTAGGTAACTATTCAATAGATATCTAGTGAAGACTTGAAGATGCAGCCGAATGTGTCAACCCAAGAACTCAAAATTTCGATGCAATTTTTAGAGAAAATCCGGCAACGCAATCTTGCAATGATCAAATTAACCAACTCAAATTAAAACATTGCTAATTGCCCTTTAAAAGGACAAGAAATCGTGCCTCTGATTCGGAACAGGTTTAAACAGTAAAGTAAAGGATGGTACGTCGCGCCGTAATCATTGGAAATAAAACGAGGCCCATTCATTTCTCGCGAACTGGCTCTCTGACCTCAGGGTGCATGAATCATTCGACCTGATACATCGAAAGCCTCCGTTCAACATGAAAACTGTGGAGTTAAGACTGTTTTTCAATCTTTATGCTTGGTTTTAGGTGTTGAACTGGGTACTCACGACATTAAAATGTTTAGGCACGTGCTAAACACTTCATGCAAACGGCTTGCACTGACAATAAGAGCATAGCACAATATTAGACTAGGTACCTACGCATTGAGCGTTTTTCTTTTCTTTTTTAAATTTAGTTTCTAAAAAACTCGACAGATGACATGCTTATCGCTCCATAGAGACGTAGGCGAGATCCTGTCAAAATCATGTCAAGACTGTGCCTGACTTTTTTTTAAAGGCCAAGAGATCGAGCCCATACAACCCTTAGACGTAAACAGTTTCATATTTTCGTTTAAATTTATTCGTAAATAATGAAATATTCAATCAAAAGATGCGTTGGCATCTTTTTGATCATCTTCTCCCTCTTTATTATTTTAAAGAAACACTTTTTAAAATGTTGACATTTATTCGCACAGACCGTAACGCCATCTATCGATCCTCTAGAAAACTAAAAGAAAAACGCTCATTCACAAAATAAGCTATAACCATATATACTATTAACTATTCTGTGCTATAACACACCTATAAACGCTAAAGACAAAGTAGCGCTAAAGTATTAATAGGCATTTTCTGGGAGAGGATGCGAACCTCTTTACAGGTTTATTGTAATATTTGTACGGATTATTGTGATATCCACTACTCATGGATGTAGCATGCACTCGTCTTGTTGTCCTTCGTTGATGAAAGTGGGAAGATGGAGACAGGTCACGTAGCTCCTGAGCAAACTAGCTGACCCCAACAGCACAAATGTCTACAAGATGTCTAATAGATATCTACAAAATATCTAAGTGTCTACAAAATATCTAATAGATATCTAGTAGATATTCTGTGCTGTGTGGGGAGAAGTTTAGCTGATAGAACTCCGTCAGACATGCGACCAATAGCCGATGTTCCAGGGCCTCTACCCGCACATTCGAACTTCGCAATTACGTGAACCTTTTCGTTCCAATGTCAACTCTATTACGATGAAGTGCGGACCGAAACATTGGCAATATATGGGAGTTTACTCATGTGCTCTTGGCTCGACGTTCAACCGAATTCAATGCTTGTGTTTTGCAGAGCCGTCCCAGAGGTGACTCCAATTCTTTTGGCTTCGGCAGAAGAAGCGGGACGGACATTTAGCACAGACATCCGTGCACCGCGTCTGTCCCGTACCTTTGCCTTATGACTTCTGTTCTGTGTATGTTTCACGCCTTATGGAGTCTTGGGCTTTAGCTGGTCGTCACAGTGATCGCACCAACAACCACTGGCGCCAGACAGTTACACCACAGATTTCATCTGCGCGCGTTATTTTGGCTGGAACAATACGTGACTGCCGTTTTCGGAAGCACTTTTGTATACTTTATTTGGCTTATTTTCTACTAAAAAAGGTTAATTGTTTTGGTAGTGTCTCTATTGTTGTTAAAATAAACATTTATTCACTTGGTTGTGTTTTGTTTACGGACAGCAGGAAAAATGATTCGATAAATTATGTTTGCTAAGCATTTAAAGAAATCAAACTACGATGGTGATGTTAAATACCGATGTACTTACCTACCTACATACAACACATGCACGGCCATAATCGCTTTCGGGGTGGTCAGAAACATTGCTACAACTAACGCTGTCATGCAGTTGTAACGAAAATTACCTATAGGTACTTACAGTTACAGGGCCCTTCTTAATATGCTGACACTTTTTTAAGGGGATGATCAGACCATTAAATTGAATAATTTTCTCTATGGCACTGACATCGAAATCGCTAAAAAAAATCCGCTCTGCCATACAAAACTGCAAGCCTACTCGAGGCAAATGTATGGGACAAAAGATATTTTTTTCGCGATTTCGATGTTGGTCCCTTAAAGAAAGGTAGTAGGTATTATAGTATTTTGTGGTTGTTCAGTTTGATGGTCTGATCATCCCCTTAAAAAAGTGTCAGCATATTAAGAAGGATAGTATAGGACCTACCTAAATACCACCCTATACTTACTCTTACCTACCTACTATTTTGGTCAAAAATGTTTAGTACAGTACAGAGTAGGTAAGTACCTAGCTGGTTACCTATAGTAAGTAAGTACAATTTTATTATATCTAGGTTAGTAAGTAGGTAGGTACCTATTAATCTGTGGTACCTATAGGATAGGTAGGTTGATATTACTTATCCTTTTCTTTGTAAATACAAAAGGATCCCGTTTACAATTTTTAAGAGGTCAGTCATGGGCTCATGTCCCAGTAGACATTTCTTGCTGGCTTTAATTAGATACAATACCAGCTCCTTTATTTAAAAAAAATCGTATACCCCAAGCACACTGATAGGAATGTCACCCTGCTTGGGGCTTGGGCCCTGCGCATTCGACAAAGAAGCGAAGTTTCACAAAGATAAAATAAATTGCAAAACCTCAAAATTAATTGTGATACACCCCGACACAAACAATTTACGCCTAAAGCTCTTAACATCTTGTGTTACTACCATTTTAGGATCTTGCTGACCGGTTGTACCTTATAGGGAACGAATTTTGGCTTTCGAAAACACTTTGCAAGAGGTCGAGCCCCTCGCATAAAGTTGATAAGTAAGAAGAGACGCTTGTATTCATTTACATATTATATGTAATCTGCGCTTGGGCCGAAGTGAGGGTTCTGAAATGTTAGCCTCGATTTTGATGTCATAACCATTTAAACCAATTTCATTTTTGATAGGTCTGCATAATCTTTAGGCTTATCAGAAATCACAAGAAGGTGGATGGAATCATGATAAGAGAAGAGAAAAACCAATGAATCAATTTGCGCGCGCCTCGTTGCGTATAGCCGTAGAAGCAAAGAAACTATTAGGTAGGTACACAGGGTGTAAATTACAGCCTAGCAAGTACTGAAACGGTGAACTCAGGACATCAAACTTAACAACTTTCACTAGGTATGGAGCCTACCTCAGGAAACGCGAAAAAAAATCAGCTGTCCCATACGTTTTAATCGGGTTGACAGCAGTTTTGTATGGGACAGCTGATTTTTTGTCGCGTTTCCTGAGGTAGGCTCCATTGTGAAGTTTGATGGTCTGAGTTCACCATTTCAGTATTTGCTAGGCTGTCACTTACACCCTGGATAGGTACGGGTAGAGGTGTGAATTTCGAATATGACATTCATGTCATGCATGATGTACTTACGGGTTCGAATCCGCACATAAGTATGAAATATGATGATGTATCCTAGATAAGAATTAAGTTTTTCTTGATACCGTAACTGACTGCATACTTATGGAGGTGCTACTTGGGAATGTTCCTCCATTGAAAAGGGAAGATCTTCCACCAGGCTATGTGTGAAGCCTGGGGACCGGCCGTGGTCCAACAGTTCTTAGTTGGACCTTGTATACGACGTGTTAATGAATTAGCGCAAAACCTCATACACCCCAACTGATTTATAACAAAATAATTAGATTGCAACAATAATTTCATTATTTGGATAGTTAAAATTTAAAGTTATTCGCATTTTAAGTTTTGAGGCAAAAATGATTTGTTATCATTTCAGCACTGAAAGAAAGCGCTAACGTAATCATGGATACATTTTTATAATCTTGTTTTGAAGTAGGGTGAGTGTGCCCGTGCGGTGGGTTGTCATCGGGTTTAGTAAATTTTAAATTTTTGCAAAAAAATTATTTAATATTTTGAAAAAAATTACCTATGTTGAAACCATGATCATTCGATTCTGCTCTCGATTCTAAACAAACTACTTTCTAGTTTTGCGTTAATTCATTAACACGTTGTATATATCGAATCTCTGTGATTATTTCTCTTGCGCGATTTATGTCTCGCATTCGATTGTGAACCTTATGTGTAGTAGGTTACGAGTTACGTATTTTCGACGAATGTTGTCTTTGTATGGAGCATATTTCCGTGAGCGACGGTATCGCCATCTGTTGGCATCTTTGCTATAATTTGTGGGTGCTGGACATCTGTAGTAGTTCCCACATACTCAAACGGTGAAGGAAGACATCATCATCATCATCAGCCTATAAACGACGTCCCACTGCATCGCACAGGCCTACCCTCAGGGAGGGTGTATGGGCATTAGTCCACCACGGGTGCCCAATGCTGATTGGTAGACTTCACATACACATCAGAATTTCTTCTTCAGTGTATGCAGGTTTCCTCACGATGTTTTCCTTCACTCACCGTTTGAGAGCAGTCGGTATTTCGTACATAAGTTAGAAAAATTCATTGGTAACATGGCATGTTGGTCATCAACATGGTGTCTAAATAATTATGGTACCTACCTATAAGGGTACCTACCTACTACCTAAACTGTGTGCAAAAGCCCTTGTTACGGGCCTGCAGCCGAGTTTCAGCATGACCTGTTCCAAAAGCAGAGATAAAGGAGTCATTCACCCGACCACATCCCACATCCTTCTCCTCAAAATACACAGGACAAAAACACGTTTTCCTTTTTAACCGACTTCAAAAAAGGAGGAGGTTTCTCAATTCGACCGTATATTTTTCGATATACCTACAATACTGCATAAATTAGTATTCTCCTACCTACGTAAAATACTTTTAACGAAGTAATAAAATTATTGTACTTCTTCTTATGGTGTGGGCAGCAAACGCACAGAGTGATCAAACAGTTACATTACTTTAAGTTAAGGGATTGATTGTACCCATAGAGTAAGAAGAGATGGCATATCGGCTTGTTTCTATAGAAAATGTTGTCGCCAACAAAGGGGGTGAAAAACGGGTGAGGGGAGGGTTAACATTTAAAATACGCTACTTCCCGCTAGATGTGTATGATATGACGTCAGGCCCAGTTGAGTATCTGTGCACAGTTCGATACAACATCTCTACCCCAGGGGAGCGCGTTATTTTCTCTATGATTGTACCCATGATACTGAACAACATTCCTTGAGAAACCTACAGAAAATTCGCAAAAAATGTTTATGAAAAGTCGACTTTTTTTCATTTACGTTTCTTAGCGAAAGTTGATCAGTATCATGGGTACGGTCACCCCTTAAGGCTGCCTGTCCATTGACGCGAGCTGGCTGTGCGAGCTGTGTAGCTGTGTAAATATTAACCAATCAGAGATCCGACCGAGATCGGCCGAGCTCCTGAAGTGCGATTTTTGAAAATCATACGAGCGACTTGGCAGTAGCAAGATGCATAATCTCCATAGTAATTTTGACATTTTCTACTGCCAAGTCGCTCGTATGATTTTCAAAAATCGCACTTCTGATTGGTTAATATGGGTTAATATGGATTGGTTAGTATTGGTTAATCGGACACAGCTACACAGCTTGCACAGCAATATTATGATTAGGTATGATTATTATGTATTATTGTAGGTACTAAGTAGATAAGTAACTAAGTAGTCATAGTCATATAAGGTCAGGTGGGGTAAGGGGGACACCGGGGGAAGAGGGACTAGGGACCATAACTAGTAAAACAAAGCGTATAGCACTATGAGCTTTCCGTCGATAAAAAAGAAGGCGAATTAGTTTGAACGGTTTTCAATAGACGTGTCGCTACGTTACTCAGAAGCCGCCAAAAATTAAGAAACGTCTGACAGTTGTGAATTCGACTAGCACAAAGTTGTCACGTAATTTTGCAAACCAATAATTTCTTGAAAAAAAGAGTGCTGGAATTAATTTCAATGTAAAAATACACGGAGAAAACTGTAAGTATTAGTTTATATTTGTCATTTTAGATTAAAAACAACTAATAACACAAGTTTCTTTCGCTTGTAAATTCTAACCTCCAAAAACATTAGCTGGGGTAAGAGGCTCACTATTGACGGGGAAAGAGGAACATATGTTTCTCTCCCCCCGTGTCAGGAGAGACAAACATTTTGAAAATAGTCTATAATTATAGATGGTCAAAATGAAAAGAACTGACTGACACATTCATACATTTTTTAATGTTCTGTATGTATAATATTTTCACATATTTTTATAAAAGCCTTAGTGCTATTTTTGAAGTCTTTTTAGAAGAATTAAAAGACTGATTCGCAATATTGATCTTGTTACATAGTGCCATTGTTATTTTCTGTAAGACAGTTTAATCCTATTATCTAATTATTACTGTTTGTATGGAGATTAAATAAATATATAAACACTTCCCCCACTTTTTTTTTAGTTTGTCACCCCTGACCGAACCTGTATGTTCCTCTTACCCCAAATTGATTTATTCTTCTTTTTCATTCAAAATTATACCTTATTCCAACGATAGTATGATTGACGGAAGCAGTTCAACCTAGAAATTAACGAACATTTAGCAACGAATATTTGAATTCAAACTCCATTTTTTAACCGACTTCAAAAAAGGAGGAGGTTTCTCAGTTCGACCGTATATATTTTTTTTTTTTTTTTTATGTGTGTTCGCGGATAACTTCGTCGTTTATGAACCGATTTTGATGATTCTTTTTTTGTTGGAAAGGAGATGTCCCGAGGGTGGTACCATGATAAGGAAACCAGGATCTGATGATGGCATCCCAGAGAAATCGAGGGGAACCTTCGAAAATCGTAGTGCCGACTAGTGCGTTTGTTAATTTAATGCACTCCTATTAAATCGAACTAATGAATTCACCACTGAAAATTGTGAAATAAACAAAATTTTAACAAAAAATTAAAACCGCCTTCAAAAAAACTAAAAAGTTAAAAAATAATATTGCAGCCTATGACTTTCTCGTTCGCATCATAAGAACATTAATTTGTTTTATAGAAGTCGGTGTCAAGCCAAGCCAAAAAATGCAAGCCCTGTCGCGAATCGTACCGGCTTGACAGCGACTTCAATAAAACAAATTAATGTTCTTATGATGCGAACGAGAAAGTCATAGGCTGCAATATTATTTTTTAACTTTTTAGTTTTTTTGAAGGCGGTTTTAATTTTTTGTTAATATGAAATACAATGACTGTCCCTCTTACCCCATGTGAGGGGGAAGAGGAACGTTTATGCTATCTGGACATTTACGCAAATATCTTTGTAAGAAATGTTATTAGCGTAATGAAACTTAGCCCTCGGGAAGCTAATACATAAAGGCAAGTTTTGTGTATTTCAAAGATCTTGTAAAACTTTAGCTGCTCTTCCTAGCAATCAAAACATTTTACTAAAAATAAAGTATGTTCCTCTTACCCCACCTGACCTTAATTTATTGCAACCATGGGTTTAGAATAGAATAGAATAGAATTTCTTTATTTGTCTTATAAAACACATTACAAAAACAATTATATTAAACAGTCAGTAGGTCTGTACTAAAAACTACTACTAGTTTAAAAGATGGTGTACATACCTAATATTGATTCCAGTACCTACACATGGCACTACTGCTAGGGCACTGCAAAACTTAAATCTAGAATTAGAATTAAAATTGAATTAGAATTAAAATTATTTCATTACATTATAATTTGTTAATAAATGCCTATTTAATTGAATTTATACTTTCAAAAACTTAAATCTAGAATTAAAATTATTTCATATAAGTATTATAATTTATTAATCATGGCTATATCGAATTGAATTGAATTGCCAGAGAGTTTTGTTTTAGATTTTGGGGGTTCAATGTCCATACCTACATTAATTTATGTTTCGTTTCGTATACTAAAGTCATTTGCTTCGAGTTGGCCGCTCCCTCCCTTCCCGCTTCACCGTACGGCACCCCTAAGAGACCCTATTAAACGCAATTTTATAACCTTTAGCAATGCAACCACGTACGGCACGTCTGTCCCGATCACTAATATCGCTTTTAATTTTAAATTTTTATTTGCTTGTTAATTATTTTTTGTCGACGGGACCATTTAATGTGCCTGTGACGAAATTTTGTAACGGTCATCGACGGCCAACTCCAGACAAACGGGTAGTACTATCAGTTTAAAATAACAATGTGCATGACCTTGAAGGGCCGTTGGATAACTTCACTCGGTTGACAAAGGAATGTAGACTCTATGCAAAGGAAACAATCATTTGAATGACTCGAGTGAAGTTCGTGTGATTGAGTGACGTCACATTTGCGAGCGAGGTCATGCACATTGTTATTTTAAACTGATAGTAATTATATTATTTATTTTTAAATTCTCAATCGGGATAGTAGATATTTAGTTGGCTTTCTTGTCTATTCAGGGAGGGTGTAGGTATTTTAATGCGTTACATATTGAACAGACTGCTTCAGACCATCAAACTGAACAACTTTCGATATGGAGCCAAAGTGGAGCCAAACATCGAAATCCCGAAAAGAAAATCTGCTGTTCCATAGAAAATGTCAATGGCGCTGATTTTTTTTTCATGATTTCAAAGTTGGTCCCATGATAAAAGTTGTTCAGTCTGATGGATTGAAGCACTTCATAACATAAAGTATGTAAAGCATTTGTTAACACCCTGTATATCAACTGCATTTACCATATATCTACCTACCTTAGGCACTAGTAGTTACCTTAGGCCTGGTTCAAGGAGACGATGCACTTCACGCGTCACTTCACGCGTCACTTCACGCGGCGCGGCCTGCCGGAAAAACAAACATATGAAGATGTATGAGAGCGTTCACGGAGAAGCGTTTTTGCATGCTTTTGTTTGATTTGAGGCGTCGCATGTGGCGGCAGCCGCGACAGGTGACGCGGCGGCTGACGCGGCAGCTGACGCGGCGGCTGATGCGGCAGCTGACGCGGCGGGTGCAGCGGCGGGCAACACGGCTATAGTTGTAAACGGGCGGTTTTAAACCGGTTTAAAATGAAACGGGCGGTTTAAAACGAATTCCTACGGATAAGACCAAGTAGCTTATAATAAAGACTGACAGGATGCAAAAAAAGCTGCGGTAGCCGCGGCGGGCGACGCGGCGGGTGTAGCCGCGGCTGCCGCGGCGCGTGTAGCGGCAGCTGCCGCGGACGGAACCATGAACGGAGAATACGCTTGAAGTGCCGCGTGACGTGCCGCGTGAAGTGTCGCGTGAAGTGCATCGTCTCCTTGAACGAGGCCTTAGTATTACCCAGTGAATTCTCTATGGTATTACCTACCTATTATTAACATATTGATAGGGCGCATGAAATTACTCCATTTATAATTTATTGCCTATTTAATGTACCCTACTCGTACTGAGCACACACTGAGCATAATATTGTTACGGCCGCTGTCAAACGTCAAACGTAAAGAAGGCTCATGACTATATTCCCTGAGGGGTACTAGATATATTCTGAAACCTCAGAACATCCACGTTTCACTAGCTATTAGTAGTGACGGGGAGTGAACCCGTTGCCACTTATAATAGACACTGGGTACAATAATACATGCATAGATTTATATATTACTAGCGTTATATATGTCTTTGAATACATGCCTCGAAATTCAAGCACGCATGTTTTCCTTCATCTTCGTTCTTCATCCTTTTTTTCGTTCTTCCTTTTCGAAAAGCCAGTGGTGACCTAACTATTAGGTACCTATTTACATAATTATAAAAATTATACCTTTAGTAGGTTTAACTCTCTTCAGGGAATATATTTAGTCGTGGGCATTATGATAAGAAAAGGACCTGCCTCCGGAGTATGGCGGCGTGATCATGACGTGAACGCTATCACGCCTTCGCTCTCTTTCTATTTGCGTAAAGAGATAAAAGGTGTGAATATAGCCAAAGATATAGCCTTATCTCGCGCATCGTATTACGAAATCTGAAGATATAATAAAATACCTACAAGATTGCATATTGTATAGGTAGGTATTGTTTCTCCAACTCCATCCATGGTATGGTAAACCAGTGCTTGCGGCTTAGATCAAGCTTGCGTGTGGCTTGCGGTGACCAAAAGTGAGATTTTTGAAAATCATACGAGCGAATTGGCAGTAGAAAGATGCATATCTCCATAGTAATTTTGACATTTTCTACTGCCAAGTCGCTCGTATGATTTTCAAAAATCGCACTTCAGACCAGACAACCAAGGATCTCAATGAGCTGGAGTGCCAGACGTGGACTAAGATGGCACAGGAAGTACGGAAGTAGCATGTTGTCGGAGGCCAAGACCCACTTCACAGAATATAGTTTTTTGATCACGAAGAGAAAAGTAGGTATAAACCACTGAAACTACGAAACGAAAACTATGAAACGAATGTTCCCCTGCCAACGTCACTTCAAGTTCCGTTTTATTTGCTTTGAAAATAATACAGTGAAAAGTCATGAACGAGTTAGCTGACAACAGAGATGATGAGATTGAGATTGAGACTACGGATTGAGAATTTGCTGTTTACTTACATATTTCTCTTAACACAAATAGCTTTATAAATAAACAGCTACAAGAACGAACTGTCAAAATTCACCTTATCGCTCGCGCTCACTCGCGCTCGCTCGGTCAATATTGAAATTACCTGGATTAATTTATTATCGCAGGAATCATAAAATATTTAAACAATTGCTGCATCAAAATGAGGTGACGTGGTTTATTACAAACAGTTGATTACCTATACATTCCATATAAAGACGTACTTTTACAGTCACAATGGCCGGTGCCCCAGTTAAATTGGGATCAATTTTGTCGTTCTGTATAGTCCTTTATGCTGTATATTTTCGTAAAAATGATATTGGTGACGAGAGACTGTCTCCTGTGAAAGAACATCTGCTGTTTTTGGAGAGTGAAAACAAAGTTGGTGAAGGTTTAATGCAGCCGAAGGTAGCGGTGGGGTATGGGGCCTGCCACGACCTTTTTGTGAATGCAACGACATTGTTGGACCACAGGGAGCTGAAAGGCGCTCCGGAGCACTTCAATGAGATATCTTCAAAGGACGAGTTTCTTAAAAGCTTCGCATATTTCTTTAAACATGGAGCAGCGGCTGAGTAAGTGCAATTTTTATTTTCGAAATCCCTTTGTTCATAGTTTGGGTTGGGTTTATTATACTGCGGCAAGGTGGGCGGGGGGGGGGGGGGGGGGGGGTTAGGAGTGATCCCCCATCCCTTCCCCCAAAGAGGAACCCCCCGTTTTTAAGAAGGGGAGGGAGAGAGCCAGGTTTGACAGCCAGCCACAATTATGGTGGGGGCAAGCCCAGCAAAGCCCATATATGTATAGCCTAAAGTAGGGCCAATTTAATAGGCCACATTTGACATTTGTCAGTTTGAGCTTCATAGTGAGGTGCCCTGCTTAAGAAGACTGATTCGATTCAGACTTCAATCATAAATGTGAATTGTATTCAGTTATTATGAAAAGGTACTTATACAACGTGTTAATGAATTAGCGCAAAACCTCATACACCCCAACTGATTTATAACAAAGTAATTAGATTGAAACAATAATTTCATTATTTTGATAGCTCAAATTTAAAGTTATTCGCATTTTAAGTTTTGAGGCAAAAATGATTTGTTATCATTTCAGCAATGAATGAAAGCGCTAACATGCTTATGGATACATTTTAATAATCTTGTTTTGATAGTATGTAGGGTGAGCGTGCCCGTGCGGTGGGTTGATATCGGGTTCAGTAAATTTTAAAGGTCAACTGCCGCTCTCCCTTGGAAAAATACCTTAAAATGTATAGAAGTTTTGACTGAAGTAAAATGTGTCATAAATTATGAGGTTTTATAAAAACGACTCAAATAGTATCATTTATTTTTATTTAACGAGTTATTTAATAATTTATTATTAATAAATTATAAAAAAGCAGCAACCCCAACATGACTGTCAATGTTGTTTAGTAGGAGGTGTTGCAAGCACAATGTTTTTTTTAATATAAAAATGATAAAAGCTAATAAATCATTATAAAATAAACTAATGCCTGCAATTAGTTTCTAGTGTTCCATAGTCCATAATAAAAATAGAAGGACGGTTATACATTTTTGGGTATTATGTGTCAGGGTGCGGACTCTCAGATATCGGTTTTGGTAACAATCGGTCCAGAAACTAAAAAGTTTCAAGATAGTGGCCAATTTTCTCAAATCTGAAATCAGATTCATGTTAAGAGATCGCAGAAACCCCTAGATATCCATTTTGGACGCAGTCGGTTGAAAAACAAAAAAGTTCAAGATGGCGGCCACTTTTCTCAAATCTGACATCGGATTCGTGTTAAGAGATCTCAGGAACCCCTAGATATCGATTTTGGAAGCAATCGGTTGAAAAACAAAAATGTTCGATAAATTAGGTATGTAAGTAGGTATCTTATTTTGATCCTTAAACGATTTGTTTACGATAGAAAATAATAATGGGCCAGGGATTCGACTGATGATTTCTAAAATAAAATTACAGTACCTATTAAAAAGAAATTGAAGTCTGAATCGAATCACTCACTTTTTAAGCAGGTCACCTCACTATGAAGCTGAAACTGAAGTGCGATTTTTGAAAATCATACGAGCGACTTGGCAGTAGAAAGATGCATAATCTCCATAGTCATTTTGACATTTTCTACTGCCAAGTCGCTCGTATGATTTTCAAAAATCGCACTCGCACAAATGTCAAATGTGGCCTATTAAATTGGCCTTACTTTAAGATATAAAATTTTTAGTTTTCTCCAAAATGTTTGATTAGATAAATTGTAATAATAAAAATCCCACTTTTTTTTGTATGAAAGCCACATACTTCTTTAATTTTAAAAACGGGGTGTCCTCAAGCCCAAACATAGGAAGAGGGGTAGGGGGTCGTCCTTCCCAACCCCACCCCCCCTCTCCCTCCTAAATTCCTTTCAGACTTTTCAGAAACTTTGCGACAGCAACTAACTTTCTTCTCTAGCATAGCATATTCAGCATGGCAAGCATCCTACAACCACGATAAAGCAAAAAAAACATCACACACACACTCTTGCATTCAGAAAATAACAAAGATCGACATCTCAATTTTTGTCTTTTTTTAGGGGTGGCATGCTACACCTACTGGATGGAATGACTTGACAAATAAACCTAACCTAAGCTAACCTTTCAAAAACACTGAATTAGAAACCTAGTCCCTTACTTGCCTCATACAACACTCACATAAATAAATAGGATTGTTCATTCTACACATATAATTTGATTTATAAAATTCTCTCGTTTTACAGGCGATTTATGTCAAACAGCAAACTGTACGATGATTTAATAGAGCAAGCATTAAAGCAGTCAGACTCAAGATGGTCCATCGGAGGGAATGCTCCGCTCATGGCCAAAAGATTCTTCATGGAAGGCTGGAAAGTTCTTCTCGCAGCTAAAATGAGTGACAAACTGAAAACGTACATTCCTCGAAACATTCAAATAGTAGGCGTAGAAGAAAACGAAGAAGTGAAAGATGACATACACATGATTTTAGAGTACAAAACTAATGAAATGTTCGGTGTGTACAAAGCACCGAGAGCAAATAGATACATAATGCACAACGATGAAAATAATCCACTGTTAAGTTCCTTAGAAAAGTTTGGAGAATATTTACCGAATTTTAGACCAAACTTACTAGTCATTAGCGGTCTGCAGATGATGGACAATTACCCGTTCAAGAAAGACGGAAGAGGTGAGTGAGATTGTGATATTAGAAATGTCTACCTAAGGGAACGTACCCATACTACGTGACCCGTTTAGGGGGGAGGGGGGTCTTCAAAATACCACGCTTGGTGGTTACGAGGGGGGGTTAGGTTTTCGTCACGTAGTCAATATCCTCTAGGGAAATCTCGCACTTTTTCGAGTATTTGTGGTCAACCAGCCTTCGATCTGTTGTCTTGGCTTCGCACCATTGAACGAACTACCTATACTACCGCCTTTATATGCGCTAATAAGGACGAAACATGAGCCAAATATTTTTTTTTTACTTTATGTTTGCAAAAAATGATTTAAAGCCGAAATAGTGGCCTCGATTCGGAGTGTACCACGACTTAACTAAACTAAATTTATTCCTGTCACTTTCTAAAATAAGATTAAGAAAAGAGACAGAAAACCAACAGCTGACTTTAGTGCTGTCAAAGTGACGTTAAATGCGCAAAATAAGATGCCATCATAATGTACGCCATCTTATTTAAAGCGTTTTTGGGCGTTTAACGTCACTTTGACAGCACTAAAGTCAGCTGTTGGTTTTCTGTCTCTTTTCTTAATCTTATTTTAGAAAGTGACAGGAATAAATTTAGTTAAGTTGTGGTACACTCCGAATCGAGGCCAATGAATTACTATGTGAAAACTAGGAGGGTAGGGAAGGGGGGGGGGGGGGGGGGGTCTTGGCATATACTACGGATGGTCACCGAGAGGGGGGGAGGGGGGTAAAGAATTGTGAAAAATGGGTCTCGTAGTATGGGTAGGTTCCCTAAGTAGCTTAGATTTAGCTATAAAAGGATACTGGTATTAAATTATGATGTAATAAATTATGCTGAACAACTTCGTGCTAAATGTTAATTTATACCTTTTTGGGGAATAGGTTGGGTTGTATTATTTTAGTTTATCACCAAAAGAAGGCTACTTTGCAGACAGGCAAATATTGGAAAATGATTAGATATTGATCAACAGTTTTTATGTATGTTTGTGTTTATGCTATAAGACATTTCTAAGAACATAAACACACTCTGATGAAACAATTATTTATTGTTTTTTTTTTCGTTTTACATACAAATATTTTGAAAAGAGACCATGCCATAGCAGTCAGAATCCTGTTATAATATTTAAATAATTATAGTCTGCATATTTAAATAATGCTGTCTAATAGATTTTAAAGTATTAAACCAACATCATTCCCAAACTACTAATCATATAATAAATTACTTGCTCCTTAATCACCACCTATTAAAAACCTGATGTGTGTAGAAAGCCATAATTGACTGAATTATTTGTGTTTCAGACTTAAGAGCAGACAGACTGGATTTAGTTAAAGAACAAATTTTGTCCCAATCAACTGACACGCTGGCACATTTTGAAATGGCTAGCTATGTAGACTTAGAATTAGTCCAACATCTGACGACAAGAGTTTTACCTTATGTCGACTCAGTCGGCATGAACGAACAAGAATTATCAAATTTATATAATGTCCTTGAATATGGACAAGTCTCCGTCGTAGCCGACTCCAACCCAAGAGTTGCTACAGCATTAGACCAAATGCGTAAAACATTCCAACTTATAAGAAGCAAGAACACCAAATTTGGCAGCAAAAGAAAGTTAACACGAATCCATGTTCACACTTTAGCATACCAAGCTATTTTGACCGTCAAAAACTCAAATTGGAAGAGAACCGAAGCAGCTACCGCTAAAGCTTCTCTGACGGCACATAGATACGTGTGTAATAGTAAAAATATTGCTTTAGATAAGTCAAAGTTGTTGCTGGATGACAGCTTTTCTACGACTACAGATAATGACAATACGAGCAGAGTGTTCTTTGAGCCGACAAAGCCAGTGGCATGCTGGGATGAAGACGTAGACGGGGTGAAGGTAGACATCTGTGTAGCACCCGTTCTTATTTGTACGGAGGCACAGCTGACCGCCGGGGCCGGAGATAACATCTCTGCAGCTGGTTTAGTACTGCAAGTGGAGAAGTGAATCTAAGTCATTTTTAAAATATTTAACTTGAACAAATTCTGGTTTGTTATCAAATATTTTATCGTTCCTCTTCATTCCATTTACAATAATATTTTGAGTTACGTTTTTATGGTAATTTTAAGTTTTTCATGCATTTTATAGTAAATCATAATAATGAGGAATTGACTGAATATTGAACAATTTGACTTTGTACTTATTTTTATCTGTACAGCTTCTATTTCTCTGGTGCGATGTAAAAATGTATTTATTTTCCATTATATTATTTAGTTTGGATTAGAATGGTATAAAATTGACGATTATGTTTAATGTTTGTACAATACCAGAAAACGTTGAATTAGTAGTGACATTGTGGTGATCAAATAAAATAATTTATTTCATGAAAGTGATTTTATTTGGAAACATGCTACCTACATAACAATTTATTTACAAAACATGACACACTTCAATACAAACCTAACTGCTTAATTAATAATTACAATCATAAGATAAATAATAAAGCTAGCGATTACAACTAATGTAATGGGAGAGTAATTGTTTTGTAAAAGCAAAATCAACAGTCCTGTCTCAATCTCTTCAGTCTTTAGTGACTAACTTAAAAAATAGGTACTATAAAGGGGTACTAAATGGGCAATATTTTTCTGCATGTAGCCACATGGCTACAACATTGCGAGCAACAAAAGTCGGACTATGCAATATCACAGTAATGTAATAATTGCATACAGCCAATCATGTTAGGTATGGCAGATTGGCAGATGTTTTGATAGAAGATGCTGAGCGATCAATATTGGGCAATATTGCCCAAGCTAGTTCTATTGTTTCACCCACTCTCTCTTGTTATGGTATAGTGTTTCCTTTTCTATGCGACATGAAGTTTGTGACTCCATGATTAAATGCTATATTCTGTGCTTTGATGGGCAATATTGCCTAGATATACAACACTAGTTTTTAATTACTAACACAACTTTAACCCGTTGAGCCCCGGTCGAGCCGTACAGTTCGAAAAAGTAGTTATTTAGTTTCATTGTCTGAATACAATCTTAACTAAAGTTATGTTACTAAATAGTAATTAACTAGTGGTGTATATTGCCAAACTATATTATAGCCGGGCTATAATTGACAATATTTCGACCCATAGATGAAGAAATTTTCGCTTGCGCTTAGAGACGGAATATCAGTGTAACCAGGTATAAGATAGCGATAGTCATAAAATCCTATACAATTTATACGAAGTGACATTTATAAGTCAGGTGGCCGTAGTACAAAAAAGACCGATAAAGACAGCAATAAGGTAGCGATCTCCTTTTTTAACACTTTCACTGCTGACGACCTACGTCGTAGGTCGGCGACAAATGTGCCGCAGTGCTGAAGAACCCACGTAACGAGTCAGTTTAATTGAATTTCGCCTGTGCTCATGACCTACCGCGCGAGTCACCGACAACCTTACGCCTGCACAGGTGACCCACGAGACAAGTCAGTTTATCATTTCACTGTTACGACTGTGCGCACGACCTACGAGGGGTGTCAAGTGCTATTGCTCATGGCCTACAGCGTGAGTCACCCAAACCTTACGCCTGTGCAGGTGCCACGAGGTGAGCCGCATTGGTCTTTTTACGTTACGACTGTGCGCACAACCTATGAGGGGCGTCAGTTTTAGCACTGCGCGAGGATCACGATTTTGAACTTAGCAGCGAAAGTGTTAACTGGAGCAAATTTGCTAAGTGTATCTCTTATTGAATGAATGTGACAAGACACATGTTTCCTTCTAGTACTGTCTCAGCCACATATTGCAGAAAAAGTTGTCCCTTAAAAAAATAGGTTATTCATTGTCCTCAAATCTAATCTTTTTATTCTGTGGCTGCCCCATTGCTCTGTATGGGTCATAAAGTCCGCTTCTGACAAACCGTTTCGCAGCTTCAATGTCAACCGTTGGCCTCTTCTCGCGGTCTTTTACTTCCTGCCACTTCCTCATCGTCGCCCTTATTCGTTGTAGCTCATCTTTTATCGGATGTTGGTTCGGATCGATGCCTTGTATTCGCAAATGAGTCCATTCTAAAGAGTTGAGTGTGAACGCTAGGAATAAATCTAGTTCGATTTGCGCGGGGAGGGGCAGCTTGTCGTACTGATCTTTTAGCGGAAGCAGCTGGTCCAACACTTTCTGAACTTCTTTCAGATTCTCGTTGAGATTCTCACAGTTGTTTACGAAATCTTTGTCCT
This sequence comes from Agonopterix subpropinquella, assembly GCA_922987775.1. Classification (NCBI taxonomy): domain Eukaryota; kingdom Metazoa; phylum Arthropoda; class Insecta; order Lepidoptera; family Depressariidae; genus Agonopterix; species Agonopterix subpropinquella. The sequence goes on along the minus strand of OV277694.1, from coordinate 20,345,557 downwards.
TTGAGAGTTCGCCGTATTCAATGTTCGAAACCATTTTGTTTACGTAGTTACTGTTTATAACGGATAGGTACCCGATCGGCAGTGTTAAATTACAGATTTCTTTATTATATTTTCGAATAATAAAAACGAATCGAGAATATCACGTTTCCTTTCCTAACCTTGAAATTTAGTTTTTTTTTTTGACATAAAATTGAATGAATGAATGTCATTATTTATGAATGAAAAAAATGTCGGGCGTTGTTGGTGCCTGTTCGTTTCATCGATGTGATCCTTCCTCTGAAGGTCTGAGTATAATACACGGCGAAACCAAAATAAGCTGGCCGCGTGTAGGTAGGGTAATAAATGACTAATGTATACTTTGTATAACGTCGCGCGGCCAGCTTATATTGGTTTTGCGTAGCTTGATGTGTCGTTCTGAGTTTTCAGAAAATTTTAAGAAGGAGCGTGTAGACGGACCGTTATGCACAGTGTATAATATAGTGGTGAAGCTCAGGCAGGCCAATCAATTCTTACTGATCTGTGAGGCCAATCGTGCGGGGGCCGGGAGGAGTGCGTCCCGGCCCACGCTGCCTGCGCGCGTACCGTAACATCGAATTGAGTTAGGGTACGCCCGTCCCCCGCACGCCACGCGGGCATAGACCCAACGCGGCCACAAAGCGCACCCACTTTAAGGCCGAGATTCAGAGACGTTTTTTAAGTCTTAGTTCGAACTCCCGTATGTGAAAATCCATACATTCTTCCCCTACATAGTTAAGGCCTAATTATATATTATTGTACCATGGGTATAATAATATGTAAAAGTCTATAGTTGAAAGCTGGTTAAAACTTAAAAGTTGTTAAGTTTGATAGGAATGCTTATCCTTACCTATACTCTAGTAATAGATACTCTTTCTTATATTGTGCCTGTACCTCCAGGATTCTGCATGGGTAGCACATGCCATGATGCCATCGTGATACAACGCTATGCTGGATTCTCTAAGCCTCCAGATAAATCTCACTAAGAATTTATTGTTTTATGCCTTGCCTCCTTTTACCGTTAAGTTTTATACTAGCGTCCTTATCACAATAATTATATTTGTGTTTTCTTGCATTTAGTTCGTGGAATGTTTAGAACCTATAAACGTATTTTATAAAATAAAACCGGTCAAGTGCGAGTCGGGCTACTCGCGCACCGAGGGTTCCGTACCACACCATCACAGAACACAACATTATTAACTTAGAAAAAAAAACTTATTTTGTCCGGGACCTTTAGCGCAAGACCGACTCACACTCCGCCGGGTTTTTAGTATTTGTTGTTATTCTGTAGAGTTTGCTCTATAGGTAATCAAACTAAGTTTGACGTTTGTATGTATTACCGTTTTTACGATAGAGCGTGAAGAAAAAACGTTGATAAAAACTAGTTTCTTGTTGAGAACCCCCTTAATTTTTATTATTTGTTAACAAATCCGCCGTAAGCATAATCTGAGAAAATTTCAACTGTCTAGCTGGTACGGTTCAAAAGTTACAGCCCTAAATAGGTAGGACAGACGGACGGACGGACAACGTAGGCTTAGTAATAGGGTCCCGTTTTCACCCTTTGGGTTCCGACCCAAAAAAGGCTTTTTGGAATTCGACCTTATGTCCATGAACAAGAGTTCAACTATGGGTAGGTTGATCTGTCGCCGTGACCTAGCACTTTTTCACTATCGACAAATCTTTAATATTGTGTGATGAGGGCGCCACTGACCGGTAAAAAGAACTAAACAACCAACAATTAATTGGACAATCATTTATTTCGATGAAACACGATAAAAGTTTTGTTATGGAGTTATTTAATGTAGGAACAAGCCCCGCAAGTTGATATTGCGATTGGCGGCCATCTTGGTGACGTAGTCGACGTGCACCGTCAGTACCGTTCGCAAGGTCAGCCCGAGCTTACGATAGAGTGTTTTGCGACGGATGACGTCACGCAGCTGTTATTGTGACAAGGTTCCATCGCAATATCAATTTGCGGGGCTTGTACTACAACATTATTGTAATCTAGTTTTCATAAATTGTTCAATACATTTAGTGATACATTACAGTGCTATATCTATAGAATTGTTAAAATTAATTGAAAAGGCTGTATCAATCGTCCAAGTATTCGAAAGGTTCTGGTGGCTCGGGCTCCTTTTCTTCCTCTGCCTTTGGACCAAATGCGGCGACTGGCTCAACCAAAACCTGTTCTATATCTCCCGAATGATTCAACATGACAATCCCTCCAATAGTAACATCCTTCAAGGGCGTAAACCCTGATCCCTCAACAACGGTGATGCCTTTAAGCTGTTGTCGCATAACTCGGGCTGGATTGCTCAAAATTTCAAAGTTGGGCTCCGGTTCTTTCTTTTCTTTAGTTTCTTTCTCCTCTCCTTCTTTCTCCTCTTTCTTGCCGTCCTTGGAACCGGCGGCGTCCTTGTCAGATTTCCCGTGAACGGTTATATTGGGGTTGGGAGACTTAGATGGTTTCTTCTCTTCCTCGTCGACTTCCATCTTGGAGGCAGAGGATGACGTGCCACTGCCCGAGGTGCTGAGCTCAGCGCCGTGCGCCCGCCTACGGGCCCGCGCCGCCGCGATACTCAAGACGGCAGTAGTGACCCTCTCCCTTTCCTCACGTTTCTTTTCTTCCAAAGGAGCTGGATATGCGTACAAGGATGGCTTAGCATTAGACTTGATATCCAACAGCGGCATTTTCAAGTCTGAATTCAAAGCGATCAGGCAAGTCGGCGTGAAAGCTAGAGACAGGCAGTGTGCAAGAGGGAACCAGTACCAGTACTGCGTAAACACCAACATGCCGACGACAGCCAACATGTTCATGTGGCCAGTCCTGTTTTGAAGAGATACGGTCATGTTGCGACCGCCGGCGTCAATGATACCTTGCGCCAATATAGCACCAAACTTGGCCATAACATCCTCGTGTTTGTTCGAGATCACCTGAGCGTAAAGTTGGCGGAAATAGGTGACTTTCGGGCATAGAGTTTCGGTTTGCTGGATAAGAATCATGGCAGACGCGATCAGGGCTCCTTGCCTCACAAAGTTGACAGGGTCGAATTTGACCATGGGTTCTAATAGGCCGATAGCCTCGCGGTTTCCAGTGCCGGCGCAAGCGATTCCAAGTGCCATGGCAGCTCCATATCGCACATGAGGGTTGTATGACTCGGCCAGCAGAGATACGACGGAGGGGCATTGCTCCGGAGTCCTGAAGAGTAGGAACCCGAGGGCAGTGACAGCCGCGCGACGGACGTCGTCATTGACGTCGGATACGGCGACGTGGAGCAGGGTGCGGATAGAGTCGTTATTACCGGTGCCGCAGTACGCCGTCGCGATAGTGTAGCATCCGGCACGTCGCAATAATGGATCCTTGTCTCTCAATAATTGCTGAACAAGTGCATCGGCTTCTTCAAGCCTTCCGTACATGGTGAAGGAGATACCGACGGCCAAGCCTCGCAGGATCTTCTCGTGTTGGGTCTCCTGAGCGTATGCAACCATATCTTCGATGGCCGCTGCGTGTCTCGACCCCAACATTACCATACCCATGGCTATACCGGCAGCTTCACCAGTGACCGCATCATCTTGGTACAGATTAAACTTGAGTTGCTCATAGACGTCTTGTCTGTGTGTGCCCATGGCGGCCAATCCAAGGCCAAGGCAGCCTCCGTGGCGCACCATCTCATTCTGAGCATCTTTTAATTGAGTTAAAAGATAGTCAATGATATTTGCGCCGTGGTTGGCATGGATAAGACCTAGGGCATAAAGGCCACCACCTTCAGAGTATCCTGATGATGGTCCCGTTTCTTTCGGCAAATAAGACTGCATGAGAGCTAAGGATTCATTCTCGTGACCTCTATGTATGACACCAAGCGATGCTGTTACTGTCAACTTGGCCCAATTGGTTGCCCTCGCCAACCATTCCAGATTATCTCTCAAAAACTGGTCACTCGTTGTCCCTGCATGCATGAAAGCATTCGCTATAACTGTTGCAGTATGACAGATGGAAACTCTAATGGCATCTTTAGTATTCTTCAGGACGAGCATGTCAGCATGATTGGACCTAATTAAAAATTGTAATTGTAGTGCTATTGAAACATCACCTCCCAGTATTGATATTAACTTCTCTACTCTCTTCTGGTGTTCTTTCTCCTCATCATTGAGACTGTCGATATCCCTTTCTGGTTTTTTAGGTTCCTCAGCTGGGGCCTGGTCGACTTCCATGGCTGTTTCAGGAAAGGGTCCTCCTTGGGGCTGCGGTTTGCCACCAAGTGCGCTAGGAATAGGTGCTGTACTCCGCAGTGCTTGTAAAACTCTGCCTAAGAACTGTTGCGTAGCAGAGTCATACAAATCAAATCCTATTTGGTACGCCATAAGGACAGATTCTTGCGGTCCACTGGTCAGTTTGTCGAGAATTTCTGCCACGGAGAGCGGATCTTCAAGGAAAATGAGGCACTGGCACATGTTGACGTAGTCTGGGATGTTGAGGCCTCGGTAGAGACCCACGAGGGATCTGAGAACTGTGCTGCGGAATCCTTTGTTCTGGAGAAGACTCATCGCAACTTGAAACGCATACTGGAGCATGCCTGGAAATTGAAAACAACGGTGTTGTAAGTAAACAGACTTATAGTATAAGAGATAAGTGTACTTTTTGCAACCATCAGCAGCAAGGCTGATTCATTTTTTATGGGGTGTAGAGCATCTCTGTGATGGGGATGGACCAGGTCTGCCTGCATAACTCCATTCGGTTTAGGAGTTACTGATGATTAAAGCTCTGTAAAAAATTAACGATCAGTTGCACGGCTGATCATATGATATTATTGTAGTATGCACTGTAGCTATGTGAACAATACAAAAACTGTCAATTTCTGTCAATCGGTTTAGGAGATACAGCCAGTCAAAGTTCCGACCTTTGAACGGCTGTATCTCCTAAACCGACTGATGAACCATGTCAGTTTTTGTACTGTTCACATAGCTACAGTGCATACTACAATATTATAAGATCAGCCGTGCAGCCGACCCTTAATCATCAGTAACTCCTAAACCGACTGGAGTTATGCAGGCAGACCTGGTCCATCCCCATCACAGAGATGCTCTACACCCCATAAACAATAAATCAGCCTTGCTGCTGATGGTTGCAAAAAGTACACTTATCTCTCGGAATATTATAAATGCTGTGTCATGTTGAGCAGTGGAGTTATAGTGGTCAAAATTTTGTTGGACCACAGCCACACTAACAAAATCTGTCTGTAGTCAAATCAAAATAATTTTATTTCGGACGCAGATCATAGATTGTTAATATATACTTAAATAATAATAATAAATAAATAAAAAAAAAAAATTCTTTAATAAAAATTCTTTATTTGAGCACAATTTAGTGGTATACAAATGATTGAGTCCTTGACTCCCAAAGTCGGAAAACCGTGTATTGGGAGACAAAACCGTGTATTGGGAGACAATATCTTGGACATTGTCACACAAATTATCTAGTCACATTTAAAGTACCAGAATCTAGTCTGGACTTGTATTATGATGACTAGACAACGATATAGAATACAACTCGGTTGAACGCAGAGCCAGGAGGCTCATTGGCGATAGTAAGCTGGTGGAGGACAAGCTTCATAGCCTAGCCCACCGCCGCAGAGTGGCCTGCTTGTCGGTCTTCTACAGATTGTACTTCGGTGAGTGTGCCCAAGAGCTACATGAGCTCATCCCACCTTCCCCTTTCTACTATCGGACTTCCAGATGCACCGCGGGATATCACCCCTTCTTGGTTGACATCCCACATATCCGCACCAAGCGCCTTTCTGAATCTTTTATAATGCGCACAGCCAAGGAGTGGAATGCCTTACCTGCGTCAGTATTTCCGAGTACTTACAACCCGGATTCCTTTAAAGTACGAGTGAATAGGCATCTTCTGGGTAAGCTCGCTACATCTACGACCCCATCTTCGTCCTGAGGACTGGATTGAGGTCAAGAGCAAACCCATAGTTAAAAAAAAAAAAAAAAAAAAAAAAATACAAACATCCATGACTCGGGTACAAATATTCATATTTTTTTTTTTTTTTTTTTTTTTTTTTTTATTAACTATGGGTTTGCTCTTGACCTCAATCCAGTCCTCAGGACGAAGATGGGGTCGTAGATGTAGCGAGCTTACCCAGAAGATGCCTATTCACTCGTACTTTAAAGGAATCCGGGTTGTAAGTACTCGGAAATACTGACGCAGGTAAGGCATTCCACTCCTTGGCTGTGCGCATTATAAAAGATTCAGAAAGGCGCTTGGTGCGGATATGTGGGATGTCAACCAAGAAGGGGTGATATCCCGCGGTGCGTCTGGAAGTCCGATAGTAGAAAGGGGAAGGTGGGATGAGCTCATGCAGCTCTAGGGCACACTCACCGAAGTACAATCTGTAGAAGACCGACAAGCAGGCCACTCTGCGGCGGTGGGCTAGGCTATGAAGCTTGGCCTCCACCAGCTTACTATCGCCAATGAGCCTCCTGGCTCTGCGTTCAACCGAGTCGAGTGCGGCAAGTTGATACTTGGCTGAGCCATCCCACAGGTGGCAGCAGTACTCCATACATGATCGGACCTGAGCTTTATACAATACTAAGAGCTGTCCAGGAGTGAAGTACCGCTTCACCTTGTTTAAGATGCCCAGCTTTTTGGCCGCAGTTTGAGCCTTAGACTCGATGTCAGCGCCGAAGTTGAGTTTTGTGGTCAAGCTTATACCCAGAAGCCCAAGACTGTCGGAAACAGGGACAGATGTACCCCGGAAAGTAGGAGTCAGATTAAACGGACTCCTTTTTGCGGTGAACAGACAAGCCTGTGTTTTGGTGGCGTTGAAGTTGACTAAATTATTGTCACCCCACTGGGAGACAACACTTAAAGTCAAGTTTGTCCGCTCAACCATGGCCTCCCTCTGCGAGCGTATTTTATCCCCGCTGGCCCCTGCGCCAGATACATATCTCTCCATGACAGTACTGTCATCTGCATACCCAACAATACCTGACACAAGGAGGTCATTGATGTGCAGCAGGAAAAGTGTCGCGGAGAGAACAGACCCTTGAGGAACTCCAGCATCAATTGCCATAAGGTCAGAAGAGCAGCTGTCAATGACAACTCTAATCGACCGTTCTCTCAAGAAATCAGATATCCAGCTGCAAAGATCAGCGGGGATGCCATAAGCGGGAAGCCATATTCATCATACAAATATTTGTCCCTTACGGGATTCGAACCCGCGACCCTCGGCACAGCAGGCAGGTTCACTACCGACTGTGCTACCGGGCCGTCGAACTTAAAAACTATGTTAGTACAGTATAATACTTATTGTTCTTTTTTTTGTGATAAATAAAAAATAAATAAATACAACAATAGTCCTTGTCAAGAAGGTGTTACAAAAATACAAATAAACATTTAGGGGGTGGGTTAGGTAGACCATAAAACTGAACAACTTTCACTATGGGACCAATATCAAAAACGCGAAAAAAAAATCGGATGTTCCATCATCATCATATCAGCCGATAGACATCCACTGCTGGACATTGGCCTCCCCCAAAATGGGGAGATTTGCCATAATCACTATGATGCGATGTGTTTGCAATGTTCCATACTAAACTACAGATCTACTCAAGCTAAATGCAGGGGACAAAAACATTTTTTTTTGCGATTTCAATGTTGGTCCCATAGTGAAAGTTGTTTAGTTTGATGGTCTCAACAACCCCCATAAAAGTTTGGAATGTTTATTTTTACTTTTGTAACATCTGTATATTCATTGAAAAACATTGAAAGAAAAGCACTGTAATCACTTTTCCATACAAATATTTGGATTTCAGAGAGGGATAAATGCCACCTATCTCCCCACTGTATATGAGCCTGACTGCAAACCTACTCAACTCAAATGTATGGGACAGCTGATTCTTTTCTTGTGATTTGGAAGTGGGTGCCATACCGAAAGTTGTTCAGTATGATGGTCTGATCATCCTCTGAAAAAACCATCGGTATATTAAGAAGGACTGTATGTTCACAACTAAACCACAGGGATTAACTAAACTTAACACTGCTGATCTACGTCGGCACCAAATGGGCTGCAGTGCGCACGACTCGCCCGGTGAGTCAGAATTGTATAGCATTCCAGTGTTTCCAGTGTGTGTTTCCACTGCGTCAGTATCATCGTTTTGAGCTTAGCAGCAAAAGTGTTAAGGATATACAGGGTCTAACAAAACACCCTAATAATACTTAACCCGTCGAGCACCAACCTATAAAAAAAAGCCTAAGATAAAAGAAACTTTTTTTTTTCAATAAGGTATAATTTAGCCTAAAACTTTAGCCTACTTTTTACGACCGGAGCTCGATGGTTTAAGGGGGAGCTTCAGACCATCAAACTGAACAACTTTCACTATAGAGCCAACGTTGAGAAAAAATAAAAAATATCTGCCATCCCATACATTTGAGTCGAGACGATACTGCAGTTTTGTATGAAAAAGCAGTTTTATTTTTCGTGATTTTGTTTTGGGAGTGAAAGTTGTTCAGTTTGATGGTCTGAAGCACCCCCTTAGTATTACTACTAATTTTGACCTAAAAAAAGTAAACCACTGCTTTGTCACCCTATACACAGTACACAATAACATTTACATAACAAAACAAACCTGCAATATCATCAGATTTCATAATCGTCTCCTCGAAGATGTCCATGCGACGGGTTTCGAGCGCCAACCCTAGGGCTTGTCGGTACTGCCCATCGTCAAGGCACCTTTGAAACATTCTGTTCACTATAGCCTCCAGCCTCGGATCTATGGCCACCTCAACACTGTCCACGAACATCGCCTTCCTTTTCTGCGTGTAGAAGTCAATCGCCTTCGCAATCGTCGTGTCCACATACTCATTGCGAGCGTTCACATCGAATAGGTCGCCAGCTCCTAAAGCGTACGTCAGCGAATCTTCGAAGGCACCCAAGTGGTAATACACCTTACTGGCCACTAAAGCTGCTAGCTGATGCTGCGAGAATACCTTATCTTCATGCAAAATCTCGATCTTCTCAATAGATTCCGATATTTCCGGCCAGAATTCGTCGACGATGTTGTCCAATCTTTTCAACGCAAATTCTTTCACTTCAGACATCGGCTCGTCTAGCAGGGATATTATCCCCGCAGCTGATGTGATATTCATTTTGCTGTTTATTAATATTTCTAGTTTGTAACTAATGTTTTATCGTAACTAAAAATTAATTTCTTTGTAGAACAGCACAGTAACGCGATGATTTGACAAATTTCTTTCCATAAACAACAAATACTTTTTTTTATTTATCCCTTCGGAAACGCAATGGGAACTAGCCCTTACAGCCTGTTCATAAGTTACATTTTTCTTTGTACCTAAAACTAAGCTAAAACCATAAACATATTATACTTCCGAGTAGACTGAGGAACTCCTCAATATCGCATCACCGAAACCGAAATGTCAATATGTGCGAAATTGATACGTGTGTGAGTTCTAGTGATGTGACATTGACGTATTCGCGATTATCGATATCAAAACCATCGATATCAGATTATCGACTACTTAGTAGTCGATGTGATTTTGATACCGATAATCGCGATTACGTCAATGTCACATCAATAATTTTAGTAGTCACTACTACTATTATATTTTTATATTATGAAGTCTAAATCGGCTAGGCTACAATCTATCTACCTACACTGTTATAAAACTGAAACTTAAGGGGCCATAGGTTCAGACGAATATTTTCTATGAAAAACGCGATTGCCCAGCCCAGCCCAGCCCCACGAAAACTGCGTGCGTGTGCCGTTTTTTCGATTAAAAAGAATTAACAAAAGTACTTTTTACAGATTTTTTTATGATTTCACTAGATAAACCAATGGTGAATATGTGAATATAAATACTAAAAACTGGAAACTATTTTAAGTTCTTCTAAAAGGAGAATTTAAAAAAAATACGAGTTTATAGTATTATATATATAATATATATAGAGTTTATAGTATTATATATATATTATATATATAATTATATATATAGTTTATGTAATTTTTAAAGATTCAGTGTTCTGTTCAAATTATAATCAAAAAGATCTCGTCTGTTATTTTGTTAGTTCTTAAATAGAGTACGAATATAATTTACTTAACTTTACTTTTTTATTTATTACATTATGTGGTCGTATTTACTCACTTTGTACTAAACAACGACAAGTGGACCTTTTTACTAAACTTTGTATCAATTCTTTGTTTAGATCGTAACTTTTTATTTTATAAAGTTTCACATATAATTTCAAATATAAATTATATGTGGATTTCATGCAGAATATCTTAATCTACATTAATAAATCAAAATCTATGTAACAAATAAGTAGAAGTGTTTTTTATCGAACTTTAAAAATGTTTTTTCTCAAAACAAGCTTTTTCAGAGTTTCAACTACAAATGTCAGATAAAAAAAAAACTATGCCAGTTTTTGAAAATTTTATTAATCAATATTATCAATTGACTATTCTAGATTCCGAATCTAGTCTTAACTCTATACCCCACTACTGAACCCTTTATGATTGGACGCCCACATATAACGAATAAACACCTACCAACACCGGGACAAATTCAGTAGGTATAGATCCTTTCTATTAAAGACGCCGATCGGTGATTTCGTGGCACGAAACAGTTTTCTTTGAAATGTCGACTGCATACCATATATTTGTTTTAGGCTCCTAGCGTATTCTATTTGACATTCGTACCCATTTTTTGTATCGTTATTGCATTTGCAGGAAATCTGGAAGTTACGAAGTTACCCAGTCAATAATATTAAGCATTACTTTGGCCCGGTCGCACAGTGCATAAGTGCGCAGTGTAATATCGGACCCTAAAATCAGACGTGGTCCATTTTTTGCTAGAAATATAGTTAATAACATTTTGAATACAAGATTGAAACTCCCGATTGTCTGCGATTTATAGTTTGAGAGACAAAAAAAATCTGAAAATCGCCTACTTTTTATGCCGGATATCAGAAAATAAAAAAAATTAAAATATCTAAACCTGTTACTGCTTTGCTGCATATACATGTCGAAAGATCTTTAATTTACACGTGTTTTAAGAATAGTTTGAGACTCGTGCAGGTCGTAGAAATTTAAATATTAATTATTTAATATTTTTCTTCTTTATTTTTTTCACTGAAGTCAACCATATCGGGTAAAAAAAACTAGCAACCAATTCCATGGACTCTCTAATATAATATTATAGATTTAAAGTTTGGGTTAGAGTTGTCACTTTTAATTCCTCAGAAAATATCCGGAAATCAGTAATATTTCTTAAAGGACTTTTCGCTTTTATTAAATTCGGATTTCCAATATGGAATCGGGAGTTTCACTATTGTGTTCAAATTGTATTTATTAACTATCTATTTCTGGCAAAAAATGGGCCACGTTCGATTTTAGGGTCCGATATTACACTGTGCAATGTAACAAAATATCGCTAAATTATTATACTTATTTTATGTGTCGAAAGAGAGGAATAATGATTTTTGATAAATCTGTCAATCTGTCAGTATGTATCATGGGTTATGGACATGCTAAATAGTAATGTTATAATGTCGCAATTAGTAAAACCATTCCGTCAAAATCGGCGTGTAAGAATTTTTCGGACAGAGATTTTCTGGCAATATTTGGCCAGGCTAAATCCGCCTTTCAATAAGTTAAAAAAAATAACAGAAAATCTCACGTGACATGAACGGAGGGAGTTAGGTGGTCGATTAGAAAAATAAATTTCAAAACTATCGACATATCGATTAGATTTTGGACAATCTCTATGCGAAACGGTTTCTTTTTCACGTACACAATATTTTTTTATCTTACACATAATTATTTGAAATGATATATTATTTAGAAAATAGGATGTTTACTGCATATAATGAATGTATTACGAAATAATTTTAAGAATAAAATATATGAGAAAAAGTGTTGTGAAAGTAGTACTGTACTAATCCTATTTACCTTTGTAACGTCTCTTTATTTGGGTTTTTGGTGGAATTTACACTGCACTCCATTACAGAACATGATACCATAATGTTTTTTTTATATTCGTCTTATAAAACACAAAATGAATTTAAAGAAAATCAATAAAATAACGAGAGATAATTTGTTGACAGGATACCGACGGAGACCAGATTGTTTCAAAATGGTTTTATGGCAATTATATTATAATCTCTTTCGCACACGTAGCTTTTTTCATTATGATCGGAATCTCATTCACACACTTACTAGGTCTACTACGGAAGGTAGTATAATAATGTCTATGGCTAAAACTAGCCTAACCTAACTTATACGGCTATACCTAACTCTTGAAATGCGTCCATGGTACACACATTCCAATGTTCAAGAGAGTTTTACGCGATGGTCGATACGAATCAAACGGAAGCGCCTTCTTTATTTCTCACTTTTACTATATTCTTCTTCATTAAAGCACATTATTAAACGAAAACCACCACACTAACACAATAATGACCACGAAAAACTTATTTAGAAAATTAAGAAACAAAGCCTGTCCTTTTCTTCACGATTCCCGTGCAAAACTCTCCTCCTAGCCTAGTACCTAAACCTAAACATTGAAAGCGAGGGTGGAACACATGCTTAAATGCTTAAATCACAGTTTTTCTTTTTAAGCATCAGCAGCTAAGATTATAATACAAAGCCAAAATTTGTTTGTTAATTTTTCTTAATTTTTTTATGAACAAAATGTATATCTCATGCAACTTTGTCAGCAAATAAAGATTTTTTATTATTTATTATTTATTTATACATTCCAATGTTCAACGGAGATTTACGCGAGGAGTTCAATCCAAATCAAACGGGAGCGCCTTTCTTTATTTCTCACTTTTACTACATTGTTCTCCAATGGCACATTATTACACTAATTCCACCTGAATTCCACCACATTAACACAATAATAGCCACGAAAAACTAATTTAAAAAATTAAGAAACAAAGCCCATCCTATTTATTTATTTATTTATTTATTTATTTATTTATAATTTTCGCTTCCCGCCTAAAACTCTCCCCTTTTTTAACCCCTTACTGCATAGCATGCCATATCGGGCATCAAAGGTTTTTGATACATCATTTAAATTTGCCATTAATTTTTTCGTACTGGCAACACTCAGACCATTTACCGATAATGTACTTTGACATTTGTAACAATAGATTGCGTCCAGCATTAGTAAAAAAAGAAAAAAAACTGTTTGAATCTGACTGAACTTCATCCAGGATGTGAGTAGCTCACGGTTTTGGATTTTTTTTAAATTGTTTTCTGCTTTGTGTGGCCATGGAATTTTCACAGTGCGTTGTCAGTTATCTGAGCCAACCAAAATGTAAGAAAAAGATAGTTTTTCTTGGAGTTTTGCAAATATTTTTTGTGTTGAAGTTAGTGTCCAAATATGGGATAGCATGCAGTCTAGTCATATATCATACTGACATATCTGGGCTATGATGCAGATTTGATAAAATAATACGACGGACAAATTTGGTATTACATGCAATATTGCTTTATTTATTGAATTAAATTAAATAAACCGCATAGTTTACACATCAAACTGAACAACTTTTACTAAAGGAGCAAACCTGTCAGAAGAAAAAAATACAGTCTGCTGTCCCATACTAAACTGCAATACCTACTCGATTTAAACGTATGGGACAGCAGATTTTTTTTTGTTCTGACAGATTTACTCCCATAGTAAAAGTTGTTCAGTTTGATGGTGGTGGTGGTGGTTTAAAGGTAAATGATACATTTCCTTACACCCTGTATATATGGTATAATTATATACTATTGTTAGTAGGATTACTATGTTTATGGAAAGGAATTTCGCCGGTTGCTGGGATAATGATTGAGACTACGGGACGCCAGCCAAATCAAGTGTCTCAAACTTAATAATCTCGGCATTATTATTATTATGTTCTCTAGAACCCTTACTGCACGCTATGTCATATTTGGAAAAACCAATTTTACACCTGCTTCTGCATCCAATGCCATATTTGGCATCGACAGTTTTTGATAAATATTTCCGAAAACACTTCAGCAATATTTTTTTCTGATTTGTTGTGGATTGCATTAGGGTTTTTCTAAGCAATATATTTTTTTCAACCAAATCAAAAATTCTATGCAAGGGGTTAATGCAGCAGGAATTTTTTTGGTACCTTTGTTTACGGCTCTAGCTAGAAGCCTTCTGAGCCAGTCGTTTTTATTTCATTTTAATTTTATAGTACGCAAAACCAACATAAGTTGGCCGCGCGACGTAATACGTTACTCGACCTACGAGCGGCCATCTTATGTTGGTTTGTATAGCTTGCTTGATGTGTCGCCGATCGCCCGTGCGTAGTGTGTACCCTTCACCTGTCCATAAAGAAAAATGTAAAAAAAAGAAAAAAAAAAGTGAGTTGTCAGTTTTCTGTCACCACATGTCATTGTCTTGTCATACACACACGTAGTAAAAAACAGCTGAAAGAAAGTTCAGACGCGATTTTCTTATAATAATACAAAATGTTGGATCTCTTCAGCATCTTCAGTAAAGGAGGAATAGTGCTATGGTGTTTTCAAAGCACCGGTGAAATTTTTTCGCCTTCCGTGAACGCGTTAATTCGCAGTGTGATCTTACAAGTAAGTTCATTTCATTATCATCGAGGACTTGTTGGCATTGATAATCTAATTAGTAATCCACAACGTGGTTGTTTGCTCCTTTCTCTGCTAAAGTATATTATGTTCCTTGTTACTCTGCAACCGACAATTTATGTAAACTAAAAATGGGGTGCCTGCCCTAGTTTTAAAAAGTAACAAGTTTTTTTTTCTAGGAGCGTTCAGGGAATAATACATTCAACCACAGTGCGTTAACACTACAGTATAAGCTGGACAATGAGTTTGAGCTCGTTTTTGTGGTGGCATACCAGCGCATCCTGCAGTTATCGTACGTGGACAAGTTTCTGAATGACATCCACCTGGAGTTCAGGGATAAATATAAGAATGACCTGCAGGCGGGACCTTATACCATGGAGTTTGATTTCAAAACTACCTTTCAGAAAGTGCTGAAGGATTGTGAACATTGGGGTATGTATTTACTTTAAATAATTTAGAAACATATGGTAACTTACTTTAGTTATTACGAAATCAAAGTTGATCATAGGCAAGGGGAGCCTGTATGAACCATGAGCATGGGTATGAACAAAAAAACGTGTCAATTTTGTCATTCAATTCATACCAAATTAAGATATGTTCTGATTGTGTCTGTGAGAATATTCAAAAGCAAATATTTAACCATCTACATGGTGAAATTGATATCATTAGCATCCTTTTAAACTAAGAGTCTACCCATCAAACTGAACAACTTTTACTATGGGAGCAAACCGATCGCAGCAAAAAAATAGCTATTGTATTATAAAAACAGCTATTGCATACATTTGAGTCCGAGTAGGCATTGCAGTTTAGTATGGAACAGCAGATTTTTTTTTCTAAAATCGATTTGCTCCCTTAGTAATAGTTATTCAGTTTGATGGGTAGATTCTTAATTTAAAAGGATGCTAATGATATCAATTTCACCCTGTATAATTTAGCATTATGTCTGTCAATCATGGAAAGGACTCTGGTCAAAAATGTATGGCCACTGGTCCAAGAGCCCCCCCCCACTATAATGTAGGTAGAGATAGAAGATACCCAAACGTACATGGCACCCAAGGGGCATCAAAATATTTTAGAGGAAAAAAAGATAAAGGGTGTTTTATTTTGACGAAGTCGTTTTAGGGGTATAGTCGTTTTGATATTATGGCCTCAAAAGGTGTAATATCTTTCAGGGCGATCAGACGCCTAGCTAAAACTACTAAAAGTCTTGGACCACTTCTGCCCACTGTCCTTTTAATAGGGTTCTAGTTTATCAATTCATTTGCAAATCAATTGTAATCTTAAACAAGTGTTTTTGTTTCAGCTAAGTCACAGGCAAAGATTCCCAAACAGATGAGGACATTTGAGGACTCGGTGAAGTCCAAGAAGACTGTCGCTTCTATGATCGAGCGTAAAGGAGATGAGAGGAATAAGAAAACTGGTAAGAACTATTAATTTGAGTAAACTTTTATGAAACCTTCTGCATTATGTTAGTTACATTATAAACGAAAATGTTTACCCATTTTTTTTTGCCGCTCTCCATTACTCCGAGGGTTCCGTACCACCGAACATTACATAGTATTTTTTAACAAGGACAGTATGGGAAAGTCCACAACCACAGGAGATACTCGTACAGGGAAATTGTCTTAGGAACCCTTAGGTATTTTTTTGTGAACACAATTTTGGCGTAATAAATTTTTGGTCAAGCGTTTGGTCCATAAATGTGAAAAAAAAATTACAACTTTTTTTTATGCTGTTTTACCCAGTTTTGTGTAAGGTTCATTTCATAGTATGGGAAGTAAAAAATCGGGACAGCATAAGTTGGTCAAATTTAATAAAATAATTTTTCATACAATTTTGCGCGAGCCCGACACACACTTGGCAGATTTTTATTATTTGTTGTTTTACTTTGAAGTATGCACTATAATCACACGAAGTTTGATTCTTGTATGTATTTCCGTTTTAACGATAGAGCAAAATAAAAAAGGTTGAAAAAAAAGACATGTGTATGGTGACTCCCCCTAGTGTTTTACTTTTTGTAGTTTTTATTATTGGATAATAAACAGAAAATAATAACACATATTTTGTGAAAATTTTAACTGGCTACGTATTACGGTTCAAAAGATACAGCGACTCCAATAAGAAACATATTTTTTCAACCATTTTTATTTTGCTCTCTCGTTAAAACGGAAATACATACAAGAATCAAACTTCGTGTGATTATAGTGCATACTTCAAAATAAAACAACAAATAACATAAAACAGGGCTCGCGCAAAATTGTATGAAAAATTATTTTATTAAATTTGACCAACTTATGCTGTCCCGATTTTTTACTTCCCATACTATGAAATGAACCTTACATAAAACTGGGTCGAACAGCATAAAAAAAAGTTGTATTTTTTTTCACATTTATGGACCGCTTGACCAAAAATTTATTATGCCAAAATTGTGTTCACAAAAAAAGACCTAAGGGTTCCTAAAACAATTTCCCTGTATCTCCTGTGGTTGTGGACTTCCCCATACTGTCCTTGTAAAAAAATACTGTGTAATGTTTGGTGGTACGGAACCCTCGGAATAATGGAGAGCGGCAAAAAAAAAAATGGGTAAACATTTTCGTTTATAATGTAACTAACATAATGCAGAAAAACGCCCATTCCCATTTTGCCTCAAAACTGGTAAATTATAAGAAATGCTACATTAGATAAGTAAAATTTCCATTTCCTTGGGAAGTATGATATTCCTCCTATTTTGTGTATAATTTCAGCTATCATACTATTTGTATGTGTTCTTTTGATAATACTCATTCGTTAGGTGTGAAACTATTTGGAACGAATACATTTCATCACATGGGCAATGTATTTTTTTATTAAGTATAAGATAAGGCATTTTTATCTAATACTGTAGTGTTTTATTTGGGATTGGGTTTCAAGTACTCTACCTCACCTTTTGTAAGACGTAACCGAATTGATCAGAGTACGTCTTACGAGGGCGCCCTCTGCCGACACTTCCATTCAAATTCGCACAATAGATCTCTTTCGTACAAGTCTTGTTGAATGTAGCTCATCTGGCAGCACGAAATCGCATTTTTTCATGCTTTAGCCTTTTCTATCACTCAGGCATTTATTTGGCTAGAGTGCGAGGAAGGTTGCAGCACTGTGCACGGTGCCGCCGTGTGCTCTCGCGTTCCCGCTGTCTTTCTCGCTCTAGCAAATAACTTTCCTTAGCTACAGAAAAGGATGGAGCAACAGAAAATGCGATTCCGTGCTGTGAAAACTGTGAAAACGGGTTTATGGAACAATCCTATAGTACCCAATTTTTTTATATTATCTTGTCCCATTTAAAGTATCAGATCAACAGATGCTAGATTATGATACAAGTCAAGCATTTTTTATTTATAATTAAGAATATTTGTACATTTTTCAGTGAAAATAGTAGAAAGCAAGAACTTGACGAACGGTAAGGAGGTGGAGGAGGAGTCTCCTGAACCTGAAGATGACGTGATTGCGGCCAACCGAGCCAAGCTCGCCAACAAGTTGGCGGCCAAGGGCAAGAAGGAACCCAAGTATGTTTGGTTTTGTTTAGTGGCATTGAAAGATGAATGATTGACTGACCAATACAAGTATTGGTTCAAATCACGTTTTCATTTAGAAACTCTACAGGGTGAAATTGATATCATTAGCATCCTTTTAAACTAAGAGTCTACCCATCAAACTGAACAACTTTTACTATGGGAGCAAAACGATCGGAGCATAAAAATAATCAGCTGTTGCATACATTTGAGTCGATTAGGCATTGCAGTTTAGTATGGAACAGCAGACTTTTTTTTTTGCTGCGATCGGTTTGCTCCCATAGTAAAAGTTGTTCAGTTTGATGGGTAGACTCTTAGTTTAAAAGGATGCTAATGATATCAATTTCACCCTGTATACAGGGTCCACCTTAATGTGCTGACGGTTTTTTAGGAGGATGACCAGACCATCAGACAGAACCACTTTCTCTACGGGGTTTTTTTTCGCGATTACTGCGATGGTCCCATGTAGAAAGTTGTTCAGTTTGATGGTCTGATCATCCCCTTTAAAAACCGCGTCAGCATATTTAAAAGGATCCTATTATGTAAGACAACAGTGAATTATAAAAAGCTGTAAATAGGTACAGTCAAGCACTTTTAAATACACAACAACGTGTTAATGAATTAGCGCAAAACCTCATACACCGCAACTGATTTATAACAAAATAATTAGATTGAAACAATAATTTCATTATTTTGATAGTTAAAATTTTAAGTTATTCGCATTTTAAGTTTTGAGGCAAAAATGATTTGTTATCGTTTCAGCACTGAAAGAAAGCGCTAACGTACTCATGGATACATTTTGATAATCTTGTTTTGGTAGTAAGTAGGGTGAGTGTGCCCGTGCGGTGGGTTGACATCGGGTTCAGTAAATTTTAAATTTTACAAACATATAGGTAATTTAAAATTTTGGAAAAACATTGCCTATGTTGAAACCATGACAATTCGATTCTGCTCTCGACTCTAAACAAACTACTTTCTAGTTTTGCGTTAATTCATTAACACGTTGTATAGGTGACTATAATAACAGAACCTGTCTAAAGAGACAGTGACATTCTATCGGCGTCGACGCTAGTAGAAACGGCCAAAATGTATGGACTTTACGTATGGTGGCGAAAGCGTGGTGAACTTTCTACCGTTATGTATTAATAAAATATGAAATCTTACAGGAAATCTCCGGCAGTGACGAAGAGTCCCAAGGTAGCGGACCGTGTCAAGAAGCCCCGCGTCTGGGAGCTGGGCGGCGGCAGCAGGGACCTGCCCTCCCTGGACTTCAGTACCGACAAGCCTGGCGACGGCCCCGTCGAGATCAACCCGGATACTCAGGTCACTTGATATTATACATCTCAGTCAGTGACGAAGATTCCCAAGGTAGTGGCCCGTGTTAAGAAGCCCCGCGTGTGGACAGCAGGACCACTACACTGCGCTCCAAAACACAAATTGCTGACGTCGGGGAGAAAAGTGTGAATGGGCCGGACATGTTTGCGAATCCACCAGGAGAGGTGGGCAAACATTTTTACGCCCTAGATCCCAGAAAATAGTCGTTGGCGTCCAGGTCGTCTTAAGAAAAGATGGCGGGAGTCTTGCCCAGTAGCTCTTGCCTTGATATAGATGGTTGGAAGAGTGAAGGGGAGGCGTTTGCCCAACAGTGGGATGAAACAGGCTAAAAAGAGATTATTACTAACTTTTCTATCGTTTTAATCATGACTTACCTCATGGACGACGCCGTCTTATAGAAAATTCTGGAAAAAAGTGTCCCAGACAAACCTACATAAACAAAAGTACGTGCTAGTGATATCATCATCATCTCAGCCGATGGAAGTCCATTGCTGGACATAGGCCTCCCCCAAGGATCACCATAACGACCGATCCTCATTCAACGGGTTTCCGCCGCCTTCACCGGGTCACGTTCAGCTAGTGATATAATTCAACTAAAAACACTGAAACTGATGACATTTTAATTTTGTTTTGTTTGCGTAGTTTCTACAAATTCTTACAGTACAGCAGCACGGCATGCAGACGTGCGCGTAGTCCGTAAATTAAACGAAGACTAGCGCGCAATTGTTTCTCTTTAATGTGTTTTGTTTCTCTTTTGGTTTTTTGAGACTCTTTTGAGCGCCGACCCTACGTCCAGTAGTAGGTATGTCAATGGTTTTACTGATTGTTTTTGCATGTATCCGCAGCTGGTGGGCCAGATGACGGGCGCTATCAGGGACCTGGAGGTCGACTCAGAGGAGAGCAGCAGCGACGAGGAGTACGAGCAGAGCGCCCAGCCCAGCCCCAAGAAGACTGGCGGCATGTTCAGCATCTTCAAAGGTAAACGATAGTCTATACTCTATAGGGACTTCGACATTCCTCTCTGCAAAGTTACTTACATGGCCGAAAGTGACCATGACCAATTTTATACCTTATCACTAAACATGAGGCCTATAATTGCAGCATAGTCCTAAAATAGTCTCGTTTGCGGTTCTCACGAGACTATTTTTAACAATCAGAATTAGAATCTAAAGTAATGGCATAACGTTCAAAGTTGCGGATTTCATGCTACCTCGTCTCCCGCAAAAAGTGGCAAACTACTGAACTGATTTTGATGAAACTTTTTTCGTTTGATAAATTATGATTTGACTTAAAATAGGCGGGGCCTGTACGCCAAACCGCGATAGCGACATTTAACACATCCATCTGTCAAATTTAGTCTTTTATGTCGTTCGTTCGTTTTATTGCGTGTTGGCATACTAGCCCCGCTGGTATATAATTTGTGCGGACGAAGTCGCGGGTAATAAATAGCTCGTGATATCACAAACTGATAAAATGTTCACAGGTCTGGTGGGAGCGAAGGCGTTGACTGAGGAATCAATGCGGCCCGCACTGGATAAAATGCGAGACCATTTGATCGGGAAGAACGTCGCGTCCGACATCGCTAATAAGTTGTGCGACTCTGTCTCTACCAAGCTAGAGGGCAAGGTAATCTACACTAATATTATAAAGAGGAAAGATTTGTACCTATTTTTGTATGTTTGTATGTTTGTAATGAATAGGCTCAAAAAGTACTGGGCCGATTTAAAAAATTCTTTCACCATTAGAAAGCTGCATTCACCCTGAGTAACATAGGCTATATTTATTGCTAGAAAAGATTAGACGTCCACCCGTGCGAAGCCGGGACGGGCCGCTAGTGTTCAATATAGGGCCCTTCTAAATACAGGGCGTAAGGAACAGCCCTCCACAAACTGAAACGGTGAACTCAACTCAAAAGAAGGGAGCGGAGGTGAGGCAAGGCAATTTTTCTATTCAAGTGAGTGTCGCCAAAATGCGGGGGACGAGGTAAGAGGTGGGAGTAGGCTCCGCCCCAAAAAGCCAAATCCATCTAGCGGCGAAAGGAGTATCTACAACAAATGCACAGTAACATGACAACCAACTAGTTCATCTACTCGTCGCTATTATCGGCCTGATTTATATCGTTGATCTCTCGTCTTACACGTGCTTATGTAATTTTGCACGTGTTAGAAGAGTACAACTATATAATTTAGCTGCCGTCTGTTGTGACCTTTATCTACTTGCGATTTTTTTAGTAATTGAACAATTCAACAAAGAAATAATAGGTAAGTCGATATAAACGAGTTAAAAACTTTTTTTATATCGTTATTTGCATCTATCATTTACACTTTAAGTTTCTAAAATCGATTTTTTTTATCATCTTAAAGAGCGGCATCTTGCGGTAAGTAGAAAAACATATGTTCCTTCAAATGAGAGAATTATTCTGAAAAAACAACTCTTATTAAATTAAATTGGACTTACCTATGAAAGGTTATGCCATCTGCAAGCTTTGTCTGTGATCCTAAACAATTTTTACATCCAGGAACAGCGTACTTCAAATATTTTTTATTGACAGAACACGTCTCAGAAAACGAAATAATAACGTACGAAAACAATGGCGGTCCGATTCGAACTGAGCCGCATAGGCCACGCACACTGTGACGTCACGACCTCATCGAATGGCGACTGACCTCACTGCCTTGCCTCAACTCCGTCCTTTCTTTTCTCCATGACTCAGACCATCAAAATTTGCTGACCGTTTTATAAGGGGATGATCAAACCATCAAACTGAACAACTCTATGGTACTAACATCAGAATTTCTCGTGGTGGACTAACGTCCCTGAGTGAAGGCCTGTGCCCTGCAATGGGACGTATATAGGCTGATGATGATGATAATGACACCTTTTTAGAATTTTAGCACAGTTTAAGAAAAAGTACTAGTTTCAGGAATGATGTTTCAAGTCATAAACATTCGCACATGAAAAACTAAGAACCACAAAAGGAAAAGACATTTTTAATGTCCTTGTAAAATATAGGGAAAATTGAGTGGTATTTTCTAAACTAGGTAGATAATAATATTGACTAAAGCAAATGAAAATTAAACTCTATTCCCAAAAGGTTAAAGTTAACATTCGCCAACAGGTGCTGGGAACGTTCGACAGCGTCGCCAAAACGGTGAAGTCGACGCTGACGGAGTCTTTAGTGCAGATCCTGTCGCCGAAGCGTCGCGTCGACATCCTGCGCGACTGTATGCACGCCAAGCAGGAGGGCCGCCCTTACGTCGCCGCCTTCTGTGGGGTACGTTGTTACTACGAACTAATAACAGAGTCATTTCGGGAAGTTACGTAGTATCTTCACATCCCAAATACCGCAGTGTCTTAAGACGAAAATCCTTGATCAGTGTGTATTGCCAGTGATGACATATGGAACGGAGACGTGGTCGCTCACTCAAGGCCTCATAATAAAACCGGTCAAGTGCGAGTCGGGCTACTCGCGCACCGAGGGTTCCGTACCACACCACCACAGAACACAACATTATTAATTTAAAAAAAAAACATTTTTTGTCCGGGACCTTTAACGCAAGACCGACTCACACTTGGCCGGTTTTTAGTATTTGTTGTTATTCTGTAGAGTTTGCTCTATAATCAAAGTTTGACGCTTGTATGTATTACCGTTTTAACGATAGAGCGTGAAGAAAAAACGTTGATAGAAACTAGTTTCTTGTTGAGAACCCCCCTTAATTTTTAACTTTTTGACATTTTTATTAGTTGTTAACAAATCCGATCGCAACCATCTAGCTATTATAGTATAGTAAAGTATATTGTAATACATAATTATATTTTGTTTCTCCCTATTCTTATAATATAGGTATATTAAGAAGCTTATACAAATTTTTTTTTCTTTCTTAAAGTTGCATGATTTTGTTTTCTATTTAGTAGTTTGAATAGTCAAAGTTACGACATTGGCAAAAACCAAAATACGGCACTGGTTATTGACCGTCAAAATTGATTTCAATAGTCAACAAAACGGAATAGTCCAAGCACAGACCTCGGTCACTCTGGGCTACCTCCAGACAACACCTAGATAAGTCTAAACGCATGCTCGGTTCCAATTAAAAGGTGTTATATTATTGTTCTTTTTTTGTGATAAATAAATAAAATAAATAAATTACGGTTTAAAAGTTACAGCCCTACATAGGTAAGACAGATGGACGGACAACGTAGGCTTAGTAATAGGGTCCCGTTTTCACCCTTTGGGTACGGAACCCTAAAAATAGGGGTGGGGTAAGTATTACAATTTCAACTATCTAGCTATTACTGTTCAAAAGTTATAGCCCTAAATCATAGACGTATAAACTAAAGACCGGCAATATCAGTTACAAAATGGCACCACTTTTTAAGCAAGTTTAAGCAAAACTCGTTCTTAACGTAAGGAAATAGCGGAGTCTTCCAGCTGGAGGTCTGGTGACAAAATGGTTTAAGACGGTATCTGTTTACTATTGACATTTCACTTATTCTAATGGGTGGTTGTCATAAGTGTGAATAGATGGCAAGTAGTGTTGTTATGTCTTGCTTCATAATATTTATCTACCCTATACTATATCTATGCCCTAAATAGGTAGGACAGACGGACGGACGGACGGACGGACAACGTAGGCTTAGTAATAGGGTCCCGTTTTCACCCTTTGGGTACGGAACCCTAAAAAGGCTGAAAGTCGCCCAAAGCCCAAAGGGTAATAGTGAGGGCTATGCTCTGAGTTTCTGTGCGAGATCGAATCAGAAATGAAAGATCCGTAGAACCAGAGTAGAAATATTTATTTAAAACGAAAAGTACAAAGTGCGTATCCACGACAGGCTTCGTCAAAGGCAATAGGTACAACATTCACATCCACAACAGGCTTCGTCAAAGGTAAATAGGTACACCACTCACATCCACAACAGGCTTCGTCAATAAATACATCCCATATATCTGCAACAAGCTTCGTCAATTTCTATACCTACACCCACCTACCTATTCCTATTCCTACCTATTTCTATTTTTAGCTTGGATACTATTTTTAATAACAAGATTAACTTTAAAAAGTAATGAAATGTTGATGACGTCACAACTCTTTATTTAGTACAAATGTTCATACGAAGCGCACGTTTTGACGTCCGATAAAAAGTAGCTGATTTGACTAGTTGTCAACTAGCCTGTTTCCTGTCCAAAGTGAAACTAAACTAGAGTCGCGTGGCTGGAGGGCTCTCGAGTGGACGTCTGTCGTTGGCTCGCGATTTAGGTAGCCACGCGGCTCCGCCTTTTTATGGCGGTTTCGAGTGTGTGTTTTTGTATAAAAACAGGGCTTTGAGATCGCCATATCCAATTATCGTACAACGTCAAGCACTAATTGCTCTTTTTAAACTAGATAGTGGCAAAATCCACCAAGGAAACGCCATTAAACAAAAATAGAATAGAATAGAAACTAAACTAATATGTTTCGTGCAGGTGAACGGTGTGGGCAAGTCAACGAACCTCGCGAAGATCTGCTTCTGGCTGATAGAGAACGACATGTCGGTGCTGATCGCGGCGTGCGACACGTTCCGCGCCGGCGCCGTGGAGCAGCTGCGCACGCACACGCGCCACCTCAACGCGCTGCACCCCCCCGCGCGCCACGGCGGCAGGGAGATGGTCAAACTGTACGAGAAGGGATACGGTGAGCATTGTATACAGCTCAGCTTCAGCACGGAGTATACAGGGTGGATTTTTGAGACGGGGCACTAAGGGAAAAAAGCCGTGGTGGTCCAGTGGCGAGTAACCTTGCCTGCCGTGCAGGAGGCGATGGTTCGATCCCCGTCGAGGCCGACTCGTACCAATGAGTTTTTCGGAATTTATGTACGATTTGTAACACCACTGGCTTTTCGGTGAAGGAAAACATCGTGAGGAAACCTGCATGTTTCAATTTCGAGGCATGTATCGTACCTATTACTGTCCATTACAAGTGGCGACGGGCTCAATCCCCGTTACACTGGACAGAGTTTCGGTACTACTAGTGAAACGTGGATGTTCTGAAGTTTCAGAATATCTCTGACTACCCCCTCGGGGAATATAGTCGTGAGCATATGCAGTAAGGGAAGGTACGTTAACCGTTGTAGCTACAGCGAAACGTTCTTAAGGCGGTTGCAGAGGGGTCAATTTTATACAAAACTTTGACGCACAATACGCGTAGACCGTCTACGCTTATTAATATAAGTAATTTTGTATACATGGAAAAATAGTTTAGAAAATCTAAATGTCGCGTATGAAATAACATTTGAAATTTATAATATAATTACGAAGATATAATGCTTTGTAAGTTTTGTATGAAAAATTTCAAAGCTTACGCGTATTGTGCGTCAAAGGTTTGTGTGGACTGAAACCACCTTAAGAGACTATCCGTAACTTTTTGATACATTTTGAACTGCATTCACAGATTTTGAAATAAATGTAAATACAGCATGAAAATTAGCAATTTACAAGAAAACTTTTTTTGATGCCAATCGATCCTGTTTCTTATAAGGATCAATTAACTCTACTGGACCAACCGAGGTTTCAGTACTAGAAATGTCAGAAATCGCAAAAATCTTTTCCCATACATTTCGTAGGAAATGAGACTCCATCTTACTTACATGCGGAGAGGATGAAGAGACTATAGAGCATTATCCTTTGTGACTGCGATGTCTTGGCAGCTAAACGCATGCGCCTCCTCGGGGATGGATACCCAAAACCGGGAGATCTTAGGTTTCTTCCCCTCAATGGTATTTCCTCCTTCATTGATCATGTATTTGAAGGGTGAAGAAAGTAATAAGTATTGGGGCTAACACAAAAGATCCCACTGGGTCCCCCCCACAACAAGATAAGATTAGAACCTACGCCTTATATCTCCCCGAATCTTTATAATTCTGTATAACATTAACATTATCTAAATTAACTCTTTAGGAAAGGACGCGGCGGGTATTGCGATGGAGGCGATCCGTTACGCGGTTGACACCAAGATAGACGTGGTGCTGATCGACACGGCCGGCAGGATGCAGGACAACGAGCCCCTCATGCGGGCACTCGCCAAACTGATCAAGGTAAATTAACCTTTATTATCACGTCGACAAGATACACATGGGACTGATCGACACGGCCGGCAGAATGCAGGACAACGAGCCCCTCATGCGAGCACTCGCCAAACTGATCAAGGTAAATTAACCTTTATTATCACGTCGACAAGATACACATGGGACTGATCGACACGGCCGGCAGAATGCAGGACAACGAGCCCCTCATGCGAGCACTCGCCAAACTGATCAAGGTAAATTAACCTTTATTATCACGTCGACAAGATACACATGGGACTGATCGACACGGCCGGCAGAATGCAGGACAACGAGCCCCTCATGCGAGCACTCGCCAAACTGATCAAGGTAAATTAACCTTTATTATCACGTCGACAAGATACACATGGGACTGATCGACACGGCCGGCAGAATGCAGGACAACGAGCCCCTCATGCGAGCACTCGCCAAACTGATCAAGGTAAATTAACCTTTATTATCACGTCGACAAGATACACATGGGACTGATCGACACGGCCGGCAGGATGCAGGACAACGAGCCCCTCATGCGAGCACTCGCCAAACTGATCAAGGTAAATTAACCTTTATTATCACGTCGACAAGATACACATGGGACTGATCGACACGGCCGGCAGGATGCAGGACAACGAGCCCCTCATGCGAGCACTCGCCAAACTGATCAAGGTAAATTAACCTTTATTATCACGTCGACAAGATACACATGTTACGCCGGCAGAATGCAGGACAACGAGCCCCTCATGCGAGCACTCGCCAAACTGATCAAGGTTAATACTTTTTTTTCTTTCTTAGTACATAACCGCATATCCAAATACAGCAGTGTCTAAAAACGAAAGTCTTCGACCAGTGTGTGTTGCCAGTGATGACATATGGGACAAGGACGTGGTCGCTCACTCAAGGCCTCCTATAGACTGACAGTCTCTTAAAATGGTTCAATTACATGAACATTAATGTTTATATTGAGGGACAGAGATATTAAAAAAAAAAGTACAATATGTTGTGGGATATCAAATGAAAGCCTATAAAAATAGTCTAATATTTTTTTCTTGGTTTTCTTTGAAACTTTGTTGAACAAATATTTCAAATAAACTCAGAAAAACTGCGGTACCCATATTTCAAAAACTAGAGCTATGTGCAATCTGAAAATAATCATGAACATTAGAAATAAGGTGTAGAGTGCGGGAAGGTTAAACCAATTTAAATGGATTTACCAAAAATTATCTACCAGTGTAAACGGATCATCTGAGTTACTGAGAGCTTGTTATCAGTTATCACCTACGACCCGTGTAAAACAACTGGTGGTACAGATTACTAATTGCCCGAATCTCGACTCGCACTTGGCCGGTTTCTTTAATATACAAACACGCTTCTGTCAAAGTTTTATAATAGTGTAGATTAATTAACTATTCATATTATTTTCTTAAAGGTAAACGACCCCGACATGGTGCTATTCGTTGGGGAAGCCCTAGTGGGAAATGAGGCGGTGGACCAACTCGTCAAGTTCAACCAGGCCCTGGCGGACCACAGCTCCTCCTCCAACCCTCACATGATCGACGGTATCGTCCTCACCAAGTTTGATACCATAGACGATAAAGTAGGCGCCGCTATATCCATGACCTACATCACTGGGCAGCCTATAGTCTTCGTGGGAACGGGACAGACTTATACAGATTTGAAGGCGTTGAATGCGAACGCTGTGGTTCATGCGCTCATGAAATAAGGTGTTGGGTGTCAGTTGGCAGCGCAGTTATGTTCTTTTGAGGTGTTAAATTTTATTGTAATGGGGCACATACATAGATCTAAATAGATAACGCAGTTATTATAGTGCATACTTCAAAGTAAAACAACAAATAATAAAAATTGGCCAAGTGTGTGTCGGGCTTGCGCTAAATTATATGAAAAATTATTTTATAAAATTTGACCAACTTATGCTGTCCCGATTTTTCTACTTCCGGTACTATGAAATGATCCTTACATAAAACTGGGTCGAACAGCATAAAAAAAAGTTTTTTTTTTAATATTTTTGGACAACTCACGCTTGACCAAAAATTTACTATACCAAAATTGTGTTCATAAAAAAAGACCAAAGGGTTCCTAAGACAGTTTCCCTGTATCTCCTGTGGTTTTGGATTTCCCCATACTGTCCTTGTAAAAAAACACTATGTAATGTTCTTGGTACGGAACCGTCGGAATAATGGAGAGCGGCAAAAAAAAATGGGTAAACATTTTTGAATATAATGTAACTAACATAATGCAGAAGGTTTCACAAAAGTTTACTCAAAGTAATTGGGTTCGGAGGTCATAGCATTTTTAGCCCTCCATCGACTCCACTTCTACCTACTACATGTGGCATGCTTGGTTATCTATTCAGATTTATGTTTGTGGTTTTGGGACAGTTATTTTTGGGAGTAGGTAAATATTAAAAATGTACACTTATTATAATTATACAGCCCACCTTTTATATTGTTGTGAAAGTTGATTATGCACGTGTGCCCGCCTTATTTTTCTGCGGCGCGTTATTTCTAAATTCCACAATCCTTGGGTCTATTCTACTTGTATTAAGGTAGTACGATTGTTTTATGTTGTCACTTTTAAACGTTAAGAGGGCACCGAGCCAAAAGTGCTGCCCTCAATCGTATTTTTTTAATTTCTTAACAATCGTACAACATTTCCAAAAAACAAGAATGTCACATTCTAGTCAATGTTAGTTTTCAATTTGTCGGAACATTACGGGCTAGTGTTTTTAGTTACTATCTAGGGCCTGTTTCACCACTTCTTAGTAAATTCTTGTTAGCTTATCTGACAGATCGTTTGACATAAATATATGTACGAAATCATAAAGACATACTACGAAAGATCGTACAAAATATGTCAAAAAACCTGAATTTAGCAAGAACTTACTAAGAAGTGGTGAAACAGGCCCTTACACTGTAATTGTATTAATAAAAAAAATATACTACATTAACAAATTATTTTAACTACAAAAATAAAAATAAAACAAATCCGTGATGTCCCGATAAATTAAAAATCAGGATTCAGGAAGGACTACATTGTGTTAGTCTTTTTTTTTTAGAAATGTTGTATAATTATTATAAATAAATAAAATACGATTGAAGGCAGCACTGGATGCTCGGTACCCTCTTAAACTTTCTTATATTTTGATCTGTGACAAAATAAAACGTCACCATAGATTTAATTTAATTTTATTAGGGTTATTTCACAAAAACCATGTACTCTTGTGATATTGATAAATAATGTTTTATTTTTGTTAACAATTTTACTCGTAGTTTTTAAAAGAAAATATTTTTATTTGTACTGTCATCATGTTTAAATAAATTATGTAACTGTGCTGTCGATTGTTAAAAGTACAGTAGACGGTTGTACTTTAAAATGTTTATATAAAAAAATACAAAATTCGCATAATAATTGTTGGATTTTATTTTGCTAATGTTTCCTACTTTTAGGACCCGTTTTACAACTTCTGGACAAGTTATTAAAAGCTTATCTGACAGATTGTTTGACATATCGTTCATACAAAATAAGTCAAACGATGTGTCTAATGTAGATCTAATGTCTATATTAAGAACTTATCCAGCATGGGTAACATGCCACCGTGATACAGCCATATCACGTCTGTATCACGGTGGCATGCTACCCATGCAGGGGTGATGAAAGAAGCCCTTGTTTTCCAGATTATCATTTTGTTATAACACGAAAATACCACATTTCTATTCCATCTAGATTCCAGCTCATAGAAATACCAGCTAGAATATAAAAAACACTTTTAACCTTCAGCTAAATTGTGTTAAAGTATGAATTGTAAACGCACTCTCATTTGGTCTTCATGCCGAAATTATACTAATTTTAATTAAGTAATTTAACAACATCCTAATTACAGTTTTAACACATAGTTTTTTAGCCATTTCAACGAATGGTCGGCTGAGAGCTTTACGCTATATTTGCTAGACGTATAAAATGGAAAACTTTTGTGAAGATGTATTTAGAAGTGGAGTTAATTTTAAATTAGCAAGATGCTGTTTTATGGCTCCGCTGAGGATGGGCCTACTGATCATAGGATATTTCAATATCTTTGTTTCGGTAAGTATTTTAAGATAAATATAATTAAATATATCCCCTCGGGGAATATAGTCGTGATGCTATACTATGCTATAATTAAATATCGAACTGTTTTCGTGGTCTAAGGGTCAGCGCACACCCAGCGTAAATCTGCTCGCGCATGCTCGAGCATGTTCTTTGCAGTCGCGCACACCTAGCGGCAAAATCCGCCGGCGGCAGAGGCGATATCCGCCGGCGGCAGCGGCGGATGCTCGAGCATGCGCGAGCATGCTCGCGCGTGTTCGAACAGTCTCGCGGATGCTCCCGTGTTGCTACAGTTGACAGTGAATTTTGCAGTTGTGTTTACAATATTTTAAAGTAAAGACGTGCGAAGAGTAATTTTAAAGTATGGTGGACTGGGATTTGGTAATTATTGGGTTACTAGCAGAGGAAGAGGAGCAAGAAGAGCACATCAATAAAATGAAAAGAGGACGACACAAAATTGAAAGAAGAATATGGGCTGAAGCAACCTGGCAAGAAAGATGTACATTTGGGGAATACCACACCCTGTGCTACGGTTTAAAGTTCAAGGGACAGTTATTTTATGACTACTATAAAATGGAATATGAACAATTTGAAAACCTACTAAATCTGCTTCGACCTTTGAGATTTTCATTGTATTTTCAAAAAGAGTTAGATTATTATATATTTTCTGTACTAAATTGCCCTTTTCGGGCTAAAGTAGTTAAAAAATATGCTAGATTTAGTCCGAAACCGGCAGAGGTGGCAACACTTACGACGGATCGCAAGCATCGACACGGGCGTATGCTCGAACATGCTCGAGCATGCGCGAGCATGCGCGAGCATGCTCGCGACTGCTCGCGTCGCCGCGAGGAGCATACGCGAGCATACTCGAACAGACGCTGAAGGGATTTAATCACTTGCAAGCTATTTTCGACTTTATTTCAATGGGAATAGAATTCATTATCAATTGAATCAATGAAATCTGCTCGCGCATGCTCGAACAGTTTTACGCTAGGTGTGCGCTGACCCTAATGGTTAAGAGCATTGGCTCTCGACACGGACGTCGTGGGTTCGATTCCCACGGGGGACACATCTTTGTGCATTTTTCCCCAGTTGGGTAGGACATTGCAGGCTGAATCACCTGATTGTCTGAAAAGAAAAAAAATGATTACGTGCTTCGGATGGCACGTTAAGCCGTTGGTCCCGGCTACTATCTCTGGTGGTAGTAGTCGTTACATGAAAAAAACCGAACCAAATTATTTGGAATAGAAAACGTTCATCCTTCATAAGTTTGAAAATTGCAGGTGATACTAATAATAGGCACAGCGACGGACAGCTTCATGCCAACCATCAAGCACGTCCAGGACCAGATAATGGAGGAGGGGTCAAAGTCCACGTGCATCCTGGTCCCCACCACCGAGCTGGGGTTTAGTGTGCTGTTGCTGTGTGCTGTGCATCGGGTAGGTTGGCTCGTATACACGGTCCTTCTTAATATGCTGACACTTTTTAAGGGGATGATCAGACCGTCAAACTGAACAACTTTCTCTATGGCACCAACATCGAAAGTGAGAAAAAAAATCCACTCTTCCATATAAAACTGCAAACCTACTCTTGCGAAATGTATAGGACAGCAGCTTTTTTCGCGATTTCGATGTTGCTCCCATAGTGAAAGTTGTGCAGTTTGATGGTCTGATCATCCCTTAGATTAAAAACTCGAACATCCCCTTAAAAAACTAAATATATACAACCAATTTGAAAGTGACCTTAGAACCTTGTTACAATCACCTGTATGCAGCACTGCCTGTATGGCATTAGGCTTCTGTCAAACATAACTGCAAATAGATATTAGTAAATTAATATTTCTATGGCAAATAGCAGGGTCGGACTGGCCATATATTCAGGATGGCGTTTGCCACCCGGGCTTTAGCCTACACCGCAGCTGGCCCGGGTAGATACTGTCTCGATAACAAGGGGCCTATGGTTTAATTATGAAAATCCGATACATAAACTTAATATTACTAGCGTAAAGTGTATAGTCCGATTCGAGCTAAAATAACGGCCGACCCGCGGGCGCTGCAATCGACGGATAACCTGTTTGCAAGCCAACGCAATTAGTTCAGATTATTTTCCGCAACATGGCGAGGATTTATATTTTCTGGTCAGGCTTTACTTTAGCTATAGTTAAACTTTCTGTGATATTATTAATTAGCCGGCGCAATGTTGGTCCAATCGCAGTTTTAAGAATCGAAACTTAAATGAAATAATTCATAATAGTTTATTGCATTTGTGGTGTTGTCCGGTAGGGAGTAGTAAATAACGTAGGCACTTACAGTTTTATGGTTTTATTGATCACCTCCAGTCCACACACAAGTACATCAGAAGAAGCACAGCGAATAGGTAAGAAATAGTTTATAGTTAATAGCGTAGGCACAATTCAGAGCACAAGCACAGATAGGTAGAAAGCACAGAAGGAAAGAAGAAAGCGGAAGTAACAAATATAGTGAGATCGCGAACAATAGGAAAGCGGCAGTGCGAGAGCGGCTAAGCCTCAAGCGACATATGCGACAGGCGTAGCGATCGAGTCGCGACTGGGGAAGCGGGGGATGCGCGTGCGCCTCCCTGGAGCAGTGCGGCGAGCGCGGACCGGTTCTGGTTATCTGTTTCCACTACACGCGGCACGACCATCTGGTAAGTATTAGTTTGTAGTTATATTTATTATGTGTTGTTTATGTTTACGATATAGTATGTTTGTTATGTGATGAATGTGTGAGTGTGTGTGATTGTATGGTTGAGTGTAAATGAAAGTAACTTGTAATATAGTAAGTATCCTACATCACTCCCCTCCAGAGACCGGCCTAAGGGCGATAAAAATCTGGGAAGTGTACGCGGCGTCCGGAGCGTGTTTTTATTTGCTCTCCGTCCTCGTGGCTGTTCTCTGCCAGAGGGGTATTGACCGTTTCATGGTTATCTTCTAGTAAGTAGGCTGGTTTAAGCCGGTCTATAGATACCGTGACAATTTTATTTTTTATTATTATTTTAAAATTCTTGTCTCCTCTTTCAGTGACTTTGAATGGGCCAGTATAGGCGGGCTGTAAGGCACCTCTAACTGTGTCATCTCGTAAGAACACATGATTTGAGGTTGCCAAGTCCTTGTAGACGAAAATCTTTTCATTTTTATGGTGTGATGTCGGTACTGGTCTCAGTTTGGCAGTGAAAGAACGAAGGCGTGCGATGAAGTCTGTCACGTCAGTTGTCTTGTTTGCACCCGACTCGAAGAATTCGCCCGGTAGTCTCAATTGTTCGCCGTATAACAACTCTGCAGAAGAGGCATGTAAGTCCTCTTTGAATGCAGTTCGTATACCGAGTAAGACCAAAGGTAATGATTCGGTCCAGTTTAAAGTTGCGTGGCACATTATAGCGGCTTTTAACTGTCTATGGAATCTCTCCACTAATCCATTACATGCCGGGTGATAAGCTGTAGTTTTCCTGTGCTGAAATCCTGCTAGCTTGGATAGGTGTTGAAACAAATTGGACTCAAATTGGCGTCCGCGGTCTGTTACAATATCCGTCGGACAGCCGAACCTAGATATCCAGCCTGACAGTAAGGCTTTCGCTACCGTTTCTGCTGTTATGTCGGCTATCGGTATAACTTCCGGCCATCGCGTGAAGCGGTCGATGGCCGTCAGGCAGTAGCGGTAGCCTTGCGATGGAGGCAAAGGACCGATGAGGTCTATGTGAATTTGTTTGAAGCGAGCAGGTGGTAGCTTGAATGTACCTGTTGGTGAGTTCACGTGTCGATTGACCTTAGCCCGTTGACAGTGTAGGCATTTCTGTGCCCATTCCCTACAGTCTTTCCTCACCATTGGCCATACGAAGCGTTCCGCAACTAGCTGGGCTGTGGCGTTGGCGCCAGGATGGCTAAGAGAATGAAGGCTGTCAAACACCTGCTTGCGAAATGATTTGGTCACAAACGGTCTAGGGGCGTTTCTACTGACATCGCAGTATAAAAATGCCCTTGACTCTGGTATGGCCCGTTTTTCGAGCTGAAGTGACGATCCGTCGTGTAGTAACTTTTTTAATTCTGGATCTGTGGTCTGGGATTCAGCCAGAGATTTCAGATTTATCGATATCTCCAGTTCATCAATGCGAGATAGGGTATCGGCTACGACATTGTTTTTTCCAGAAATGTGCCTTATATCCGTTGTGAACTGTGATATGTAATCTAGGTGTCTATACTGCCGGGGCGAACAGTTTGTTTTCCTTTCGTGGAATGCGAAACTGATCGGCTTGTGGTCAGTATATACAATAAAGTGTCTTGCCTCCAACATGTGTCTAAAATACCTTATGGCTTCGTAAATTGCGAGAAGCTCGCGGTCGTACGGGGAATATTTTTGCTGGCTATGGCTTAATTTGCGGGAGAAAAATGCTAATGGTTGCCATGCATTGTCTATATGTTGCTGCAGTACTGCACCCATCGCAGAATCAGAGGCATCGGTGACTAGCGCTAGCTTGGCATCACAGGTTGGGTGAGCTAGTAAGGCGGCGTTCGAAAGGCTTTGTTTGCAGTCGTTGAAGGCCTTGAGGGACGCGCCTGTCAAATTGATTGGGTGTGAACCTTTTACTGAACCTGTGAGTAGCTCATTCAATGGGGCTTGTTGTTGTGCAGCATGTGGCAGAAACCGCCTATAAAAATTTGTCATGCCTAAAAATCTTCTAAGCTGCCTTACATCTTTTGGGTGAGGAAAGTCTTTGATGGCCTGCACTTTCTCTTCTAGGGGTTTTGTACCTTTTGACGATATGCGGTATCCTAAAAATGTTACCTCTGATGAACCGAAAACACATTTTGAAGTGTTGATCAGCATGCCATACTGCTTAAATTTTTCAAAGATTTGGCGCAGATGTTGTTCATGTTCGTTTTCATCTCGGGAAAATATCAAAAAATCGTCCAAGTAGCAATAACAAAAATCTAGTCCGCGTGTCATTTCGTCTACAAACCTTTGAAAGGTCTGGCCTGCGTTCCTAAGGCCAAACGTCATAAAGGGAAATTGAAATAGTCCGAAAGGAGTTGTAATTGCTGTTTTCGGGATGTCATCTGGACTGACAGGTATCTGATTGTACGCTTTTACGAGGTCGATTGTCGAAAATATTTTGCAACCGGCTATACTTTGCGAAAAATCGTGAATGTGTTTGATTGGATACCTGTCAGGTACGGTCCGGGCATTCAGCATCCTGTAATCACCACACGGCCGCCAGCTGTTGTCCTTTTTTGGTGCTAAATGCAGTGGCGATGACCAAGGGCTCTCTGAAACAGTTGCTGTTCCACTTGCTAGCATGGACTCGAACTCTTGTTTTGCAATTTTTAGTTTGTCTGGGGCTAGGCGTCGAGGGGAACTGGAAACCGGGGGGCCTGGTGTCGTGCGAATGTGGTGTTGTGTGTTATGTGGTATAGTACGGTGCGTACCGGCTGGTCGTGTAATTTCGGGGTACTCGTTTAAAATGCTGTGATATTTGCTTTCCCCAGTCATGACTTTTACAGAGGATATTGCTCGATAATGATCTACCTTTGCTATAGCTGACAATGATGTTAAGTTATCGATTAGTCTTTGGTTACGACAGTCAACCATTAAGTTATAGTATGATAGAAAGTCTACTCCAATTATAGCTTTTGTTACGTTAGCTACTATAAAGCGCCATGGATAATCTCGACGTAGACCTAAGTCTAGATTTAATTGGGTGTGACCGTACGTGTCGATAGTCGTCCCGTTGGCTGCACAGAGTTGGTAGTTGGTCTTGGGGCGACGTTCGTGAAGCATGGACCGAGGAAATACGCAGAGGTCGCTGCCGGTGTCGACCAAGAACTGAATCTTTGACTTTCTGTCAGTGACAAACAGGCGACCATTTGTTGAGTTTGGGCAATCGTCTGTCGCATCTATCGACCGCCCTTTGAAAAATCCGCCTTGTAATCGCATGGGCGAATGCATTTCTGCGCTTTGCTGCCGAATTTCGCGTGGTACCAGCATTCTGGAAACATTTTGTAGCTGGATTGAGACCTGGTCGATGGTGATCGGCCGCGATAATTTTGTCTCGTTTGGGGACGGGATCTTGAGTTGTTCGCCTGCATCGTAAGTAGCTGTAATTGCTTCTTAATCTCCGCGATTTCCATAGCGATGGTGGAATCTGCGCTAGATCCCGGTGTCGGCTGACTCGTGGATGCTACCTGAGGGGCTGGCGGAACGATATCTTGTACCCTGTCTGCTAGGTCCGCAAGAACTTCGAGAGATGCGTTCGGTTGTCCAGCCAGCACGGTTTGAATGCTGCGTGGTAATCTGCTTGTCCAAATTGTTTGCAAAAATTCGTCGGGAACTTTTTTACCCGCCAGGCTTTGCATATGTCTGAGGAATTGGGAAGGTTTTCGGTCTCCCAACTCCTCATGCATCAGTAACTGCTTAACTTTTTTTTCTTGAGATGCGCTAAGTCGCTTTATTAGCTCTGATTTTAGCTTACCATATTTATCGGTAGCAGGAGGGCTGACGATGATGTCTTTTACCTCTTTTGCAAATTGGTGGTCCAGCTGACCGATGACGTGGTTGAATTTGGTAGTGTCGCTAACGATTCCCGAGTTTGCGAATTGGCCTTCCACTTGGGCGAACCATATTTCAGGTTCATCTGGCCAGAATGGCGGTATTCGTATGGCTACTTTATAAACGTCAGTGGAAACGCGCACTCCACCATCTTTTGCTGTGTCGTCGGTGCCTGATTCCTTTTCTGCCATTATTCGCCTTTAAAATGTTCGATCGTGGTCACCAGTGTGGTGTTGTCCGGTAGGGAGTAGTAAATAACGTAGGCACTTACAGTTTTATGGTTTTATTGATCACCTCCAGTCCACACACAAGTACATCAGAAGAAGCACAGCGAATAGGTAAGAAATAGTTTATAGTTAATAGCGTAGGCACAATTCAGAGCACAAGCACAGATAGGTAGAAAGCACAGAAGGAAAGAAGAAAGCGGAAGTAACAAATATAGTGAGATCGCGAACAATAGGAAAGCGGCAGTGCGAGAGCGGCTAAGCCTCAAGCGACATGCGACAGGCGTAGCGATCGAGTCGCGACTGGGGAAGCGGGGGATGCGCGTGCGCCTCCCTGGAGCAGTGCGGCGAGCGCTGACCGGTTCTGGTTATCTGTTTCCACTACACGCGGCACGACCATCTGGTAAGTATTAGTTTGTAGTTGTGGTCGACCACCTTCGATATGAAAACGCCTGGTCTAGCACATTTAACTAACTATTAACTATCGCCGGATGACGCCCTGATTACGGCGGTACTGTGAGAGTGGGACGCAGATCGTAGACCGCAGAGAGCAGGCTGAGGCAGCTGATCTTGATGGAGCAGGGAGCAGGGTTCTTCAATGAAAGAGGTTCTTCAGTTTTCTTCGCTAGCTTTTCTTCCGATGTTGCGCTGGAGGACTCGTTGCGACTGATTGATTCTGCGCTGTTTAGCGCGCCTATGTCCTACCTAGCGCAATACCGTAAGGAGAGCCGCTTTTATTGTTCAAATTGGTTGTACATTTTTATCACAAAGTTCTGACATTTTAGGCTATATCTTAAAAACTATAAGGGGTAGTTCAAAGCTACGATGTTCTATAGAAAGAGCTTACAATTACCCGTATTTTGACATATAACAATCTATACTAGGTATGATACCCAGGTTTCCTAGTCAGAATAAAGCGGAAAAACATCACAATTTTTGCCGCGCTATTGCAAACTATTCTATTTCTAGACTATTCTAGGCACTCTATCTATGACCTAGGGTTCTGACTAAGTGCACCTGGGTTATCCTCACCTAGCCTACCTATTTCTATGTTTCTATCTTTATATCTATTATGTAAAATACGGGGTCAAAGTGCAAGGTGTAAACTGAACTTTAAAACTGCTATATTTTTCTATCTAACTACTCTAGTCTATATGTTGTGTGTGAAATAGGTAAGGATCATCTACTATTGTGTACCTAAGCTGTTAGATAGGATCCACCCATCACCTATCTTGAGAAATAAGGGTATGAAAATATCAGAAATAAAACGCCTAAAAAACAACTCTAAACAATGCAAAAACTTATTCTAACCTATTCTAACTATGAGAAACGATCAATTTTATTTGGAAAACCTATAACTATACCTATAACTTATAAAACAATATCAAAAAACTATAATAAAGAAAACTTAAAACTACGAC
The DNA here is from genome assembly GCA_922987775.1 of Agonopterix subpropinquella. NCBI lineage: Eukaryota > Metazoa > Arthropoda > Insecta > Lepidoptera > Depressariidae > Agonopterix > Agonopterix subpropinquella. The sequence goes on along the minus strand of OV277694.1, from coordinate 20,306,639 downwards.
TCTAAACACGTGAAAAAACTATACAAAACTATAACGAACTGTACAAATACGTTACCCCCAACATGACCAGTGCATTCCACAAGCAATAATCTACAAATAAACACTAAAAAAAACAATAATCTAATTGGAATTTGCACTGATCACGTTGGGTGTCTGAACTCGCGAGGAAAAACCGTAGCGGCCCGCGTCGACGCGCGAATCCGGCAGCTCGATGTCGCGAACATTATCTCCCGCCGCAGCTCTCGTAGCTGGAACTTCTCGAGTGAGCGGCAGGCAGGTAGACCCGTAGATCATCAGGGCGACTCGTTGGCAGTGGGCAGGATCACCAGCTTCTTCGTGGGCCGCCGCAGGACTCCCTTGTTGGTGCGCACGTCGACTGCTCGTACCTCGCCGTCGGGACCGGGGAAGGTGGCGATCACGACGCCTCGCGGCCAGATGTTGCGAGGCAGGGTCCCGTCTGCGATGAGGACCAGATCGCCCAGCTGGATCGCGCCACCCGTGGCGCGGGGCTCCCGCCGGTGTTGCAGCTCGGGGAGGTACTCGCGCACCCAGCGCGCCCAGAAGTGGTCGGCTAGCCGCTGACTGACTCGCCACTCCCTGCGCCCGCTGATGTCGCCGTCGGTGAACGTCCCGGGTTGTGGGACGCGTGATGGCCCGCCCAGGAGGAAGTGGATGGGCGTGAGGGTTTCCTCGTCGTCCGGGGCCGTCGACAGGTGTGTGAGGGGGCGGCTGTTCACGGTGTGTTCCGCCTCGACGAGCAGGGTACCTCAGCACCTCTTCCTTCGGTGCGCGCTCGTTGAGTGTGGTGTACAGTGCGGTTTTGATGCTCCGCACCATACGCTCCCATGCGCCCCCCATGAATGGGGCGCTCGGCGGGATGAAGCGCCACCGGATGGCGCGCAGCGACGCCTCTTCTTGCGTCGCCCCGTCGATCGCGCGGCGAAGCTCTATGTCCGCGCCGCGCAGGTTGGTGCCCTGGTCCGACCAGAGCAGCTTTCCTCGACAAACTATGAAAGCCACTTGACGTGAAGCCCGAAGAGTGTCTTCTTCACTACAGTAGCCGTAGGTGTAGCGGCTACGCACTACTCGACGCGGGCGATTTTCTATCTTCTTACACGTCGAATCGCTGTCTATTTGTTTCTTAGCTCGTCCGTTGGCCGCAGTACATCGTGGCGGTGCGGTCGCTCGTAGCAGTCGTGTGTAGCTAGAGAATCGTGTGACGTCGGGTAGGGCTCCGGTGAGGCGCGACGTTGGCCTCGGCACATGTAGGCGTTCGTTACTATGGTCGACGTCATCTGGTTCGCTATCTTCACTTTGCAGTGGCCACTCGCTTTCCGTTAGGTGTAGGAGAGGCGGCCCGATAAACCGGCGATGCGTCGACTCGTTGCCCGACGTATCTTGCGTCGCGTCGGTCGCGACGTCTGTAACTATATGTTCGAGGCGGCGGAGGGTAATGGTGTCGCTATCGGGCGGCGTGAAGTCGTCACGGCGCCTCTGGAGTTCGGTCTCGATGTTCTCGGTGCCTCCTCCCGCCGGTGAACGCGTAGTCTCGTCCAAATTCGATAGCGCACGCTTTTCACTATCGTGGTAGCTTCGTCGCGGCTCGTCGCACAGTGGGTCGGTCGAAACTTCTTCTATTTCATCTATGGAGTCGAGCCGAGGTGCTGACAAGTAGCTGATGCGGTGAACAATCTTCTCGCGTGGTCGATGTCTCACGCCGTGGAGTACCCAACCCAGGTCGGTCAGGGATGCGACGGGTTGATCGTCCGCTCCGCGTCGCACGGCGTGGGTTAACAACAGCTGATAGTTGTCCTGTCCGATGAGCACCGTCGGCTTGCCTTCATATGTTACCTCCTTGGCTATGTCTTTGAGGTGATCGAGGCCGGAGATGAGCTCCGGTGGGACCCGCTGTGGCGATAAATGAAGCTTGTCCATCGTTCGCGCAGTTATCTCGAATTCTTCTATACTATATTTGCCGCCAATTTTCACGCGCACGCGCGTCGACTCGCTTGCGTCGATCCGCGCGCCCGCCACGCCCTCTATCGTAAACGGTGATGCTGTCCCTGTTGCACCCACCTTGTTAGCGATGTCTCTTTCTACTATGGTGCACGTAGAGCCGTCGTCCAACAGTGCGTAGGTCTCAACTTGTGACCTAGGGCCGCTAACGATGACAGGAACTATTTTCAACAGCGCCGTTTTCGTCTTGTTCCTTGCAGACGACACTATTTCCTCTTGCTCGGGCGGCGGATCGAAGGGCGGCGGCTTCGATTGCGGCGTGCTATGTAGTAGCGGGTGGTGGCTATGTTGACACCCGCTCGTCTCACACTTGCGTGCCTTACACATGTGTTGATTGCGGCGAACACGTAGACACTTAAAACACAGGCGCTTCTCCTTGGCAATGTCCCAGCGCGCCGACACACTTTCTTTCTTGAACACTTCACAATTGTTTACCTTATGTTCGCCTTTCTTGCAGACCGGACAGGGCTCTGGCTTCGCTCGTTGTCCGTCGGCGCCGGCGTGGTAGGTGCGCGCTGGTCCTCGATGTGTTTGCTCCCGCCGGTCGAACGGCACATGTTCGAGGGGAGCAAAGTTACCGCACCGTTCGGCGGCGAGATCTAAAAATTTGGTTAACGTTACCAAGTCAGGCTGGAAGGTAGGCTGCTCCGGAGCGAAGTCGTAGTACCGGAACCGTAGCGTAGGCGGGAACTTTTCTATGACGGCCCGCACTATCTCTGGGTTGTACAGATAGTGCGACCGCCCCAGCGCCTTTATCGTCGCGGTGATGTTCGCCACACGCGACGCGAAGACGCAGACATCCTTCGGATTTTCTGTGAGGCGCGGCAGCTCCCTCAGCTTCTTCATTTCAGCCATGACGAGCGCGTCGGGTCGTCCGAACCTGGCCTCAAGAAGCTGCATTACCTCTCTCGTCGACGTGTGGCCCACAAATAGGCAGTGGGCGGCGTCCCGCGCTGGCCCTCGCAGGCTCTTCCGCAGTCTCGCTATGGTCTCTTGCTCCGTCAGCTGTGTTGTTGCCTCTTCCACCGCTATTTTGAATGGTAGCCACTCCGCCGACTGGCCGCTGAAGAAGGGTAGGTCAGGAACGCTCGATGCTATTGCGGGCTGCGCCGCCGACCGCGCGGCGAGAGTGATGGCACTGGCGAGCTCTTGGATCGCCAACTCGTTCGGCTTGCTATCTTGACGCGTAGGCGGCTGGCGCGGCGCGTCAAGGTGTTGGTTTTCGGCGACGTCCCCACCGGGGGGCCTCTGCGCCGTTTCCCATCTTCTATTTTCTATAGTCTTCCGTATTTCCTGTAGCGTAGGCGAATGGTGCGGCGCTACAGGCTGGCGTGGCTCCCCGGTGGTATGGTTCCAGGGCCCCTGCGCCAGGGCCGCTCTTCTATCTTCTATAATCAGTTTCTCCTGTCGTGGCGGCGGCTCCTGCAACACGACAAGTTGGCGGTTGCCCCCGGGGAGGCCCAGGCAGTAGGGCCTCTCCTCCGAGGTCTTCGTCGGATGACTATGAATGGGGCCTCGTGCTTCGGCGTCCACGTGGCACCCGGGCTCGTCGTCACGCGGCGGTGGTGGCGGCGGCACGGCGGGTGGTGGTTCCGAACTATATTCAGGCACGTTGTGAGGCTCCATCGTGAGGGCGAGAGTGCTTCTGTCGACCCATTCCGACGTTCTTTCTTCACGGACCGTTTCATCTATTGAGTCCTCTTCGTCTGAAGTTTCCTCTTCTAGGACGCTGACTTTGGCCTCGGCCAACTCGACTCGAGCCCTGGCGAGCTCCAGCCGGGCCTCCGCCAGCTCCCGTCTTCTACTCGATGCTCTGGATCGTGCCGGTGTCCGTTCAGGCTTCTCTGGAACGGGGCTCTTCAACGCCCTGGTGGCGTCAGTCGACGTGGCTGATGTATCCGGGGCTGTGGTTGCCGTACGCGACTCCGTGGTCGTCGCGGACGACGCCGTCGGCTCGGAGCCGGACGGGGTGCCCGACGCGGATGCAGCAGGACGTGACGTGGACTCCTCCTCACGGGACGGGGGTCCGGCTTGACGCGGCGCTGACTTCATGCTTCTTGTCACCGGCATCTTCTATACAGCAATTCTTGCAGTCTTCACCCAGGTCTCACAGTACGCTCAGGACGTGATCCGGCTCGAAGGACCAAAAAATGTGGTCGACCACCTTCGATATGAAAACGCCTGGTCTAGCACATTTAACTAACTATTAACTATCGCCGGATGACGCCCTGATTACGGCGGTACTGTGAGAGTGGGACGCAGATCGTAGACCGCAGAGAGCAGGCTGAGGCAGCTGATCTTGATGGAGCAGGGAGCAGGGTTCTTCAATGAAAGAGGTTCTTCAGTTTTCTTCGCTAGCTTTTCTTCCGATGTTGCGCTGGAGGACTCGTTGCGACTGATTGATTCTGCGCTGTTTTGCGCGCCTATGTCCTACCTAGCGCAATACCGTAAGGAGAGCCGCTTTTATTGTTCAAATTGGTTGTACATTTTTATCACAAAGTTCTGACATTTTAGGCTATATCTTAAAAACTATAAGGGGTAGTTCAAAGCTACGATGTTCTATAGAAAGAGCTTACAATTACCCGTATTTTGACATATAACAATCTATACTAGGTATGATACCCAGGTTTCCTAGTCAGAATAAAGCGGAAAAACATCACAATTTTTGCCGCGCTATTGCAAACTATTCTATTTCTAGACTATTCTAGGCACTCTATCTATGACCTAGGGTTCTGACTAAGTGCACCTGGGTTATCCTCACCTAGCCTACCTATTTCTATGTTTCTATCTTTATATCTATTATGTAAAATACGGGGTCAAAGTGCAAGGTGTAAACTGAACTTTAAAACTGCTATATTTTTCTATCTAACTACTCTAGTCTATATGTTGTGTGTGAAATAGGTAAGGATCATCTACTATTGTGTACCTAAGCTGTTAGATAGGATCCACCCATCACCTATCTTGAGAAATAAGGGTATGAAAATATCAGAAATAAAACGCCTAAAAAACAACTCTAAACAATGCAAAAACTTATTCTAACCTATTCTAACTATGAGAAACGATCAATTTTATTTGGAAAACCTATAACTATACCTATAACTTATAAAACAATATCAAAAAACTATAATAAAGAAAACTTAAAACTACGACTCTAAACACGTGAAAAAACTATACAAAACTATAACGAACTGTACAAATACGTTACCCCCAACATGACCAGTGCATTCCACAAGCAATAATCTACAAATAAACACTAAAAAAAACAATAATCTAATTGGAATTTGCACTGATCACGTTGGGTGTCTGAACTCGCGAGGAAAAACCGTAGCGGCCCGCGTCGACGCGCGAATCCGGCAGCTCGATGTCGCGAACAGTAGTTATATTTATTATGTGTTGTTTATGTTTACGATATAGTATGTTTGTTATGTGATGAATGTGTGAGTGTGTGTGATTGTATGGTTGAGTGTAAATGAAAGTAACTTGTAATATAGTAAGTATCCTACACATTAAACCCTGGGCCATCTTTGCGCATGGGCACACTGGGCAAGTGCCCAGGGCCCCGCGATTCATGGGGCTCCTTATTTCCTACTATTACCTGTTGTCAACAACCCTCTTTAGGGTCCACAATCCACATTTATCTCAAACTGGTTTAAGACTGCTCTGATTATACCTATATCACAGAGAATTATACAACAACAACAACAACAAATATACTTTATTTTACACCAAAATATAAAGAGTAAAATACAGAGAAAAAAAAAAATACAAGAGGCACAAAATAAGGCGGTTATACTTATATGGTTACATGATTTAAGCACACACATTTGTATCTCGTATTTGACTGTACAAATTCTGGTATTGTGGGAATCTGATAAATTAGGAATCTGGTGTGCTGGTCATCTGGTATTTTGGGAATCTGGTATAGAGGGACAAACGTAAACCCTGTCTCCGATATATACAAGTGTTACACTGATTCTAGAACGACTTGGTGCTCCTACGTTTCTACATGCTGTACGCGATCGCTGCGACCTTTATATCGGTGCTGGTGTACACCTTGGTCATCGCTATCGTCGACATACTATACATATTCGTCATCGTGGGTAGCATACGTAAGTAATAACACCAAACTCCTTTCCTCCCAGTGGGCTTAGTATGCAACTCCCGACAAAACGATTAAAATCGAGACGTGCTTTCGCCTTTGTGTTTCTTTAGGTGCTTCCCACACCGACGGTAAAAATCGTATGCGAAAGCGAGCGCGCATGACGGTTTCCTCGTTTTGTCGTGCGCGGCATGCTAGTCCGAAGTATGTACCACCCGACAGTTCCGCACCGGTGGCCATCATCATCATCCGCCTATATACATTCCCCCAAGGAGGGTGTGCGGGCGTTAGTCCACCAACACCGCGCGTCCCCAATGCAGATTGGTGAACTTCACAAATACATTACAATTTCGTCTCAGCGTATGCAGGTTTCCTCCCGATATAGTAATAATGAGAACTCCCTTTCTCGGTAGTACACCTATAGGTACCATAGTGTAAATAAAATAAGTGATGAAGCTCAGCGATCGCGGCGGGTCTATGCCCGCGCGGCGTGCGGGGTACGGCGGGGGATGGGCGTACCCTAACTCAATTCGCTGTTAGGGTACGCGCGCAGGCAGCGTGGGCCGGGACGCACACCTCCCGGCCCCCGCACGATTGGCCTGCCGCGACCACTGTGCTTCACCACTATTAGTTCTTTACACTATGCCTATACTACTTACTTATTATTTGGTCTCAGGTGAAAATAGCGCGACTTTTTTGCACCACTACTTCTAAAGCTGGCCATCATATTAGCTATTATACTTCTGGGAACAAATGATGACGTCATGTTCCATAGAACTGAATGAGAATCACTGAGAGTAGACGGGGTATAAGACAATTATCTTCCTATTTTAAAATAGCATTTTTCATTGCAGTATATCAAGCATACATCGTCGTCTTAGTAAGAAGTGCCATTGTTGACATCAAACTCAGAACTAGAGCTGAGAAAAATGGCGACTTGAACCACAAACCTACAGGAACACACCCTGAAACGATTCCCGACGTCGAATCTCCAGAAGAAATAAAAGAGCCCAAAGTTGTTACGGAGGAGATAAAAAAGACTGAATTCAAGAAAATGGGAGACAAAAAACATAAAGAGACAAAGTCAGTAGACACAGATACAAATGTTGAAGAAAAAACAGTCGACAAAAAGGAGGAGAGCAAATATACGGAAGATGAAAAGTTGGACGACACAAAATCGGAAGATAAAAATGGCAAAAAAGATATGAAGAGTAAGGTTGAGATTGTGAACGAAACGAAATTAGAAACGATACAAGAGACGTCGAAAGGAACTTCTAAAGATGCGTGAATCCAGGTTTACATAAATAATTGTAATGCTAGAGCATTTTCAGACTAATAATTTTAAAATTTGTCCTGATCCATTTACAACATTTGCAACAATTATCGTCCTATAGCACTTTTGCCAACGTTCTCTAAAGTATTCGAATCTGCTATGTGCAAACGTTTATACTCATTTTGTGAGAAATTTAAAAAATTTTGTACAAACCAGAACGGGTTCAGAAAAAACAGATCAACTACTTTGGCTGTTTTTAATTATATACACGAAATATTGAAGATAATAGATGGTAAAAACATTGCCTTGGGAATACTATTGGATATGAGCAAAGCATACGATAGGGTTTTGTTTGATATTCTTCTACGTAAATTGAACGGTATAGGAGTGAGAGGTATCGCCTATGAATGGTTTGTTTCATATCTTAGAAATCGCGAACAGTATGTACAAATAGATCATTATGATTTTTCATCTAGAACAATACAAAATATAAGATCAGATAAAGCAGACGTAACTCAATCAATACCACAAGGAAGTGTACTAGGATGTCTATTGTTCCTAATATACATAAATGATCTACCGAAAGTTATAGATAACCCAAGTATCCTGTTTGCAGACGATGTTTCCGTAGTTATTCCTTGCCGAAGTAACCAGAGCGTAGATTCACTATTAAACAATACCTTGACAAGTATAGAGGAGTGGTTACAAGAACATAACTTACAACTAAATTTCACGAAGACAAAAATTATGCAATTCAGGCCCTATCAGAAACAACCGTTAACCATAAATTTCTCCTTTCAAAACACACGCTTAGAATGCATCGACACATACTCTCTATTAGGCGTCCACATTGATAGTAACATACACTGGAAATGTCATATTAAAGTTATAGCTACAAAGTTAAATAGATTCACTTACGCACTTAAGGAATTGAAAAAGTCGACTGATCTAAAAACATCTACTGCAGCTTACTTTGCCTATGCCCAAGCATGGCTCCAATATGGGTTAGTGCTATGGGGAAATAGTACAGACGCGCCGACGCTGTTTCTCATTCAAAAAAGATGCATTAGGATATTGGCAAACATAGACAGCATGACAAGCTGCAGAACATATTTTATAGAATTCAAGATACTGACACTCGCATCACTTTACATTTTCGAAATTTGTATGTTTGTTAAAAATCATTTTCATATGTTCCCACTACATTCCCGTCCAAAAAATTTACGCCCCCAGAATAAACTCGCTCTGCCATTCTCGAACATGCAAATGATCCACAATGGACCTTATGCCATGGCAGTTAAGATATATAATCATATTCCCAGTATTATACAGAATTACGATCATCTAAAGTTTAAAAAGAAATTAAAAGAACACCTTATAAACAAATGTTATTACACGCTGCAAGAGTTTTTTGACGATAGCTCACGAGATGTTTTTTGAATTTCTGTGATTTTATTTATTATTTCTATTTTATTTAAAAAAAAAAAAAAATATCATTGAAAATTTTTGTTAATACTTACCTAATCTAATTTTATTCACCCTAGTTTGATTTTGAAATTTCAATAATGTGAATGTATTTAATTTTATTTTCGTTTCAATTTGTGTTTGTTTATTTAATTTGCCTATAGTCTTAAAAATCTAATATAATTTGCCTGGTTTGATTTTGTAATTAAATAATGTGAATGTACCGCATGTATTTGATGAAATCGCATATAATTTTAAGTTAAAAATAGTATTTAATTTACCTAAGCTTGAATCTGCAATGTGAATAATGTGAATGTTATACTTAATTAATTTTTATTTATGTTTGTTTAGTTTATGATGATTATTTTATGATGATTGCCCTTACATTTTTTAATTTTGCATATTGATTTAACACTTAGGTATACCTAAATGTTGCTGTGCCCTTACAGGGTTCATGTTTGATACTTACTAACCTAGCATAAGACCAAATGTTACAACATGAGTGCAATAAATGATTCTATTCTATTCTATTCAACAGAGTTGTAGTTGGGTTGTTTAGATCGAAAAACAGCTCAAGTTTGCAATTTTTGATAAAAGCAAACCACTTGGCATGGGTGTTCCTTAGGTCAATAGAAGCCGATTAAGATCGGTAGGCCACGGGAGTCCCCCCTCTGGTCCGGTAGGGGGGGGTTCAAAGATGCGCTCCGACCGGCCACATTCCACTACTAATAACAGAATTAGTTTCGATAGTAGGTCAAGTTTGGTATCGTTTTCGGATAAATTGAGGGTGTACAATTCGTTTCTGATATAAAAAATGGTAGTATGTAGAATGGTTTTTGAGATATTTAAAAAAAATCGAAATCGCGAGTAAAAATTTATTCTTCAAGCCATCGTAATTGTTAAAGGGGCTTCATTTTTGGAACACAAAAAAAATGCCATAATAGCCTGTTTAATACAGATTATGAAAAATATAACTTATTAGCATCTCTTCATACAAAAAATAGTAGAAATTTTTTTTGAAGGTCGCGCGCCGCTTGCATTTGAGTCACTCGCTATGTTATGACGAGCACACGATGTTGCTACTGAGAACATAAATTCAGATAAAAATTATTTAGAATAGTGGATTAGGATCGGCTAAGCAAAATGAGCCTTGATTTTTACTCCCTAGGGGTTCAATTTCGTGACATACCTTCTCCGTAAGCCTGCAAAATCGTAACATACTCGGTTATTTTACAGCCTGCCAGTTATTACCTATTCTGTGCTAATAGGTCAAGTTTGATATCCTTTTTGAGTAATTTTAGGCTAAAGAATGTATTTTTGATGTCAAAAGTAGTGATCGGTGAAGCAGTTTTGGAGTTATTTTTAAAATAATATATAAATTTCTAGTTTTTTCCTTTCTTCGTAATTGTTAAAGAAGCTGAAATTGTACATAGGTATCTAACTATAAAAATACTTGAGGAATGCTTGTACACAAATATATTAAATATATAACTTTTTAGAACTATTTTTATCAAGATATTGCAATAAAATTTATGTTAACACCGCGCAAGTTATTATTTTTCACCACATTTAATCACCATCCATACTTCAACTTATAATGAATGATTATAATTGTATGAATGTAAAATCTATTTAAAATCATAATAATAGTAGACTCGGATGAAGCTATTTTTCTTTATTACACTCGTTTTTATCCTTAAGTTAGGGGTACATTGGTACCTACGCTACAGCCGAATATTTTACTATTCTCAGTTAGGATGTCTTCAGTTTTTTGTAGGCAGTGTCCGGGGTGTGGCATGGGTTTATATTAGATGTTACCATTTATCGAGTTTAGGTTTGGTTAATGATGAATGTTTGTATGTGTTTTTTTGAAATGCTTACAATATTTTTATTTTACAATCTGAATTCAGATTTTAATCTAACTAGCTTTCATAATTCATTCAGAATGAATGAAAAAAGGCTTAAAAATGAAATTTATCGAGCACAGGTGAGCGGAAGTGTTGGGAGAGGCCGTCCGAGGAAAACATACCACGATCAAATCAATGATCTTTTCCGAAAAGGACAAGGGCGTAGCACCCTCAATCGCGGAAGTGCATGAAAATATGTATGATGTCAATGAGGCTAAAGAAGTATGTCAGAGTCGTAGCGTGTGGCGGTCCGTGCTCTCTGCCTACCCCCTTGGGAATGGCGTGAGCTTATGTATGTATGTATGTAGCTTTCATAATTTCATAGTAATAAACTTAGATACCATAATATTTACTAGCTCGAATAAATCGGAAATACAAAAACAAACTATTTAACACAAGTTAGTATGTCTTGAAGAAGTTTAACTAAGAAAAAGAAAACATTCGGTCGTATTACTTAGTTCGTCGGCTACTTCTACAAAATAAACCACTAAAGCGCAAAAATTAGGTTTATAAAGAGAAAAGGCTTCCTCCTATTATGATAAATTTAAGCAGATTTTAAATTCATAATGTATTGTCCAGTTGAAGTGTGGATCGTCGGCGTCGGTTGAAATGAAAGGGGTGAAAATACTAACTTGCGCGGTGTTAACATTTATTTTTCTGCAATACTTATCTCGATAGAAATGGTTCTAAAAAGTTATATTTTTATTAAATCTGTGTTATACAAGCATTCATCAAGTATTTTTTTATAGCTATGTACAATTTCGGCTTTTGTAAAAATTACGAAGACTCGAAAGACAAAAATCTAGAATTTTTATATTATAAATATAACTCAAACTGCTTCACCAATGGTTCTAAAAAGATAGATTCTATAAAAGACTTTTGATATAAAAAATGAATTCTTTATCCAAAAATTACTCAAAAAGGATATCAAACTTGTCCTATTAGCTAAACTGGCAGGCTGTAAAATTACCGAGTATGTTACGATTTTGCAGGCTTACGGAGAAGGTATTTCCCCAAATTGAATCCCTAGGGGGTAAAAATCAAGGCTTATTTTGCTCAACCGATCCAAACCCACTATTCTAACCAATTTTTAGCTTAATTTACGTTCACAGTAGGAACGTCGGGTGCTCGTCATAACATAGCGAGTGACAAAAAATTAAACGTCGCACGACATTCAAAATTTTTTTCTACAATTTATTGTATGAAGAGATTTTAATAAGTTATATTTTTCATAATTTGTATTAACCGGGCTATTATGGCGTATTTTTTGTGTTCCGAAAATGAAGCCCCATTAATAGTTATGATGACTTGAAGAATAAATTTTTACTTGCGATTTCGATTTTTTTTTTAAATATCTCAAAAACCATTCTACATACTACCATTTTTTATATCAGAAACGAATTGAACACCCTCAATTTATCCGAAAACGATACCAAACTTGACCTACTATCGAAACTAATTCTGTTATTAGTAGTGGAATGTGGCCGGTCGGAGCGCATCTTTGAACCCCCCCCTACCGGACCAGAGGGGGGACTCCCGTGGCCTACCGATCTTAATCGGCTTCTATTGACCTAAGGAACACCCATGCCAAGTGGTTTGCTTTTATCAAAATTTTACTCACTTGTGCCTAAACGCCTCTACTATAAGAGATCATTTTTTCTAGCGGACAGTGGCTTTTGCAAGCTATTTACAACTATATTTCAATCAAATAAGGACGATTTTTTTACTATTAGTGGGAGAAGGCTCGAGCAGTTCTTAGCCTAATCTGTGCTGATTCTTGGTATCATTAATAGGCCAGTCATTTTACGGAGTTTTGTTAGGCGGGGTAGGGAGTGATTATTAATTGGACTTTTAAACTGTAACCGGTACAGTTTAGTGACAAAAATACTATCCTAAACTATATTTAAAAAAAAAATCCTACGTAACATAGAAATCAAAATTGTGTGTCTCAGAAGGCTTTTAAATTAGTAATATTAATACCAATGCACTCATTTGAATTAGATTTAACAATATACATTATTTTTGATCAATAAAATAGGCATTAAAATTTAAAAACGGAGGTATTTATTAGAAAATACGAATGTATTTTTCAAAACCTAAGTAGACAAAAATATTTACACCGTGTTTGAAGTTTGTATGATAGTAAAGCCTTAAATATGTGCAAAACAAAATTATCATCAGGTTTTTTAGAACGAGATAATATCTATATTTTAAAATTGGAACTGTTGCTGACGTAATTTTTTTTTAATTTTGGTACATTCTTAAGGTGGACTTCCGATGCTAGCGGCCGACGCGTCTGACGCGCGCGGCTCGCGGCCGACGGCCGATGCGGCCATACTAGTTACTATGAAAACGTATGGCGCCGCTTCCGATGTCAGCGACTGACGCGTGCGTCAGACGCGCGCGGCCGATGTCTATCGCATCGGCCGCGGCCGCGCGCGGCTATGCGCTGACGTCACGCAGAACAAGAATGTTTGCCAGACATATTACGATGTTTTTACCGAAAATTTGCTTAATTTTCACTATTTTTTATTTGTATTTTATTATCTGCAAGGTCGCTCATCCACGTTGCGATAACACCATCTATCGATCCATTTGAAACTAATTTTTCTTTTTTCGGAAAATCCCTCTTGCCCACATAATTATTAGCTAGACAGCGATCCATATATAGGTTAAAAAGCCAAGGGGACGCAACGCATTTCTGTCTAATTATAATAACTCTTAAAAATGTATTTTATCAAAAATCCTGTAAAAAAAATGCATTCATATATTTCTCTAAACCTATCAATCTATCAATCAATCAAATATTATTTATTAAAATATGTATTGTTTTTTTTATTTGTGTTTTTAAACAAAACACCAAAACATAAGAACATACCCTAAATTTCGGGGAAAATACCCTAAAGTGATAACACTCTGCACAATAGGCACGCGTCAGTCGCTGACCTCGGAAGTGAGGTCTGTCGTCGGCCGCGCGCGTCTGACGCGAGGTTCTGTCAAATATGACAGAACCTCGCGTCAGACGCGCGCGTTAGTCGCATCGGCCGCTGGCATCGGAAGTCCACCTTTAAGCTCAAATTGGCTCTTCAATATTATAGCGAAAAAAGAATGCAATTAGTAATTAGTCCCGGCTCAAACCGTAAAATGAGTGGGCTATAACCGCAGAACATTATAAGAGGGGTTAGAATTGCAAAGTCGATTCGGCACGCGTGCCACACGGTTATGCAATAATTTGCATAACACCACAAGGCGCGCGGCGTGGTGCGAGCGAGAGGGCATGAGTAGTTTTAGCAGAAAGAGCGGGAAGACAAGCGGCTACAGCCGTCTCCGAAGCAAAAGCGCTACTTTTCATTTCTAATTCTAACCCCTCATATAATGTTCTGTGGTATTAACCCTTCTATTCCTTTCGCTCTCATCTCACAAATAATACCATTAAGTTATCACATGAAACATTTTAATTGACAAATATAACAAAAGAATTAAACTGGTCAGAAGTGTGACAAACGAACATTGTGTAATTTTACAACATCTCTTTTATTTTCACAACCAACTAACATCGAATACAAAACATCTATTGGAATAATAACTACCGGGGGCGAAGGGTCTTCCCAATTAGCTTTGTATCTCAAATTCTCAGTTTCATTTTAAGGTAACCGCTTATTACGAGGTCGCATAGGGGCGAAGCGGGCCGCATTGCAGCGGAAAATGTGTACTTCGCACACTAGAACCAGCCGGGTTGCAACGCATTCACAGACAGACGCGAGAAGTTGTCAAAAGTTCCGCTTAGAATGGAACACTACGACGGGCCACGTCGCGTCGGGGCGGAGCGGGCCGTATTGCACGGACGGAAATCCGCCGCGCAATAAGAGTTGAACCCACAGAAATAAATCAAGATAGAAGCGGTGAAACGCGCGGGGTACGCGTGCCAACATTAAGTAAATATTATATTACTTAAGGCCCTATGGTAGGACCTTGGAGGCATCTTTTATTTTTCATGTTTCGACTAGTTCTATACAATTTACCGAAACCAAAGTCACACCTCAGTATTCTTGGATAGTTTATCATCTAGTGAAATCATCAATTGAATACATGATTGCAATTACTTCACTCGATAGAAAATCGTCACAAAGATGACGTATTTTCTTGTATTTTTTTTAACATTTTTCTCGTGTTAGAAGAACTTAAAATAGTTTCAGATTTTTGGTATTTATACTCGCATATTCACCAAGCACCTGAAGCACCCCCTTAATTATTACAAGGTTGTTTTGCTATAAACTGTAGAAGAGATTTGGGCGGATTTTTGCGCTGTGGCCCGACCTGATGCGGCCCGTCGTATTATGCACTTAGGGTACCGTTACAGATGCATAAAAGCGTAAAAATAAATATGATTGTCCGAAGTTTATAATTTCGGTAATAGAATGTCGGCGTCTTTTTGGAAAACCATTCGCCGTTGATGCGCAAATCAAACCAAAGTTAATTTTTGCATCAATTTTGATAGTGCTCCAAAACAATATCATTACAATGAACTTGAGATTCTTTGGTTTCATAACTACGTTTTCCTTGGATTCGAAAATAATTAGTTCCTTGAAAATATAACAATAATTTGTGTTTTTAAATTTTTTTCATTTTATGTTTAGCATTTGGACAGAGGCAAATGGAAAGTCCGCGAAAAAAGTATGGCATACGATGCGACTTGTGCCTTGCCTTGTTTACGAAGAATGAAAATACCACCACGAATTGTAAGCTGCATTCAGTGTTCATTGGTCCTTAATATCACATGCCAATTCAAGTTTGTTTTTTATAATAAAAACCCAACTTGAATTGTCATGTGATATTAAGGACCAATGAAGACTGAACCAGCGGACAATTAGCACAATAACGTCGCGAATTTTCAGCTTTCATCACATGACAATTCAAGTTGGCTTTTTATTACAAAAAGACTTGTTTTGTAAGACCTTATAAGGTCTACCAAAATTAGCTTAGAACCTATTTTAAGGAGATGATCAGACAATCAAACTGAACAACTTTCTCTACAGGATCAATATCCAAATCGCGAAAAAATAATCTGCTCTATCATAAAACACTGCAAACATAACTCAACTCAATTGTATGAGACAGCAGATTTTTTTTTCGCGATTTCGATATTTGTCTCATAGAGGAAGTTGTTCAGTTTGATGGTCTGATCATCCCCTTAAAATAGTTTCAGCTAATTTTGTTAGAGCTTATATTTATGAGTTAACATTTATAATTATAGATATCTAGTTAAATTCTTGTTGTCAATTTAATTTATTGTTTTTATTGTAATACTAACATAGTTTTTAAGCCCTTACTAACGCTATTATGGATCTATCTGTGGTCTGAAATAAATGATTATTTGATTAATATTGAATTTAGCTAGAATCATATTGAATTTCATAAAAGCGTTGATCGTAAAGGTACTGGTCCATACAGATTGAATCAGTGTATTGACTGGTGATCAATTATAAATGAAACATTAGTAAATTCGTTACAATTAAAATGCAAATTAATTATAACTATAATATTTAATTGTATCTATGGTTGAAATTAACATATAAGCTTGTACTTTAGAAAAATATCGAACAGTTTTTGATAAGATGCTGCGAATTCCAAACAACATACTAATATGAGTCTTAAATGTGGGAGTTAAAAGTTCACATTCACATCCCAGCTCAGCTCAAAATGGCAGCTTAATTCGACATCGCGAAAATTTATAAAGAAATAAAAAAATTACAAACTAAAAACCTTATGAGATACAATAACTTTTAAAGCACCCGAGACTTAGATAATAAATCTTTAACATATAGTACTCAGAATACGCATATTTATTTGGTAAGTCAAAATAATACGTAAAATTATGAATAATAAATGTATCACAAGTAATGCAATCTCTTATCTACTGAGATTTATAATCACATAACAATAAGAATAGGAAAAAAATAAAAAGGAAGACATTTTCTTTCTTTTAACTAATTTGAGAGGAGAAAAGACATGTTGTGTGCAACCCGCATGCGTGTGTTTGCGACTAAACTCAAGAACGCCATGCAGGCCGAGTTTAGATATCGAAATAATATACGCGCGAATGCACGCTTAAGAGGGCTATTCGAGGTCAGTGGCGCCCTCGGCACAATAATAAAGATTTCTCAATAAAGAAAGCCTAAATTAATAAAAAAGTTCCCAATAGATAAACTACAAAAGCCTTCAAGCCATTGTTATACAATACTTTTATAGGTTCTAAACATTCCACTTTTAGATAATTTCGAATAAAAACAAAAGCGGCCGTTTTTTTTTCTTTTTTAGGGTTCCGTACCCAAAGGGTGAAAACGGGACCCTATTACTAAGTTCAAAATTTGTATGTTAGACCTTTAAAAAACCTATAAAAGTATTCTATAAAAATAGCTTGAAGGCTTTTGTAGTTTATCTGTTGGGCACTTTTTTAATGTAGGCTTTTTTTATTGAGAAATCTTTATTATTGTGATGAGGGCGCCACTGAGCTCAAATAGCCCTCTTAATGCAGCGGACGGCCTTCGGTATTTACTTGACTCATTAATTTACCAACTAAAGGTGGACTTCCGATGCCAGCGGCCGATGCGTCTAACGCGCGCGTCTGACGCGAGGTTCTGTCATATTTGACAGAACCTCGCGTCAGACGCGCGCGGCCGACGACAGACCTCACTTCCGATGTCAGCGACTGACGCGTGCCTATTGTGCAGAGTGTTATCACTTTAGGGTATTTTCCCCAAAATTTAGGGTATGTTTTTATGTTTTGGTGTTTTGTTTAAAAACACAAATAAAAAAAACAATACATATTTTAATAAATAATATTTGATTGATTGATAGATTGATAGGTTTAGAGAAATATATGAATGCATTTTTTTTTACAGGATTTTTGATAAAATACATTTTTAAGATTTATTATAATTAAACAGGGATGCGTTGCGTCTCCTTTGCTTTTTAACCTGTATATGAATCGCTGTCTAGCTAATAATTATGTAGGCAAGAGGGATTTTCCGAAAAAAGAAAAATTTGTTTTAAATGGATCGATAGATGGTGTTATCGCAACGTGGATGAGCGATCTTGCAGATAATAAAATACAAATAAAATAGTAAAAATTAAGCAAATTTTCAGTAAAAACTTCGTAATATTTCTGGCAAACATTCTTGTTCTGCGTGACGTCAGAGCATAGCCGCGCGCGGCCGCGGCCGATGCGATAGACATCGTCCGCGCGCGTCTGACGCGCGCGTCAGTCGCTGGCATCGGAAGCGGCGCCATACGTTTTCATAGTAACTAGTATGGCCGCATCGGCCGTCGGCCGCGAGCCGCGCGCGTCAGACGCGTCGGCCGCTAGCATCGGAAGTCCACCTTAATGGATGCTGGGCCTAATATAAATAATA
The DNA here is from genome assembly GCA_922987775.1 of Agonopterix subpropinquella. Lineage (NCBI taxonomy): Eukaryota > Metazoa > Arthropoda > Insecta > Lepidoptera > Depressariidae > Agonopterix > Agonopterix subpropinquella. The sequence goes on along the minus strand of OV277694.1, from coordinate 20,288,468 downwards.
CAAAAAAAAACAAATTAATCTATGGTCCCAGACTAACCTACATAAACGTAAGTACGTGTTAGTAATATAAAACAACTAAGAACATCGTAACTGTTGTAATTCTTTTTTTTATTTGGCTTGCGTAGTTTTTACAAATTCATACAACATACAGCAGTAGGTATGCGCACCGTCGGTCGATCAAACGAAGACTGAAGCGTAATTGTTACTCTTTATGGGTTTTGTTACTCTTTCGGTTCGGATACTTTAAAGCTTGGACCCGTCGTCCAGTAGTTGGTAATTTAATAATTTGACAATCGTTACAAATCCGTCAAGCCCAATACCAACACCATAGTGTAAATAAAATAATAGTGATGAAGCTCAGCGGTCGCGGCGGGTCTATGCCCGCGTGGCGTGCGGGGTACGGGCGTACCCTAACTCAATTCGCTGTTAGGGTTCGCGCGCAGGCAGCGTGGGCCGGGACGCACTCCTCCCGGCCCCCGCACGCCCCGCACGATTGGCCTGCCGCGAAAGCCGAGCTTCACCACTTTTAGTTCTTTACACTATGACCACACACAATACATAAACAATTGTTATCGCGGCACACACATTCCACCAGTGCCTGACGGATAAAAACTTACGCTATGCGTTTTCATTTACTCGACATTTTTAAATCTCGCCTCTCGACTTTTTATTTATTCGACATTTTATCTATATTTTCCTTCTCGACTTACAAATAGTTACAAAAATAATTTGTTAAGGCCCGTATTTAATAAACGAATGCCAGAGTTTCGCGGGTACTAGAATCTACGTCCGGTCCGTCAAAATTATGATTCTCGATTCTGATTTGAGTGTGGGAAATTCTTATGTGCGGCCACTACTCTAAACTCACTTTAGTATGTGTCAAGTTTTTCAAAGTTATGGATTTTCATGATTATGTCAAATTATACTATGTATTTTCATATTAAACATATTAATTGTAATATGAATTTACGTTATGTTATGTCTGTTATGGATTTTAAAAATATGATTTTTAAACATAAGGGACAAGGTCAAGGGGTCTTAGCAACGCGCGAGAACTTCAGTTTTATTTATTTATACGGGCCTTAGTTATGGCCATTAGTAATTAGTCTTCTTCTTGAAGAGATAAAGATAATTGTTTTTTAGGAATGTTACCTATCCCTGCCAAAGCATCCTGGCTGCCTTATAGACAACTTTAACGAACATTTTAATGACCTTACTAACCCTATAGACTTTTAATACAATATATATTTCTTCTTGTATAATTATATTGTATTAGAGGAGGATATTAGACATGAGGAGCTTCGGGGCACATGAAAGTATGCACTAATTGCATCCATAGATATAGCCGGGCTCACAGAAAAGAAAACCAGTAGAAATAGCACGAGGACTACGAGTAATTAGTTTAAGAACTGGCGTGACCAAAATAAAATAAAAAAAATAACAAATTAAATTGAACCTTATTTTCATAAGTCCTATGTCTGAATAAAACTATCATAGTGACTTATGAACTTTTGTTGATAGAAATGTATGAACAGTAGCACACGGGCTGTGGTTCTCTGTTCTGTGACCGGGCTTATATGGTTTAGTATTAGACATCTAGAGGACATTGTGTTCTTCTACACTCGACAGTACCATAGTGTAAATAAAATTGTTATGAAGCTCAGCGGTCGCGGCGGGTCTATGCCCGCGCGGCGTGCGGGGTACGGCGGGGGACGGGCGTACCCTAACTCAATTCGCTGTTAGGGTACGCGCGCAGGCAGCGTGGGCCGGGACGCACTCCTCTCGGCCCCCGCACGCCCCGCACGATTGGCCTGCCGCGACCTCTGAGCTTCACCACTATTAGTTCTTTACACTATGACAGTACCAACCCTCAGGATAGTATATTGGATACCCTGCATTTGTTGCATTAGTATCTCACCAATTTTATCGACGAAAAAACGCGTAAAGCCGGTGTATAATTCGACTAATATTATTAAAATTGTTATTTTTTATTTGCCTCCATAACCACTCCGATAAAAGTTTGAATTGAATACTGGAGTATCTAACTTCCATTATCCAATTAAAATTTATCGGAGTGCAATTTTTCAGTGATAGATATTCCGAAAGCCATTAAAACAGAACAAATTGTTCCAAATGATAGGATGGCGTTGATGCTAGATTTCCCTTACTATTAATAAAATACAAATATATTATATTTTTTAATATGCAGGAAAACATGAAAAGAGACTGTCTTTAAACGTAATTCAACGTCGTAGTCTGCTTCGATTGATGGCGTTTGAGGTGACATGGGTTCAAATAAATGCATGTCACTTACTGGTTCAGATGATTCTTTAAGAAAACTATTTTATTTGTATTTGTTATAGCATATTAATAATAAAACCAATTGAAAATTTAAATTAAAAAACAGTGCTATGTATGTTTTGCTCGTAATTATTGACGGGCTTAAAGCGTTTCTTCGTCGACAAATATAGAGAGACCCAAGTCTAAATTTTACGCTTATAACTATAACACAACAGCTAACATATAATAAGAAATTTAAGCTCTTTTTCCGAGTTTCATCTTGTCGAAGCTGCCCGCTAAACCACGACCTGAAAAATTTAAATTACACATTTATACAGGGTGCTAGGATAGAAGGTTGCATTACTATTTAATGGGTGATTATACTCATGATACTGAATTTGTTTTTTGCCTGAACAGTTATAAACTGGCTAATGATAAAATAATTATAAAATAGAAAAGTGTAATAGTATTTACCACGTCCGGCTGACAGGCTCGGGAAGTTAGTCTCGGTGAGTTCAGGCGCCGGCCGCAACGTCTGCGTGTCTGCAATACACAGCAACATGTTAACTGTTATAGCAATGGCACAGCCGGGCGGTAAAATCGAACGTGTGTAGATGAATGTTCGGGAAAAAAGCCGCTCGTCATTGCCGCACGAATACAGTGGCCGGGCAAAGCCGGATGGAACGATCGGCAAAACCGGGCGGTATAATCAAATGTATGCAGATGAATGCTCGAATAATGCGTCTACTCTAACGAACTACCCGATCGGTACAAGCCGAATGAAGCCGAACAAGTGCAGTGATTGCTTCGGGTCGGCTTTGTTGATCGACAAATACTGCCGAACCGACAGTGCCGACCTGCTTATGTATACACATAAGCAGGTCGGCACTGTCGGTTGCTATACAGCAACCCTTACAGACAAAGTTTATGCAATTGGAGGTACAGGGTCCCTGGCCTAATGCAGTGCAATTGCGGCGAACCTATCCAGTCGATGGCACTAGAATATCAGTTGTGCCCGAACACCTGCACGAGAGAGAACCTCAATAAAGCTACACTGGACGCTGTCAAGCTCGCCGAATATCTGGCCAGTAAAATACAGAAACACAATTGAAACGAAAAGAGGTTAGGAGGTTACGAAAGTAGGCTCTACCGCCCTACCGAGCGCATCGCAGATATTTGCGATGCGATGCGACGTCGCATTTATGTGTGGGAGCGCTTAAGCGCTTAAGGGATTAAACGTTTCTTATGCAGTGTGTATGTGGGCGAAAGGCTAGCCATCTCTCACCACTTGACACGTCATTCCATCCTGAAACTTGAATTGCTAAATGTGAACATTGCTACAACATTCTTAAACAGAATGTTGGTAGTTGTAGCAATGTGTCTGAGTACCCCGAAAGGGATTACGGTCGTGAGTTTATGTATGTGTATGTAGTAAGATGTACTTACAATCAGTTTTGGGCATACGTAGCGGCGCGTGAGTCCTCTTCTCCGATCGCGCAGCTGAAATAAAAGTTCAGGATTAAAGTCTGATCGGGTTCTAATGAATAATTATGAATGTCCCTGTTTTTTGCAAGCGATATACCTAAACCATATAGTAATGTAGTCACATTATCACTATCAGCCCCGCTGTGGCAGGGCGCGGAGTCGTTGAGGCTGGTGTTGACGGAGCCGCAGACCGAGGCGGAGCCGGCCACTGATCCTTGTATGCTAGACTATTGTAACTGAACCATATAGTAATGTGACTCACTATCAGCCCCGCTGTGGCAGGGCGCGGAGTCGTTGAGGCTGGTGTTGACGGAGCCGCAGACCGAGGCGGAGCCGGCCACTGATCCTTGTATGCTAGACTATTGTAACTGAACCATATAGTAATGTGACTCACTATCAGCCCCGCTGTGGCAGGGCGCGGAGTCGTTGAGGCTGGTGTTGACGGAGCCGCAGACCGAGGCGGAGCCGGCCACTGATCCTTGTATGCTAGACTATTGTAACTGAACCATATAGTAATGTGACTCACTATCAGCCCCGCTGTGGCAGGGCGCGGAGTCGTTGAGGCTGGTGTTGACGGAGCCGCAGACCGAGGCGGAGCCGGCCACTGATCCTTGTATGCTAGACTATTGTAACTGAACCATATAGTAATGTGACTCACTATCAGCCCCGCTGTGGCAGGGCGCGGAGTCGTTGAGGCTGGTGTTGACGGAGCCGCAGACCGAGGCGGAGCCGGCCACTGATCCTTGTATGCTAGACTATTGTAACTGAACCATATAGTAATGTGACTCACTATCAGCCCCGCTGTGGCAGGGCGCGGAGTCGTTGAGGCTGGTGTTGACGGAGCCGCAGACCGAGGCGGAGCCGGCCACTGATCCTTGTATGCTAGACTATTGTAACTGAACCATATAGTAATGTGACTCACTATCAGCCCCGCTGTGGCAGGGCGCGGAGTCGTTGAGGCTGGTGTTGACGGAGCCGCAGACCGAGGCGGAGCCGGCCACTGATCCTTGTATGCTAGACTATTGTAACTGAACCATATAGTAATGTGACTCACTATCAGCCCCGCTGTGGCAGGGCGCGGAGTCGTTGAGGCTGGTGTTGACGGAGCCGCAGACCGAGGCGGAGCCGGCCACTGATCCTTGTATGCTAGACTATTGTAACTGAACCATATAGTAATGTGACTCACTATCAGCCCCGCTGTGGCAGGGCGCGGAGTCGTTGAGGCTGGTGTTGACGGAGCCGCAGACCGAGGCGGAGCCGGCCACTGATCCTTGTATGCTAGACTATTGTAACTGAACCATATAGTAATGTGACTCACTATCAGCCCCGCTGTGGCAGGGCGCGGAGTCGTTGAGGCTGGTGTTGACGGAGCCGCAGACCGAGGCGGAGCCGGCCACTGATCCTTGTATGCTAGACTATTGTAACTGAACCATATAGTAATGTGACTCACTATCAGCCCCGCTGTGGCAGGGCGCGGAGTCGTTGAGGCTGGTGTTGACGGAGCCGCAGACCGAGGCGGAGCCGGCCACTGATCCTTGTATGCTAGACTATTGTAACTGAACCATATAGTAATGTGACTCACTATCAGCCCCGCTGTGGCAGGGCGCGGGGTCGGTGAGGCTGGTGTTGACGGAGCCGCAGACCGAGGCGGAGCCGGCCACTGACCGGCCTTGCACTGTAGTAGCTCGCTCGCGCTTCTGCTCCTTGTACGTTTGGATGCTCTGCGGATATATTCACATGTTTTTGTTTTACATTCATTTTGAGGCACGTCGCGTTACATTCTAGCAGATATAAAGGCTACAGATGTTAAATAAGTTTCGTGGTCGACTGTACAACTATAAACGTCATGAAACTGCGTTGACGCGCTGTAAAATTGTTTTTTGAACGGTTTAGACGACTAATTTCTACAACAGTTCTAAAATAAATAATGCATAAGATATAAAAAAAAAGTCAAAAAAGAAAATGGGCATGGTATAAAAATGACAAATAGAAATTTGTCATGGTATAAACAAGTTAAAAATTGTCATGATACAAAAATGCCCAAAGTGCAAATCGTCAAGGTATAAAAAAGTTCAAAACACAGAAAAAAATTTTTCTCTCTCCTTTTTCACTCAAGCGCTAACCTAACCTAAAATCAACAGTGTAGTCTTTGAATCCTGATTCCATACCGTACCTAAACCTAGCAATTTGAACACTTTCATAGGTACCTCTGTTCACAAAAAACACATCATCAGCCTATAAACGTCCCACTGCAGGGCACAGGCCTACCGTCAAAAAGGGTGTATGGGCGTGGGCGCAAAAACAAATCGTTGGCAATTAATTTCCACTCTTCAGTAGCATTGTTGCAGGAAAAAAACTATTCACTTTCAGGTAGATAGGTTGGTTTGGTAAGTTGAAAAGAAAATGTGCCTTCCAGACTAAACTATAATGTTGTCAGACATACATCCATATCGTAGTCGTAGGGCACGTGTCTGCCGGGCACTGCCTCGATGCCCACCACTGGGCAGCAGCTGTCCAGTATGATGTAGGCCCAGCGCTTGGTGCGCGATGTTGTGCACTCCATCGACTTGTCTGATTCTTCGTGAAACTAGAATAGAGTAAAAGATGTTATGTGTTGAACATAAAGTTACTATACCTTACAGGAATAGAGGAACTGACATGAGTTGTCAAATGAAACCGTTTTTTGTGAATTTGTCGGCACTTAATCGACACTCTAAAACTTCGAGTTCTGTGTATAATTATGAAACTAACGTGAAATTGTAGATAATTTAATGAAATAGTTTTAGTATATTTCACAAAATAATCTACGATTTCACTTTAGAGTCACAAATTATTCACAGAGCGCGAATATTTACCCTGTCGATTGTGCTGATCGTTCCATAAATGATTCTATTGTCTCGCATCACGTATCCCTTTCTATTATACAGTGGTGCCGGTAGGTACATCTCACTCTCTCAGGTGTCAGTTCCTCTATTCCTGGTATAATTCCTTTATGGTGTTGAAGGTACAGACAGGTGTAGCGTAATTATAATAAATAGTGAGTGCGCTCAGGTCACTGACATTAATTAACTACACAAGATCGAAAGAGGCTAGAAGCTTTTGAGATGTGGTGTTGGAGGAGAATGGAGGGGATAAGATGGACAGAACGAATAAAAAATGAAGAGGTGGTGAAGAATGTTTAAAGAAAAGAGGAATATTCTAAAAACAATCAAAAATGAGAGAGGAAAAATGATTGGGCACTTGATACGACACGACAATTTGTCTAAAATCATATTGGAAGGGAAAATAGAGGCGAAGAGAGGCAGAGGAAGGACTAGACAGAGTTATCTAGCCCAAGTGAAGGAAAAGGTTGTAGCTTGTAGATACACAATAACTAGAGATCGGATATTCGGATGCATATTTATCTAAACTTCATTTTTGGCTATAAAATCTTAGACCAAAGTAAAATGAATGGACAGGCCTTACGCAAATATTTCAAACCAGAAAAATGAGGCAAAACAATTGACAGTTTTACTTCGAATTTGTACCGAGATGACACACCAAGTACCCTAGTTTGTCAATACAAACTAGGGTACCTCAATAGGTGCCCAAATTTTGCGTGCTTCAACTTAAAGCGCTTTGGGCTTTTATGGAAGTGGCTTCTTAAAATAATCTTTTTCAAATATTTTTCGGGATGCCAGGAAATCTAGGAATTCATAACTAATCGGATGCATAGTATGGAAGCAACTTCTTAAAATTATTTAATTTAAAAAAGAAAAAAAAATGTTTTCGTTAAAATAAATCCCGGGATGTCAGGAAGTCCGGGAATACATAACTAATCGGATGCACCGTATAAAAGCGAATTCTTAAAATTAAAAAAATTAAAAAAAAAAACCCCCTACGCTAAAGAAACATTAAAATAGTTAAAAATTAGTCCCCTACGCATTAATTGACCTACAATATCTTAAAGAGAGTTAAAAAGTAAAACATTTGCTTACATCAAAAATAATAGGTGACCAAATTATTTTTAACTTTTTTAATGTTTCTTTTTAGCGTAGGGGGTTTTTTAAATTTGTAATTTTATTTTATTTAGTAATTTTTCAAGTTACTAGAAAACTACAGAACCGATTTTAATGAAATAAAGCTAAGAACACTACCGCAAAAATTAGCTTTCTATTAAAAAAAAACCGCATCGAAATCGGTCCACCCGTTTGGACGCTATGATGCCACAGACAGACAGATCCACAGACAGACCGACATAGGCGTCAAACTTATAACACCCCTCTTTTTGCGTCGGGGGTTAAAAATCATTTTTTTTTTTCGTTACAAAAGTGCATAATAGCCAACACCTCAACTCTAGGTAGGTAAATATGCATCCGATTATCCGATCTCTATTAATAACTCACAGCGCACGCCAGGTCGGGCTCGTACTTGAGCTTGTACTTGTTGAGCTGCGCTAGCGCCAGCGATTCCTTCGGGAAGCCCTCGTGCTCCTGAGTCCTGATGGCGTTGATCAGCGTGAAGAACAGGGTGTCCAGCTTGTAGATACGGAATAGGCTGTCGTCTTCCCCTGTTAGAAATACAAGACTTTTTTATGACTGTAGGCACTGTACGGATAGTAGTGCGTCCAAGATAGCTTTGTGATTTTGACAGCCGGTTTTAGAGATTTCATTTCAATATTTAACAGAATCTCGGCTTCTTTACTTCATTTCGAATATAGGCTGGTAACTCGTTGTACAGCTTTGGAACGCACCTACTTAGGGTCCTATACCTGGGGGTCAATAGCGCTAATTTTGAACGATACTAGCAAAACAAAACCACAACCAAAAACGTTACGTTATGCACAATTCGTATCGCGCAAATTATATTAACGGTAACGATTTAGCTTTATTTCGGAAGATACGTTGGCGTAACGTTTGATGTCCGTTCGATCGAATTTTCTGTATTGTGCGATTTACCGTTCAGAAAAAAATAAAGCGATAGTATTTTTACATCAGCTAAACCAAATCTAAACCAAAACCAAAAACGTTCCGTTCGAACGGTAAAACCATTATAAAATAGCTCAATTGAGGCCCTGAAGTAGTTGTTCGCCCGAGGTAGGTACCTCGAAACGAGAGCAATATGGAGGTCCATATTGCTCTCGTTTCGTAGTTATGTTCCAAAACTGCCTACAAAAAATATAAATTGACAAGATGACGTCATCACATGCCAAACGGAGTCTAGGGCTACAACAACTTTAGCTGCGTGCAGTACAATGACTTTTTCGTAAATAAAACTCTATGACACCCCGTCTATTCAAAAAGAGTTTTTATCCTTCGCCCGGTGATTATAATTATTATCTTTGTTTCGAAAACATAAATTCTAGCGTGTCAATTGCGGTGTCAGTCTTGGCAACAGGTAACCGCCGAGGTTATAACTTACCAGCTCGACTGCACATCTGCTGAATGAAATCCGTGACCGGAGCAACCTTCTCCGGCATTGTAAAGATAGGAGGGAGAGACTTCATATTCTTATTCTTCTGCTTTAGGTAGTCTATGCTGTTGGCCAGGATTTGTATGAAGTCACTCCTTTTAGTCATGCCGTCCGGCATTTCGAGCCCGTATTCCTGGCAGCCGAGCTTCACATCCAGGGTGTAGCCGACTGGGATGCCACCTGAGGGTTAACATTACAATTTAAGATCGGTATTGGCTATGTGCACGACACTAGCGCCACCTAGCGCAGAACGGCCCCGTGAGTTACTTGTATATAAAATGTTAGGATCAAGTTTGTTGTTTTTGTATTAAAATAAAGTAAAAACTAAATAAATTAGCAATATTGTCGATATTAAAAATAATATAATACCTAACTAACTGACATTCCCATTGTTTGTTACGAAATTCTCATACAAACTTTCACCCTCGTTTTCACACCTTTGGGGGTTGAATTGCGAATAATCTTTTTTTTGTGTACACGTAATAATAATAATAATACCCCGCGGGGGCAGCTTGTGGCGAGCTGACGGTGAGTGGCGACACCGCGGACCCCTATCCAGGGGGACCATACAGACATGCGCTCACACACACACACACACACACACCCACACACACACCCCCACACCCACACACACAGTAACACACCCCCCTACCTCTGGCTTGCCTTCATTGGCCGTCCAGTGTGGAATCGCAAGAGCAGAACCTATGCTCCAGGTTGGAAGTGTATTGCACGTAATGGCGTAATAACGGGGAAACCCGCTCACGGGGGTAAACCCCGCGATGGTGAAACCGGAGCCGCACCTCTCGACAACCTTCAGCCGCTCAATGAGATGTTGCCCCATTGTCGCACTTTGTGCGTGCGGCCGTTTTATGGGGCCCACTCGACGAGTCGGCGAGTCACCGCCTGCCCTATTTACAATTTTGAGACTAGTTGTCATGGCAGACGTCCGTTAGTTACCTCCCATAGCCCAGTATCCATCCATCCAACTTTCACCTCCATAGCCCAAGACCTTATTTTTCCATCGCGGCCATAGCGCCGTACTCACACAAATCACAAACGAATCGTCAATCGTCTTTACACAAATGGCGGGGACCATCCCCGTGGGTATCATGTTGTACGCTCGGAGATGGTATCCGCCATTTGTGTATCCTTTACATTTAGATTAACTTGTCTTTTGAACGGGCCTCTACATGTTGGCTTCGGCCCCATGCACGCCTACCAAAGGTCCGGGACTTAATTGCCCGTGATTACGGAAAGTAAGACATACAATAATAATAAAGCCATTTATTTCCCATCACCTAATACATAATTGTTTCTGTTTAAAGCGCAGAGGTGTACACGTAGATGACAATAAAAACATCCCTGCCAAATTTTACGTTATTAGTCTTTGTAGTTTTAGGTATTTGAGCGTTGAATGAGTGTCCGTATTTGCATATAGATTCAAGCAAATCTGACACACCTTCACCGTGAGAAGTTCCAATTTCTGCCACAGCGTGCGCTGCGATCGACTTGACAGTTCCCAACACCCACTTCGCACATAGCCAATAAAATCTTTGCCAATAGGTATAACAGAATCTCACAGCACAAAGAGTAAAAAAAAAATGTGATTTTCACAGGGCACATCCTTTAGCACATTGAAGGTTTCAGGGAATGATGTGCCAACTGGTGAAAGATTGTAAGCCTTTCGCTCACTAAACACTACAGGGTGTTAGGGTAAACAGTTGAATTACTTTAAGAGGTGATTGTACCCATGATACTGAACAACTTTCCCTAAGCAACCTATAAGAAATTAGCAATAAAAAATTTCGACTTTTCATACAAAGTTCGATCAGCTGATTGCATTTAGTATGGGAAGTCCATAAAATTTTCTACGAATTTCCTATAGCTTTCTTAGGGAAAGTGGTTAGTATGGGTACAATCACCTCTTAAAGTAATGCAACTGTTTACCCTAACACCCTGTATACACCACTATACCCTGTTCAGCGAGTCGATGTGGTACCGAAAAATTGATCTTGCGCGTGATTGGACGAAGATAAAGCGCATAGGCCGCGTTCACATTGCGAGTCATCTTTAGTCTGTTCATGTGCTTCGTACCGTTCAGACGTCTCCTACGTACTAATCATTGCGATTGACGTGTTTCATACAATTTTTCGGCAGTAATAAGATTCTATTATGTTTTACTACTACCCGTTTGTTTGGAGTTGGCCGTCGATGACCGTTACAAAATTTCGTCAAAGGCACATTAACTGGTCCCGTCGACAAAATATAATATAACAAGCAAATAAAAATTTAAAATTAAAAGCGATATTAGTGATCGGGACGGACGTGCCGTACGTGGTTGCGTTGCTAAAGGTTATAAAATTGCGTTTCATAGGGTCTCTTAGGGGTGCGGTACGGTGAAGCGGGAAGGGAGGGAGCGGCCAACTCGAAGCAAATGACTAGTACCTATTTAATTTATTGCTAATTTGTTTTTTAATTGTTATTAAATCAGAATAATAGTTGCCATCGAAAATGCTACATTTTTTATTAATAAATGTTAACATTTAAATTAATCAATTGTTTAATTTTGAAAAACTACCTCTTAAAAAATCATTTTTACCCGACTGCGCCAGAAGGAGGGTTATGTTTTTCGAGCGTATGTATGTATGTATGTAAGTATGTATGTATGTATGTATGTATGTTTGTATGTCTATTTCTTTGGCACGGTCTACAGCCTAAACGGCTTGATGGATTTTTACGTATGAGGTGTCGTTAGATTCGTAAAAATCATGAGAGTGTCATAGGCATAGATATATTATACTACAGAACAAGATACACAATCAGCGGTCCAAAAATGGCAGACCCAAATGAGGTACTTTACGAATAAAAGTACCTCTTCTTGCCTCAGTACCGGGCTACCTCTCTGACTGTAAACATACATAATACGACTAAGTTTAATAGTCAAATATCACGTACTAGTATCAACCTACAGCGCTCATACTTATTTTGTATGTCTTATAATTTGTCTCTGTTCCGGGGTGCGATTTTTGAAAGTCAGACGTTCAAATCAGCATTAGAAAGAAAGATGATCGAAAGATCTCCATAGTAATTTTGTCATTTTCTACTGCTTTTTTGAACGTGGGACTTTTAAAAATACCTCTCCTGTCATCGTCTGATAAATGACATCTTGTTCCTTTTTCAAAATGCTGTTTTAAAAATACATTGTTTTTTAAAGACATGCATGAAGCATTTACAACTTTATACCTGGAAAATAAGGTATATGTTCCATTGATACATAGAAGAAGAATTTTTAAGTCTAGTGATTTCAATCTCTTTGTAAAAGTTTAAAAAGTAGGTGTCAATTTGGACAAAAATTTGCTATGATTTTATATGAGACTAGCGGCCCGTCCCGGCTTCGCACGGGTGGACGTCTAATCTTTTCTAGCAATAAATATAGCCTATGTTACTCAGGGTGAATGCAGCTTTCTAAAGGTGAAAGAATTTTTTAAATCGGCCCAGTAATTTTTGAGCCTATTCATTACAAACATACAAAAATAGGTACAAATCTTTCCTCTTTATAATATTTTTATATGAGATTGTGCATCTTGTTCTTTTATAATATATCTATGGTCATAGGCCATATTATTTTGTTATGGCTCTGCGAATTAAAAAAGGGGGGGAATAAAAAAAAACCTTTTTTTGTGAAAAAATTCAATATGGGTATCAAATGAAAGCTAATAAACAGACGATTCCAAATATATATATATTATAGTACTTTTATGCTACCATTTCGACACAAGACTAAAAAGTATGAAATAAACTAAATTATTACGAAAAACAAAAAACCCGACTGCATAAAAAAACTATTAACTGAAAAGAGAAAAACAAGCTCTATAATCACTAATCAGCTATAAGAACACTAAGCAAATATAATTTGAATATTATTGGGTAGGTATTGCAGGCGGGGACAAACCAAAGGTACGTAGGTACAAACGTTTTATAATTCTTCTTTGTCCCCGTTTGCGATACCTACCTAATAACATTCAAATTATATTTGCTTAGTGTTCTTATAGCTGATTATGATTAGTGATTATAGAGCTTGTTTTTCTCTTTTCAGTTAATAGTTTTTTATGCAGTCGGGTTTTTGGTTTTCCGTAATTTAAAATCTACACAGATAAGAAATAGATACACAGTATGGACAGGCCTTATGATTTTAAACCAGTCGGTACCGCTGATGGGCGGGGCAATCTCATTTGTTGTCCCTATCATTTGTATGCAATTGGGGGACAGAGATAGCCCCATGCCACACGGACTCCATGAATCAGGTATAGTTTCTAATTAGGTACTAAACAAAAAGCTTACTTCCTTCCTTAGGGAAAGTTTAGTTTCATGATCTGAATATTGCCTAAATTTTTTTTTTGTTATTAAAAACTAGTGGTGTATAAGAAACCTTATCTCCCAGGGCTCTTAGTAACTTTCTTAGTATGAGCCTCTTACAGACGAGCGACATTTTGCGTCACTACACACTTGTCGCAGAGGATCGCGCACATTGACTGTACGGTCGCCGCCGTGGGTCGCGCGACCCTCTGCGATCGCAAAGTGTCGCTCGTCTGTAAGAGCACTTAGTCGTATCTTACGACACCTACCGGATGAAATACGGGTCATTCTACCACAAACATCACACAGCTTACTCGTATCTCTATCTCTCTCACTCGCACCTATTATTATTTATATGCTCAGTGATTGATACATTGTTTCGTGGTTTAATTTATTAGTGTAGGCCGGCATGACATTGATGAGTCAGTCTATCAAGACCCTTGTTTTCTTGATGTGAATGACTGAAAAACACTTTCAAATAGACTTTTTATTGTAGGCCGATACCTTATTCGTCGATAACAATGGCCCTATACAGATTAAATTTTAGGAATACAAAATTTAACAATGCATTTATTATCCTTATCTCCACTCCATAAAGCACCATTATGACGCGAGTTTATTCCTCTTCTTTTTTTTACGTTGTATGTCTTATTATACCTTTTGGTTTGTCAATGTATGGTGTATTAACCTTAACAAAGATCTAGTTAAACAAATTTGCCATAAAAGATTGGTCGACTTACAAGTAAAGCGACTTGCCAATTGGTATCAGATACCATCTGATATCAATTACAAAAGGCCAACAATATGAGTGAGTTGAATGTGTGTACTCAGAGGATGCTGCTGCCCATCCTCCGGGGGGGGGGGGGGGGTTAAAAAAACGGCCAAAAATGATCACGTAATTGTTGAACGATCCATATTAGAGTCTATTTTTAAATAGCTAAAATGTAGAAGACTATTAATTATGTTCCCAAGGTAGCTGGGAGGTGTCCGAATGAATGAAGGGAGGGGTCGGCTTTATTTTTTTCACTGTGTTGGACCTAGAGAAACGCGAATGTAGCTTATGGTTCCACTTTAGATTTAAGGTCATGGGAATGTGAGTTCGTCAGGGGAGCTGGTGCAGACAAAATCGCGGGGAAAAGCTCGTAACCACAAGTAACTAACAAATTTATCTCTTTACTGTTATTTATTGTACCGGAAACCGCAACCAGATTTATTGTACCTGCGTACCGGAAAGCGCAGAGTGGATGGATATAGGCTCCTTCAAGGTAGACTGACGATCTGGTGAAGACGGCGGGAACACGTTGGATGAGGGCAGAGCAGGACCGGTCATTGTGGCGATCCTTGGGGCTGGCCTGTGTCCAGCAGTAGACATCCATCGGCTGAGATCATCATAATCATTTCAACCTTTTTTATAGGTATGTCCACTGCTGGACATAGGTCTCTCCCAAAAGTGAGGTTTTGCCATAATCGCCACGCTTGGCAGGCGGGTTGGCGATCGCAGTTGGGTGTTAATATACTCGGAACACTGCTGCCAATCCTCCGGTTAGGCCTCGTTCAAGGAGACGATACACTTCACGCGGCACGTCACGCGGCACTTCAAGCGTACTCTCCGTTCATGGTTCCGTCCGCGGCAGCTGCCGCTACACACGCCGCGGCAGCCGCCGCTACACCCGCCGCGTCGCCCGCCGCGGCTACCGCAGCTTTTTTTTGCATCCTGTCAGTCTTTATACAACGTGTTAATGAATTAACGCAAAACCTCATACACCCCAACTGATTTATAACAAAATAATTAGATTGAAACAATAATTTCATTATTTTGATAAAATTAAAAGTTATTCGCATTTTAAGTTTTGAGGCAAAAATGTTTGTTATCATTTCAGCAATTTATGAAAGCGTTAACGTACTCATGGATACATTTTAATAATCTTGTTTTGGTAGTAAGTCGGGTGAGTGTGCCTGTGCGGAGGGTTGACGTTGGGTTCAGTAAATTTTAAATTTTAGACACAAATTAATATTTTGAAAAAAATTACCTATGTTGAAACCATGATAATTCGATTCTGCTCTCGATTCTAAACAAACTACTTTCTAGTTTTGCGTTAATTCATTAACACGTTGTATAAGCTACTTGGTCTTATCCGTAGGAATTCGTTTTAAACCGCCCGTTTCGTTTTAAACCGGTTTAAAACCGTCCGTTTACAACTATAGCCGTGTTGCCCGCCGCTGCGACCGCCGCGTCAGCCGCCGCGTCACCTGCCGCGGCTGCTGCCACATGCGACGCCTCAAATCAAACAAAAGCATGCAAAAACGCTTCTCCGTGAACGGTCTCATACATCTTCATATGTTTGTTTTACCGGCAGGCCGCGCCGCATGAAGTGACGCGTGAAGTGCATCGTCTCCTTGAACGAGGCCTAGGTCCCTTTAGTCAGCTTTTACGACACCCACGGGATGGGCTGGAGTGGTGCAATATTCTTGGCCGGCACCACATGAGACGACGAGACGACTGCTATTTATTACAGGAACTAGCTAAAGATGTACAAAGTCTCACCAGGGTTAATCAGTTCATGATAGCTATCCTTGATGCCTTCCTCTAGATTGAAGCGAAGTATTGTGGCCTCTCCAATCAGGTATTCAGCTCCAGCCTTGCAGTAAAAGTTGACATCCATTAAGTATATGCTCTCCTTTAGGATACCTGTGTAGAAAAAAGTGAGTTATAGTCTATGGGACAATAGGAGGATCGCGTGGCTAGAGGGCTCACGAGCGGACGAGTTTCGTGCGGGGCGCTGGTTAAGTGGCCACGTGGATCTGCTATTTTTTGTGGTGGTTTCGGTTGTTTTTGTGCAAAAATAGTCTTTGAGATCACCAATTCACTATTATTTATAAAGGGTGAAATTGATATCATTAGCATCTTTTTAAACTAAGTCTTCAAACTGAACAACTTTTACTATGGGAGCAAACCAATCAGAGCAAATAGAAATCAGCTGTTCCATACTAAACTACAATGCCTACTCGATTCAAACATATGGGCAGCAGTTTTTTTTCTGATAGGTTTTCTCGCATAGTGAAAGTTGTTCAGTTTGAGTAGAGTATGGTTTAAAGGTTTAAGCAATACAGTTCAGGTGAAATATTCACCATGCAAATATCTGCCCCTTACGGGATTCGATCCCGCGACCCTCGGCACAGCCCTCAGAGTTTAACAAGTTCCCTGTCCCCATACAAAATGATTGTTCAAGTGACATTGTGACTAGGTGGGGTTCATCTATTGTGGGAATACGGAGACCTGGCGAGCGCTTGTGTGACTTAATGTTAGGTACATTTACTGTTTATTTATGTTATAGTCTCTTACTCTTATTGAAACTCTTCAACTTGACAAAGTTCTTGATATCCTGTCGCTCATTTTCCTCTGTCTCCTGCAGTTCCAAAGCCTGCCGTTGTATTTCGGCAAGGGACACACCGGTAGATGTGAACTTCTGCTCCGGTACATTATGCTTCTGCTTCTCTGCCTTGGCCATTTCTTCAAATTTCCGTCTGATGGCTGGTGGTGCTTGCTAGATTAATAGGTAAATGGAAAATGTTATTTTTAGGGCAGTAGAAATTTACGTAGGCATTTTATTTCTTGTATGCAAGTAGATTTTTGAGGATCTATGATTTGCAGCAAACTAGAGGTAAACAAAATTCATTGCTATGCAAAATTATTTATTATTTGATTTGGAAACAATAATACAACTGTATTTCCATTAAATTAAATTAGTTTTATTTATTTGCCAATCAAAGATACATGACATATTATTAAGTATGTAATTTAAGACTTCATCATGGAACCAAGCAACACATGTGCGGGGTTTAAGTCATGAGTGCTATTAAATATTGTAAACAGAGAGCCATTAAATGTGGTATTTTTATGTTATCATTATAAAGAGATTAAGGCAATTATATGGAATTTTGTCTGGAGTTATAACAGATTTCGACTGTATAATCTTAATTATGCTATAAATGAAAATTTTGCCAAATTATTTATTTTAAGATGCTCACTGGAACTTATGTCGCTTAAGTTTTGTATCCTGCGTTATGAGGGGGGGGGGGAGAAGCATATCATCTTAGCTGTGTTTAGATTTCTATCCCCCACCCATTCTCAACAATGGGGGGATTCCTCACTGCCCCTTCGACCAAATTATTAAGCCCCAAAGCATTCTCAACATCTGTACCTCCCCTAACATTCGAAACTAATGAGATTAGTTACACAACAGATCTCTCCTCTTTTTTTGACTTGATTTGGTCCCATCATCACATCAGGCAAAAATACATTGCCCACATGACAAAGTGTATTCATTTCGGATCGTTTCGCAGCTGGCGAAAGTGAATGATCAAAGAACACGGACAAATCGTATGATAGCTGAAATTATACACAGGACAGAAGGAATCAGGCTTCCCAAGGAAATGGAAATTATCCTTTTCTATAGTGGCATTTTTTTATAAAATTCAAATTTACCAGTTTTGAGGAGAAACGGGGGTCTATTTATGCATGGATAAACTAAAAAGAGATCTGGCCACAACATTGTTGTGCAACGCTGGCTCCATTATTTTTACCCGACTGCGGCAGAAGAGGGATTTATGTTTTTTGTGTAGGTCTTCATAAGGGGGCGGCAAAATCGGGCTGCTCCCGGGCAGCAGATACCCACGCTACTGCGAAGCTCGCTAGAAACTAGTATAGTCCCAGATTTTCACGAAATTGAGTTGAGTTTGGCGAGATGTCGTAAATCATTTGTCATTTTATCCAGGTATAATAACATATTGTCACGGCCGCTGTCAAATGTCAAACGTAAAGAAGGCATTCGAAAATTCGGCCGGCTCATTAACAACCGCCGTGGTCTAAGGTTCCGCCTCCCATGCTGGGGGGTGACGGTTCGAATCCGATCTAAAAATATTTCTAGATTTTTGTGTTTATAGAAATGTTCTAGAAGGAAGAGAGAGAAGGAATATTTAAAAAGGTGAACGTGTCTAGGAACTTCGAGAAAGGAGGCGAAATTACGAATATTAGAAAAGAACCAGAAAAGTGGTCTTCGATCGGTTTCGAGAAAAGAAGGCGAGGTTGGAAATATCTGGAGGAAAACAAACGAGAAAAGAATAACGAAATTCGTAGATCTGGAATATTCTGCGGACTATAAAAAAGCGGCGAATTCCGTCAGTGGATCAGTATTTGGTTTTACAGTGAACAGTGCGAAACAAAAGGAAGAAAAGTAAAAGTGGAAAAGTACTAGTGAAGGGAAAAGTGCTAAGAGTGGAACAGTGAGTAGACTAGTGTCAGTGTAGTGCGTGACGTCATAGTGTCGGTGTAGTACGTGACGTCATAGTGTCAGTGTAGTGTGTGACGTCATAGTGTCGTACGTCTTGACGTCATAGTGTCGTACGTCGTGACGCGTGTCGTGTCGTCACTGTAGTGACGTAGTAGACTGTGAACAGTGACAGTAAGTGGTGCACGGGGAATCCCTGCGAGGAGGACCCGGTGAAGTGAACCGTTTAGGGGAACCTCTGCGAGGTGGACCGTTTAACCCAAATAAACTCTGTAAAATTGGACTTAGCGTTTCACTCCAATCCCGGAACCCGTCGCTCGTAACAATATAAATTGCATTATTGCACACTCACCGTCCATAAAGGACCAGCCGCGGCGGCGACTTCTGCCATATTCGCATACTGGATTCCTTTTTTCCTCTGTTCTTCCTTCAGATCTAGCATGTAGAAGTAAAAAGCATTTCTGGGTTGTTTCTTCGGCATGATGTCAGCAAATTACTTTGAATTAGAATTTGTCTAGCGCTATTTCGAATTATTTCTGATTTGATTTTAGCCGACAAACAAAACTGCAAATGCAAAACTGCCAAAAGCGCAAAAATCGCAAAATATCAGTGTTGCCAATGCAAATTTTTAGGCGGCCGTGTACATTAGGTAAAAAAGCCGTGTTTATATGGAAAAAGACCAACGGTGGGCCGTGTCACTGCTTAAAAAAGGAAACACTTTTCAATATTAGCCAAATGGTTTGCTGTTTTGAGGTTTTTAACGTTAAGTAATTAAACGTTTGCAAATTTTATCTATTTGTGTGGAAAACAATTTCATCTCATCTGTTTTTTGCTCACAGAGCAAGAAAGAAGAACAAAACCCAGCCAACATACCGTAGACAACTTAGTTGCAATGTTGGCATTCGGATTTGGAATTGGATGCAGTACACAGTCGAACCATGCACTTATTTATAACAGTCTAATACTCTAAAAGTGATTTTTTTTACAAATAAATTAGTCAATTACCGTAGAATTTGCGAAAAGCCGTAGAATCTGCTACGGCCACAGGGTTGCAGCCGTAGGCCGTGGATTTTGTAATTTGTGGGCCTGAAAGCCGTAGAACACGGTAATTGCCGTAGCATTGGCAACACTGCAAAATATTCTTGAAAATGAAAAAAAAAATTTAATTGTGCCACAGACAAAGCACCAGTGTTGCAAAAGTCACTTTGATAAAATCGGTAGTATTGGCGACAAATATCGGTAGATTGCCTTGAGGGATGTTTGTAAAATTCTGGTTTTAAAGGTCCTATTTTTTCCAAACGTGCTCAATTTTCGACAAATTCTGTCCGATGCTAATAATTTTGTGTCCGTGCCAATTATGTATTGACCAAAACATGAAACTTGAGTGAAATTCACTTCACACAAAAAGTCTTTCAAGACTTTTTGTAAAATTTTTGTAGTATCGAAAAATATTGATTTCGAGGATTTCTCTACAGAGATTTAAAAAACATGAACTCTATTGCATTGCATAACGTTTAAAATCATGAATCGTTTATGACCATAAAGATTCTTAACTAACTCTAATTTCTAATTATTTGCCACACAAAAAGGCAAAATATTTCAATATTTAGCAAAAACATCTTCGATCATAACCTAAAATCGGTATATCGGTAGACAGTGCCCGAAATCGGTAGATCTACCGATAAATCGGTAGCTTTTGCAACACTACAGAGCACAGAGCAGAGCAGTGTTGTCAGATAAAAATTTTTAGAAATCCGTAGGACCAAAGAGTAATATACGTAGGACCGTAGGTCAAGTTGGAAAAGTCAGAAGTGCGATTTTTGAAAATCATACGAGTGACTTGGCAGTAGAAAATCTCAAAATTACTATGGAGATTATGCATCTTTCTACTACCAATTCGCTCGTATGATTTTCAAAAATCGCACTTCAGGAGATATCCGTACCATGACCTCTTCAAAAATCCATAGATCTCACGTAGATCTATACTTTTTTTTTATGCTCTCTCCAACTATTTTGACCCTAAACATCCCTCTAATCCGGCAAAGAAAATAGAAATTTATAAAAGTTTAAGCCAGAATAATGTCCCGACAACATGAAAATCAATCTGTGTCAGTCCTCATACATGTTACTTATATTATTATAATTATTATCTGTGTACATACATGTTACAGTTAAATATTTCTGTCGTGTCTGTAAAGCGACAGAAAGTAGAAGGCAGAGATAGAAGGAAGGAGATGGAAAAGAGCCATATTTTATGAAAATGAAACACAGTCCAATATACAAAAAAAGTAAACATGAATTGATTTATTTGCGGCTGGGTATCATTTTATGCAGCAAATTGACATTTTAGGGAGGAATTCATAATATTTCTAAAAATCCGTAGATTTGCCATTGAAATCCGTAGATCCGTAGGCCAGGCCAAAAATCCGTAGATTTACAGATAAATCAGTAGGTCTGGCAACGCTGCCACAGACCAGCAATGCGACACCGACGACCGTGAAAGTGAAATTTTCACTTAGTTCCAACAGGTCCGTTGTGGCGCTGCTGTCGTCAAGCTAATTTGTATAGAAATAACTTTGTACTTGTAGGTACTATGTATATGTATGTTACCGTCAATGTATATAATTCAGGTATTCTATACAATGCCTAGGCAATGTATAGAATACCTGAGGCGTTTAGGCAATGTATGAAATATTATAAATATTATTGTCCATTACATACTTTACCTAGGTAATGTATACAATGCCTAGGGATTGTATAGAATACCTGCTGGTCTCCCGGCAATGTGTTAAGTAAATAGGTTTTATTTTTAGGGGGTGAGTAGGGGGTGCATAGGGGGTAAGTTAGAGGCCCTACGCACTCCCTACTCACCCCTATGCACCTCTATTCAAACCTAACGTAATTTGAAGCACCCCCTACTAACCCCCTAAACAATGTGAAATCCCCAACTGACTCCAACTTACCCCTGCACGTAGGGTAGGGTACGTAGGGATACGTAAGGGGTGAGTAGGGGTACGTACGGGGTCTGTAGGGGTGCGTAGGGGGTAAGTTGGAGTCAGTTGGGGATTTCGCAATGTTTAGGGGGTTAGTATGGGAGGGGGTGCGTAGGGGTGCGTAAGAGGTGCTTAGGGGGTGCGTATCAGGGGTGCATAGGGGGTAAGTTAGTCAGTTGGGCTTTTACATTGTTTAGGGGGTTAGTAGGGGGTGCGTAGGGGATGCGTAGGAGTACGTAGTAGAGGTAAGTAGGGGAGTGCGTAGGTGTGCGTAGAAAAAAAAAATCGTATTCGGGTCAGTTGTCACCCAAGTCAAGCAAACATGTCGCAGCGCGTTTACTTTCTGCTCGCACCCCTCTACCTTGCCCTACCCTCGTCTTTTATACACATTACCTGCTGCGTATTCGGTATTGTATAGAATACCTAGGCAAAGTGTAAAATAAATAATATTTCATACATTGCCTGGACGGCTTAGGCATTCTATACATTGTCTAGGTATTGTATATAATATCGGATTATGCAGATTGCCGGTAACGTATACAGTTGAAGAAGCCTGCTTACCCTCTTGCACTTTACAGGTATCGAAAGGGAATCGAACCCGTTTCTATTTGTGTAGGTATTGACGTAGTGGAAGCGAGTTAAATGAGAGATGCGATACTGCAATTGAACGAATTGACTTTAAATTTGAGAATTGAATTAATTTGCAAAACGATAGGTTATTAATTTAATTTGAATAAAATAATGAAAAGCTAAATAAATGACAAGTGAGCATATAGCGAAGTAAGCGCGAAAGCTGATGCGAGAAGATTGCGTGCGGGTCCGCTGCGCAGATTGTTTTTGTTCGCCTTCGGCTTGCCTCACAAACTTATGTATCTGTGGCTTGCCCACCTCCAGTTTCGCGTCATCACAATGGACGTCCGCTGTGCATTCGTCCAAATACCATAAAATTACATCACATTACATTACATAATTTTGACATTTTCTACTGCCGAGTCGCTCGTATGATATTCAAAATTTGCACTTCTGTGCCTTAGGCCTGTGCATGCTATTCGCTCGCCCCGCACCGGCCGGGCTGCGTTCCAAACCTACGCCCCAGGTGCACCCCGAGTGCTACTTTTCGCACTAAACGTCGTTCCGCATGGGTAGCATCTTCTTCTTATCGTGTGGGCAGAGCCCTGGTGTCAGAGTTTTTTCAGACCGCCTTACGGCCTCTGACGTGGTTTTTATGTAACGACTACTACCACCAGAGATAGTAGCCGGGACCAACGGCTTAACGTGCCATTCGAAGCACGGAACCATCTTTCTTTTCAGACAATCAGCTGGTGAATCAGCCTGCAATGTCCTAACCAACTGGGGAAAAACGCACAAAGTGACATATCACTAGATGTCCCCCGTGAGAATCGAACCCACGACCTCCGTGTCGAGAGCCCAATGCTCTTAACCATTAGACCACGGAGGCAGCATGGGTAGCAGGGCGCTGGATGCTTGTCCTTTTGAGCCACTCATTTGTTGAGTGCTGCCATAGTGTAATTTAACTAGTTGGCGCACTCGGCGGATAACACCCCCGCGTTTGCCTGCGGGGGGAGGGGTAAAATGTTTGTCTAACATGTTTTGTCAGAAACATGGCGCAGCGGACCCCGCTTAAAAGGTTTAAAACTGAGTAAGATTTAAAATTCCGCTCTCAGCCAATAGGGAGCGAATTAAGAATGATACGCAGACTTACGGGAGTATATCTTTATTGTGGGCAAGGGCGGATCCAGGGGGGAGGGGGCCCAGGGGGCCATGGCCCCCCCCACGGACCTCTGCGGATTGCATTGAATTTCGAGGATGAGTACCTAATGCTCGCTTCGCTCGCTCCATGTTTCTGTATTAATTATTGTACCTGTGTAAGGTACAATAATTAAAACAAGGCTGTGGTCAGAAATCTTTAGGATTATACACATAATATAATCCTAAAGATTTAACAGCAAACCGAGGAACACGCCCCGGGCGGCAGGTTTAGGGGGCGCGAAAATCAAGGTGGAAAAAAAATATTGCATCGACTTGAGAATTTTACAAAAAAATCTCGTGCTCGCTTCGCTCGCTCCTGATTTCAGAGATCTCAATATATTGCAGTGACGAAATCTCGAGCTTGTTTCGCTCCCTCTTGGTTTAAGATCGTATTGCAATCATGCCATTATATTGCAGTGAAATCTCGAGCTCGCTTCACTCGCTCTTGGTTTTAGACCTTATTGCAGCCATCGCATTATATTTCAGTGAAATATCGAGTTCGCTTCGCTCGCTCTTGGTTTTTTTGTTGTATTGAAATTACCTATCGCAGAATTCGATCATATTGCGAATTTCTGACTCGACCTAATCATATTGCAGTAAAATCTCGAGCTCGTTTCGCTCGCTCTTGGTTTTAGATCTCATTGCAGTTATCTCATTATATTGCAGTGATGGAATCTGAGCTTGTTTCGCTCGCTCTTGGTTTAAGATCATATTGCAGTCATCCCATTATATTGCAGTGAAATCTCGAGCTTGTTTCGCTCCCTCTTGGTTTAAGATCGTATTGCAATCATGCCATTATATTGCAATGAAATCTCGAGCTCGCTCCGCTCGCTCTTGCTTTTAGATCTTATTGCAGTCATCTCATTATATTTCAGTGAAATATCGAGCTCGCTTCGCTCGTTCTTGGTTTTTTTGTTGTATTGAAATTACCTATCGCAGAATTCGATCATATTGCGAATTTCTGACTCGACCTAATCATATTGCAGTAAAATCTCGAGCTCGTTTCGCTCGCTCTTGGTTTAAGATCGTATTGCAGTCATCCCATTATATTGCAGTGAAATCTCGAGCTCGCTTCGCTCGCTCTTGGTTTTAGATCTTATTGCAGTCGTCTAATTATATTTCAGTGAAATATCGAGCTCGCTTCGCTCGCTCTTAGTTTTTTTGTTGTATTGAAAGTACCTATCGCAGAATTCGATCATATTGCGAATTTCTGACTCGACCTAATTATATTGCAGTAAATTCTCGAGCTCGCTACGCTCGCTCTTGGTTTAAGATCTCATTGCAGTCATCTCATTATATTGCAGTGACGAAATCTGAGCTTGCTTCGCTCGCTCTCGGTTTAAGATCGTATTGCAGTCGTCTCATTATATTGCAGTGAAATCTCGAGCTCGCTTCGCTCGCTCTTGCTTTTAGATCTTATTGCAGTCATCTCATTATATTTCAGTGAAATATTGAGCTCGCTTCGCTCGCTCTTGGTTTTTTTGTTGTATTGAAATTACCTATCGCAGAATTCGATCATATTGCGAATTTCTGACTCGACCTAATCATATTGCAGTTAAATCTCGAGCTCGCTTCGCTCGCTCTATGTTAAACGTTTTTTGCAACCACTCAACCTGGACCTGGCCTCTCTAAGAAAAAAATATTGCTACACTCTTGTAGAGGAGGCCCGGGACCGGCGCCAATCTCATGTTTTTGCCCCGCCTCGGAAAATTCTTAGATCCGGGGCTGATTGTTTTAGTTTTCTATGTATGTATACAAGACGTCTCGGGTCTGTGTTTCTAACCAAATGTTTTTATATCTTAATACGTGGCCTGAGTCGGCCGAGGGCCCCCCCCAAAATGAAATCCTGGATCCGCCCATGATTGTGGGTCGGAGGTCCGCCAAGACAATACGCCTTACATCTACACTAATATTATAAAGAGGAAAGATTTGTACCTATTTTTGTATGTTTGTATGTTTGTAATGAATAGGCTCAAAAAGTACTGGGCCGATTTATATCTTATATACTAATTAGAAACTACTTTAATGCTAACTGTAGAATACACCTTTCTACTAAGGGTTGGTTGAGGTTGATGTATATAATGAAACACAGATATAGTCTTCACTAGTGAATGTGACTAGCGCACGTCCGCACAGCACGGCGGTCGGTGCACGAATACCGAGCGAATGAACGATAGATATTGACCACAGACCGCACCTGCCGATAGACGGCGCTACCGGCGCTTTCCACATTAACTACTCTTTATTGCTGTACACTACATCCCTTTCTTGTTTTAATTTATTTTTTACGTTTACTCGAATCTACCACCGCTTCGTAAGGTATAGCCCGTGGAGAAGAAGCGGCGCAAGAAACTCCACAGTTTAGCTAATCTCTTAAATCTTATTTACAATACAGTGTTGACTGCTATCAATGCTATTACATTAAACAAATTACGAATAAGTTATTGAGACTAATTTGTTTACAGAAAATAGATATTTATCAAATATTGATCTGAAATTGTCAAACACCAAATTCAACGATAAACAATGTTTATGGAAATTACAATCTCATTATATTAACACATTTCAGTTATTGTTACTTCTGTTTTATACTATCCCTTCCCTGTAAAAATATTTTTCTATTGATAGGTAGGTAAGTAAACCTACAAAAATAACGTTCCATAGATCTTTATTATCTCTTATTTATTTATTTTGGGTAACTACTAGTCAAAGTCACTGCTTCAAGATCGTATCCATTTCCGTTTTATCAAATTAAGGAGGTAAGGACAAAAGAGTGAATCTGTGATAAGCACATACACTTATGCACTCAAAATATTCTGGCGGGTGCCAGCCATTGCAATTAAGCACTCACAGCTATTTTATTTGCATGACCCTTTAGCTTTTGCTAACAACTTGATAGTTGCATGGCTCTGTAACCCATATCATTTTATTGTTGCATGATATTTTAGCTTTCGCTAACAACTTCATAGTTGCATGGTCCTATAACCTAGATATAACGCTGACTGACAACAATATTAAGTAAGGTACACTAGGTCGCTTTCGTTACCAGCTATGTTCAGTAGTTACCTTTAGTTAGTCGACTAGACTAGTTTTGAGAAATCAGCAGTTTCAATTTAATGGACCCGTTTAATAAATAGATACTATTTTACTCAACCTATACAGATAAAATGCTGATACCTAAATTAAAATAATAATCGTAACAATTCAATTAAATGTTCTTTGACCCACTTTAATGCTGATCTTTGACGGTGTTGCAATTATTCAAAAGATTCGCAATTTAATACGCAGTCACAATTTAATGTTACGGGCAAGTAAAAAATCAGAGTCCACACATTACTGTCGCTCTCTTTTAGGGTTCTATGCCACGAGCACAATTTCAGCCAACGCCCTGTCTTATTCATCTATTTCCCCTTTGGTCTGTAAAAAGTTCTACCCCATTAGGTATGCTATGCTTCGATTGTTCCTAATATTGGAATAAATTTTTGTGGTTGAAAAGCTTGTCATTCTCTCACCATTTGGTAAGTCATTCCGTCCATAAACCAAAAATAAAAAAGAAGTCTAGCCTACTACAACAGTATGCTAGACTAGAAACTTGAGATTTGATTCCGCTATCTTGGTACTCACGAATATTGTTTTAGCAAAGGGTCTGATGGTGGTCTACCCTATGAGTTATTTTGTCTGCTATACATAAGTATTCAGTCACTAAAGCAGTATTCCAAAATAAATTTTATAAATTGGCATAATATTTCCTGCCGTTCAACAGTGAATAAGTTATTATAATTAATTTCCCTTATACATACATACCTATACATTTCTATAACAATAACAATAAAATAAACTATAGCCAATTTAGCAATTAGTTGTTAGTTACATGTAACGTCATGAAACTCATGAAAATATTGTGTAATGTAAGGTATACTTAGGTATGTATCTGAAACATTAGTTACTTACTTATTATTTAAACACTAATAATGTTTTCCTTTTACGAAACATACAGTTATATCATTTGGTAGGCTTTAAAAAAATAATGCTATTTTTAATTACAATGTACATGAATTAAGTGCAACTGTTGTTTCAACTTAATTGCGTGGCGTAATATTATTACAGAACTGCAAATAATTTTGTTTTTTGACTTGCTTGCACTGAAATTATATCCTTTATTTAAAATATTATGAATTTATGACAAACCGATTTGGTTCAAGTACAGTATAGTATACTTTAACACATACAAATGA
This sequence comes from Agonopterix subpropinquella, assembly GCA_922987775.1. Classification (NCBI taxonomy): domain Eukaryota; kingdom Metazoa; phylum Arthropoda; class Insecta; order Lepidoptera; family Depressariidae; genus Agonopterix; species Agonopterix subpropinquella. The sequence continues at coordinate 20,260,610 of OV277694.1, read as the reverse complement.
ATAAATTAACAATGCAGTGCCTGCAGTGATTAGGTAAGATACAGATTTTATCTATACAAAGAAGAAAGTGCAATAAGTCATTAATTCCTTATATTAATGTCAATGGAATGACCAACTACAAGCTGCTAATAATTACTTATTTGACTTGTCATCTGAATGACCAACTACGAGCTGCTTATAATAATTTATTTGACTTGTCATTTGAATGACCAACAAGGTGCTGATAATGAAATAACAGTTTTTTTTCAATTGAATGACCAGCTGCAAGTTGCTAATAATTATTTTATTTATTTGACTTGTCATCTGAATGACCAACTATAAGCTGCTGATAGTAAATTTGATAGCATTTGATGCCCAGCTAAAAGTTGCAAATGTCAATTGAATGACCAGCTACAAGTTGCTAATGTCAATTAAATGAACAGCTGAAAGTTGCTAATGGCAATTGAATGACCAGCTACAAGTTGCTAATGTCAATTGAATGACCAGCTGAAAGATGCTAATGTCAATTAAATGACCAGCTGAAAGATGCTAATGTCAATTGAATGACCAGCTACAAGTTTCTAATGTCAATTGAATAACCAGCTAAAAGCGGCCTATGTCAATTGAATGACTGAATAACCAGCTACAAGTTGCTAATGTCAATTAAATGACCAGCTGAAAGATGCTAATGTCAATTGAATTACCAGCTAAAAGTTTCTAATGTCAATTGAATGATCAGCTAAAAGCTGCCTATGTCAATTGAATGACCAGCTGAAAGATGCCAATGTCAATTGAATGACCTGCTACAAGTTTCTAATGTCAATTGAATGACCAGCTAAAAGCTGCCAATGTCAATTGAATGACCAGCTGAAAGATGCTAATGTCAATTGAATGACCTGCTACAAGTTTCTAATGTCAATTGAATGACCAGCTAAAAGCTGCCAATGTCAATTGAATGACCAACTGTACGTTGCTAATAACTGTTTGTTGTACATGGCAAAGCACTAACCATTAACATTACAAGCTGACAATATGAGAGTAATCACCCTGACCATTTCAAACCTCTTAGCTACTAATTGGAGACATTTTCTCTTTATTAAGGAGGTATGGTTCAATCGGCGCCTTAGCAGTCGTCCTGTTGAAGGCTGGTTTTTCTGTGACATCTAGGAACATACAATCTGCAAACAAAATTGTTAACCAGTATTATCGGTTTGGTCATGAATGTTATGAATGTTATGATGCTTGAATATGATATAGTTATTAATCTTCTCTCAACTGAGATGAGTGTTTCTTGTTAAAATGTGAGTAGGTATTTCCAGAAATACTAAATTTAATAAGAAATCACCTAATCATTTTCTAATACTTTTTGTAAATAATTGTCTGAATTTACATTGATCCTTAAAATATAAAATTCCTTGCTCAAATAGCCAAAGAAACTAATTAGTTTCACCTGGAGTAATTATATCCATAATTATGACATTAACAACAATGTTGCAAAGATAAGATCAACGTAAGGTTACTGAATCGAAGTTCTATAAAGCATAGAATACGTCAAACAAGTTCCGGTAACAAATCGGATGATGATGATGTTCGGCAATTATGTTGGTACTATTGATGTTTGAATTGAATTATTTTCATGAACTAGTACCACCAAATAAGCTCCGAAAGTGTTGTTTATTATTATTGTTCTCGCATACCTACACTGAGAATGTCCAATAAGTAAAACGTTCAAAACGTAAAACTTTGGATTTCAACTTAAATTTTTGTGACATCAGAATGTTCGTTCCGCCGAATGTTCGTTACGCCGAATGTTCGTTAAGTCGAATGTACGTTACTCAGAACGTTCGTTACGTCAAATGTCCGTGACGCCGAATGTTCGTTACGCCGAATGTTCGTTACACCGAATGTTCGTTACGCCGAAAGTTCGTTTGCCGAATGTTCGTGGCGTCGAATGTTCGTTACGCCGAACATCCGTTACGCCGAATGTTCTATACTTAGAATGTTCAGTACGCATAATGGTAATAAGTAACTTTTATTAGAGACCATCACAACTACGAAGTAAGACAATTGCTTAAAAATGACAATGTGTCAATATAAGTATAAAAAACTATTGGAATAAACTCACTTGGCATATCTTGGTTACCTAATCCTGTTCGTATCGAATCAAGACACTATTCTTAACCTTTGGTATGCAGGATCGCGGATCAGCATGATGAAAACCATTTATTTCTATTGTGTCTGGCTTTTCCGGCATACGAGAGGTTAATGCGCGTATTTTGGATACCTATTAGGGCATAATGACGGACTACAAGCATGCATTAGTATATGCTCACGAGTACACTCCCCGAGAAGCAGTCAGAGATTCAGAAACCCCAGGACACCCTTGCCCCACCAGCACCGGAACTCCGTCCAGTCACGTGTGACGGGCAGTGAGCCTGGAGCTACGGACTTGAATAAATTCTTTCAATCGTTTAAAGTAATAAGGAATGATTACGTGACCTTAAAGATTGATGTCCACAGCTGGCGCTGGCGTACATTTGTTCATCCTAGGCGCCGCGCCGTCCCGTGTTGTCCCACACCTTCCTCCTGTCTGGTCTCCCCTCTTTCCTCCAGCATTCGATGGTCGACATGTGGGAAAAGAAATACAGTATGTAGATAATTCCAAATAAACGATTTAAAATCGGGACAAAAAACCGTTTTTTCTTTTTTTTTTTAAATATATTTTTATCACTAGGCAAAGGCAAAAACAAAGCAATGCTAGCAGAAACCAGATAATTAAGATAATTCCAAATAAACGATTTAAAATCGGGACAAAACTATTTTTACTTTTCTTTTGAAATATATTTTAACACTGTGTAACTTTTTAGGCAACAAACAAAGCAACGCTAGTAGAAACCGTCTTCGATTGTGTTTGAATAACTCGCTTAGCTTCCTTAACTGGGTGTCCTTAACTGGTGGATTTTATTTCGTTGGCACCGTTTATATTTTTTAATTTTCAACCCTCAACAAACTGATAAACACTTTACTCACGTGAATTTCGAATCCCGTCGTCGCCAATGTAGAATACACCTTTCTACTAAGGGTTGGTTGAGGTTGATGTATATAATGAAACACAGATATAGTCTTCACTAGTGAATGTGACTAGCGCACGTCCGCACAGCACGGCGGTCGGTGCACGAATACCGAGCGAATGAACGATAGATATTGACCACAGACCGCACCTGCCGATAGACGGCGCTACCGGCGCTTTCCACATTAACTACTCTTTATTGCTGTACACTACACTAACCAAGCATCGGACGCTGGCGCAGATTAGTGGGCAAAGGTGCAAAGTGCGTCTTGTGCATCAGCAGTTCCGTAGTGTTCTGGTTTACTTGAACTGGATGTCGGATGCTGGGTCAGCATCCTTAACTAGCGCGCATTGCTCCCCTCGCAACTACGGCATGACGCTGCTGCTGCTGGAATTTTAATACCTATGGCCAGGCTCGCGTAACTCTCTAAAAAAAAATATAATTAAACGTGCACTGACGTCATTAAATTCCTTTAAACGTTCACACACGTTTCAAACATTCTGGATATCGGTCACGACCAGTTTTTAGTATGGAAATCCCGACTCTTAGGCCCACCACACACGTACGGAATTGCAGTACGGAATCCTGAATCAGGATTACGATTTCGTATGGATTTTTCTCCTCCACAATTGTGTTCGGAATTGCACAGCTGTCAAATCTTATACAAAATAACAATTCTGATTCAGAATTTCGGATTGCAATATGTGTGTGGTGGCCCTTGTAACGTAGTGAGTTACATTCTCTTTGCCTATGGCATCCTATGATAAAAAAAAAAAATCATGAGACCATTTCATGAGGGAAAATGCAGGACTACCCAATATCAAACTGTACAAAAACATGTATACAGAACAGAACAGACAGAACAAGATTAGATGTAAAGCTGTTACGTATGTTAAACAAAGGTCACCACTTTTTAAGCAAATCCAAGCAAAATTAGTTCTTAACGTAAGTAAATAGTGGAGTCTTCCAGCTGGAGGTCTGGTGATAAAATGGTTCAAGACGGTATCTGTTTACTATTGACATTTCGCTTATTCTTCTAATGAACGACTGTCATAAGTGTGATTGGATGTCAAGTAGCGTTTTTATCTCTGTTTTATATTCTTTATCTATCCTATATATTCTATTCTATTTTTGTTTAATGGCGTTTCCTTGGTGGATTTTGCCAATATCTAGTTTAAAAAGAGCAATTTGTGCTTGACGTTGTACGGTAATGGATATGGCGATATCAAAGCCCTGTTTTTATACAAAAACACACACTCGAAACCGCCATAAAATGGCGGAGCCGCGTGGCTACCTAAATCGCGAGCCGAACGACAGACGTCCACTCGAAAGCCCTCTAGCCACGCGACTCCTATCCTATATAGGTACTTTATCTTTGGGAAAATGTGACAGCAGCGCCACCACGGACCTATCGGAACTAAAGCACAACTAAAGCTGTCATAGGCCTGCAACCTCTTCAACAGACAGATTTTTTTTTTTCTAATGATTGATTCGTGTCGTGCAAAGAGTACTTTATTATAACCGGAAAGTGTCGTGGATGTGATTTGTGAAATAAAAATAACAAATAAATGCAAAGCAAAATAAAATTGTTATCTAAATATTTGTTTTTTAAGTGTTGTCTGACCAGTTATTAGCTAAAATTGTTGGTGAGACATTCAAGTGTTTATTATTATTTTGTATTTGATTTTGACGTCCTCGCATTTTGCCGTAAGTATTGCTTTAATAAGTAATAAAACTTATCAAAACTAATTCGAATTGTAAAATATATCTAACGTCGTATTGAATAACGTGTAAGATTCTGGTTCAATACGTCTAGTAGGAGGACCATCAAATCACTTATAAATGGTCAATTTCCGGACATAAATTGAGGCTGCTGCGTCTAGGCGCGTTACGGTAAATCTATATCACACTTGTGACAAACATGTATGCAAATAACAACTCTGTAGAAGGGACTTTACGCTTTGCTATTGATAATAAATAATACAATAACAGTTAAAGGAAGCTAGATGCTAGGGTGCTAGTGAAACGTGGATGTTCTGAAGTTTCAGAATATCTCTGACTACCCCCTCGGGGAATATAGTCGTGAGCATATGCTTATGCTACAATAACAGTTTTCTGTTTTTTGAAACAAAAAGCGGTGGTGGTCTATTGCCGAGTAACCATGCCTGCCGTGTAGGAGGCGATGGTTCGACCCCCATCCAGGCCGACTCGCCAATGAGTTTACAACCTGGGCGAATTAACTTGGCACCTGGTTCGCCCGTGGCTCGGAATAAAAAACTCTGAAAGAATAACTCGAAAATAATAAAGCGCAGGGACACAGGTGCAAAGTTAATTCGCGCGGGTTGTATTAATATTAGGCACTAGCTGACCCAGCAAACTTCGTATCGCCTCAGAATCAGTTTTTCCGACACACACTTGGCCGTTTTTTTTTGTTCATAAATATTCCCACATTAGGCTGGTATTGTCACCACGCATAACAAAAGCCTCGGTAAAAAAAAAGAAAAAAAAAATCTTCCCTGGCACGTGCACAACAACCCATCAAACATCGCAATTGGTCCAGCCGTTCTTGAGTGATGTTGTGACCACGGGAAATAGGGATTCATTTTTTTTATAAACATAGATGCCACCACACATGCCCTAAATAGATTGTTGAACAGAAAGATGAGAACCAACTGGGCCCTGGGGAAAAACGCACAAAGTGACATCACTAGGTGTCCCCCGTGGGAATCAAACCCACAACCTCGGTTTCAAGAGCCCAATGCTCTTAACCATTAGACCACAGATGCAGGGTAAAAGATGGCCCCATATTGGGTATTTACCCAATTTAGTATCATCATCATTTTAGAACTATTCAATTATCCTCTGACCTCCTCCTCGACGGTCCTCAGACCTATAAATAAATTTTTTCACACCACCCGCTCGAAAATGGAACATTATATGTCATGTAACTCGAACCTAAAGCAAGTCATTATAGCCCTGGGCCTAGCCGGGCAATAATATTGTACTGAATTTCATTATAACCCGCTGGTCAATAATGAGATTTGAATATGGAACCGCATCCACAGATTATTTAATAGTTACTACAATCCTTACTTAAAATTCGTATGAAAACCTGTGATGAAAACTAATTATGGAGACAGGCACCAAAAAGAACTTAATTCGAAATTTGAACTGGCCACCACGAGTATTGAACACAAAAAAAGAAAAAAAGGCGCGAATCATAAAGGTATCATCTTTATGGCGCGAATACTGCATATCTCTGTACTTGCTCTGTACCACAGAATAGGTAATAGTATATAGTTCTACATACAGAACGGCCACTCCTCGCCCCCCTCTGACTTCAGATACCTCACCTCCCCTCACACTCATTGTGGTAACTTGAGGGAAGCCGAGCAAGGGAAGGCAGTCAGGCGCGCGCACCCGTTGGATTTGACTACATAAAATATATTTTATTTTTCTCCTCACAGTAAAAATAAACGTTGGAAAATAACGCTAAATTCACATTTTCTGCGATTCTTTAACTTAAAAACTATTTTAATAACAGAATGAACTATAAAAAGTAACGAAATGTTTAATGTAGTTCATACGATGCGTGTTAAGTCAACCCTACACATATGTCATGCACAATTTTCCCAAAGTGCGCATGTGCGAACGTCATCATGTCAAATCTAAAACGTTGTTTGAAGTGCCGGACCTGTGTCTGTACCTATTATTGCCTTCCTATTGCTACGAACAAAGTAATAAAAAAATATTACATTGTCTTTCCACAACTGGAGTGCGATTTTTTAATCTCATTCGCTGAGTTCAGCAGTTGAAAATGTCAAAATTACTATGGAAATACGCATCTTTCTACTGCTGATTTGACTTTCAAAAATCACACTCCTGGAGTATGACTTTTAATGTCAAATCAGCAGTAGAAAGATGCACGTCTCCGTAGTAATATTGACATTTTCAACTGCTGAGTTCAAAGAAAGTTTCAAAAATCGCACTCCAGGAGTGCGATTTTTTAATCTCATTCGATGAGTTCAGCAGTTGAAAATGTATGGAGATGCATATCTCCATAGTTACTTTGACATTTTATAACTGCTGAACTCAGCAAATGAGATTCAAAAATCGCACTCCTGTAGGCCTAGCATGCCACCCTCGAGAAAACGACAAAAATCGAGACGTGCCTCCATCTTTATTATTTTACGTATGCCAAAAAGAGCGCGCATGACGGTTTTCTCGTTTAAACGCTTTGTCGTGGGTGGCATGCTAGCCATGCTGGTCTAATGTTTCAAATATCTACTTTCACTTTTAATTTAATAAAATAGTTTTTCTAAATACTATACTATTGAACACTAATACTTTGTTATAAACTCTAATAAAAGAATTGGTTTCTAACCATAGAGAATTTACACGCTCCCCTGGGTTTCTAACAGTATTGCTTTTTATTTTCTCGCGGAGGGTGTGAAAAGTAGAGTATGGCCCTCGGGGATAAACGTGTTTTCATCTTGGGCGAGCTTGAATCCCTCGCTTCACTCAGGATTCTAGTCTTAACTCCCTCGCTTCGCTCGGGAGTTAACTCTAAACACCCTCGCTACGCTCGGGAGTTAACCCTAGAATCCCTCGTTACGCTCGGGATTCAATATCGCGCCCGTGATGAAAGACACTGCTTTATCCCCTTGGTACATAATCTACTATTAAATATGCTCGATCATTTTATTCTATACTCCGTTCAGGAATTCGAGCGACAAAATGTAAACAAAGAAACGTCACTGTCAAAGTGACATTACGTGGTCAGAAACCTTTGGTGCATTTTTTATTTTGGAATAAAATTATTTTGGCACGGCATATAATAAATTGCGATGACATTAAAAATGTTTTGTCTAATGTCTATCTATAAATAATGAAAACAATCGTGACAATTTGAATGAAATTTTTAAATTATGTTATGTAGCCCGCTACTCCGTCTGTGTGGGCTTTTTGTGATATGCGTAGCATCCGCGCACAGCGTCCAAACTCAGACGAAGGTATTAAACAATCAAGAGACGCGTTTACGTTATTGTGTACGGTAAAAAATCTTTTTCATTAAGCACTTTGTTAAAACGGACCAAAGGTCTAAAATATCTGATTGTTGCCAGAGCACGAAATAAAATATTTACAGTCACGCTTTCTTTTAATCTAAAATAAATTACAACACGCGTTTTTTGAAATTATTTTCCATACAAAATTAACATATCATCTGTCGTAATCCTTTGCGAGTACAATAGATAATTTACTATTATTCAATCCGGAGATAAGCTTTCTTCCGTCTCGAGATGGTATTTTTTACACTGGTATCACCGTTGTTTACATTTTGTCGCTCGAATTCCTGAATGGAGATTAACTAAAATCCTTCTTATTTATTTGTCAGATAATTGATGGCAGTAAAAAAATAGTTACCTTTAGTACCTAACTATAGCTAAGTTTAGTTGTCGCATAAAACATTTTACTGCATTGTTAATTATATGGATAAATTTTATCGCTTTAGATGCAATACAAGTTGCGGTCACAAATGTTTTTATGTTTTTTAATTAATATTGATGCATTCATACATAAACTCATGACCATAATCCCTTTCGTGGTGGTCAGAAACATTGCTATGATACCAGCTCGACTCGTCCAAAATAAAACACTGAATAAGCCACATACAAATTTTATATTAGAGCCAATTTGATGTTATTTCTAAGGTTCGTGATTTTTTTCAGATTTTGCATGGATATATTTTTTTATTTATAAGTACAGCAATTTTTCTGAGTTAATTGAAAATGTTCAAACAAAGTTCTAAAACTCTGATACCAGGGCTCTGCCGACATGATAAGAAAGAATAAGACCCCCAAAAACCCCAAATATAAAAATAACTTTTTTTTGACTTCATTTATGATATTGGACCATTAATTGCTAAATCGTAGCCAAGGTTTCCTATGTCTCACTAAAATATCTAGTCTGTTAAAATATCTAGCAGTATACATGACAACTATATTTACTAGTAATAAGTAAAATTTTCTAGTGATGTCTGCTAATATAATTATCACGTATACTATAGGTACCAGATACATATTTTCCTCTCTACACCCATACTTTAGAATAACCAAATGTGTTCTTGTAATGATCTCTAAAAGAATCGAACCTGGTTTACTAACATCTTTGAGATGTACCATTGTGTTTGGGACAAAAATGTTGTAATTTCCTTGGTAATTTCATAACATCTATTTACATTGTGATACTTGCTCCACCTGTAGGCCTCGCATGCCACCACCACCCCCGAGAAAACGATAAAAATCTAGATATACCTTGTCGTGCGTGGCATGCTAGCCGTGCTGCATGTCTAGTATGATTTCTCTACACGCGCGCGACGCGCCTTCGCTGCATGCATAATAACCTGTTCCTTCGCTTTTCGGAGAGCGAAAGCCGCGCTTGCCGCGACTTGTAGTATGGAAAAAAGCCGAGTCGCGCGCAAGTAGAGAAATCATGCTAGGGGGTCTGGAATGACAAGGTGGATGAATTATCAATGTAGAGATGTGATGAGAGATGTGTGTGATGTGTGATGATGTGTGATGTGTGTGTGTGTGATGTGATGTCAGATTCAGAGTAGGTAGTTTGTTTTCTTCTTTCACTTTTGCTCCACTATGTATTTTCTGTCTGTAGTGGCAAGTAAGTAATCACTAATCAATAAAATTTTCTTGCTAACTTCTTATAAGATTCTGCTTTACACTCCATTCCAAATAGCAACGAAATTTTAAGGCTATTTTGAATTAAAGAAACAGAGATTTGAAAGACTTACTCTCACTTATTATTAGAACAGCTTTAGTAACTTCCAGGATAAGTCTGATTTTATTACAGCCTTTATTGTTGAACGGTTTACATTACAATATACATTACATAGGTATTATTTTCTGTTTACCCTAAGGTCCTCCACACACAGACGGAATTGCAATCCGGAATTCCGGATTCAGGATTGTGATTTTGTATAGGATTTGACAGCTCCGCAATTCCGAAGGGGAAAATCCATACAAAATCGTAAATCCAACACTGGTAGCATGTCAACCTGCGATAGCCCTGTTACGGCTTTATCACGTCTTTTATCTCGTTCGCTCGCGCGCAAAAGAACGAGATAAAAGATGTGATAAAGCCGTATCACGGCTATCGCGGGTTGGCATGCTACCAGTGCTGATTTGGAATTCCGGATTGCAATTCCGTATGTGTGTGACGGATTTTACACCCTGTATATTTACAGAGTATGAAAACTAAAATACCTATATGTAAAATATACTGATGGGTACTTTCATCCCTTTAAGTTTTCGGGGAGGTCTTACACCCTGTATAATAATATTGAATAACTAGTCAAGACCAGACCCTTTGGTCATTTATATATTTTGGTTATTAGTAAATGGCTTACTTTACAAAATATAATAATTACGAGCTTTTACCCGCGACTTCGTCCGCATAAATTATATACCAGATTTTAAGTCAGATCATAAGCTATCAAACAATAAAAGTTTCATCAAAATCGGTTCAGTAGTTTTTGCGTGATACTCGAACAAACAAACACCCAAACAAACAAAAAAATAATCAAACAAACAAACGAACAAACAAACAAACAGACAGACAAAAAATCCAAAAATTTGTGATTTGGAATCAGGGACATCTAAAAATCATATCGTAATATTTTTTTTGTAAATATCTTCAATGTACAGACACACTTTTGTAACAGTTTTATAATGGTTTAGATTAGATATCCAGGCATATCAAGTGCAGAATTCTAAATTTTCATTGCTTCAACATTCTGTCTAAAAAAACAATTATCTGAACAAGTTACCTACACCATAAACCTACCTACACCATAAACCTACCTACACCATAAACAATAGGTATGTAACAAAACTGTAAATATAATTTACCTACCATGCAATAAAACTCACTTACCAGAACGATACTTTTTTAACGATTTTGTACTTTATCACAAAAACATTCAGATTAATATCGTGATTCAGTTATCATTTTTGATGGTATTTGATGTCAATGGTTGATAACAATCCTTTTTCCATGGTTCTATACTTTTTTAAAATGAATTAAGTTTTTGTTTAGAAAATTATTAGTGCATGTGATCACAATCATTATCACAAATACAGTTAGAAATACGATTTACTTCTCTATACAAAGTAATTAAATAAAATCACTTTTAACTCAACTGTCTACTGGGTAGACAGTTGAGTTAAAAGTGATTTTATTTGTTTACAATTTGTATAGAGAAGTAAAGAGAAGCAGAGGAAGACCTAGACAGAGTTACCTAGCATTGATGAAGGAAAAGGTAGACGTTTTTTAACCGACTTCAAAAAAGGAGGAGGTTTCTCAGTTCGACCGTATATATATATATATTTTTTTTATGTGTGTTCGCGGATAACTTCGTCGTTTATGAACCGATTTTGATGATTCTTTTTTTGTTGGAAAGGAGATGTCCCGAGGGTGGTACCATGATAAGGAAACCAGGATCTGATGATGGCATCCCAGAGAAATCGAGGGGAACCTTCGAAAATCGTACTGCCGACTAGTGCGTTTTTTAATTTAAAGCTCTCCTATTAAATCGAACTAATGAATTCACCACTGAAAATTGTGAAATAAACAAAATTTTAACAAAAAATTAAAACCGCCTTCAAAAAAACTAAAAAGTTAAAAAATAATATTGCAGCCAATGACTTTTTCGTTCGCATCATAAGAACATTAATTATCAACGTTTTTTCTTCACACTCTATCGTAAAAACGGTAATACATACAAGCGTCATACTTAGTGTGATTATGGAGCAAACTCTACAGAATAACAACAAATACTAAAAACCGGCCAAGTGTGAGTCGGTCTTGCGCTAAAGGTCCCGGACAAAAAAAGTTTTTTTTTCTAAGTTAATAATGTTGTGTTCTGTGGTGGTGTGGTACGGAACCCTCGGTGCGCGAGTAGCCCGACTCGCACTTGACCTCTTTTATTTAACTAGAGCGAATTTGCTATGTGCATCTCTTATTGAGTGAATATGACAAGACAAGTGCTTCGTTCTATTACCTTCTCTTTCAACGTCTATACTGTTTTAATTCAGAAGTGCGATTTTTTTAACATCACGCCTTGTAATCAGCGGTAGAAAAATGCATAATCTCTATAGTAATTTTGACATTTTCTACTGCTGATTACAACGTGTGTTGTTCAAAAATAGAACTTCAGGTCGTGTGACATTGACCGTTGTTTTTAGGGTTCCGTACCCAAAGGGTGAAAATGGGACCCTTTTACTAAGCCTACGTTGTCCGTCCGTCCGTCCGTCCATCTGTCCTACCTATTTAGGGCTGTAACTTTTGAACCGTAATAGCTAGATAGTTGAAATTTTCTCAGATTATGCGTTGTTACGGCGGATGTGTTAAAAAATAATAAAAATGTCAAAAAGTTTAAAATTAAGGGGGGTTCTCAACAAGAAACTAGTTTTTATCAACGTTTTTTCTTCACGCTCTATCGTAAAAACGGTAATACATACAAGCGTCAAACTTATTGTGATTATAGAGCAATCTCTACAAAATAACAACATACTAAAAAGTGTGAGTCGGTCTCGCGTTAAAGCTCCCGGACAAAAAAGTTTTTTTTTCTAATTAAATAATGTTGTGTTCTGTAGTGGTGTGGTACGGAACCCTCAGTGCGCGAGTAGCCCGACTCGCAATTGACCGGTTTTTTATTTTTACTTGGGAATTAAATAGGAGAAGAAGCGTGGCAAAAAGCTATATATTAACTAACTAATAAAAGCTAATATTTGTTTCAGATAAGGATAAAACGCAACAATGCCATCAATCACGACGTAATGATAACATGATGGCTTACTCCAATGGGCACATGACACTGAATGACTACTTTATGATGTACCTGACGAAATGGAAGCGCGCCGCCGTCCTGTTGCTCTTCATTTGGATTGTCGTCACTTATTTAGTTATTTCACCGCTCAGGTAAGATTTTACTTTGCCTCATAGTATAAAATAAGATGAATTTTGGTAACCATCAGCTGCAAGGCTGATTCAGTATTCATAGGGTGTAGAGCATCTCTGTGATGGGGATGGACCAGGTCTGCCTGCATGACTCCAGTCGGTTTAGGAGTTACAGCCGTTCAAAGATCTGTATCAAATGAACGATCAGCTGCAAGGCTGATGTCTGATCATCTTAAAAACCGTCAGCATAATATTAAGTTGGTCCCTGTTTATCCAGAAGTAAATTACTCTAAAATTCTAAATGATTAAGACAATGAAACTAAGGGTCGATTCACACTAGAAGAGCATCGAAGAGCATTTGCTTGCAGTGGCAATCTTATCACTAATGAATTAAGGTTAAAAGACATTGCCCACATGACATAGTGTATTCGTTTCAGGTCGTTTTGCAGCTGGCGAATGTGTATGATTAAAGAACAAATACAAATCGTATGATAGCTGAAATTATACACAGGATAGGAGGGAATATCGTGCTTCCCAATGAAATGGAAATTATCCTTTTCTGCAGTGGGATTTCTTATAAAATTCAAATTTACCTGTTTTGTATGGGAAACGGGATTGGGCAATGTCTTTTTTTATTCGACGACCCGGTTGGTGTAATGGTTACCACGCCGGACTGCCAAACCAGGGTCCTGGGTTCGAATCCCGGTTCGGTCATGGATGTTTATATGTTTGTGCCGTTGTTGTATGGTTTCCATAATAAACAGCCTATAAATAGTGCTTTCTTGGGATCATTACAATGTATGTGCCTGTGAGCGTTATTTATTTTTATTTATTTATTAGCACGTCGCCGACGCGGCCTCCGCGAGCAGGACCGCGCTGCGCGTATCGCTCCAAATAAATTTGACCTTTATTCACTAGTGATAAGATTGCCGCTGCGCTGCGAGCAAATGCTTTTCGATGCACAGCAGATTTTTTCTTTCTTCTGGTGTGAATTGACCCTAAACAATTTTCACTACATACAAAAGTGCGGATCAGCCGATCGATTTTCTACGAGAGGTCATCAAATGAATACATCTTTAAAATATAGTTAGTAATTTAAAATTAATGGAGTAGTTAAGAAAAAACCCTTTGCTATTAAATCCAAATTCTGTAAAAGCAAAACAATTTCAGATGCAGTGGGAATTCAGATGAGGCGCTGGAGTTCCAAGACAGACTGAGGAGGGTGTCGTCCCAGCTGGAGACGTTGAAACAGCAGCACAGTAACCTTATAGCACAAATCAGAAGATCATCAGGGTAAGGACTGCATTTATTCTGTGACAGCATTGCATGTCAGCGCGTAGCCATGAACACGAAAATGAACCATGGCGGTCGGTAATAGAATAGAATAGAAAAAACTTTATTTCGACCAACTGAGATAATAATTTTGTTAGTAACACTTAGCCTATTACTACATTATAGCTGTTTGTTTGTCAGCACGTGGACCATACAACAATGGCACAGTGTATAAGAAAGAGTATCTATTACTAGATACAGTACGGACACTCCCTTCCTCCCACCAACTTTTTACCTCACCCCCTCTATCGCCCTCTGGTTACCGTGCACTGGTTCCTCGTTACCTACGAAGAAGACTTAAGGTTCAATTTCTTTGGTTTCGTATGTGCTGACGTCATCTTGTCAATTTCAAATTTTTGTATGCAGTGTCCGGGCTGTGATAATGTTCACGTACTGACAATCAAACCTACTGGCAAACATGGTCAAGATGCTGTTGGTGCTGCCGCTTATCCTACGCATGAGGGTACACCTGTACACCTTTTGCGCATAGTAGTATAAAAACAGTCTACTCGCGCATCGGCGAACAGCCCCGATGCACTACAGAACCGCGGCAGCCCCACCAGCACCCTGAATGCGTTATTAAACTGGACCCGCAAGGCGTTGTACTGTTTCTTCGTATAGTTCAGCCACAGGCTGCTCGTGTAAAAAGAAGTACAGTATAAATGCGGTAATGTTCGCCCTTCTTTCGTACCTGTCCGTCTTCCTGTTACCAACTTTACATTTGTCCCTTTCTATCAATTTTTGTCGTTGGATTAGAAAGGTACAAAGTTGACGTCGGAAACAATGGCAGAAATTTACGAAAGAAGGACGAACATTACCGACCACCAAGGAGTATTTTCATGTTTCACCGCTTGTAAGGCAGTCTGTCCTCCAGGTATAGACAATACCTATGCTAGCTTCCTGGTCATAGCAAAGTTGCGCCGTATACAAGGTCCTACTTAACATGCTGACGGTTTTCAACGGGATGAATAGATCATCAAACTGAACAACTTTCTCTATGGGACCAATGTCGAAATCGCGAAAAAAAATCAGCCTTTCCATAGAAAACTGCAATCCTGCTCGACCCTAATGTATGGGACAGCAGATTTATTTTCCACTAGTTCTTTATTGGTACCCATAGAGAAAGATGTTCAGATTCGTGGTCCGATCATCCTATTAAAAAACCATCACCATTATTAAATATTATGTATTCTACAGAGTCCTTCTTAATATGCTGACACTTTTTTAAGGGGATGATCAGAACATCAAACTGAACAACTTTCTCTACGGGACCAACATCGAAATCGCGAAAAAAAAATCGGCTGTCCCATGCATTTGGCTTGAGTAGATTTGCAGTTTTGTATGGGAGAGCAGAGTTTTTTTTGGCGATTTCGATGATAGTGACTTAGAAAAAGTTGTTCAGGTTGAAGGTCTGATCATCCCCTTAAAAAAGTGTCAGCATATTAAGAAGGACCCTGTATATCATTGTCTAGTCATTGATACAAGCCCAGGAAAAAAAAGAAGATAATTTGTGTGACAATGTCCAAAATATTATTTCGGATCGTAGATCTACGTTGTTCAAAGTTTTAATTTTACCCTTTTGCATTTTTAGTTTAAATGGAAACCTCAAGGACATCGACACAAGGGGTTTATTCCTGGACGAAGGCCAGGGACCCTCTGAGGAGTACGAAAATATTCGAAGAAGAATATACTCTAATACTAAGGAGTTATGGTACTATATCAACCACGAGTTGAGTAAAGCAATGTATGACGACGGCAAAGAGAAGATACAGCACATTTTGGAACAAACAGCCGATAGAAAAAGGTATGTTACCAAATATTATTGTTTATTATGATGTTAAGAGGATATAACCACAGTATAAGAAAGTGTATCTATTACTAGATACAATATGGACACTCCCTTCCTCCCACCAACTTTTACCTCACCCCCTCTATCGCCCTCTGGTTACCGCGCACTGGTTACTGGTCGAAGAAGACTTAAGATTCAATTTCTTTGGTTTCGTATGTGCTGACGTCATCTTGTCAATTTCAAATTTTTGTATGCAGTGTCCGGGCTGTGATATAACAGTCAGCATGCTCCATACAAACGGAAGTTTAATTATCTTCTTCTTCTTATCGTGTGGGCAGAGCCCTGGTGTCAGAGTTTTTTCAGACCGCCTTATGGCCTCTGACGTGGTTTTTATCTAACGACTACTACCACCAGAGATAGTAGCCGGGACCAACGGCTTAACGTGCCATCCGAAGCACGGAATCATATTTCTTTTCAGACAATCAGGTGATTCAGCCTGCAATGTCCTTACAAACTGGGGAAAAATACAGAAAGTGACATATCACTAGGTGTCCCCCGTGGGAATTGAACCCACGACCTCTATGTCGAGAGCCCAATGCTCTTAACCATTAGACCACGGAGGCAGTTGTTTAATTATGTATTTTGAATATAAATCAATTAAAGTCAATGAATTTTTTTTAAATACTAGCTTGAAACTAATCTCTGATCATATTAGACGGAGATCCGACCGTAAAATTATGCACCTATTCCTTAGGCGAACGAAATGTAATTCTAGTGTATGTTTATACAGGGGTTAATTCAACGCCGCCAAGTTGCCTAAAAAAATCTTGCCGCAAGTGCCTTTTCCATTATAATTTTTGGTATAACTTTTTCCACGTGTTTGTTAGGGAAGTGAATGAGGTGCCATCGGAAGGAGACTGGTCTAAAGTACTTTAAAAACAAGGGTTGCCACCTCTCAATCTGCCGCAAGACTAGGGTTGCCAGATTCAAAAATGACATATTTGGACCTGGCAACCCTATAGTTGCGGCAGATTGAGAGGTGGCAACCCTAGTTTTTAAAGTACTTTAGACCAGTCTCCTTCCGATGGCAACTCATTCACTTCCCTAACAAACACGTGGAAAAAGTTATACGAAAAATTATAATGGAAAAGGCACTTGCGGCAAGATTTTTTTAGGCAACTTGGCGGCGTTGAATTAACCTCTGTATAAACATACACTAGAATTACATTTCGTTCGCCTAAGGAATAGGTGCATAATTTTACGGTCGGATCTCGGACTATATGGTTTGCCAGATTTTCGTTAAAATTTATATCAAAGTAGACGGTAGTTTCAAAGTCACAGTGGCGCTCCGAATTATATTATCTAAGTTTGACTGATACCTAATGTATGGTAATTTAAAACTATTGAATCAACTTTTACAATTCACCAATCAAAATAAACGTAAGCATTATTGCTTATACTTAATAATTCTAAGAATCGAACTAAATTCGATACCGTTCGTGTCTTATTCATTTTACTAAAAGTTTACGTTTCGTTGCCACAGAACGATATTGATAGTCGATATAAGTCGCGGCACGATGCGCTGGCCGTATGTTCAAGACACTATCACAGTATAAGACAGTAATCCATATTCATACAACGGTACCAAACGCGGATTGTATGTGTGCTCGCCAGTACGTACGACGATATCTAAGGCAGCGCCAGACCACAGTATAAGACAGTAATCCATATTCATACAACGGTACCAAACGCGGCTTGTATGTGTGCTCGCCTGGCTCGCCAGTACGTACGACGATATCTAAGGCAGCGCCAGACCACAGTATAAGACAGTAATCCATATTCATACAACGGTACCAAACGCGGCTTGTATGTGTGCTCGCCAGTACGTACGACGATATCTAAGGCAGCGCCAGACCACAGTATAAGACAGTAATCCATATTCATACAACGGTACCAAACGCGGATTGTATGTGTGCTCGCCTGGCTCGCCAGTACGTACGACGATATCTAAGGCAGCGCCAGACCACAGTATAAGACAGTAATCCATATTCATACAACGGTACCAAACGCGGATTGTATGTGTGCTCGCCTGGCTCGCCAGTACGTACGACGATATCTAAGGCAGCGCCAGACCACAGTCACAGGTCCGGCACTTCAAACAACGTTTTAGATTTGACATCATGACGTTCGCACATGCGCACTTTGCGAAAATTGTGCATGACATATGTGTAGGGTTGACTTAACACGCATCGTATGAACTACATTATACATTTCGTTACTTTTAATAGTTTATTCTGTTATTAAAATAGTTTTTAAGCTAAAGAATCGCAGAAAATGTGAATTTAGCGTTATTTTCCAACGTTTATTTTTACTGTGAGGAGAAAAATAAAATATATTTTATGTAGTCAAATCCAACGGGTGCGCGCGCCTGACTGCCTTCCCTTGCTCGGCTTCCCTCAAGGTACCACAGATAGTGTGAGGGGAGGTGAGGTATCTGAAGTCAGAGGGGGGCGGAGAGTGGCCGTTCTGTATGTAGAACTATATACTATTACCTATTCTGTGCCACAGTATAAGACAGTAATCCGTATTCATACAACGGTACCAAACGCGGCTTGTATGTGTGCTCGCCAGTACGTACGACGATATCTAAGGCAGCGCCAGACCACAGTATAAGACAGTAATCCATATTCATACAACGGTACCAAACGCGGATTGTATGTGTGCTCGCCTGGCTCGCCAGTACGTACGACGATATCTAAGGCAGCGCCAGACCACAGTATAAGACAGTAATCCATATTCATACAACGGTACCAAACGCGGATTGTATGTGTGCTCGCCTGGCTCGCCAGTACGTACGACGATATCTAAGGCAGCGCCAGACCACAGTATAAGACAGTAATCCATCTTCATACAACGGTACCAAACGCGGCGTACGCCTCGTAGTACGCACACATTGACAATATCTCCGCCTAGCCCCGTCTTGCGCTGCCTTGGCTGCCTGAGATATCGTCGTACGTACGGCGAGCACACATACAAGCCGCATTTGGTACCGTTGTATGAAGATGGATTACTGTCTTATACTATGGCCAGACGGGGCTACGCGGAGATATTGTCAGTGTGTGCGTGCTACGAGGCGTACGCCGCGTTTGGTACCATTGTATGAATATGGATTACTGTCTTATACTGTGACACTATGCACTATTTTCGTCTAAACTCACTCATTTGAGCGCTAGAGTTTTACGCCAGTAATTTTAAACATCTAAGGTCGCAATAAATTGTACGGAGCTGCTTTTTTGGGAGGTTGTTAGGATAGATACCAGTAATATAAAACCAAATTTGCAGCTTCGAAAGACCTGTGCTAACCAAGTGGTGCTCGAAAAACCTCGAATTTTTCGGACTTTTTTCAGATTTTGACTTATAACTTCTAAATGGTGCATTTGACATAAAAATTGTTCAAGACGTGTTTAAAGCAGACCAAATTTTCTATAAATTTAATTCAATTGCAGCTCTGTAAGTTAAGTAAGTCTTGAGATACAGCACGTTAAACATTGGAAATTTTTCCCAAAAAGTTCAAAATTGTAGTTTTAGCCGTCTTCCGAACAGGATATCGGCTAAAATACTCATTCTACGAGGTAAATTATAAGAAACTAATTTGGAAAGCAGTTATATAGCTTTAATTTAAGCATAAATTTAACCCTGTACAGTGATTAGTTCCTTTATTATCAGGAAAAAAATCTAAATATAACCCCTTATATTTAGATTTTTTTCCTGATAATAAAGGAACTAATCACTGTACAATTAGGATTAGGTTTTAAAAAAAATGGAGCCTTAGGCATTGCAAGAATTTTTTAAAGGACAAAAATACATAACTTAGTAGGAAATGGTTTATATCATCCAAAATGAAATTAAGTATAATTAATAATCTATCTATTCTATACTATAATAAAACTGTAAATGTTTGTTTGTTTGTTTGTTCGCGCATCACGTGAAAACTACTAGACCGATTTTAATTAAACTTTTTGTATTTGAAACCTTATGACTAGACGTATAAACTGATATATATTTGATCTCGCTACCATGACGAGTGCGCCGGTGCGGACGAAGTCGTGGGCAAATCTAGTGCTATTATTAAACTGAAAATGTTTGTTTGTTTGTTCGCTCATCACGCGAAAACTAAAAGACCGATTTTGATGAAACATTTGTTGTCTGCAAGCTTATGGTTAGACTTAAAATTTGGTATACCATTTATTTTGCTACGATGATCAGAACTTGGGAACCCGTGCGGATGAAGTCGCGGGGAAACTAGTACTTAATTACAAAAGTATATAAAAACGAGAGTTTTCCCACGACTTCGTCCGCACGGGTACCCGTCATTGTAGCAAAATAAATTATATACTAGAGATTGGTCTAATCATAACCTTTCAAATGCAATAAGTTTTATCAAAATCGGTTTAGTAGTTTTCGCGTAATGCGCGAACAAACAACCATTTACAGTTTTATAATTCTTCTTATCGTGTGGGCAGAGCCCTGGTGTTAGAGTTTTTTCAGACCACCTTACGGCCTCTGACGTGGTTTTTATGTAACGACTATTATACCAGTGATAGTAGCCGGGACCAAAGGCTTAACGTGCCATCCGAAGCACGGAATCATCTTTCTTTTCAGACAATCAATTGATTCAGCCTGCAATGTCTTAATCAACTGGGGAAAAACGCACAAAGTGACATTTCACTAGGTGTCCCGTGGTAATCGAACCCACGACCTCCGTGTTGAGAGCCCAATGCTCTTAACCATTAGACCACGGAGGCAGTTTCATAATAGTATAGATTATTTTGGTAGTTTGGGGGACCTGAACGTGATGTGATGGTGGAAGAAATACACAATACCTACAATGAAAATTATAATTTATTTGTTTCTTGTAATAAATTACAATCTAAGGGGCTGTTTTTAGGGCTCCGGAGACTCTTCTGTGGTCAGATCTAGTAGTAAAGATTCGTCGAATTCATCTCCTTCATGCGTCTCATCCATGGCTAAGGGATTCAGGGGTATTCAGGCAGGTCTTCCCCTGACAAACATTGCAGAGAGCCGAGCATTTCAGCACTGCTCTCTAGCAGGTGCATTATCTTCCTCCGCAGTCCGCACCCTTTCTGGCACTTGCATGATAGGAATTTCAGAAGGGTTAGCGGTCAGCCCGTTGCCACCTCCTTGATCACTCCAAGTTAGTGCATGGACTCTTTATCTACCCCCAACCACTTCTGCACTTGGGGATTCTTTAGGAATGTGGATACCCTACTACTGCCCCCCCTCTTCGGTGGGGGGCAGAAGAGCGGGTCGGGCTTAATAAATGACTCCGGAACGGTGTTGGTACATAATTATGAGTACCTACGTACTTAATAAATGATAAAATTCTGTTCGCTCACGGGCCGCATCAGGAAGCCGTTCTTAAAATTTGATAGAGCCGCAAGAAAATGTAGTGAGAAGTCTCATGCATGTTTGACATTCCTGCTTTAAAATATCTAATTTATAAATATAATGTCATTTTTATAACATTAAATAGATAACTGCGCAGTATTAATATGAATTGACAATAGGAGCTCCATTTAAAAAAAAAATGAATTCCCTTAATTTTTCGTTAATGTTGGCTGTACAAGATTCAAAATATACTTAAATTAAAGCTTAATAGCTGCTTTACAATTTAATTTCTTATAATTTTCCTCGTAAAATAAGTATTTTATCCTGTTCGAAAGACGCAAAAAACTTCAATTTTGAACTTTTTGGGAAAAATGGCGAATGTTTGAAGTATTGTATCTCAAGACTTACTAAACTTACAGAGCTGAAATTAAATTCAAATTACAGATAATTTTATCTTCTTTAAAAACGTAGTAAATAATGTTTATGTAAGATGCACTGTTTAGAAGTTATAAGCCAACCCCTGAAAAAAGTCAGAAAATTCCGAGGTTTTTTAAGCACGGTTAGCACAAGTCTTTCCAAGCTGCAAAATTGGTGTTATGCTACTGGTATCTACCCTAACAACATCCCAAAAAATCAGCTCCGTGCAATTTATTGCGACCTAACGCGATTTTTATGTCTAAGGTTACTGGCGTATTTCGTGCCGCGAGGTATACACATTCATCAGAAGTTGATACTTATGTCCTTTCTATTACGAAGAATTATCGATTTCACGTTTACTCATGAATTTAATATCGTAATAGTGTCCGATAACGCGTACAGTAACGCTAATAGGTTTTTCCAACAGTTTTGTCTAGGACACTGTCCCTCTATTCAAGGATGACCTGAACGCACAGATTACCCCCAATAGATACCGCATACAGGGCCGCCGACGTTCGCCCCACATCTATGGTTTTTCACTGATATAAGCAACGCGAGTGAGCGAGCTAGAAGTAGTGCGACCTTGAAATGGCCAATCACGTTGCACCGTTTCGTGCCCCGCTACCCGCACCTACCGCCAAAAATGGTGACTTCGGGCGTGAACAAAATGTTCAATGCGGTATCTGTTGGGGGTAATCTGTGCCTGAACGTCATTTATTCGTCTGAAAGTACCCCATTAAATATTAACAAATTTAATTTTACACCTTTTATTAAATTAAAATAGAATAATCCCTAAGCCTAATTTACTTAGTCGCAATACGAGCAGCATTGCGTGATTGAGATACTTTTTTAATTTTAGGCAGAATAAAGGTACCTACCACTATGCCGTGTGCTTTTACTCGTTGTACAAATCATTCAAAAAGAAAATAACAATTCACACGGCATTACTTTTCACTCGTAAGATACATGAAAAGCAGGGCCTATACCCGCAGCCGCACATTAGAACTTTGCAATTGCGTGAACATTTTCGTTCCAATGTCAACTCTATTCCAATTAAGTCCTCCCTGGCGATATAGCGAACATCGAAAGTGCGGGTACAGGGCCAGGTCCATTTTTCGAGTATGGAATGCAAAAACTTCACGTATCTTCAGCTTTTTTAATTTAATCAAAGTTTTACACCATGTATTGACTAAATTAGTTAAATGTAAAATCTGTGGGGCTGGGTGTAAGCATTCGTTAGTTATGCGTTGGTAAGACCATTAAATGAATTGATAAGCGAATGTGGCGTACTATATAGGTATGCATACAACGAGAGCAAATCGTTGACGCGTTACGGAGAAGTATGGACACAATAATAAGGGTTCGGATTCGGTGAAGAAATACATTATGAGGAAACCTGCATACGCTGCTGAAGAAATTCTGATGCGAATGTGAAGTCTACCAATCCGCATTGGGCACGCGTGGTGGACTGATGGCCATACAACCTCTTTGAGGTTAGGCTTGTGCCCTGCAGTGAGACGTATATAGGCTGATGATGATGCATCATCGTTATAGCGAAAAACATAACAGTTTGTCCATGCATACGTTTTCTATGCAGCAACTACATTTTTCTTCTCGATTTCAAAATTGGTTCCATAATAAAAGTTGTTCAGTTTGATGGTCTGAAGCACCCCGTAAATTATGTAACACATTTAAATATACACTCAGAAATGTATACAGCAATTACAGCATAGCATGGCATAGCATATGCTCACGACTATATACCCTGAGAGAGGGTAGTCAGAGATATTCTGAAACCTCAGAAGATCCAATCAACTGTTCCATAGGTTCGAGTTGACTTTTCTATGTAGCCGCAACATTTCTTTTTCTCGATTTAGAAATTGGTTTCATAGTAAAAGTTGTTCAGTTTAAACCACCCCTTTAAATATTACGATGGTGTTTTGTTCATTTATTAATTTATTTATTCAATAACAATATAAATTGTGTTTGAAATATTTTACAACTAAAACTTATATCTAAAAATCCAACCAAAATAACTATTTTAAATTACATAGAAGGTGCAAAGTTAACAATAATATTATAAACTAGCGTTAATCCGCGACATCGTCCACACAAATTATATATACCAGATTTTAAGTCAGATCATAAGCTATCAAACAAAAAAGTTTCATCAAAATCGGTTCAGTAGTTTTTGCGTGATGCTCGAACAAACAAACAAACAAACAAATAAACAAACAAACAAACAAATAAACAAACAGACAGACAAAAAATCCTAAAATTGGTGATTTGGAATCAGGGACATCTAAAAACCATAACGTAATCTTTTTACCCGACTGCGCCAGAAGGAGGGTTTTTTGTAAATATCTTCAATGTACAGACACACTTCTGTTACAGTTTTATAATAGTTTAGATTAAATTGAAGTCAAAAGTTTACCTTGTAGTTAGAAATAGCTTGGTGTTCGACAACTTCAATTACTGTTGTCGCCATGGTCATTTCTTCTAGCCTTATATCTTGTTTATTACAGTTTACAAATTTCATTGGCCTTAATAATAATAGTTTAATAAATTACGATACTAATACAAAAACGTTCACCTTCATTACACTTTTAATAAGCCTTAAGTCGGCAATAGCATTCAATTAGCAAGAAAAGTAGAGTAATTATCATTACCAGAAACAATTACTAAACAACTAGTGATTAGTGATTATAACGTGTAGTAAAATGTTATCTTTGCTCTAACTTGTTGAACTGCTCAGGGTTTTTACGAAAGCCGTATCACCAGCTTATCACTATAGGTATCGTCTCTTAGAATTTCAAGTCTGGGTCGAGACCCCGGTGGCTTAACAGTTCAAGAAGTTGCTGAGTGGTATCAATCAATCAATCAATCAACTATAAAAAACCCTAATTTATCTTAAATACATAATAAATACTGCATAATTGTTGAGTATGCACAAAGGAAATTATTAATGTAGTACAAAATAATGCTGTTTTAAGGCGGTTGCCGAGGGGTCAATTTTATACAAAACTTTGACGCACAATACGCGTAGACGGCAGTGTTCCCGAAACAAAAAATTAGAATTCGGTAGAAGTGTTGTCAAAAAATCGGGAGAAATCGGGAGATTTAGAAATTTATATTAAATAAAGCTAATTTAAGGTTTTTTTGTACAGATTCTTGTCAAAAGTATTATTAGATGTAATTAAAAACTACTAAAAAAAACTTTAAAACTTAATTTAAACATAGTATTTTATTTTTGCATAGAGCAAGAATAATATAGCATAAAATTCCAAAAATTTTAAGTGTTTTGTCTTCTTTCTTTAAAAACTTGTAACTTCATCCGTAACTAAATCCTTAACTAAATACAAAATTTACTTGTTTTATATCAGATCTCATTTATTTCAGACCAAAAAAAAATCCATAATTTTATTAGTAGGTTGATTAGTAACCATATTTACAATAACATAATATTGAATTTTAATTTATCATTACCAGAAAAATACCTTAAACTTTCTTACTGACAAAAAACAACTAAAAGCGATAATGAAAACTTATTTAAAAATCAATGGATGCATCAATTATTATAATTTTTAGTAGAAAGTTGGTTTTTATTATTAATTATTCAGATAATCATAAAAATCGGGAGAAATTTACCATGTTACGGTAGATCGGGAGATGGGGTCGAAAATCGGTAGATCTCCCGTAAAATCGGGAGGTTCAGGAACACTGGTAGACGGTATTAATATAAGTAACTTTGTATATATGGAAAAATAGTTTAGAAAATCGAGATGTCGCGTATCAAATAACATTTGCAATTTATAATATAATTACGAAGATATAAAGCTTTGTAAATGTTGTATGAAAAATTTCAAAGCTTTATATCTTCGTAATTATATTATAAAATGCAAATGTTATTTGATACGCGACATCTACATTTTCTAACCAATTTTTCCATGTATAAAATATTACTTTTATTAATTCAGTCTACGCGTATTGTGCGTCAAACGTTTGTATGGACTGAAACCACCTTAACATAAGGTCAAAGAATTGTATAGTTAGGTATGATGGGTATGATTAATTTAAAGGAAAACGCCCAATCCTGTTTCGCCTTAAAACTGGTAAATTTGAATTTTATAAGAAATGCGACAGTAGAAATCGATAATTTCCATTTCCTTGGGAAGTATGATATGATATTCCTCCTATTTTTATGTGTATAATTTTAACTACCATACAATTTGTATGTGTTCTTTGATCATACTCATTCGTTAGTTGTGACACGATTTGAAACCTTAGGTCAAATAAAATTAATGGATAGGCCCAAAGCGCTTTAAGTTGAAGCTCGCAACTAGCACACTTGGTCCTTACAAATTAGCACACTTGGTCTGTCATCTCGGTACATATTTGAAGTAAAACTGTCAATTGTTTTGCCTCATTTTTCTGGTGTGAAATGTTCGCGTATGGGCCTATCCATTAATTTTACTTTGATCTCAGTTTGAAACGCACACATTTCGTCACGTGGGCCATGTCTTTTATTATATTATTGAATACGAGCTTTTACCCGCGACTTCGTCCGCATAAATTATATACCACATTTTAAGTCAGATGATAAGCTATTGAACAAAAAAAGTTTCATCAAAATCGGTTCAGTAGTTTTTGCGTGATACTCGAACAAACAAACACCCAAACAAACAAACAAACAAACGAACAAACAAACAAACAAACAAACAAACAAACAGACAGACAAAAACTCAAAAAATTGGTAATTTGGAATCAGGGACAGGTAAAAACCATATCGTAATTTTTTTTTTGTAAATATCTTCAATGTACAGACACACTTCTGTTACAGTTTTATAATAGTTTAGATAAGACTAAACATTTTGAAACAATCGGATGATCGCGTTTGTGTTAAAACGTTCAAACGTATCAGCTCATAAAGTTTTTCCTAAACCTTACGCTAAATGTGAATCTACAACTTCAAGCTACAATTTCAACCTTCCAAGGCGGTTGGTAGTTGTAGCGCAGTTTCTGATCACCGAGTTGGAATTTATGGTTGAAAACATTTCAGATCGCTTCTATCAGACCAGCAAAGGCTTGCAGAGTTGGATGGCCAGCACGAGTGGCGGCAATACGAGGCGTCCAACGTCAGCGACCTCGTTCAGAGGCGGCTGAAGGCCCTGCAGAACCCCCCTGACTGCAGGGAAGCCAGGAAACTCATCTGTAACCTCAATAAGGTATGCCTACCGTTTAAAGTCAGATCGCTTCTACAGGGTGAAATTTATATCGTTAGCATCCTTTTAAACTAAGAGTCTACCCATCAAACTGAACAACTTTTACTATGGGAGCAAACCGATCAGAGCAACTAAAATATCAGCTGTTCCATACTAAACTGCAGTACCTACTCGACCCAAATGTATGCAACAGCTGATTTTTTTGTTGCTCCAATCAATTTCACCCTGTATAAGACAAAGTGTTATCTAATACAGAGGTCCTGCAGAACCCCTCTGACTGCATAGGCCAGGAAACTTATCTGTTATCTTAATAAGGTATACTACTTATTGAATTGAAAAGGGACGTATTGTAGTAGCTTGTCTATATACGCTGCCAGGCCAGCCGCTATTGTTGTGGTTTTCCCTTACACTACGAGTGACAAAAAGATGTTTTATTTAACAGTAACATAGTAATGTGTTAACATCTACTTGTGAAATGCGTGACGTGTTTGTTATGTCCATGACTATGCCATGACTGATTTTGTTCGAAGGTTTTGTCCCTGGTTTCTTTGTAGACCCATGAAAAAGAAAAAAATATTTCACTAAACGATTTGGATAATGGATGTTATTCTAAACATGTTATCGAAAACATAAATTATCATAATTGTAAAGGTGGACTTCCGATGCCAGCGGCCGATGCGTCTAACGCGCGCGACTGACGCGAGGTTCTGTCATATTTGACAGAACCTCACGTCAGACGCGCGCGGCCGACGACAGACCTCACTTCCGAGGTCAGCGACTGACGCGTGCCTATTGTGCATTGTGTTATACTTTAGGGTATTTTCCCCGAAATTTAGGGTATGTTTTTATGTTTTGGTGTTTTGTTTAAAAACACAAATAAAAAAAACAATACATATTTTAATAAATAATATTTGATTGATTGATAGATTGATAGGTTTAGAGAAATATATGAATGCATTTTTTTTACAGGATTTTTGATAAAATACATTTTTAAGATTTATTATAATTAGACAGGGATGCGTTGCGTCTCCTTTGCTTTTTAACCTGTATATGAATCGCTGTCTAGCTAATAATTATGTAGGCAAGAGGGATTTTCCGAAAAAAGAAAAATTTGTTTTAAATGGATCGATAGATGGTGTTATCGCAACGTGGATGAGCGATCTTGCAGATAATAAAATACAAATAAAATAGTAAAAATTAAGCAAATTTTCAGTAAAAACTTCGTAATATTTCTGGCAAACATTCTTGTTCTGCGTGACGTCAGAGCATAGCCGCGCGCGGCCGCGGCCGATGCGATAGACATCGTCCGCGCGCGTGACGCGCGCGTCAGTCGCTGGCATCGGAAGCGGCGCCATACGTTTTCATAGTAACTAGTATGGCCGCATCGGCCGTCGGCCGCGAGCCGCGCGCGTCAGACGCGTCGGCCGCTAGCATCGGAAGTCCACCTTAACGCTTACATTGACTTCTTTGTCGAAAGGTTAGACAAGTAGTTATCTTTTTTAACCATTGCGTTGACCTTAATATAAACTTGTTAAGAGATTATATTCTATACAATAGAAAAGTCAGTTTTACACAATTATCTTGGTAGAAAACCGCGGAAAAAACGACTTTCATACATTTTGATTGAGTAACTATCGATATTTTCTATGGAACAGCAGATTTTTTTCGTAATTTCGATGTTAGTTCAATATTTTTAAAGTTCATTTTGATGGTCTGGAACACCCCTTTAAGTATGTATCCAGTATAGGCAGAAAAAGCATGATAGTAAAATTAATGCTGTTGAAATGCGTTCCTTGCGAAGTATATGTGGTGTCACGCTGAGAGATAGAGCGAGAAATAGTGTGATAAGAGATCGATGTAAATTTGAAAGATGTTGTGACAAGAATAGAGAAAGTTATGCTTCGTTGGTTGAGGATGAGAGGATGAGCGACAGAAGATGTACGAAAGAGATATGTTGCTAATGTGAGTGGAAGTGTGGGCAGAGGGCGCCCTCGTAGGACGTTGTCTAATCAAATCAGTTGCGTCCTACAAAAAGAGGAGGTGCGGAGTACTCGAAACCAACAGGCATTGTATGAAGAGATGTTTGTATGTGCATGAGGCAAAAGATGTATGTAAGGATCGTATTAAATGATGCGTAAATGGCGCCTACCCAGAGGGGAAAGAGGCGTGACGGTATCCAGTATAAGCAAAATGAAAAAATCGCTTACAAAAAGCTAGTATCTTAAGAAAACTTTCTCTTTTGCAGGGCTGCGGCTTCGGCTGTCAACTCCACCACATAGTATACTGTCTTATATTCGCATACGCGACAGAAAGGACACTAATACTAAACTCAAAAGGTTGGAGATACAACAACAAGGGCTGGGATTACGTTTTCCACCCTATCTCAGATAGTTGTACATCAGCGTTCGATGATAAAGTCTCGCATTGGCCAGGTAATTTAATACATTATTTTATAGCTATTAACGTCGATAATCGATATTTAAATTACAGCTCGTTTTAAACAGGGTGTAAGGGACAACCCTCCGGAGACTGAAACGGCGAACTCAGACCATCAATGTGAACAACTTTCATTATGGAGCCTTCCTCAGGAAATGCGAAAAAAAAACTGCTGTTTCATACAAAACTACTGTATGTCCCATACATTTTAGTCTGGTAGGCACAGTAGTTTTGTATGAAACAACAGTTTTTTTCGCATTTCCTGAGGAAGGCTCCATAGTGAAAGTTGTTTACATTGATGGTCTGAGTTCGCCGTTTCAGTCTGTCCCTTAGACCCTGTATAGTAATAGTTATTCGTTTTATATCCTTCATAAATGCTGATGGTTTTTGAAGTGGATGATCATTGATCATACCATCAAACTCAACAACTTTCTCTATGGCACCAACATCAAAATCGCGAAAAAAATGTGCTATCCCATAACATTTTTAAATCAAGTAGGTTAGCAGTTTTGGAACAGCTGATTTTTTCTCGTCTTTGTTTGGTCCCAAAGAGAAAGTTGTTTGATAGTCTGATGATCCCCTCAAAAAGCCATCAGTATATTAAGGACACTAAATCGTTAGCCTAAGAGTTTTCATAGGACACTTTGAATTTGAAATGGAGCGTAGTTTTATCATTTGTTTTATTTCCATTAGATATGCTATGCAGCAATTTTCTATATATTACATTGTTAGGAAAAATAATGTACGGGTTTGACCTTGTGATTTGTTACGATGTGTTTAACATAGTTACATGACTGGAAATTCTTATTTTTACGTTTATTTTTTTACGCACGCGTAAGTGTTTAAAAACAAAACTTTATCATGAGAGTTGTTTTGTAACAAAACACAGAAGTAATATTTAAGACCATTTGATGCTTCAGACCATCAAACTGAACAACTTTAAATATGTAGCCTACCTCAAAAAATCCGCTGTTTCATGCAAATCTGCTGTGCACCTACCCGGCTCAAATGTATGGGACAACGGATTTTTTTCCGCGTTTCCTTAGGTTGGCTCCATAGTGAAAGTTGTTCAGTTTGATGGTCTGAGTTCATCGTTTCAGTCTGCGTAGGGCTGTCCCTTACACCCTGTATGTGAAATCTACATCCTTGAGGGTAGGCCTGTGTCTTGCAGTGGGACGTAAATAGGTTGATGGTGATGTAATGAAAACGAGTATCATGTATTTTATTTCAGTTGCCTTCGAGACAAAGGTGATATCGCTGCCGTTCATAGATTCTATATCGCAGAAGCCAAAGTTCTTGCCTTTGGCCATACCAAAGGATCTTGCGCATAGGTGAGTGTGCATTTTATCTATCTACAGGGTGAAATTGATGTCATTAGCAACCTTCAAAAACAAAAATCTGCTGTTGCATACTAAACTGCAACGCCTACTCGACTCAAATGTATGCAACAACTGATCATTTTTTGCTAGGATCGGTTTGCCCCTATATTAAAAGTTGTTCAGTTTGATGGGTAGACTCTTAGTTTAAAAGGATGCTAATGATATCAATTTCACCCTGTATACATATGACACAGGTCCGTAACTGACTGTCTGACTAACTCTGAAATATAACGGTACGTTTATTATTTACGCCACCTAAACCGCTAAAAAAGGTTACGTACGTAATACTTACGATAAGTTTATATAAAGTTATGACCATACCATTATTTTATACTGGTAGCTAAGCTACAAGGTTAACCTCATACCGCTTTCTTTCCAATCTTAGGTTTAGAGGGTAATATACTCATTTCAGATTTTATATCTTTTTTTTTTAACTCAATGTTGTGGTGTATAATTTCCAGGATAGTCAGATTCAACGGCGACCCGGCGTCGTGGTGGATCGGACAGATGCTCAAGTACATACTGAAGCCCCGCGCCAACATGCAGAAGGCTATCAACGAGACGATAGCCAAAATGAACTTTAAGACACCTATAGTTGGGTACGTTTTTGCTTAAACTTTACGACGCAGGATGTTTTAAGTTGTAAATCCATTGACTTATCAACTACTGGACTTCGGGTCCGCGCTCAAAAGTGTCCGAACTAAAAGAGCACCAAAACGTATAAAGAGAACAAATTACGCGATAGTCTTCGTTTGATCGGCCGACTACACTCACGCGCGCTTCGTGCCGCCATGGGGTAAAAATTACGCAAGCTTTACTTTTTTTCGAGGAGTTTTGTACTAGACCCGGTGTCCAATATTTTGTACCATCATCATCATCATCATCATCATCATCATCATCATGATCGCGTTTGATAGCAGCGATAAGTACCTACGGCGCTGCGTATCGCATGTGATATAGGCTGTCGCTTATTGACATAAGACGCATTTTAGATCGTTGTTCCTGAAGAGCAAAGTTAAATTCGAAATTGCGCGTGAAATCGGGAGAGTGCGGTATCTGTTACAGTAGTAACTTAGTATTGAATAATCTGCGCTCAAAAATAGATTAAGTGATATGGCCTTAAAAACCGGCAGCCACTCGGTCAGGAGTGCGATTTTTGAAACTCATTCGGTGAGCTCAGCAGTTGATAATGTCAATATTACTATGGAGACGTGCATCTTTCTACTGCTGATTTGACATTAAAAATCATACTCCAGGAGTGTGATTTTTTAAAGTCAAATCAGCAGTAGAAAGATGCGTATCTCCATACATTTTCAACTGCTGAGTTAAACGTATGAGATTCAAAAATCGCACTCCGGGGCATCAGAGATTTACGATTCCTGAAGGAATTAGTCGCCTCACGACATCAGATATACGTACGATGTTAAGGTCACTTCATCATCAGACATCCCATTGCAGGGCACAGGCCTACCCTCTTGGAGGTGTATGGGCATTAGTTAGTGAAGTGTAGTGTTGTATTTCCGAGCACTTACAACCCGAATTCCTTTAAAGTACGAGTGAATAGGCATCTTCTGGGTACGCTCGCTACATCTTCGTCCGTGCGGATTCGAACCCAGACCCTCATGGATGAGTATCCAATGTAAACTGTATATCTCCAACTCCATATCGTTATCTCAAACGTGGTCTCGTTAATGTTACGTCCACTAGCGTAAGAAAAAGTCCTTAGGTATATGTCGTGCGTAATCTTTTGTCATAATCTTCAACATGCCATAATATGTTTTATTTTTAAAATTCCAGTGTGCACATAAGGCGGACAGACAAAGTGGGCACAGAAGCGGCATTCCACCACATACACGAGTACATGGCGCATGTGAAGGACTACTACGATCAGCTGGAGCTGACGCGAGTCGTCGGAGTCAGGCGGGTCTATCTAGCGAGCGATGACCCTAACGTACGTTGTTATAAGGTTTAATTTATAACTAAGTGCATTAAGTTACATGGCGCATGTGAAGGACTACTACGATCAGCTGGAGCTGACGCGAGTCGTCGGCGTCAGGCGGGTCTATCTAGCGAGCGATGACCCTAACGTACGTTGTTATAAGGTTTAATTTATAACTAGTGACCCGCCCCGGCTTCGCACGGATGCAATGCTGATACTATGCATGTATTATTTACATATAAACCTTCCTCTTGAATCACTCTATCTTTAAAAAAAAACGAATCGAAATTCGTAGCGTAGTTCTTAAGATCTAAGCATACATAGGGACAGACAGACAGCGGAAAGCGACTTTGTTTTATACTATGTAGTGATGCATTCAAACCGTTTGGTTACCAAGCCGGACTGCCAAACCGTCTAACCGGGTCTTGGGTTCGAATCTTGGTTCG
Organism: Agonopterix subpropinquella; assembly: GCA_922987775.1. Lineage (NCBI taxonomy): Eukaryota > Metazoa > Arthropoda > Insecta > Lepidoptera > Depressariidae > Agonopterix > Agonopterix subpropinquella. The sequence continues at coordinate 20,227,219 of OV277694.1, read as the reverse complement.
GTCTTACGCCAAATACGTTCAAATCATATGCTATCAAACCAAAAAGTTTCATCAAAATCGGTTCAGTAGTTTTTGCTTGATGCTCGAACAAACAAACAGACAGACGATAAATCTAAAGTAGGTAGATTTGGACTCAGGGACACCTAAAAACCATATCGTAATCTTTTTCTTGTAAATATCTTCACTTCTGTTACAGTTTCATAATAGTTTAGATAAATGTTGGACTGTACGACCAAATTGTTGGGCCGTTTTAATGCTCAATATACATGTTTCTAACCATCAAAATTATGTCTTCGGCAGGTCCTAGCGGACGCAAAGAAGAAGTACCCAGAGTACGAATTCCTCGGCGACCCCTCTATATCCAAGACAGCGGCCACCCACAGGCGATACACTCCTCTGTCGCTGACGGGGCTGCTGGTGGACCTGCAGATGCTGTCCATGTGCGATTACATCGTGTGCACGTTCAGCAGCCAAGTTTGTACCTTATTACATTACCTATAAGAACTACAATCCCTTTATATCCAAGACAGCGGCCACCCACAAAGCGATACACTCCTCTATCGCTGACGGGGCTGCTAGTGGACATGCAGATGCTGTCCATGTGCGATTACATCGTGTGCACGTTCAGCAGCCAAGTTTGTACCTTATTACAATACTTATAAGAGCTAGAATTCCTCTTCCCGTTCACGGGGATCCCCTGGGAGATCCTGGTGGCCAAATTGAACTATAACTGCCACACAGAAAAATGTATCTTAGGGGCTTGACTCAGCGTTGGTATTACCTGTTATAACACGGTTTAGGTAGAATAGGTATCATACCAGAAAAACAACTTTATACATGCTCGCGGCCGTACACCCCTACATGCACGGCGACGTTTCTATCAAACTGCTGCTCATTTGCAACGTTAACGTTCACGTATTGCCGTAAGGGCTCTTACAGACGAGCGACACTTTGCTGTCGCGGTGGGTCGCAGAGCGTCGCGCTCAAGGGTCGTCTGTGAGAGCGCTAAGCTGCGCATGTAGGGGTGTACTGGCTGGTGTGAGCTTGTATTAAGCAATTTTTCTGGTAGGATATCTATCCGTTAGGCTAGGTTATTATCTCGGTACCTAACGGCCGAGTGCGGAGGTCTGATCCCTTTTTGAAATATTATTGATTCCTTGATAAACATGTTAGGCTGGTTTCAGAGTCACGCTTACGGTCAGCGCGGGCGGTGAGCGCGCGGTTCGCAGTATGAAATTGTGTGTCACGGGTCAGTTTTCACTGTGAAACGATACAAGGCAACACCTAGCTCGTGCCACGCGTCGCTTACCGGCCGCGCCGGCGTAAGCGTGACTCTGAAACCAGCCTTACTGCCACGTTGTGCTATTTCAAGTCAAATTAAAGTTTGGATAGGTTGAAGAATTTCGTACTCTAGCGTAGTAGGCTCGGTAGCCAAATTGGACAAAACCAATTCCCCGGTTTGGGAGATTGCGGGTTCAAGTCCCACCCGAGACTTAATTTTTCAATCTTTAATATGGTCTGGTCTATAATTTCTCTACGGTCTGGTCCCTGTACTAAATTATCCACGTTTCAATTCGTCCAAACGCAAACGCCGCGCCGTCTCTGTCACATTTTTCATAATTAATTTAGTTCGAGTCCTAAGAGCAAGAATTTCCTTTATTCTAAAGCATAGAGATCGCATCAATTTACGATTGTAGTTAGTCTTTTTTGTCTTTATGACGTACCTTTAATAGTAGAAGGAGACGGAACTATAGATCTTTGTTTATGCCGCTGTCCACTTTTCACTTGTCACTTTTTATGCTAATGTGTGTGAAAAGTGACCGTAAACATTAGGGCAAATGTCACTTTGGTCTAGTTGGTCTCTTTTGTCCATTCTAATTGACACCACACACTCAAACACAAACGTCAAAAAAGTGGACATTCTTGCAATGGTGTGACTCACTCTATGCCTTTAGAATAAAGCAGATCCTTACTCTTAGTTCGAGTCCCATTATTGATATTAGTTGATTACCGAGCGGCGACACTAGTTCTAACGCGATGTGACCCTCCCCTCGCAGGTGGGTCGGGTGGCCTACGAGATGATGCAGACGAACCGCGTGGACGCGTCGGACTCGTTCTTCTCCCTGGACGACATCTACTACTTCGGGGGGCAGAACTCCCACGACCGGGTCGCGGTCATGCCGCATGCCGCCTCCGGGCAGGAGATCGCCTTCAAGGTGACTATACCCCATTTCAAATAGCAACTAAGTTTTAAGACTATTTTGAATCACAGAAACAGAGATTTGTAACACTTCAACTCACTTATTCTTAGAACAGCTTTAGTAACATCCAAGATGTGTCGGATAGTATATCTTTCTGATAAATACATTATACAGTTTTTGAGAGTTACGCGGTTATTATTTAATCTAGAATTAAACATTTTAACGGGTTCTTACCGCGTTTTGGTAATTGTGAGTTCCCGATATTTCGGCAGTGTTACAACTGGCATGATCACGGGATGACTGGGGTAGTAGATCTAGAAAACTACGACAATATAATATTAAATTATAATGTTATAAATTAGCAATGAGGAGGAGATCAAACAATTCATATTTATCATATAAATATATGCCCGTTACGAGATTCGAACCCGCGACCCTCTGATCAGCAGGCGACAGCAATAGGAAAATCATGGCTATTAGTAAGTCAACTCGAAAGATAAGATGATTAGGCCATCAAACTGAACAACTTTCTCTATGGAATCAACGCCGAAATCGCGAAAAAATATCAGTGTATAATTATTAAGAAGGACCCTGTATATGACCTAGTCTGCTTCCACTAATAATTATAGAAACGAAAAAAAATATAATTCATAATGTTTGATTACAGATCGGTGATTTGATCGGCGTCGCCGGCAACCATTGGAACGGCTACGGTCGAGGGACCAATAAGAGAACTAACATTGTAAGTTTATAACTTTAATTTTTATCTATTTGTAGCATATGTTTTTGTGTTCAGACCCTAAAACTCTTTATAAGTCTATTAAAAATCCGCAGTACCTACAGGTGCAATTATTTTTCCTCATGAAAGGAGACAAATCTACGGCGAGATCGAGATTGACTGACTCACACTTGCTTGGATACAGTTTTATGTTGATTTCCAAAGATAGTTGTCCCCCAAAATAGACAACTAAGTTAAAGGCAAAAATATAAATATTTTGGGAAGAGATTGTTTTTTTCTGCTCTACTAAATAATTTCCGTCCTGTAGATGTACTACTATGGATTCAATGAGATTTATTTTTTTATAGGCCATGCCTATTAGTCCGAGATCCGACCATAAAATTATGCACCTATTTCATAGGCGAACGAAATGTGATTCTAGTGTATGTTTACGCAGGAGTTAATTCAACGCCGCCGCTAAGATGCCTAGAAAAATCTTACCGCAAGTACCTTTTCCATTATGATTTTTGGTATAACTTTTTCCATTTGTATGTTTGAGAAGTAAATAAGGTGCCATCGGAAGGAGACTGATCTAAAGTACTGGAAAAACTAGGGTTGCCACCTCAATCTGCCACAACTATAGGATTGCCAGGTTCAAAGAAGTAATTTTTTAATCTGGCAACCCTATACAGGGTTTATCTGAACAACTTTCACTATGGAGCCAACGTCGAGAAAAATAAAAAAATCTGCCGTCCCATACATTTGAGTCGGGACGCGGACGGTACTGCAGATTTGTATGAAATAGCGGATTTTTTTTCTCTATTTCGATGTTGGCTCCATAGTGAAAGTTGTTCAGTTTGATGGTCTGCAGCACCCCCTTAAGTATTACTAGGGTGTTTTGTTACACCCTGTAGTTGCGGCAGATTGAGAGGTGGCAACCCTAGTTTTTCCAGTAGGTACTTTAGATCAGTCTCTTTCCGATGGTACCTTATTTACTTCCCTAACATATAGATGGAAAAAGTTATACCAAAAATCATAATGGAAAAGGTAGTTGCGGCAAGATTTTTCTAGGCAACTTGGCGGCGTTGAATTAACTCCTGCATAAACATACACTAGAATCACATTTCATTCGCCTATGAAATAGGTGCATAATTTTACTGTTGGATCTCGGTCTATATGCGGCCCACTGATTCTACGATCTTCATACATTTGGCGCACCTGCCAAGCTTGTTGAAGATCCCTTACAAATCTATTGAAATCCAAACCCTATTTGTATTACAGAACGGTTTAATCCCGTGGTACAAGACGGCGGACCACCTCGTCCTGTACCCCTTCCCTGAGTACAAACACGTGCCGCTATACAGCGACACAAGGCACGACGAGCAATAAGTATAGCTTACTGCAGCCCGTGAGAAGATGCCACTTTCAACGCTGCCCCGTTCGTATTACGGTCGAGTTTCGACGCCCGTCATATATGCCACACAGAGCCCCATTTAAATGACAGTAGGGTATTTGACAGCATGTAAAATATAGGATCTATTCATGGCATCCGTATTGAATATGCATTTTGGAAAACTATTTAGTCAGCTAAGAAAAATACTGGATATTTTAAGAGAAAATCGACAGTGAAAATATTTTTTTGTCTACTTTAGTCACGTGATCGTAAACGACTGTGATTGACCGAATGGTTGATGACGTCAACTTCTTGTAAACAGTAGCGTGTAGAGTGTGAGTGTCGTACAAAGTTAACAAGATGACGTCACCTGCTTGTTGCCACGTATATTGTCAGGAAAAGCGTTTTCGCGGGATATTTATAGTACATTACTGCAGAGGCCAGCAACAGAGGCATTGATGGACGAACGTGTAAATGTGGGCCGAGGCGAAGCCGAGGCACACATACGTAAGTCCATCAATGCCTAGTTGTGGCCAAGGCTTGTATAGTACTTTTCTCAAATAATGCGCGGAAATTAAAACAATAAATTTTCTCAAATAATTCGCGGAAATCAAAACTCTTTTCAAAATCAATGACGAACAACGAACAACAATTTTTTTTTTTTCAATAAACAGCTTTCTATTTGCAAGCCAGTTCGAAATTTAAATAAAACCTTTGATGACTTACCTCCTTGGTCGCCATGTTTCGGAGAAACAGATCGTTCCATTTTTAAATTACACGACAGATATGAGTTTACTATGTAATTTATTTGGTCGCTAAACACGACAGATATGGATTTTCATACAACATTGCCGGCCGCTGCGCGCATGTATTTGGCCAGTACAGCAATTTCGATTTATCTCGAAGAAGGTTGTCAAAATAATGCTCACATTTCCAAGCATGTTTGAGAAAAATAATATTTGTTGTTTTCGTTTTTTCTTGCACTCTATGTACACACGGCGACACATCAAGCTATACAAAACCAATATAAGCTGGTCGCGAGACGTTATACGTTACTCGTCCTACGCGCGGCCAGCTTATTTTGGTTTTGTATAGCTTGATGTGTCGCCCTGTGTACTTAATGGAACATAAAATATACATTTTCTATAGAGTCCGTAGACATCAGTGATTAACGTAGAACAGTTTTTAAAAACCTGTCAAATACCCTATATTTACAATGACAATTCAGGGTACATTGCTGAGAATGTTAGGACACATGCTACTGCATGTTTAGCGTCATCAATTCATACACAGCAATGTACTCTGAATTGTCATTGTAAATTACAATTGTCACGCTTGTTAATTAAAAATAGGGCTGATTTGAGCTACATTGCCTCTTTTACACGAGAATCTCGTGAAACGGTAAGAGGTTGCTGGGCAAAATGTAATTAACTACTAATTACATTTTGTAATTGTTATTTGCAATTACACAATTACTTTTTTGTGATATATTTCACGGTAATTCAAGGGCATTTGATTCACAAAGATTGATTATGATGATAATGTTTTTATCAAAACAATGACATAAAAGTATAAAGCCAGTGATATAGTAAATAATAATTTTAACTAATTTTAAATGAGTAACGGGTTCTTATTTTTTTACAGTTTTTTCATATTAAAAAAATTCCTTAAGAACCTTATTATGTTTAAATGAGCGTGCTTTAGTAAAAAAAAAAATATATTCTTAAAAGAAAACAAGCATTTTGCATGTATATATTCATTAATTTTCTTGGTTTAATGTTTTGTATGACTGAATTGGGTATTCATATAAAACAATCATTAGCTAAGCAACAGTTCTTAAAACGAAGGCAAGAGGTTTCAAAATTGCATGAAGACGAGACAATGTATGTCATCTTCTCACGGTAAGCTAACATTTTAATTATAATAGATGAATCTTGTAAGATTTTATTGAAGGATCTGAATTGAGATTAATTAACAAAATGTTTAATAGTCTGACCTTAAAAATAAACAAATTTATTTATCTGATAAACATTTACTATTTTCCACCGCGTTTTTAATGAGGGATTTTCTGACAGCTTATTATCAACGTACAGATACAAAACAAGCACCTTGTAAAAATACAAAGGGTTTCCACCGCCGCGGTGTATAGCGAGCCGTACGTAGGTATTACGTAGGACTGACGGACGCCTGGCTAAGCTAAAAAGTAAACAAAATTGTACAACATGCCTTGATAGATGGCATTGATGTGGCTCTGAAGATGAATCATGCTAAGCCAAAGTAAAAGAAAATCATGCATTCGTTGACGAAGTATCTATTCAAGATTGCGAGCTTATTTAAAAAAAAAACGGTTTTTCACTGTTTTATGAGCATGTACTTGTGCTTTTGAAACACGAACTCTTGTCAACGCCATCTATCGAGATAATAAGAACAATTTTTTAAATTGGCTGTCAGAAAATCCCTCACCACTATGAAACAAGTCAACTTGATATTTTTTCATCATTTGTGAAACATATTTTAACAAATTGAATATTTCTCTGGTCAGACTTCAATGTGATTAAATAATGATCTAACTGCATTAAATGCAAAGTGATATTCAAATGAAAACCCCTGAACTACGCTATTTTTGCATTTGTATATAAATATCTCAGTTAGAAAGTCAGTTTTCTGTCTCATCGTAACACGTGTGACATCCAAAATTTTATCTATTTTCGTATTTATTACAACTTTAAGTCACATTCTTCTCCATCGGGGAGGTGATCTTCTACCTGACCTTCACTACAAGTCGTTCCTTTTAGTTAGGTGCCCTTAGACGCTCGCGCTTTCGCACGTTCAATCACGCGTGATTGCGCGCGGTAAAGAGCGCGCGTAATCAATCACAAGTGCAATCCCGCGCGAAAACGCGACCTTTTTTACCGCGTTCGCTTATGTTCATATTTATAAAGATTATATTCCAAATAAATCTAATTAAACACACGCGATGGCGTAGACGCCAGACCTACGTAATTATGCGTGATTTAAGATAATGCTCGCTCTTTCGCGCATGTTGCCTAATCCCGCGCGTTTGAATGTACGTCTAAAGTTTAGACGTACTCTAAACGCACCTATTATTGAGTGATCGTTTCTGGATATGTGACGGAAGAGTTTATATACAGGGTTACTTCGGAGACAGTGCGCATTTTTCTTCCATGCAATCGTTAATAGAACACATTAAAGGGAAAAAAAGTATTTTTTTTGTTTGTTATTTTTTTCAATTTATCCACCCGAAAATAATTGTAGCGTTGCTACAATACACTTGTGAGTAAAAAGGTAGGTAGGTGCGAGGGTAGCGCGGGGGCGACCGGCGTACGCGCCCCGTGGCCTCTCTCGAGGGTGAGTCACTGATCGCAACCCCTCCGCAGAGTGCGCACGCGTCTTGTTTAAGCTCGACTTTTAATATTTTTGTATGAGACATGGTAAAATAAAAAAATACGGGTCTTTTTTTTGAATGAGCTTCATATACGTATTTGCGCACTGTCTCCGAAGTAACCCTGTAAGAGTGTATTATTTATTATTCTTATCCTCATACGTAGTTACAGCACAGAAACTACAGAATTAATGATTATTGTTTTTAATTAAGTTCTTCTGTCGACTTCATTAATTTCCTAGTAATGTGCAGTACATAGTTATTATAATTATGTGACATAATTTATGTAAGCCATCATAAAGTCATAATATTTTATACAATAATTTTGGATGTATGCAGACGTTTCGAATAGATTTTAGAAATCAAGACCAGTTTCAAACATTTTTGGTCCAAATCTGAAATAAAAGACGGACAAGTTTTAATGGAATAATAATATTATTTTTCTTCGACTGGCACTTTCACATTTGGACCAAAAATTTGGGTTTTGTCTCTTCATGGTAAAAATAACTTTATTACCACTTATATGTTTTTCTAAAAACACGTTAATGTCTATCTATATTAACATTCCTATTATGTTCCTTTCTTAAAATAGCCTAAAATATTTTTGAAAATGAATCAACTACGTAACGTATAAGTAATAACGTAAAACAACTTGCATAGGGGTGTTGTTTCTCTTACTGTTTAGTTGTACAAAGCGTCACAAAAGATATAAATGCACGAAATTTGGATCTGATTGTTTATTCAAAGAAATGCAAGTATTCATATTATTATTCGCTTTAAGAAAATGTTTATTATTTGTTACAAAAGCCCTGTGCGATATTTAACTGGATTTAATCATCCAGTAAAAATATACTAAAATATAGAAGCCGTTACACGATCAATCCAGATGACGACCCGCGGGTCGCAAGATCATGGATTGCGATCGTGATCTGCCCATCAAGACCATCTAGCATGATTTCTCTACTTGCTCGCGACTCTGCTTTTTTCCATACTACAAGTCACGGCAAGCGCGGCTTTCGCTCTCCGAAAAGCGCGGGAACAGGTTATTTTGTATGCAGCGAAGGCGCGTCGCGCGCGTGTAGAGGAATCATACTAGACATGTTGTATGATTACTCTACTTGCGCGCAACTCGGCTTTTTTCGACACTACATGTCGCGGCAAGCATGGCTTTCGCTCTCTGAAAAGCGCTCCAAGAGGAAGTGTTGACGCGCACGTGTAGAGAAACTAGTGGGGCTGGATTGATCGTGTGATGGCTGCCTATATTCTTCCCTTGCCTTAGACACTCATTTGAAATGAATACCTATTTGAAGGCGTGGAGTTGTAATTATTAGTTAAATAATTATTTGTAATTTAGTCATGTCTCTCTCCGACGTCTGTCTCATTTTTTAGTTATGAAATGAATGATATGTGCGAGCGAGACCGAGTAAGAACGTGCTTTATAAAATAGTCTAAATATAACTTCTTTTTTTTTCAAGATCTGATCTAATTGAAATCTCAAAACTGACTCAAATATTTGATTCAATATTTACCTTTTAATTTATTGTTTAAGTTTAGTGAATGTGATTCTAAATCTCAAATTGTTTTTAATTATCATTTATGTAAGCCATTTTATACGCAGCGAGTATTAGGAGCGATACAGTCGCGCGTTTCACAAACGCTAGACTACATAGCAAAAAGTCGCTGTTATTAAAGGCTTAAGTATCCAGAGTTTACATGAAATTAATTTAATATGTATAACATAATTTAGTTAGTATGTATATATTTATAAAACCGTATCTCTAATTACGAATAGATCCAGAGTAGATCCATCTAGAGTGTATGTCACAAAATTTATTTTTTTCATATATTTGCATGTAAACTCTTGGATACATAATTTATTTACTATTTAACGAAATATAACAATTATTGCTCATTATCTCTTTAGTTTTTATGATCTTTGTTTTTTAAATGTTTTTGTTTGTTCATAAAAATACGTTGTCCCAAATTGTCGCATGAAAAGCCTTAAAATTGACAAAATATTATCTAATAGTAAAATAAAATACGTCTGAAAAAATGCATTTATTGAATTGTATTTTTAAGAAAATGTTGATGTACAAAATACACAATAAGGACGGGCTATAGCGTAGGTAACTATGACAACCAAACTTACGATTAAAGTTTATAGTCAATAAGGCGATAAGCAAACGACGGACTTCTTGTCCGCCGGACAGAAATGACAGACATATGGAATATAAGACGTACTTTTCGTCCTCCGCGTACGTTGCCTCCTCGAGTTTCATAATGTCCTTTGACGTTTAATAAGTGTGCTTCAAGCTCCTATATTGAATAATTAATTATGTTGACTTGACTTGAAGGACAATGTCTCGGGCAGATAGGCGTCAGTATGGAATATAAGACTAAGGGTTGAACCACATCTGGCAGCACGGAATCGAATTTTTTAACGCTCTATCCTTTTCTGTCGCTCAGGAACGTAATTTGTTAGAGCGAGAAAGATAGCGGGAATGCAACAGCACGTGGCAGAGCAGAACCGGCACTGCTGCGACCTTTCTCGCTCTAGCCAATGACGTTCCTGAGCGACAGAAAAGGATAGAGCGTGAAGAAATGCGATTCCGTGCTGCCAGATGAGGCTGAACCCTAAGATGTACATTTCGTCCTCCGCGTACGTTGCCTCCTCGAGTTTCATAATTTTCACGGACAATGTCTCCGACGGACAGAAGTGACAGGCCTCAGTATGGAATCTAAAACTAACTCTTGAGTTTCATAATGACAAATTTTCACACAAAATGTGTACGGTGGACAAAATGTCCGTCGTCTGCTTGGCGTTTATATCGCCCTAGGACGTTACGGTGGACTTACGAAAAACCATGTTACATTAAACTCGTATCCTGTCAATTGTTGCCGTGTTTACAACTATCTGAGTACATAACAGGGTGTAAACTTAAAAGCGTTACAGATCGAACAGGGTGCTTCCGACCATCAAACTGAACAACTTTTACTATGGAGGGAGGAAAGATCACAATCGCGAATTTCTTTTTTCTTTCTGAGAAAACGCCAATGGCTACTCTACCCTACTGTATGGAACAGCAGATTTTTTTTCGCGCTTTCAGTGTTGGTCCCATAGTGAAAGTTGTTCAGTTTGATGGTCTGGTCATCCCCTTAAAAAGACCGTCAGCATATTCAGTTAGACCCTGTATGTATCGTATGACAAGTACTAAGTTACGTAATTTGAAACGAGCGACGATCGTTTTATAGAATCTAAAAAAAGATTTTATTGCATTTTCCTCTGTGAGTGTGAGAGTACATTTCTTAGTTTGAATTTTTTTTTTTGAAGATAAAGTTTGTCTTGTTTATCTTATTAATTATTCGAAATGGACTTTGTTTTTTTTTGTACCTACCTAGTTTTATATAATTATAAAATAACGCTCTCGTTGTCAAAATGTTTGTAAAACTTCGTCTAATATTCAGAGCTTCAATGGAATATAAATATAATGTATTATGGACCTAAACTGTGTATATAATATAGTGTATATAGAGAGGAAAGTAATATAATTAAATGAATGAAGCAAAGGAAAGCATTCACTTTTATTTGAATTTGCACAATATCCAAAAAGATGTCAAATGCCACTTGACTAGTTTTTATCAAGTGTGATGATAAGAGGATACCTAGTCCTTTCAGCGGGCCCGAGCACGCAGAATACAAACGAAGTTAGATCCTATTTTCACTAACCAAATAAAGTCAGTGATATTGTTAACACGATCTAGAATCTAGATGCTAATCTCTGTGCATGTGTTTGTCGGATTTCCTTCAATGCTAGGATAAAATCTTTGAGTCACTGTTACTATACATTTTAAGAAAATCTTACAAATCGCAGGCCCATAGATATGTTTCTAGATCGTATTTTAAAATCATCACTGACTTTAAAAAAGTAATTTATAGCCGTCTTTTGTCATCTGTGTTTGCAGACAGTACGGTGCGTACTTATTTGTTTGACGATTTTGCGGTACTTTTCGGTTCACAAACTTTCTTTAATGAATATACTTAGACCATAGTATAATTAAACCGAATGTGCCCTGCAGTGGGTATACAGGGTGTTAGGGTAAACAGTTGCATTACTTTAAGGGGTGATTGTACCCATGATAGTGAACATCTTTCCCTAAGAAACCTATAGGAAATTTCAAACACCCGTTAAAGTAATGCAACTGTTTACCCTAATACCCTGTATAGGCTGTGATGATGATGATGAATAATATAGAAAAGGAATTTAATATAAATCATAAGCCGATAAGTTTTCCACTTTTAGGTCATGTTATATTATAGTCTTTATTATAGGTATCTTATTTTTGTAAATGTGCTAATATTGACTCTCTTCCTCCTATGACGAGTCTTCGAACAAATTATCCGGCTCGGTAGTTTAAGGGAGGCCACGAAATCAGCGATTTGACACATGAATACGGCACTAAAGATTAGAAAGTTGGTAGAGCTGTGCTTCAACAAGTTGCGTGTACAAAATCATCTGTGGAGAAAACCAATGTGAAGATTATAAAAAGCGTCGAAGAGTTGTTTAGTTTGGCTAGAGATAGGTAGGGATATGCAGAGCTGACTGCCAACCTCCAGTAATGGAGAGGAACCCAAAGAAGAAGAATGTACCTAACTTATAAAAAAAAAGGGATACAAAAACTTAATGAAATCATTATTTAATCTTTATTAGAGCTATAAAGGGCCAGCCTATAAACGCATAAAATTTTCCTCGATTTTTCCTACGCCAATGCCCAACAGTTCAAGTCAGTGTGTTCTCACAAAACCACTGGACATTTCGCTTCGTTTCCCGAGATTCCCGACATTCATCGTCCATATAGATGACCAATTTAATCCCATACAGGAAACATCCGTGTTAAACCCCGCTATCTTACTGGCCTCATAAAAAGCGACCGCGGCGAAAGTTGCTCCTCCATTCGAGTCAAGTTCAATAACACAACATAACAGTATACCGGCGCACGCGCACGCACTGCACACTGAAACCGTTGCATTTAACTATAAAAATACTTGACGTGAAGGAAGTCTAGTGATCGGTGCATGGAGCTACTGAGATGAAGAACTTGATATTTTTAGCAGCTTTATGCTGTTTTATGCCGACAGTGTTGCCGGTTAAGTACTTGCCTAAATGGAAGAAGCAGGTAAGTCGTCTTGCTGTCTTTTGATAGGATGATGTTATGCGGAAAGGAACAAACTAATTCAGTAATTTTCTATTAAGATTAATGTTTACTTATAGGTCAGCTCAGGGGTCTTATTGTGTAATTACCTGATGCGATCGATATCAAATCGGTATGGTGATTTTGACGGTTCTTGGAGATTCTGCTTCTATAATTAGTTAATCAATTTCAAAAAATAGATATCTATTATTCTTCTTAGCAGAGGACCTGGAGGCACGATAGTGCCCCACTATCGTGCCTCCATATGATGATCTGAGAAACACAATGCTACGATATCCGATACAATGTATGCGATATAATCGGAAACTTATACACAATAAGTGTCCTACCTATAAGTTACACGGTAACTGGTAATTCATCAATTATTTTGTTCCTTTTTTGCTAAATATTGTATTTTTCATTTGTTTTTAAATGCTTGAATGATGCTAATGTAGAGTTAAAAATAAGCTTGATTTAATTTGATTTATAGCTTACAACAATGTTGCCTTTTTTTGGTTTGGTTTATTTTTTATTTAACTATGATCGATGGTTTAGAATATTCAAATAATTTGCAGAATAGCAAATCGTTCATCTCAACATTACAATATGTTTTGAATAAACCTACTCCAACTTTTTGTTTTCCCAACCTTTTAACTTAGGTATCTACTCCACAGTTCACAAATTGTATTGTATTTAAACAAATATTTATTTTAAAATCGACTTAAACAAATGGTTCCACAGTGTTTTCCTCGTGACACACTTTCTCACTGCTTTCTCGCGTCTCTTATTAGAAAGTACTGGTGATGGTGAGTCAGACGGCTAAATGTTTGAGATCCTTAGTGCGGGATGAAAGGAGAGATCTTTAATCCGTCCGCTGGTTTATTGCCGTCGAGGCCGCGGCTTAATGTGTGTCATATCAGAGCGGAATACCTGTTTTATAGTTAACTGCTTGTACCCGCAACTTCGTTCGTGTGGTCATTGCTGTGGACCATAATGTGACATTCTAGGATGTACTCTATCTCTATACTAATCATAATTGATATTGGTTGGTACAATCGATTTCGCAATTTATGGTGTTAGTAGAATACTGAAGTATTTCCCGTGGGTGTCGTATGAGGCGACTAAGGGATATGGGTTTCATATGCAGTTGTGTGCGAAAGACTAGCCAGTTAGTCACTTCTATCACCACTTTACTCCTCATTCCATCTTGAAACTTTCAATATGCTAAACGTGAGCCTTGTTATGTTGGGTGTTTCTGACTACCCTGAAAGGGATTATGGTCGTGAGTTTATGTTTATGTAAGTACATTATTTCCGACTCCATACTTTTTGATAGTGTTTCGTTCAACCACTTTTTTTCTACATGGCTTAAAGTGTTAATTCGCTCTCTACCCATCTCTGTATTGGCCACACTTTGATGATCTAAAAATAACTATTTGAAAGGTACTTCAGGTAACAAATATTCGGCGCAATGACGCCAGTCATTTGATAGACAGTCTTATATCCAATTATATTCACTCATAAATCTGGAAAAGGTATTGTTAGAGACTGCATGACTTCAAATTAGTACTTCTTTATTGTTTCTTTGTTACAAATAAGCACATAAACACTTCTGAAACTCGAAAACGATATAACTATTTCCAAGCTATCTTACCTAACCCCGGCCAAGCACGCTTTACTAACCAGATACAGCACGCACCCTGCACTAAGCACAATCTAGACCTCATGCCTCATCTCCAGCATTACCGCCAGGCCTGCGAGTTGCCAGCTGTCCAGAGCGAGCACAGCCACTACGTCTGTGACGACAAGGGGGAACCAAAGTGCCTGCCGGGCTGGCAGGGCGACCTCTGCGATGTTCCCATTTGTAAGAAGGGGTGCGATCCGCTGCAAGGTGAGGATTTTTTATCTGGCATAGGTTCACTCATTCCTTAAGATGTGGATGGCTGTGGAATCTCCTATTCCACAGCCATCCACATCTTAAGGAATGAGGAAGGCAGAAGAAAAGATGGATGAATTGATGATATGTGTAAGAAAGGAGTGAGAAATGACGGCCAAGATGTGGTTTATTCGTCCAAGGCCAAGATAGATGAATGGAAGAAGATGACATATTGTGCCGACCCCAATGATAAATAATGGGAAATGGGCAAGAGAATGGACGAGATTCCTTCTGACCCGTGTAAACCAGGGTCACCAGCGGCATCCACTCACAACGCTAGACAACGAAGTCAAGACTTTATCTGTCTTGGACCCCATGACGAACATAATCAAAGTATTTAGTAGGAAATTTCTAATACTACTTACCGAACCGAACCGGGATTCGAACCCAGGATTAATTACTACATTAATCCTGGGTTCGAATCCCGGTTCGGTTCGGTAAGTAGTATTAGAAATTTCCTACATACAACAAACATATAAACCCAGGATTAATTACTACATTAATCCTGGGTTCGAATCCCGGTTCGGTTTTATATGTTTGTTCCGTTTTTCCCATAATAAAAGCCTAAGGCTTACTTGGGATGTATGGATTACAATGTATGTGCCTGTGCTGTGAGCATTATTAATTTATTTATTTCATTGCAATGCACAGTGTGTTTTTGAACCTCATTTTGTGACAGGCTATTTTTATTGGCTGATTGAATGAAGAAATATGTCACGAATGAAGGACAAAAACTCCCGCGACGCTCACTATCATAGTTTTGAAACAAATTCGATTTTTACTTTAAGTCCCGGAATCTTAAGATAAACTGTATTTATTAAAAGAAAAAAAACTGTGCATAAAAATCTTAATTTTGTCCTTTAATCCAAAAGGCTTAATATTTAGCTAAATTATAAACCATTTGTGGGCAGGCTTTAGGGCTTCTCAGTTTCAAGATAATCGTGAATATGATAAAATCGTATTTTTATTTTTTGTGACTAAAGTCTTTAGTATTCGCAATTTATTTTTGCTTTAAAACGTAGCCAACATTATGGACATTATTACTACCACAATAAATACCGATTGCGAATATCGCGGACTTTCGGAGATATTTTTTTTTTTCAAAATCCCGGGATTACATAAATAGTGTTATTTTACAAATACTGAATAGGGATGGTTACAATTTTTTTTATTTCTCTTTTAAAAACTGTTTGAACACTAAAGTGAAATTTATTTTTTATTATCTTTAAAAATTACCGAAATATAAGTGTTAAAAACTGACGGTTACAGCGAGATTCAGTTATATAAGAAATGACTTATAAATTATTTGTTTTCTATAATTTTGTTTTCACATTTTGTTAATAAATTTAGTTTTTTTTTGAATTCGTTATAAGATATCTTATAACGAATTGCGTGGTCTGTACTGACATATGGAACAATAATAGAGTACATATATGGTAGACGGTGGCACATTATCTATATTTTTAACAGCTATTCATATTATTGAAAATGACTAAGCGTAAGCCTGCGTCTTCTCATTATAAGGTATTAAATATCAAATAAAGTCATATAAATGCAAATAACATTGACCGAAGAACATGACATGATAAAAAAAATACCTACGTAGGTACTTCACAATTTCTAGATGTATACAAAATTCCAATGTCCCTTTTTTCCCGACACACACTTGGCCGTTTTTTTCATAACCTATGTTCATCACGGATAATGGAGCATTCTAATGGTGAAAGAATTATTCAGATTGGTCCAGTAGTTTCGGAGCCCGTTTGAACAGGCTTGTTTGTATTGATACAAACAAAAAATCAAATCATTCCTTTTTATTATAATATTTGTGGCGATAATGCCAAATGGCAGCTCTATTTATACCCGGTACTTTACGTCGCCAAAAAGTTACAATCAAATTAGATAAAAAAAATATCTCCGAAAGTCCGCGATATTCGCAATCGGTATTTATTGTGGTAGTAGTCCATAATGTTGGCTACGTTTTAAAGCAAAAATAAATTGCGAATACTAAAGACTTTAGTCACAAAAAATAAAAATACGATTTTATCATATTCACGATTTTCTTGAAACTGAGAAGCCCTAGCCTGCCCACAAATGGTTTATAATTTAGCTAAATATTAAGCCTTTTGGATTACAGTACAAAATTAAGATTTTTATGCACAGTTTTTTTTCTTTTAACGGACTTAAAGTAAAAATCGAATTTGTTTCAAAACTATGATAGTGAGCGTCGCGGGAGTTTTGGTTCTTCATTCGTGACATATTTCTTCATTCAATCAGCCAATAAAAATAGCCTGTCACAAAATGAGGTTCAAAAACACACTGTGCAATGAAGAGAGGTGGTGTAGTTTTTCTTAACAGATTTAATTTTACTAGTGTTTGAAAAATTCTTACTAGGTTCTAATTTAAAACCACTTGTTATCAACTTTCCTGTCTCAACCGAAACAACTTTCGAATAGAAAGCACCTTATCTTTCTAGATAGCTTTTTAGACGCGCAGTGTTATTTGTATGGTCAAAACATCATCTTCTTATTTCTGTAACTTGGTACAAGAAGTACGTAAGTCTGTACTATAACAGTATAGATATACCTACGTTCTTCTTGTTCCAAGCCACAGATTTAAGAGCAACGCTCTACATAAACATTTATAATAAATGTTAGTAGTTATAAATTCGTTACCTACCTAAAATTTTCTATCGATAATAGTCTACTATAGTACTACTTTTTTGGCTAACTTACTCAAATACATCTGTATCATCCAGTATAACTACTTACATGATTTTTAACTATTCACTTTCATGGTTGCCTGATGCTACAGATCATCAAACTTAACATCTTTTACTTACTTGAATTCGAAAAATTCGTAACAATCACTTTACCAGTCTAGTCAATGTACAGCGGGCTTGCCTAAATTCGCGCAAAGTGTGTGGAGGTAGTATTACGATATATCGATACCAATGCGACTAGATTATTTCAAACTGACGACTACTAAGTAATCGATTTTTTAAATAAGTGTTGATCGACACAAAACGCACACACAGGCCGCCTCGCCTCTGAAAAATAGGTACAATAACAAAAAAAAAACCAGAACACAGATCTTTTCTTTGTCTCACGTAACATTTAAATGTAAATGTGAATGTAAATTAATGTCTTTTTATCTTATCTATCTTATTTAAATGCATGTTTCGTGCATGTCACTACTAAACAATCTCCGAGATCCAGATACTAAAGATAATAAAGACTTCACTAATTCGTCCCTCATCATCCAGGATACTGCAAGCGGCCCGGGGAGTGCCGCTGCAAGCTAGGGTTCTACGGGGAGCGGTGCAACAAGTGCATCCCGCTGCCGGGCTGCCAGCACGGCCACTGCAACGTCTCCTTCGAGTGCATCTGCCGCGATGGCTGGGACGGACTGTTCTGTTCTGAACGTGAGTTTCTTTTATGAAACCTATAGGGAATTCGTAAAAAAATTTTTATAGGTATTTCCCCAAATATAAATCTATCTACTTCCCATACTAAATGCAATCAGCTGATCGAACTTTTGTATGAAAAGGCGAAATTTCTTTTTTCGAATTTCCTTCAGGTTTATTTCGGATAGTTCACATCGTATCATGGGTACAATTACCCCTTAAAGTAATGCAACTGTTTACCCTAACACCCTGTATAGGACTAAAATCAAAATCGCGAAAAAAAATCAGCTGTCCCATACATTTGAGTCCAGTTATGATTTGCAGTTTTGTATGGGACAGCTGATTTTTTTTTCGCGATTTCGATTTTAGTCCTATAGAGAAAGTCGTTCAGTTTGATGGTCTGATCATCCCCTTAAAATAGTTTCAGCTAATTTAGTGAGACCTTATATTATAGAACACTCTATCCTAGTTGTAGCAAAACATTTGATCCAAAAGGGACTAGTTATATTCGTGTTATGTACCTAAGTTTCCTTACTCCGTGTTCACTGTAGAACAGTTAAGAACACATTCAAAAATTCCGAAACGAAAACTAAAATATTACTCTCGTTAAAGGATACTAAAAGATATTTCGCTGTACATTTAATACATTGATTACATGAGAAGAAAATGTGTCGTGGGATAAAACATGGATACCTACTTTAGAGTTTCTTCTAGGACGAAACGATAGCTTGTTTTAAAAACCATCAACGACATCTAGCGGAATGTTGCGGGAACTAATTATTATCTAGACTCTAGACTAAAGCATTCTAGGAGGTAGTTTTCTACGAAGTTTCTGAATGGTTTGTATCCGATATTGATCCGATGCGATGTTACTAAAGCACAGGGCCTCTACCCGCACATTCGAACTTCGCAATTGCGTGAACATTTTCGTTCCAATGTCAACTCTATTCCAATGAAGTGCGGACCGAAACAGTGGCGATATAGCGAACATCGAAAGTGCGGGTACAGGACCAGACTATTTTTAACCGACTTCAAACAAGGAGGAGGTTTTAAAACCTTTTATCGTTCAGTTGCGCCCTCACATAATTTAAGGTTTCTATCAGGAAAACCTAGAATAAAAAAGTGCTGCTAAAGCCTAAAAACTCTCATTTCATCCTGAAACTAAAAGCCATATCTCACTACAAACTCCAAAGTTTATAATTTTAAGGGCAGTAGGTACTAGATATTATAAATTTTAATAGGTCCTATAATATGTACCTATATGTATTTTTTAAATCCTTTATACAGGGTGAAATTGATATCATTAGCATCCTTTTAAACTAAGAGTCTACCCATCAAACTGAACAACTTTTACTATGGGAGCAAACCGATCGGAGCAACAAAAAAAATCAGCTGTTGCTGTTGCATACATTTGAGTCGAGTAGGCATTGCAGTTTAGTATGGAACAGCTGTTGATTATTTTTTTGCTCCGATCGGTTTGCTCCCATAGTAAAAGTTGTTCAGTTTGATGGGTAGACTCTTAGTTTTAAAGGATGCTAATGAAAGTCACGACACGATAGATGAATGAACATCTGAATCTATTACCTACTTAAAATTTTTAACAATGACCGGGTTAGCATAATGTGTAAATAATTATGAACTCTTTATCACGACAGCAATCTGCCGATCCGACTGCCACGCGACCCGTGGATTCTGCGAGTCGCCCGGCGAATGCCGCTGCCGACTGGGCTGGGCCGGGCCCACCTGCCGCGCGTGCCAGCCGCTGCCGGGCTGCCAGCACGGCTACTGCGACAAGCCGCTCGAGTGCAAGTGTCTGCCTGGCTACACTGGCCTGCTGTGCCAGACTGGTTCGTTTTTGTCTCACTGATCGTAGCGTCACGGATGCCACGTGGCACTGGGTTGATGCGGCTTGAAAATACTCTGGCAAAAAGTTTACCACTGACTTGCCCATCCAACCCACTTATCTATCCTATTATAAAACTGTAAATGTTTGTGCGCGCATTACGCGAAAACTACTCGATCGATTTTGAAGAAACTTTTTGTGTCTGAAAGCTTATGATTAGACTTAAAATCTGGTTATATAATTTATCTTGCTACAATGTCGGGAACCCGTGCGGACGAAGTCGACGGAAAACTCAAGTGTATTTATATTTACAGCGATCTGCGCGCCTGGCTGCCACAGCGAGCGTGGCTACTGCCGTCGGCCAGGAGAGTGCCGGTGCAAGGTGGGCTGGACCGGCCCTTCTTGCTCGGAGTGTCACCCGTACCCTGGCTGCGTGAACGGCTCCTGCAACAGACCCTGGGAGTGCATCTGTAAACCTGGCTGGGGAGGCATGCTGTGTGATGAAGGTAGCTTAGCTTTATGATTCTATTGAGATCCTTTAGAACCTCATCATCCATCATGATCATGAGCCAATATATACGCCAATATATACGCTGAGCTACTGCAGGGCGCAGGCCTACCCTTTGGGAGGGTATGTTTTCCGTCACAGTTTGAGAGCAGTAGGTATTACGTACATAAGATAGGCAAACTCGTTACATGGCATGTTAAACTAGCGGATTTGAACCCGGATCCTCATGAATGAGTGTCCATACCTATTTGAAACAAGCCACCGACGCTCTAGAACTTACTCAGTGTAAATACAAGTCACCTGCCTGTGGTGCTGACACGTGGGCCATGACAATAGGACAAATTCATAACTTCAAAGTCGCCCAACGAAATATGGGAAGAGAAGGGGAAGAGCTATGAACTCTGTATTTTTCTGAGAGATCGCAAGTAATAGTGTGATATGATAAGATAGCTCTGAAAATTATCAAGCTGTAGTGGCAATGGGATGATCATAGAATGATGATGATGATTGTGGGTTTCCTCACAATGTTTTTCTTCACCGTTTCTAATAAAACAACACAATCTCTTCCAGAACTAAACTACTGTGAGAAGAATCCAGACACCTGCAAGAATGGAGGTAAATGTCAGTCCCTAGAGTCCGGGGACGGATTGTACAGATGCTCCTGTCCTCCCGGCATCAGCGGGAAGGATTGTGAAAACCTCCCCGACAGCATGACTACTCCCGCTCCAGAACCTGACAATACGACTGTGGTTGTCCAGGAGAGTGTGGAAAGCACCACCGTGGAGCCAAGTGGCGATAATGAGACTGAATAGTTGACTTAGGAGGGCCGAATTGAAGATTAGATTTTTGGTTGGTCACTTACATAAAATCACGATCCTTATGGGAAGAGCAAGAACCTTAGGTGCACATCAGAGTAACTTTTCACAAAATTGGGTACATTATTTATGAATGAAGGTTCCCGTGGATATTCTTCGCAGCCAAAAGTCTAATTTTGTGAAGCGTCATTCGTTCGACTTTAGAAATTTTTGCTACTAAATAATTATTCTTCTTGATCATGACGTGACCAAAGTAGAAAGTTCAATGGTTGACTTTGTATCATTCCAAGATTTTATTTTGGTCTTCGCTGCGCGCTCTGACTAAATAAAATCTTTTGTATCATTATTACATACATAGGTACACAAAGACACGACCGCAAGTCATTCTGTTTCCTTTCGGGGTGGTCAGAAACCTTGCTAACACTATCAATTACGAAGTGCTTAGTTGTAGCAAGGCTCATTCATATTATCATGCATATGATTGCATTAGCGTCTAAACTAGTTCAGGAATAATTTCATAGAAATATTTTTAAATTACCTACCCCATTAAAAACGCCAAAGTTGGCTTTTGGTTTTCTCCAATTATGAAAACAATGTTGATTTAATTCATGATTTTTGAACCAGTTTCACATTTGATGTATCGTATTCCATTTAAGGCATACATTGAACTGTTATAATGCACTACGTTGATAAACAAACGTCATGCGCCCTATGCGAGTGTAGGATGATTCCAGGCGGTGTTCACTCTAGTAAGTAGGTATAGGTAGGTACATAATTTCTCAGTGTACGGATAGCATCATTTATTTCTTTTCAAAATACCATCGCTGTAATTTGAGTTTATTCATTTTGGCCAGTTTATCAATAGTCAATACAATCCAAACTTACATTGTAAAGCCAACCATATAATTTATAGATAAACAATCTACTTCTCTTTGTACGTTCATGTCAAATTACTTTAGTGTGTTATATTGGATTTACGGCGGTAATTATTAACCGCTACCTGGAATTGTTATGTGAAATGTCGTGCTATCAGCTATCACACACTATAGGTATGTTACGTGTCATTTTTACAGCAATGCGCTTTAAATAACAAGGTGGACCGACACGGAGTGTTAAAAAAGTACTCCGCGAGAAAAATCTAGAAAATCCATTGACCTAGAAAATTAAAAAAGAAGAATTCGTAAAGAAGAAGAAAATGTTGTAGGTACTTGCAGTTGCTTTATTATTTATTAGGGCGATATTATTTAGCCATTGTGATTCCTATACCTACTCAGAATTTTATTCGATAATATTGTTTTAACAATGTTTCCTAGTTCTCAATGTCATACTAATTAGTTTTGAACAGGTTGCATAGCATAGCATATGCTTACAATTACATATTTCCCAAAGAGGTAGTTAGAGATAAGTATTTTGAAAATTCAGACTCTACTCTTCTCCTCTTGGGGCGATCTACCTTAATGAAATAAAATCATATAAATAATCAAAATTATCATGAAAAGCTTTTCTGGTATAAAATATAACCAAGCATTCACACGGAGCGTTGGCGAAACGAACAAACTGTGAATATTGGAAGTACCTAGAAACGATGTTGACTGATCTGAATAATTAATTAACTTGTATTTTAAGTATGTCAGTGCGATGGACGTAAGCAAAACATTTATTTGGTATGAGGAATGAATCTCGCACGGTTTCCGTCGCCTTAAAGATTTTATCCCTATACGGCTACGTTTCTACGTAGAGAACTCATGTAAGTTGTTATGTGAAATGTAAAAGTTAATTTAAATTAGTTTTTAAGTTATTTATTTTAGTTTGTAAGCAAAGATAATAATTATTAAAATTTTACTGATACGAAATCTTGTTTATTTTCATATTACTCTTCATGTAAAATAAATACAGTGATTGCTCCACGCATAAAAGGGCTGTATGCATTTAAATGAAATGTGACAAATTTTCTCATGTAGGTAGTCCCGAAAAACGGCTATAACTGTTTCTGGGAGTTGTGCAAGGTGACTAAGAAGTCACTAAAGAATGGATTTACATTTCTCTTGTGCACTGAAGCCCACATATGCACGCCAACGCAACGCACGCATGCTAAAACCAATCATACTTATATCTAAGAGGTACTTAACTATTAAATAAAATAACACTTCACGAACTGTCAATTTATAAGGTTCGTAATTAACCAGGTAAATTACTTAAATTAATTACTTAAATCACACAGACCATGAATAATTTATAATTTTCCTATTAAAAATGGCTGAGTTCTAAATAGAGACTAGTCCAAAAATGAGTAATTTATAAAATTTTGTAACGCACATACCCACGTAGGTAAGAGGTACCCCTAATAGCTGAACTTTTTTAACAATTGCCCTTTGAAATGTTTGTACGCAATGTGCGCATTGCTCAAATAATCTTTGACAAACTAGAGTGACCACTAATATTTATTGTCCATAGACATTTACAGTAGGAATTTCTAGAGTATGGCCACGCTCAGCTACCAATTCAGTTTCCCCGCAAGTCAGCATTTCTCAGACAGATTATTATAAAAGCGAGTTTTTACGTACGTATCTATACTTTGTACCTATAATGTACTCTCGTTTACATTGTAAGAACGATGGTGTGATAGCTTTCCGAAGTTTCATACATTTCTCCATGAATCTGAAGTTTTCTGCAGGAGACCTACCTACCTTCTTACCTATACGTGGTACGAGTGTATAGGTACATCTTTAACTATCTATGTAGGTAAGTACATAACACAGATTTCGTACTACAGCGGCCGTAATAAGGCAGCGTGATATAGCGCTATCGCGCCTTAGCTCTCTTTCTGTTTGCGCGCGAACGAATGAGATAGACCTATAGCTTTATCGCGCGCATCATACGGCCACTGAGATGTCGCGATTCAATCCAAATTCATATAAAATTTAAATAAGATATAAAATTTCTATCAAACAAATGATTCAACAAAGCGATCTGAAACTTATCGCAGCAGTGATCAATCACATTCTATAATTTTGTTGTTAGAATTTTATCCCAAATAAAACCTAAAAGCTTGCAGACCCTAGCGACAGCAAACACAGGTTATAAAAATGGTCGGCGAGTAGGAATTTGATCGCGAATTGATTAATTTGTCTCTAAATATGTTGCAGTGGGCAATAGTGCGGATGCCTTCGACTCGGGCACAGTTTAGGTCAAGCTGGTATGTTTCCACTGTTGATTGTGGCACGAGATCCTTTGTTGTACTAAGGTATAAAGAAGCATTTTATAGAATGCTTCAAAGCATCATCATCATCAACATGTCGTTGCTAACTGGTGAACATAGGCCTCTCAAAATCGTCTAAAAACTCAATAGGTCACTCAATAAGTTCAGCGTTGTTCAAACGAGGGTTACTATGTACACACGGCGACACATCAAGTTACCCAAAACCAAAATAAGCTGGCCACGCGACGTTATACATTACTACGTTACGTACGTTATGTAGGTACGTTATACACTACGATGCCGACGCGCGGCCAGCTTATTTTGGTTTTGGGTAGCTTGATGTGTCGCCGTGTGTACCCACAGTTCGACCTTATGTCCATGAACATAGAGTTCAACTATGGGTAGGTTGATCTGTCGCCGTGTGTTACCTATGTTACGCGTAGTTTTCTGTTAAGTACTTTATTATAAAACTGTGGACAAATAATCGAGATAATTATATCGGGATGTCTTCAAAACCGAATTTATTATGTGTTTATTTATAAATTTAATGCAGCTTAATTCAACAGATATTGATCCCGGAATTCTTGTGATTAGAATGGACAGGATTCGTCGATTGCACGCAGACGAAGTTGCTGGTAAAAGCTAGTGTTTGAATATGATTTGGTGTTATATTATTATGATATCCAACAATAATAACTCAGTAATCTACTTATAACTCGCGCTAAACTGACGTCGACTTGATATAGTGGAATCGTTTCAGTGGCTGCGTCCGCACGTTCGCTGTAACAATCTTGTTTCTATATAAACTCCTGCGCAGCGGGCAGGGCGGCAGATTACCTATACGTTAACCAGAGTCGGTCAATCCGCCATTTCTATACACATGTGATTTGCTGTGATCTTGGATTAGGAAGTTTTTAAGATGGCGGCGGTCCACGTTTTGATGGTAAGATATAGATTTATTACATCGCTTTACTTCGAGGATTCATACTGGTCGTATCAGCCTTGTAGGTATGTCTATGTCTCCCCGAGGTCCTGCTATAGAACGTTTCTAGGCTGATGATGATGTTCATGTAATATCACAGTGGATTCGTTATTAGTTTCGTGTCATTATGTAGTCGCTTTTACGTCCGGAGTTCCGGACAAAAAGTAAGGTACGTAAAATAAAATTAATGCACGGATTCAATAGGGTGTCGATGAGGAAACTTATCTGGTATAAGTTTTATCGTAATAATTAAGTTGTAGAAGCAATGAGAAGAGCAGATAAAGTCTACCCTCACTTTTCTTCAATTTCGGGAAGAGCAGATAAAGTCTACCCTCACTTTTCTTCAATTTCGGGAAGAGCAGATAAAGTCTACCTTCACTTTTCTTCAATTTCGGGAAGAGCAGATAAAGTCTACCCACACTTTTCTTCAATTTCGGGAAGAGCAGATAAAGTCTACCCTCACTTTTCTTAAATTTCGGGAAGAAAGACAATGAAACTGGCTATGATCTATTTTACTTCCATAGTCTTTTCTTAAACACTATAGGTATTGCAAGAAAAAACAGAGGGAAGAGAGGCAGAGGAAGACCTAGACAGAGTTATCTAGCATGTAGGTGAAAAAAAAGGTCTCAAAAAGCACTAGCGAAAATGAGACATAATTGGCGAACAAAAACTGCTGTTGCATACATTTGAGTCGAGTAGGCACTGCAGTTTAGTATAGAACAGCAGATTTTGTTTTTGCTGCGATCTCTGTGCCACCATAATCAAAATTGTTCAGGTGGATCGGTAGACTCATCGTTTAAAAGGATGAATTTCACCCTGTATACATTTTGCGTGAGAACGTCGGCGTCGGTGGCGCGTTGCGGTATATGGACACTCAATCATGTGGGTACGGGTTTGAATCCGCACGGACGAAATCAGCATCATCATCATCTCAGCCGATGGACGTCCACTGCTGGACATAGGCCTACCAAGGATCGCCATAGCGACCGGTCCTTCGCTGCCCTCATCTAACGTTTTCCCGCCGCTTTCACCAGGTCGTCGGTCCACCGTGTGAGGGGCCTACCCACGCTGCGCTTTCCGGTACGCGGCGGTCGCCACTTGAGAACTTTTCGGCCCCACCGACGTACGAAATGCCATGTACCAATGAGTTTCTCGTATGTGATAGGTACCGACTGCTCTCAAATGGTGAAGGAAAACATCGCGAGAAACCTGCATACGCTGAAGAAGAAATTCTGTATACGTACGTGATGTCTACCAATCCGCATTAGGCACGTGTGGTGGGCTGACGCCCATACACCCTGAGGGTAGGCCTGTGCCCTGCAGTGGGATGTATACAGTATGTAACAAAACACCATAGAAATATTTAAGAGGGCGGTTTAGACCATCAAAGTGAACAACTTTGATGGTCACCATGGAGACCAAGTCGAAAAAAATAAAATATCTTCTGTTCTATACATTTGAATCGAGGCAGTGCGGTAGTTTTATATACTTATTCTGAAAAAGCGGATTTTCGTTTTGCGATTTCGAAGTTTGCTCCATAGTGAAAATTTATCAGTTTGATAGTCCAAACCACCCTTTATATTACTAGGGTAGTTTGTTACATTCTGTGTTAGTTGGTGATGTTTAATTGATCATACATAATATAGGTAACACCGGAGTATTCTATTAGTACTTAAAAAATAGCCGCAATCACGTTACAAAATAAATCCATCACACTGACTGTTATGAATTCCGCGCTAGCACCAACAATTAATATTTTTTTTCTCTATTACCTAATTACGTTGTCTATTCGAATATAACGGTTGAGTGGGAAATTACCGAAGATTACATACAATGTTATAATGAGTTATTTACCAAAAACGTACATGTTAAAAAAGGGGCCAAGTTCTGTTGGGGGATATTTTAAGATGATCGCCACTTTTTGACCTTAAATTAAAAGTACGAAAGGAGAGAAGTTAACGTAGAGATTTTTTTTTCCTTACAAGTTACTTCTGAATTCGATATAGGTCTTTGACTACGAATATAGGGACGAGTTACGCGTGTCATTCTACTAAGAAACATTTCTGCCACTTTTTGCGGGGGTCGAGGTAACATGAAATCCGCAACTTTGGATTTTATTCCCCATAAGTTTAGATTCTAATTTTGAATGTTAAAAATCATCAAAAGTAGTCTCGTGTGAACCCCAAACGCTCTAAGTTCAAAATTATTGTTTCGTAAGGTATAAAATTGAGTGTAAATGCACAATATGATTAATTTGTCTTATACCGTGGCAGAGGGGAAATGCTACCGCAAGGCCAGTCCTTATATAAGTGGTCAAAGATATTGGTACACGGTACGATTTGGGTCCAACTTTATATGCTGACGGTTACTTAAGGGGATGAAAATGTATATCATACGTACGTTCCATACAAAACTGCAAACTTACTGGACCAAAAATGTGTGGAACACAGATTTTTTCCCTGATTTTGATGTTAGTCCCATAGATAACGTTCTACAGTTTCGTGGTCACAAAACCGTAAGCATATTAAGTGGGACCCTGTATAACCTAGGAAACAAGTTTTATGTCCTTACAGGAGGTATTAGTAGCAACTTACTAAAGTACCTATAGGTAATATAACATTCTAGGACACCTTAGCAATCGCAATTTAACCCCAAGCGTCAACAAGATAGCTAAATCAAATGTAAATACTTCTAGCCATAATCGGAAGCTAATTTACTTGAAACTAGTGCATTACATGTGTGTACCTTATGTACAATACAGTATTAGAGCAGTACGGACACTTGAGTCCACGTGATTGAGGCTACGCTCCATGGCATATACATTGAAGATTTAACAGATTTTTTTGCATAGCGATAGCGTAGGTAATGTGAAGCTGGTTTTGATTTATCCCATTATTTGAGTAGGTGTAAATAACCCACGTCAAATGTAGCCGAAATTGACAGGCGTACACCCGGAGTGTATGAATTGATGTGATTTGATTGAGAAATATGTTGGGATCACCCAAAGTGAAGATCCATCATTTCTACCTATCCCTCTATGAAAAAAGCTTGACCTCGTGTTGTTTAACCTCAACGTTACTCGATGACAGTGATCATAATAATAATGATCATACGATACGATCAGCGAAAGTTAAAGTCACCGTTGTTCGAGTAGGTACGCACGTGAGTTTGTAGGTACCTACATACATCACTACTGTTTTACTGTATACTGTGATATTTCTAATATTATGCATGACAGCCTAAGGTTCAACCTAATTAATCTAAAGACTTGACTGATTTTGTAATTACGTATCTTACTTGAATTCGCCATTCGTTCTGGAGTTGTAGAGTTATTTGAATACAGTTTTTTTTATGCAAAAGATTTCTTAGAAGATTGATTTTATTACGGAAATTTATTTTGTAACCCTAATTATGTAAATACATTGTTTTTGAGTACTTAAGGTGGGTAAAGATCGTGCCCTTGTGTGCCCTTTATGTCTCTGCCTATATTTACCGTACTGAGAAAGAGGTGTGAGTGTGACGTTATAAATAGATAAGTAGGAATAGAATAGTAGATTATGTACCAAGGGGATAAAGCAGTGTCTTTCATCACGGGCGCGATATTGAATCCCGAGCGTAACGAGGGATTCTAGGGTTAACTCCCGAGCGTAGCGAGGGAGTTTAGAGTTAACTCCCGAGCGAAGCGAGGGAGTTAAGACTAGAATCCTGAGTGAAGCGAGGGGTTCAAGCTCGCCCAAGATGAAAACACGTTTATCCCCGAGGACCATACTCTACTTTTCACACTCTCCGCGAGAAAATAAAAAGCAATACTGTTAGAAACCCAGGGGAGCGTGTAAATTCTCTATGGTTAGAAACCAATTCTTTTATTAGAGTTTATAACAAAGTATATTAGTATATCAATAGTATAGTATTTAGAAAAACTATTTTATTAAATTAAAAGTGAAAGTAGATATTTGAAACATTAGACCAGGAGTGCGATTTTTGAATCTCATTTGCTGAGTTCAGCAGTTGTAAATGTCAAAGTAACTATGGAGATATGCATCTCCATACATTTTCAACTGCTGAACTCATCGAATGAGATTCAAAAATCGCACTCCTGGAGTGCGATTTTTGAAACTTTCTTTGAACTCAGCAGTTGAAAATGTCAATATTACTACGGAGACGTGCATCTTTCTACTGCTGATTTGACATTAAAAAGTCATACTCCAGGAGTGCGATTTTTGAAAGTCAAATCAGCAGTAGAAAGATGCGTATTTCCATAGTAATTTTGACATTTTCAACTGCTGAACTCAGCGAATGAGATTCAAAAATCGCACTCCAGTTATGGAAAGACAATGTAATATTTTTTTATTACTTTGTTCGTAGCAATAGTAAGGCAATAATAGGTACAGAGCAAGTACAGAGATATGCAGTATTCGCGCCATAAAGATGATACCTTTATGATTCGCGCCTTTTTTTCTTTTTTTGTGTTCAATACTCGTGGTGGCCAGTTCAAATTTCGAATTAAGTTCTTTTTGGTGCCTGTCTCCATAATTAGTTTTCATCACAGGTTTTCATACGAATTTTAAGTAAGGATCGTAGTAACTATTAAATAATCTGTGGATGCGGTTCCATATTCAAATCTCATTATTGACCAGCGGGTTATAATGAAATTCAGTACAATATTATTGCCCGGCTAGGCCCAGGGCTATAATGACTTGCTTTAGGTTCGAGTTACATGACATATAATGTTCCATTTTCGAGCGGGTGGTGTGAAAAATAGCATTTATTTTTACTTACAGATTGTTTTGTTTTAAAATGTTTAAATCCATACTCATAAAGGTGTTAGTAGCTATGAGTAATCGAGTGATCTCTGCATCTTTCAAGTTCAATTGTTAGAGCCGTTTCCGAGACACCAATATATCAAGAATAGCTCACTTAAAGTATAGAGATATACAACGTGTTAATGAATTAACGCAAAACCTCATACACCCCAACTGATTTATAACAAAATAATTAGATTGAAACAATAATTTCATTATTTTGATAGTTAAAATTTAAAGTTATTCGCATTTTAAGTTTTGAGGCAAAAATGATTTGTTATCATTTCAGCAATGAATGAAAGCGCTAACGTACTCATGGATACATTTTATTAATCTTGTTTTGGTGGTAAGTAGGGTGAGTGTGCCCGTGCGGTGGGTTGACATCGGGTTCAGTGAATTTTAAATTTTACAAAAAAAAAAAAAATTGAAAAAAAAAATACCTATGTTGAAACCATGATAATTCGATTCTGCTCTCGATTCTACTAACTACTACTACTACTACTCGAACTACTTTCTAGTTTTGCGTTAATTCTTTAACACGTTGTATAAAAGTGAAAGCAGGGTATTTTCGTCTATCCATTCAGTTGTTAATGAAATGTGAAAAAAGAACATAGGTAACATTTATCCTGAAGACGAAACTAATTCTATAACTTGCAAAGATTTTTTATTGTACACATTAAGTAGATAAATAAGAAAGTTAAAATATCCTGTAGGTTCTCAGGTTGTTCAGTATCATAGGTAGGTACAATCATCCCTTAAAGTAATACAACTTTTCACCCTAACACCCTGTATATACAATAATAAAAATAATACATAGTACAAAAATCACAATGTAGGCGAGCTTATAGAGTTTTTTTTCAGCGTTGTTTGCGCAGAACCCTAATAGAAACTAACAGGTGTTCAAGACATTATAATGCTATCGGACCTTGCACTACAACTTGACTTCACCTTGACCTAGCCTGGACTGGACTACACTAGACACGTTGATATATAACACTGCAATGCCACACCTATTTTATCTATAGTAATAATGCATTTTTTCTCACGGCTTTGGGAAAATAGACAATTGGTAGGCAGTAAGAAGCTAACTTTGTAATAGTAGGCTGAAAAGAAAGATGATTTCGTGCTTCGGATGGCACATTGAGCCGTTGGTCCCTGTGCTACTATCTCTGGTGGTAGTAGTCGTTACATAAAAAACACGCCTGAGGCCGTAAGGCTACCTATATACTATACCTAATCTGTGGTAAGGCGGTCTGAAAAAACTCTGACACCAGGGCTTGCTGCCCACACGATAAGAAGAAGAATAGCAGGCTATCTTTATTGAGATACTACAATTAAGATTAGGTAGGTACATCCATACATAAACTTACGACCGTAATCCCTTTCGGGGTGGTCAGAAACCTTGCTAGAAATACCAACTTTCTGTTTGTAGCAATGCTCACAAATAAAGATAATTGTCGTCATTCATCATCTCTTAAATCCACCCTCTACTACCTAGCAGTACTAGCATTACTACAGTACAAGCACCCCTGTACATTTTGGGCATACAATTTCAAAGCGCTACTAAGCGTACGTTTATGACAGCGCTATAAAATTGTCAGATTTTACTTATAAACAAAATGAAAATGATCGGCCAGATAAATGAGTGCGTTCAAATCTCGGAAGATTCACCCATCAGCTTTTGTTGATGGATGATGCCTTCAATAAAACAAATTTTGTCGAGATAGCTACCTACAAAGACATTAAATATTTGTTTTTTTTATTTCCAGGTGCTGCTTCTAGCGAGCAGTCTATCAACAACAAAAGAGATTGAAGAAAAACCAAAACTATCAGAGCTACTAGAAGGGAAAGGGATCAAAGATGCCCCCTCAACCGGGAAAGGAGTAAAACGTCAGATCTTCTCCACAGGCTTAGCAGGGTCTCTAGGGTCTTTTGGCTCGTCTTTAGGCACCGGATTTGGTCTCCCTGGACCTGGATTCCCGGGTATATCAGGTCCGGGAATTCCATTAGGAGCCCCCGCAGTAGGCGTTGCCCCAGTAGGCATCGCACCAGTAGCCAGCGTCCCAGTAGCTGCAGCCCCAGTATTACCAGCCCCAGCAGTACAAACATCAGTGAACATTGAGCCTAACCCAGTGGTCCTTCGTCAAGAAGTTCCACGATTCATCACCAGAACCATCACCCGTGACGTGCAAGTACCCGTTCAAGTACCAGTTCCGTATCCAGTGGATCGTCAAGTGCCCGTTCCAGTTAGAGTTAACGTTCCAGTACCAGTAGACAGGCCAGTGCCTGTGGTTCACAAAGTACCTGTGGAGGTGACGAGACATGTGCCGGTGTATTATGAGAGAAGAGTGCCATATCCAGTGAGAGTGCCAGTGAATGTTCCCCAGCCTTACCCTGTGACGGTGGAGAGGCGTGTGCCGGTCGACAGGCCCGTGTACATCGACAGGCCTGTGCCTGTACCCCAGCCTGTTTATGTAGACAGACCTGTGAATGTACCAGTTCCAGTTCAAGTGGATAGACCAGTAGCAGTTCCACAGCCCGTAGTAGTAGACCGTCCAGTAGCTGTACCACAGCCAGTGTCTGTACCAGTGCCAGTGGCTCAATCTGTTTCACTATCAAGCGGAATTCCATTTTCATCAGGAATTCCATTGTCATCGGGAATACCAACTGGCATATCGAATTCCATCGGTTTTTCTAACTCTATCAATGGATTTTCTAGTTCCATACTCACTGGCCGTTAATTTTAATGATGTACAAAATTATTTATCAAGTTATAGTATTTTGATTTTCAAATAAAATGTATCGACATTGTGTGTAAAATTTTTATTTGTAACACTCACAATAGAAATAGATATACATATTTATACAGGGTCCAAGTTAATATGCAGATGATTTTTTAAGGGGATGATCAGACCATCAAACTCAACACCTTTCTCTATGGGACCAACATCGCAATAGTGAAAAAAAATCAGCTGTCCAATACATTTGATTTTTTATTTCACGACTTCGACTTTGGTCCCATCGAAAAAGTTGTTTAGTTTGATCATCCCCTTAAAAAACCGTCAGCATATTAAGAAAGGAACCTATAGTTAAAATACTTTATCACAAACTTATTTACCTATTGAATTGCTGAAAGAAAGTGACAGAAAGTCTATAAAAGGTAACTCAGAAGATAATGCACCTCTTGTTGGGGTTCATGGGCGAGCCAGATCTGCAATGCCATGCTCTAGCGAACTCCTCGTTGTTCTGAAGAGCTCCTTTAGCGCGGAACTGTTGAGGAGCATGCTCGTCCTCCAGGTCGGCTTGCAACGAGTCCTTTGTTGCTACACCACACCAGAGCTGGTAGAAACATCGTAGAACATAATACTTAAATCGTAATATATAATTATCAAAGATGAGTAATAGATTAGTCAAAATAAAGAGATCCTTCCTCTGATAGATTAGTA
The DNA here is from genome assembly GCA_922987775.1 of Agonopterix subpropinquella. Taxonomy (NCBI): domain Eukaryota; kingdom Metazoa; phylum Arthropoda; class Insecta; order Lepidoptera; family Depressariidae; genus Agonopterix; species Agonopterix subpropinquella. Next base: position 20,193,378 of record OV277694.1, on the reverse strand, counting down.
CAAGATAAACAATGCTACGGCATTCAAACGAAGACAATCAAGAATCGTTACATAAGTACATAAGAATTTTTGCATAGAAGTTCATAGTAAAATATTTTCATTTCTTTAGCCTTAACATAGGACTCTCACGAAACGAAAAAATTCAGAGGGAGCGGCCGTACTCCACCACATTGCTGCGCCCATTGGTAGAAGCAAGCTATTGGTCCAATACGGTAAAGAATAATTTTAAAGAATTCCAACAATAATGAGGGTAGGTCACAATGATACACAAGGCTTGACGTATAGAGCTCGCTGGCTATGAGAAATCATCATCAACATTAGCTTATACTGCAGGGCACTGGCCTACCCTCAAGGAGGGTGAATGGGTTATTAACATGAACATTTTAATGACTCGTTGGAGATGTGAGCTTGTGAAGATACACCTTAATAGCGCTTTGGGGAAAAGAAACATGGTGAGGAAACTTTGAGGAAATCTGCATACTCTAACAAGATCAAAAAAGATTTTTATACCGCGGATGATTTTTTTTCACTACTTAATTCTGGTTTGCTTCCATAGTAAAAGTTGTTCAGTTTGATAGATGGTTTTATAAAATCATTTTTTTGACTCGCCCACACCACGTAGAGAAGAAGCTCTACAACTCAATCTTACAAAACAAGTACTTACAAAATCAGTTACAAAATAAATACAACATTGCATTACATGGACGTAAAGAGTGTAAAGACGAATGCCAATTCTTATTTTGTCTAATCGTAGATACTCTACGTAATGAAAAAGGGTAGGCCATGCCCATAACATAATCTATGTCTCAAGTCAGTGAAGGTCACGGCCATACTAAGGTTCATCGATTTAATAGGTCTTTAACATTATGTACACAAGGTGTATCAAAACACCTTAAAAGGGGTGGTTAAGATCCTCATTATATTTCCATTTATAGCATCTTAACCACCAGGAGTACCTCTTTTCGTACCAATATCAATTTTCCAGCTTGTAGATGAAAACGACGTCAAACTGAACAACTTTCACTTTGAAGACGTTGAAAAAAATAAAAATATCTGCTGTCCCATACAATTAAGTCGAGTTGGTACAGTCAGCTTCAGAGAAACCTAACCCTCTTTAAATAAGTGCAAGGGGGTTCGATTTCTTTGAAGCTGACCGTACTACAGTTTTGTGTGAAACAGCAAATGATATTAGTAAACCAGTGTTAATAATATCATTAGAAACAGCGTGTTTTAAACCGACTTAAAAAAAAGGAGGTTCTCAGTTTGATCTGTATGTATGTATGTTTGTTAACAGACTTTAAAAAAAAGGAGGTTCTCAGTTTGACCGGGATGTATGTATGTTTGTCCGCGATTTCTTTATTTTATTTCAAAAGTGAAAGTTTTTCAGTTTTACCACCCTTTTAATTACCTATTACCAGGGTGTTTTGTTCCTGCAGAATCTATCAGATACAACTCACATTTCCATAAGACATGAAGAACAATTGCTCCGAGGTCATGTGCTCGAAGCCAGGCAGCTTGGCCTCCGGCCCGTGCTTGCGGAGATGCGCCTTCAGGGCGGCCAGGGCCTCTCTGACTCCCCCATTGTCTGCTATGTTCTCTCCGAGGGTCTTCTTACCGTCTACCTGTAGAATAGTTATCAGATTTATAAGTTCCCCCGATGTAGGTACATGAGCAGTTGACTTTTAATAGCGCGCGAAATTATATTGATCCTTTAATCCCTTGATACGATTCGCTAATTATTTTCGCGCCCTTCTCGCTGCTATCAGACTTTGCATCCTTCTTAGACAATTTATATAGGGAATTTCCCCTCTGCCACGGTATAAGAACAATTGATCTTGTGCATTTACACCCAATTTTATACCTTATATTATCACTAAACGAGACAGCCTTTAATAGCGAAACAATAATTTTGAACTTAGAACGTTTGGGTTTCACGCGAGACTACTTTTCATGATTTTTAACATTCAAAATTAGAATCTAAACTTATGGGGAATAAAATCCAAAGTTGCGGATTTCATGTTAACTCGCCCCCCGCAAAAAGTGGCAGAAATGTTTCTTAGTAGAATGACACGCTTAACTCGTCCCTATATAAATTGTCTAAGGCACCCTTTGATTACTGAATGATTTCGGGTTTTGTCGGGGGACTCTCACAATTACGAAGATTGAAGAGGATAATTATTTTCCTAACTGTACTAGTATACAGGGATAGGAACTGGTTCAGTAGATTACATAAGGCCACGAATATATTTCCCGAGGGGGTAGTGTATTACGTTATAGCTTATAACGTAGTAATAGTACATTACTGCAGCGGCCAGCAACATAGGCATCTCAAATAATTCGCGGAAATTAAAACTCTTTTCAAAATCAATGACAAACAACGAACAACATTTTTTTTTTTTCAATAAACAGCTTTCTATTTACAAGCCAGTTCGAAATTTAAATAAAACCTCTGATGAGTTACCTCCTTGGTCGCCATGTTTCGGAGAAAAAGATCGTTCCATTTTTAAATTACACGACAGATATGAGTTTACTATGTAATTTACTTGGCCGCTAAACACGACAGATATGGATTTTCATACAACATTGCCGGCCGCTGCGCGCATGTATGATGTTGATGTTGTTTTTGGTTTAATGGTTTTTCCTCTGGCCAAATGGCCAGTACAGCAATTTCGATTTATCTCGAAGAAGGTTGTCAAAATAATGCTCTCATTTCCAAGCATGTTTGAGAATTTTTTTTTAATAATGTCATATTCAGACAGTATCCAAACTATAAACTCTGATGCCTAGTGGCAAGCCGAACGACGATGTCACTTTTTAATTATTTATACATGGTGTAGAATGCATTATACAGGGAGTAACATTTATTGCGTTAAATATCAAATGAAGCATTCAGACCATCAACGACTTTCACTGTTGGTCCATAAAAGACTTCAATGGCTACTCGACCCAAATATGTATGGATGGGATAGAAGATTTTTTTTCGCGAGTTCGATGTTGAGTCCATACTCCATATGAATGAATATTGTTTACTAGTCATTTGCTTCGAGTTGGCCGTTCCCTCCCTTCCCGCTTCACCGTACCGCACCCCTAAGAGACCCTATTAAACGCAATTTTATAACCTTTAGCAACGTAACCACGTACGGCACGTCCGTCCCGATCACTAATATCGCTTTTAATTTTAAATTTTTATTTGCTTGTTATATTATTTTTTATCGACGGGACCATTTAATGTGCCTGTGACGAAATTTCGTAACGGTCATCGACGGCCAACTCCAAACAAACGGGTAGTAGTTTGACTGTCTGAAGCACCCTGTTCAATATGTTACGTATTAAATTTTTTACCCTGTATATTTAAGAGGGTAGTTTAGTTTAGACCATCAAACTGAATAACGTTCATTATACTTTCGAAATCGGCAAGAATACAATTTTTATTCCGTATATTTGGCCCTCGCATCTATTGACAAATATTTATTCGAGATTTCTTTGTTAATTCCATAGTGGAAGTTGTTCAATTTCTTGGTCATACTGATAACTAATTTTAGTAAAAGTTTACACTTTGCTAAAGTTACAATTTCCTTCTTTTAATAAAATTGTATGGGTTAAAATGTACAACATAATAAATTAAATAATAATAGCATAACGGATAGAAAATACAAAACAACACCTACCAAGCCTAATTATAGGTAAAAAAATTTCCTCTAAAGCCCCTACTCGGGGCAGAGTGCCCAGGAGGATTTTGGATCGCTAGACTGATCCTTTGCGTAAAATAGCTGCCAGCCCTCCTGTCGTCTGTGGCCTCGAATAGGCGCCTTGAGACGCATTTGAGGAAAATTTGCCCCTCAGGAGCCCAGCAACCTTTGATAGTGACCCAATATGGGCCGGCCATGTCTGTCGATTGCACCCGGAAAGACGGGCCAAAGTCTTAACGCCTTGGATCCCGGAGGATGGACATCGCCGTCAGGGTCGACCCCGGAAGAGATGGAGAGAAGACCTGGATACATTCGACAAAGAGTGGAGGGAACTGGCTCAGGACAGGGATGCATGGAAGATAAAGGGGGAGGTCTTTGCCCAGCAGTGGGATAAAATAGGCGAAGAAAAAAAAAAGTTTTTTCACGATGTCTCCCCTCATCGAAAAGCCAGTGATCGAGTAAATTATCTGAATGATATGCCGACACAGCATACCGATGTATTTCATGTTTGATAAATGTGAAAATTTATGGACTGTGACTATAATCGGTCGTGTTAGAGTAAGCTTAAACATCGATGATTCAAACGACAAATATATGCCAGGCATTCGACCACGTTTGGGTGATCAACATTCATTTATTTATCTGTTTCTGAGCAAAGAACAAGATTTTCCAAGATTGGCGTCGAGTGACATGAATAATGTCTATAGGAATTTATAATGATGTGTAATGAATATGGAGAGAAATATCTAGTAATATTACATTTATGTTGTTTGGTATCAAAAACGATCATAAATGGAAGAATCTATTGTATCTGGAAATATAGCCGCTTTTGATACAAACCACTTTTAGAATTAGCCTTTACTATTTCTTTACAGGTTGTCATAATAATCATATTCCTAGATATTAAAAAATAAAGATAATTAACTAGCTGGATTCCACGTAGATAAGCTAGGAAATTCCTCCTACACTCTCCAAACTCCCTTTTCACTCCTTTAGAAGCAGAATTAAAAAAAAAAACTTTCTTAGTCAGTAGGTAGCCAAAATCCATGGCTTTCAAGTTTATAATTATACAGGGTTACTTTTTATTCAGTGCACAAACTTTCCTAACGTATTAGGTGTCGTTAATAGACCCCGAAAAAAATAAAAAGACATTTTTTTTTTTGCAAATTTTATCTCTTATTAATTACTATGTGTTAATCCAGGCCATGGTATATCTGTATGCCTAATTTCGTCAAAATCCGTTCAGCAGTTTTTGCGTGAAAGCGGAACAAACATCCATCCATCCATCCATCTATACTTACAAACTTTCGCGTTTATAATATTAGTAGGATTATTGCCATCCCGTAAACTTGAATAAAAATTGCTGTGCTGATCGTACTGTTTCGATCGAGGAAGCGAGTGACAGGTGACAGTATGGTCAGTACAAACCACTTGTACAAACCAAACATTTTTAATGAATAAGTTCAGATGCAGTTATTTTTTTATTTTTGTTCTAAACCGGGTTAAGCAAAAAAACACGGGTATTCTTAATTTCGATAACCATCACGCTCGCAAAGTTTGTGCACTGAATAAAAAGTAACCCTGTAGTTTTAGATATTTTGTATTGATACAGTGAATGACTGAATGAAGTAGACTTTCTTAAATTATACGACATTGTAAGAGTAAGAAATGAATCATAGGTCCTATTTCCAGCAGTGGGTTGATGTGGGCTTGATTTGATGATGATGACATAATAGCTGAACGCGTAGAGCTATGTATACTTACGTATTCATCTATCTCGGGCACGTAGTACGCGGAGTATTGATCCACGAAGCACTGCGTCATGTTGACGAATGATGATATGGTCTGCTCAGACCACCATGGCAGCATGTTGCCGTTCTTGTCGAATTGACGACCTTAAAGAAAAGAAATACGATTCTCAGGCCTTAGTTGAGCCATTTGAGCTCATCGCGTAATTTCTCTGTGGTTGAGATAAAGTACAAGAGTATCTAGTACTACATTACATACAGTACGGAGTACGGACACTCCGTGCCCCGCATTAATTTTAACGTCACCCCCGCTTAGTAGGAAAAATTGTTAATGTTCAAGTTGTAGTTAAACCACAGTATAAGAAAGAGTATCCACTAGAGTATCTGTATGTACTAGAGTACATACAGTACAGACATTAGGTATCTGCCCCCTACCCATTTTAACCGCTTGGTAGTAAGCGTGGCGTAAAATTTACGCCCCGTCGCAACGAGCTACTGACAAACGTTTTAACCGAATATCCGTTGATAAGATTAAGAAATTAGACGTAGATATAATTCTACGTCTGCATGCAGAGTCCTTATTGCTACAAGTAAAAAGCCTTACCAAAGTTGTCGAAGCCATGCGTTATTTCATGCCCAAGAACAGTGCCCAAGGAACCGTAGTTAAGAGAACTGAAAACAATAAATTGTATTAAAGGTATTCACGTCTCAGAACTCATATTTTACCATGGCAAAAAATGACTAAGCCAGACTCCATACAAAAATGCCAAAATTGAAATATGATCCGAAACAGAGACCAAGATTAGAAAGTAACTTCACTATTTACTTACTCAAGACCCAAGTCAAAAAATGGATATTGTAACATCACTAAAGGTACAGCTGCGTCCAAAAATACACAAGAAATATAAATAAAATATCTGTCACGGTTTTGGTCACGGTGGACAGGTGCACCTCTAGGTGCGTTATGTTGAATATCCCAGAATATCTATATTCTGGGATATTCAACATAACGCTATCGTGCTTAGCTCTCCTTCTTATTAAATGCATTGCAGACCTTTTGTGTCGCCTAGTATAGTAGATTTTAAAATAAACTTTTGATTTGATTTGATTTGATTTTTGCAATTTTCCTTTATTTCCTATCTATGAGACAGTCGAAGCGTCAGAATAATGCAAATCAGTAAACAGTTATTCTACTCACTAATAGTATTCTCCTGGAACGTGTGGTAAGCGTTAACTTCAGTAGGATCAGTGGCCCAAGCAAACTGGTTTCCTTCCCGGAACCTGTTCAACGCCGCCTTTATTTTCACCCGTATAATGTTGATCATATTCTCCAAATGCTTCTTGGGATCTACCTCGATACCCTCGTAATACTTCTCCAGTTTTCCTTCTTCAAGAAGCCAGTCGGGAAAACCGATTTGAGTCTTCATTTGTATGATTTTCTGGTAAGTTGCAACTTTGGTGTTGTCGTCCATCCATTTCGCTCTGCCCACGAGATGTGCTAATGCGTTCTTCATTTCGTGCAGCATTGTTTGGATCTGAAAGATTAGGAACAAATAGAGGGCCGCCAATCTGTAGCTTGGTGAAACTCCTAGTATTATTGACAATTCAGTACAATAGCCATGTTGTAAAAAAAGGAAACAGTAATAGATTGAAGATTTCCACCATGATTCACAGATTCGGGACAAGTTTAGTAATTGCTACTACCTAGCAATGACACTCCAAACTTGTCCGTAATCTGTGAATCCCGATCAACGGTCATGGTGAAAATCTTCGTTAAAGTGACGATTTCTTAGAGAAAATGACGCAATATACCGGTCATCTTGCTCAAACGTGACTCGAAATCTACCAGATCCTGGCGAGTAAACATAAGTCTCCGATAACGCTGATACACTCTATGGACAGCAGAGAGGCTTCTTAGCCTCGAAGATGCAATCGTGCAGCCACAACACGCTGACTATGCCTTGAATCCAGCAACGTCACGACTTGGGCGGCTTTATTTATGATTTCTCTGATAACTTTCGGATTTTTCTTCTTTCTTTCTTTTTTTAATCTCGCGGGTCACGTCTTTAATTTTCTTGGTGTTATATAAGTATTTGGCTTTTTCTGAGTGATGGTACATGCAAGGAGCCTTCCGGAGTGACGTAACCAGAGTTCGTCTGGCGCACCCTGGGCAGTCAGCCTCGATACGAGCATTTGCTGACTGGCTAATCTTTCCACTACAGCATGAGTGATTGTCATGCGATATAGCTCATGCTGACACGAAAGACCTGTAGTAGTCCGTGTGGTGTTTCTCTTTTTTGTGTTCTTTTTCTGTAAATATTATTCTTAAGATCGCACTTTGTTCTTCTTACTTTATTATTATTGTTGGCTGGGCTATTGCAACGAAGGTTCGTTATGTAACACTGCGATCATTGCTGATCATTGCTCGTGTTCGCCCCAAGCTCACCCATTTTTATTACACACCTGAACTGCCTCCGTGGTCTAATGGTTAAGTGCTTTGGCTCTCGACACGGAGGTCGTGGGTTCGATTCCCACGGGGGACACCTAGTGATATGTCACTTTGTGCGTTTTTCCCCAGTTGGTTAGGACATTGCAGGTTGAATCACCTGATTGTCTGAAAAGAAAAATGATTCCGTGCTTCGGATGGCACGTTAGCCGTTGGTCCCGGCTACTATCTCTGGTGGTAGTAGTCGTTAGGTACATAAAAACCACGTCAGAGGCCGTAAGGCGGTCTGAAACAACTCTGACACCAGGGCTCTGCCCATACGATAAGAAAGAAAGAATTACACATCCGAACAATTTCGTTTCCATTCTCGGGTATGGAATGCAAGTTTCCTCACGATATTTTCCTTCACCGCCGAGCTAGTGATAGTGACAAATACAAACGTACATAAATTCTGTAGAACTTAGGGGTACAGGCCAGGAATCGAAACGCCGCCCCATGATCGAGTAGCTAGCTCTCTTCTATCGCTTTCTTCTTACCTTAGGTTTAGTTACATTATAGAAGTGTGGATCGGCGATGGCGTACGCGACGGCCATGCCGAGCATGTCGTTGACTGCGCTCGCGCACTGCAGCGCGCGCGGCGGTATGCCCGGGTCGCGCGCGCGCCGCACCTGCTCGTAAGACTGTTGGAACAACATGCGCAGCTCCGTCGTCGAGTGGACCGCCATCACTTCTACTACCTGCGTTTGAACGGAAGATTTCATTTTTATGCCGGCTCTTCATTCTCGCCGAGAACGGGCGAGACAGGCCGAGAACGAGAGTGTGGATGCCCTTCATTTGTTCTCGTGGTGTCGTAAGCATGTTGTCGTAATCCATAGTAATTTTCCTTGAAAGTTTCCTTGAGAGTGAAGTGCGGGCTTTAGGATTCCGTGCCCAAAGGGTGAAAACGGGACCCTATTCATAAGTTTACGTTGTCCGTCTGTCCGTCCGTCCGTCTGTCTGTCTGTCTGCCTGTCTGTGCTAGCTATTTAGGGCTATTTATTTTAAATTTTCACAGAATGTGTATTATTATGGAGTATTTGAAAACAAATAAAAATAAAAAAGTTAATAATTAAGGGGGATCCTCATTAAGAAATTATTTTTTTATCAAAATTTTTCCGGTAATACACACAAGCGTCAAACATGGTGTGATTATAGAGTAAACTCTACCTACAACAAATAATAAAAACCGGCCAAGTGTGAGTGGGTCTCGTGCTAAAGGTCCCGGAGAAATCAAAACTGTTTTGTAAGTTAAATTAAGTTAATAAATATGTTGTATGTGTTTCTTTATTTCCGACCCAAACCCGACCGCAAAGTGTCGCTCGTCTGTAAGAGCGCTAAGAGACTTGCACTCAGTTGCAGAAACGTTCATTAAAGTTAATCCTTCATAAAATTTCTTGCTGTCACTTTTTGTCTTGTTGACGTAGTAAAAGCTAGCGAAAGATTTAATGGAGGATTAACTTTAATCAGCAGTTTCTGCAACTGATTGTTGAAGTCTATAGTATTTAGGATCAATGGTATAAATCTACTAACCTTTATCCAAATATAAAGTTCAAGAACTACAGGAGGAGTCTTCGCTACAAACAAAGCCATGTAAGCCAAGTACTTCAAATCAGGTCTCGCAATGAGGATCTCATCGGTTTCAAAATCCAAAGTAACGCTGCTGATACTGAACACTCCTTCTAAATATCTCTGCCATATTGGAGATGCTGTAGCATTGTTTTCTTCTAAGACTTCATCTGTGATCTCTTGTATTTCTTTGACTTTATATTCTGGTATGATAAGAAAAGTATATTCGTCGTCGTCTGCATCAGTGTCGTTTGATTCTATCTGAAAATGTTTTGGGGTTGAAATAATTATACAGGATGTAACAAAACACCCTAGTAATTCTTAAGGGGGTGCTTCAGACCACAGATTACTGATATGTAGCAAGCTACAGATGCGACAGTGAAATTTGCACTTAGTTCCATTGTTTCCGTTGTGGCGTTCTGTCGTCAAACTAATGTATATAGAACTTGTAGTTATAGGTATGTATACACTGATTCCAGGATGCAAAAATAGGGATATTTGACCAAGGAACAAACTATTCAACGATATTATTATGTCATACGACGGAGAAGAATTGAGGCTTCTCAAGGATTCTAAACTCAAGCTAAAATACCAGGAAAATCACAAGATATAAGCTTCTGACGCAACAACACGGCATGAGGCTGCTGTTGTTGTAAGTTCAATATGGCGTTGTATCTCGTCCTCATTGGACGATGATACAATGTATCATCGTCCAATGAGGACGATGGGAAACAGCGCCACAACGGAAACAATGGAACTAAGCTGTCATAGGCCTGCTTCAGACCATCAATCTGAACAACTTTCACAACGGGGCGAAGCGAACGTCGAGAAAAAATTAAAAAAATCTGCCGTCCCATACATTTGAGTCGAGACGGTAGGTAGGTACTGCAGTTTTGTATGAAAGAGCGGATTTTTTTTTCGCGATTTCGATGTTGGCTCCATAGTGAAAGTTGTTCAGTTTGATGGTCTGAAGCACCCCCCATAAGTATTACGAGGGTGTTTTGTTACACCCTGTAGTACAGGGTGTTACATTTAGTAAAAATAAACATTTAAATTTTTTAAGGGAGCTGTTTAGACCATCAAAGTGAACAACTTTCACTATGGGACCAACATCGCAATCGCGAAAAAAAACAGCTATCCCATACATTTAGCTCGAGGTCCCATAGTAAAAGTTGTTCAGTTTGATGGTCTATAGTTTATTTTTATTTTTGTAACACCTTGTATAGGATCCGGGGATGATCAGACCAACAAACTGAACAACTTTCTCTATGGCAATGGCACCAACATTGAAACGGCGAGAAAAAAAAACGGCTGTTCCATACAAAACTGCAAACCTACTTGAGCCAAAATAATGTATGGGAGAGCTGTAAACACCAGTTGTTCAGTTCAATTTCATTTCTCAAACAGTAATTAAATACCTATAATGAGTGAGTGAGTGTTCCTGAGTTCAGTGTCATTACAAATGACGTCAATAACAAGTAGGTATACATGAATTATTAATTTTATAAGAACTTATAACCCAGTAAAATTAAGCTGAAATATCAGGAGAAGTAATTTCGGAGTTTTGAAACTTTTTTTAAACGTTCCTTTGGTACGTAATATTGAAGAAAAAAAAAATAGGGCAGGGGGGGTTCTAAAGGTGACTTTTTGCCTTCCTTCTGATGATCCCTAAAATCATTTTACTATACGTTGAATGGGGGAAACCCGGTGAACAATTATACGGGTATTTATCTAATAGATATTAGATAAATACGGAGGAGGGTCAACCAGATTCCTCCAATTGATCTCCGGGTTTCCCTTACGGTACAAGGATGACATTTGGGGATCATTATATGGATGCCTTGGTGATACAGGGAAAACTTTGACTTCCTCGGAAGATCGACTCCTGATGGATGAGGTCAACGGCCCGCGGATTGACGGCAACGCAACGGTCGATGGACCTCGAACAAATGTCATAGAGGACCCTGGTCAGATTTGGTCGGCAGTGAAAAAAATCCAAAATTGCGATATCCAAGATGGCTACCATGGAAATTTCAAACGCCGATGCAGCTTTTAAGGGTTCCCCGAACCGACTCTAAATTTGTATCTGGGGGTTTTCGGGGCTGCTGATTAAGAATATGAAATCATTTTGTTTTTATCTTCAACTTTCATGAGGGTCGCCATACAAATTTCATAATTTTTGAAATGCTGTTACTTTCTCGGCCCCGTAGCCCTCAAACGTTAAGTCCTATGACAAAAATGCATACTACTTGTTTTGTACGAAATTTTGTCAGGTTTAATTTGTCCAAACAAAATATTTCGATACGACTTTCAGATTTCGAGAAATAAGCGAAAAACTGAAAAAAGTCACCTTTAGACCCCCTCTGCCTCGAGCTCACCCCCCCCCCCCCCCCCCTTCACCAGGACTTTTTTTTTCTTCAGTATTACGTACCAAAGGAACGTTTAAAAAAGTTCCAAAACTCCGGAAATTATTTCTTCTGTTTTGTCTAATTTTACTGGGTTATTACAAAGAAAATTGTTGATTTTAATTTAAATTAGTCACCTCAATATAAATGACTAAAATCCATTAGTAGGTAAAGTAAATAATTGTTAATTGACGAGACCTAATCGTTATTGGACCATCAACCCCTAAGACCTAAGGAAAGTCGTTTAAATTGTCATTAAGGCTTCTACAGACATCACTTATTTTTAAGTAGGTCACCTCCTACCCTCGTAATAAATAATTTGTGACTTACGTATACAGTTATAAAAAGTCATAAATCAATGATACCATGTACATAACCTTGATGGACTTCATGTAAAAAAAAACATAAAAGTTCCGCCACATGATTCAAAGAAGAACAAGTTATCATATCCGCAAGCATGTTTTGTCTTTGCTTTTACAACAAGCATCGTTAAAATAAAATATATACTTAATAGGAATACACTTTCTGAAGGGGTTAGTTTAGACCCCTTCATCATGAATGGCATCCAGCTCAAAGTATTATATTAAAATGCTGACTTCATACAAAATAAATGGGCAACAACAGTTTTCTAAAAATAAGAAAACATTTGTATTATCAATATCAAAAAGTATAAAATATAAATAAAATGATAGATTGATTGAATAGAATGTTAGATCTGTAGCGATTCGTTAAAAAGGTTTCAGGGCAAAAACTCGGACTTTCGATTTGCGATATATCGTGATTGTTTCTGTCAGAACTTTAGATGAATTTAGAATTTGAATGAAAACGTTCACAATATTAATAGACTATCGGCCACCCGCAAAAAAGTCGTCTCTAAACCAAATCTCGTATGTAAGTTCTGTATATACCTACAACAGGTATGGCTGTATTCGGGGTACTCTCCGGATCACGAAACTGCTTGTTGTATAATTCAAAAGTGGTGGAGGGGGTAGTAGTGACGTCATAAAGATGGCCGCCGACGGTTTTAGTTTTTTTTCAATTGTAGCGCACCTATGAGGTCAATCTGGTTGTGCGAGGAGTCATTTGAAAGCTTATTAAATTTACTTTAATCATTCCATAGACACCTAAAGTGAAAAATTTTTATTTACTGAAATATTTTGAATTTAATGCATTTTTTGCTACCTACCAGCAATCATTCCTCCAGTTTTCTCGGAAACGGATAACTATATTGTGATTATAGCTATTACATAAAACATACAGAATTTTATAAGCTATCTTACAATTTGAATTGTATAAAAATACAACTTCAAAGGACTGAGCTGTGTCAAATTTACTGGTGCACTGTTACTATGAGTCCAAGAATGCGTCGGTCTGCGGCGGGGCGGAAGGACTGCAAATAAAATTATTACTTATAGATTATTATATAATAAGGGTTTCCATTGTAATATGGCTTAGAAAAATATACAATTTTATATTATTTACTTGCACATGCGTTTACATAGACTGTAGATGTACAGGGTTTAAACTTAAATGCGTAATATATTTAAGGGGGTGCTTTAAACCATAAAAATGAACAACTTTGACAATGGGACTAACTTTGAAATCACGAGAAAAAGATGTTACCCCAGAGTTGCGACACTACCAATGAGCGAATCATGGAAGTGCGACATAATCAAAGAGCGAATCACGGAGGTGCGACACACAAATCGCGAATCACGGAAGTGCGACATTTCAAAATTGCGAATCACGGGAGTGAGAAAAATTATCTGCTGTTTCATACATTTTGGTCGAGAAGGAATTGACATATTCTATGGAACATCCCATTTTTTAACACTGTTTCTATGTTCGCTCCAAGGTGATAGTGGTTCAGCTTGATGGTCTGAACTGAAGAACCTATTTGATATATGTAACGTATTTATTTTACACTATGTCAGAGCATAGGTAGTACATAGTTCTACATAACAAGGATGAAGCTGCCTTGGACAAGTGAATAAAAGAATGAGAAATCCAAAACAATTCAACAGGTTTATAAATATTTATTGTTAGGAAAAAAAACTATTGTTAGTTGCAAGAAGGTTGCAAGCATGCAAAGTAAAACTAGGTAGAGTGATTCATCAACATCACCAAAATTATACTGGTTTAACATACCTTCTCCCCGAATGGGATGCATTTTTGATTTTTATTGACACAGCCGCATCTCGTACTGCGGTAGCCTGTTTTGCATTGGCAAGATATTAATTCCAAATCTTTTAACGAAAAACATGGTTAACGTTGTTATCGGTGACAACTTTTCGTTTTCAAATGTCCAACTATGGTTTGTAGCTGGTGGTACATTTTGAATTGCCACATCTGCAGTGGCCCAAACGTATATTTGGCGATTTGCTCTTTTTATATGTTGTTTCAGAGCTTCTTGTGACGGTGGAGGATTATCCACGTTACAAATACCTATTTAAAAAAAAATCTGCTCTAAGATTGGTGTACAATTTAGGTTTCTTATGACAGTAAAGAGTCGTAATAAATTTCTCGCCTTTTTGCCTAGATCTTCTGTTTGGTCAACCACCGATCCAAATCTTTCCAGAAGATCGTAATTTTTTGTGAAGACTTTCCACGTGCTTTTCTTTGAAAACCTAACAATGTGCTTTTGTTGTCGCATCCTGTAAGAGCGTGGTACGCCAATAAACAGTGTCATTCTGGACCGACAGCTTGAACAATTTTATGGACTGAAACGTATTTTGGTTTACTCGCGCTCATTCCACATTGAATCCAGACCTTCGCTAGTAACTTGTCGAAGAAATGAATGAGCAACAGTAAATCGTCAGTGTCTCTGCTGTTTAACATAATTCTACTTATATCTCCCTCAAGATTTGTATATCACGTATTGTGAAATAAATTCATTGCAATTTGATTTACTAGCAGGATTTATTGGCGTATACCACGTTCTTACAGGATGCGACAACACAAGCTCATTGTTAGGTTTTTCAAAGAATGGCACGTGGAAAGTCTTGTGATCTTCTGGAAAGTTTTGGATCGGTAGTTGGCCTAACAGAAGATCTAGAGCAAAAGGGCGAGAAGTTTACTATGGCTCTTTACTGTCATAAGAAACCCAAATTGTACACGGTTGACAATATGGACAATCTTAGAGCAGATTTTTTTAAATATTGGTAACGTGGATAATCTTCCACAGTCACAAGAAGCTCTTAAACAACATACTTATAAAAAGAGCAAATTACCAAATATGCATTTGGGCCACTGCAGATGTGGACCACCTACAAACTCTGGTTGGACATTGGAAAACGAAAAGTTGTCACCGATAACAACGACAACCATTTATTTTGTTAAAAGAACAGGCTGCTGCAGTGCGAGATGAAAAATGCGATATCGGGGAGACCTATGCTTAAATCAGTATAATTTTGATGATGTTGATGAATACCTACTTTTACTTTGCATGCTTGCAATCTTCTTGCAACTAACAATTGTTTTTTTATAACAATAAATATTTATAAACCTGTTGATTTGTTTTGGATTTCTCATTTTTTTATTCACTTTTCCAAGGCAGCTTCATCCTTGTTATGAAGAACTATATAGGTACTATTACCTATTCTGTGACAGAGTGTGAAATTAAATACTTTACATTACATACATCAAATGGGGAACTTCTACTTCAATTCACACCATAAAGCTGAACCACTATCACCTTGGAGCCAACAAAGAAATAGAGAAATAAAATGGGATGTTCCATAGAATATGTCAATCCCTTCTCGACCAAAATGTATGAAACTGCGGATTATTTTTCTCGTTATTTCTAAGTTGGTCCCATTGTAAAAGTTGTTCATTCATTATGGTCTAAAGATGTTACGCATTTAAGTTTAAACCCTGTACATCTACAGTCTATGTAAACGCATGTGCAAGTAAATAATATAAAATTGTATATTTTTCTAAGCCATATTACAATGGAAACCCTAATTATATAATAATCTATAAGTAATAATTTTATTTGCAGTCCTTCCGCCCCGCCGCAGACCGACGCATTCTTGGACTCATAGTTACAGTGCACCAGTAAATTTGACACAGCTCAGTCGTTTGAAGTTGTATTTTTATACAATTCAAGTTTTAAGATAGCTTATAAAATTCTGTATGTTTTATGTAATAGCTATAATCACAATATAGTTATCCGTTTCCGAGAAAACTGGAGGAATGATTGCTGGTAGGTAGCAAAAAATGCATTAAATTCAAAATATTTCAGTAAATAAAAATTTTTCACTTTAGGTGTCTATGAAATGATTAAAGTAAATTTAATAAGCTTTCAAATGACACCTCGCACAACTAGATTGACCTCATAGGTGCGCTACAATTGAAGAAAAACTAAAACCGTCGGCGGCCATCTTTATGACGTCACTGCTACCCCCTCCACCACTTTTGAATTATACAACAAGCAGTTTCGTGATCAGGAGAGTACCCTGAATACAGCCATATCTGTTGTAGGTATATACAGAACTTACATACGAGATTTTTTTTTTCTAGTCCTGGCCCCTACACTATAAATCAATCGAAAGTCCCCCTTATTTTTAATCATCTAATTAAATAAGGTACGTTAATTTGCTGGCACTTTTTAACCTACATGTGCATGTGTATATGTAATCAAATCAATTAACTACATTTGTGCATTAAAAATTCAATACAAAGCTTTTACTGTCACACAGCTATTGATCAGTTAAAATAGGCCATCAGATATAAAAGGTAAAGCTTTTTAACTAATGCTAGACTACCTAGGTTCACATATTACCTCGTACATGTCGGTGTTCACTTTGAAATACTCATTTGCAGCTGAAAGTATGTTTATACCCAACTCTGTATTTCCCAATACAGTATTTTTATCACCGATGTCTTGAACGAATAGTTTGATGAGTTTAGTGTAGAATGACTTAAATATTTCAGCAGTATTATCATCATCATCGTCATCGTTCTTATGACTCTTACTCTCGAAAAAATGTTCATTTTGAAATATTAAAGTTTCATCGAATGTATTATCTTTTGGTGCTTTAGGTTTTATTAAGTTTTTTCGTCCGTTGTGACGCTTCTTCTCGTTGTGTATGCTGTGGAAATTGAATCAAGTTAGTTAGGATCCTTGAAGGCTTACCTAACTTTGTTCTTTGATAGCTAGCAATCAATATTTAAGTGTTTCCTGTTGATTGTTACTATAGTTAGTAAGTAAACGACATTTATGTTTAGGAAAGACTTCAGCATTCTTCAACATCCGATGCCAGGTTGCAGTGAATTCTTTTCGCCATAAAGATTATAGTCTCCACAGAATTTCCTTCATTATTATCCTGATTAAAGAATTTTTACCTTTTCATTAGGGGTTTAAAAGCAGCACAATAAATCACAACTTCAATTTACCAAAGCGTGGTTTCAGCGTGGTACGACATTTAAAAAATTCTGCTGTCGTATTCACGAGCTAGGACGTATATAGTACTACTCAGTGAGCTGTCTAGTCCATCAAAGAGATCATTCTCGCTAATTCCATCATGGAACTGAACAATGGAAAGAAAGGCAAAGGTGCGACTGCAACGTGGTAGCATCCTTCTCCAGTCTACTTAAGTGACATCTACTTACCTTGGAAACGGATTAGTAGTCTCAGGAGACCCCATCACCAGCCTATAGACCGAAGAGTTCTCGGGATCAGTGAATATATCGAATCCGATCAATACGTCCATGCCCATCTGGGTTTTGATCTTAATGACTGTCTCAATCCAGTCGAAGTTATAGGTTGAATAGTCGAAATCTTCTGTCGCATTGATGTATGTTGGGTAGGGAGGTAGTCCAAGAGTTTCTAGCATTTGTTGCATTGGTTTTAAGCCAAGTTTATCCAAGGTTTCTGAAAGGAGTGCAGTGATAGAATTATTATTGGCCTTAGAGTGAAAAAAGGTAAATTATGGGACTCCCAACTCTTCGCTCCTGTGGCCTGAGAAATGATTTGGCGCTAAAGGCTTGTAGTATACCAGTTCTGCATCTACCACACTTGGCTACGCGAAAAGTCATTGTGTAGAATGCGTCAAGACATAGTGACTGTTTATATGAAGACGTTTAGTTGATCATCATCATCATCAACCCTGTCGCGTGGTCTAACGTTAGGGCCAATTATGTTTTGGTCGTTGCGTGTCGCTTGCCCTAGTGACGACCGCTCCTATTCTCGGCATCTCCTCCCGATTCTGCCAACCTCTACGGGTCCTATACCAATCGCGTTGAATCCATTAGCCCGGATCTAGCATTCAAGAAAGTTTTTTTCTTTTAAGATCAAATTTTACCCTTCAAGTCCCTCGACTTTGGTCAAGTAACCCATTCATACAATACAAAAGTTGATGCATAAAATTGATTTCCTGTTATTTGTCCGGGAATCGTTTTGATACAATAAAAACATGTTTTTTAAAATGTCATTCAATCTTCTTCTTACCAGTGTCCATACAAGCGTCGTACATATCCTTAGCTTGCTGTACTGGCTTGTGTCTATGGCTGACGTTCCTGCTGAGAGAGTCGCGCACTAGTGTGTACACCTTGGTCTGCTTGTCCCTGAACCAATCGTAAGAACGGTACGCGTCTGGACGAGGATGGTCTTCTGCCCAGTTACCGCAGATATACTGCGTGGGGAAAAAGCGATTATTTTCCAAATGGTTTTGTATATCCTACGTATCTGTCTGTTATCTCTATCTACTATCTTCGTCATCATATTAGCCGAAAGAGGTCCACTGCTGAAGATAGGCCTCTCCAAGGATCGCCACAATGACTATTAGTCCTACGCTAGAGCCCGCCCGAGGACGTCCGTTCGAGAAGGGCCTCCAACGGGTTCCCGCTGCTTTTACCAGGTCATCGGTTCACCTTATGTCCTACCCACACTGCGCTTTCCAGTACGCGGTCACCACTAGGGAACTCTATGGCCCCATCGTCCATTGGTTTGCCAGCAATGTGCCACGCCCATTGCCACTTTAGCGAAACAAGAAGTCTTTGGGCTATGTCAGCTGGTTTTTCTGCGAATCTCTTCATTTTTGATTCGATCTCGATGGGAAATTCCGAGCACAGCCCATCCAGCTCTCCATTGCCCTTTGGGTGACTTTCAGCTTTTTTTGATAAGGAATTGAGTGAGCGACTACGCCTCAGTTGTCGTCACATCACTGGCAACACGCTGTTCAGACTTTCGTCTTGAGACACTACTATATTATAGACGAGAAGATACTATTTAGCTTCCCGAATGCTGCCCTAATTAACTTTGAGTTAATAATATTCTACAAAACAGACCTGATAGAAGTCGTCACAAGGGCTGACACTTCTGTCCATGGAGAGTGCGAGGTTGGCTGCGGATCGCAGGCACTCTTTAGTCTCACACAGTCTCACGGGTTTGTGTCTCTTTTGTTTTACATCTGCAATAGTACATTACTGCAGCGGCCAGCAACAGAGGCATTGATGGACGAACGTGTAAATGTGGGCCGAGGCGAAGCCGAGGCACACATACGTAAGTCCATCAATGCCTAGTTGTGGCCAAGGCTTGTATAGTACTTTTCTCAAATAATGCGCGGAAATGAAAACAGTAAATTTTCTCAAATAATTCGCGGAAATTAAAACTCTTTTCAAAATCAATGACGAACAACGAACAACAATTTGTTTGTTTTTTTTTCAATAAACAGCTTTCTATTTGCAAGTTAGTTCGAAATTTAAATAAAACCTTTTTTGAGTTACCTCCTTGGTCGCCATGTTTAGGAGAAAAAGATCGTTCCATTTTTAAATTACACGACAGATATGAGTTTACTATGTAATTTATTTGGCCGCAAAACACGACAGATATGGATTTTCATACAAACATTGCCGGCCGCTGCGCGCATGTAGTTGGCCAGTACAGCAATTTCGTTTTATCTCGAAGAAGGTTGTCAAAATAATGCTCACATTTCCAAGCATGTTTGAGAAAAGAATATTATTAGGTACTAGAGTTTACTCGCGATTTCTTCCGCCCAAATTATAAAGCAGATTTTAAGGCAATCCCTACTTTTATTTATTTATAATATTAAACATGTGAATGTAAGTTTGTTTGTTAGGCTTTCACGCGAAAACTACTTAACAGATCATCATTAAACTTTGTACACATATTCTTGGAGGTATTAGAAGTAACATAGGAATAGGATGCTTGGGGTTTTCCAAACTCCACGCGGACGTAGTCGCGGGCAAAAGTTAACTAGTAATATTATAAATGTGAACGTACGTTTGTTTGTTACGCCTAGCCTTCACGCGAAAAGTACTTAACCGATCATCATGAAACTTTGTACACATATTCTGTGAGGTATTAAAAGTAACATAGGATACTTGGGGTTTTCCAAACTCCACGCGGACGAAGTCGCGGGTAAAAGCTAATAAAGCTATAAAACTCATCAAATCGGTTCAGTGGTTTTTGTGTGATGGTGTTACAAACAAACAAACATTTACATATAATAGTACTAGAGTTAACTCGCGATGTCGTCCGCACAAATTACATAAGCTACAAAACAAAAAAGTGTCTTCAAAATCGGTTTAGTTGTTTTTGCGTGATAATATGCTGTTACAAACAAACAGACAGACAAAAATATTCAAAAAAGGTTGTGTTGGAGTCAGGGATACCCAAAAACCATATCGTAATTCTTGTAAATATCTTCAAGGTACAGACACTTCTGTTACAGTTTTAAAATAGTTTAGATAGAATAGATTACATTTAGGTAAAGCTCAAAAGGTATTCATCAAAACAAAGACCTTATAAATAAGTATACTTACACAAAACAGTCATGACTATAAATAGGCATAGTAATATAAGAAGTAATGCTAATAGAGTTATCAGTAGCATCTTGTTTTTATGTCTTCTTCTGAACCTGAAACAAATGATCGTCTTAAGAGGCTCCCCATAGGTAAACGCTAGCTCGGGCGATATTTTACTGGTTTTAGAAGCTATCTTCTCGTTATTTGAAAGACATACAAATAATTGAAAATAGTAGTAATATTCTTCAACATCTTGGCTTTATTTGCTATAGATCATATTTCTTATTTTTCTATAAAATACATATGAAACCGGTGTTCAAAGGAAAGCCTAAATATTGGAAAAAATCTGTATTATGTGCATCTACTTTTGAAGTTGAAGTCACATTTACTTGAGACACACACCTTTGTGTAGACAATATTAAGATCTAAAATTTCTATTTAGCAATTTTTTTTTAAGACCGTTATTTAATGAGTTAATTAGAAAATTAAAATTAGAAAGTTAAATTTGGGGCGAATTCTTATGATTTTAGAATGTGATTTCCTTGGATTAGAAGGCTCCACTGTGACCTAATGAAGGACAAGCTAGTCAAAAATAGGTATACCTACTAAAATGAAGTAGTTTAGTAGAGGTGAGGTGGCTCTGAAAGAGTCAAGGTCGTTCGGTCAGGGAAACCCCTTAATGACAAAAAACCGAAAAGGCTACGATAATAAAGTTAACTAATAAGTGCATTGTTATAGAAGATACAAACATCCATTTACTCGGGAACAAATCCTATTCGTATTCATCATACAATTGATATGAATCTCCTTCTTTGCTTGAGCTATTAATAATCACTAGGTACATAGTATACAGGGTGTCCCGTAAACCGACGTCAATCCGGTGGATGCTGATAGGTTAGTTCATGCCTAACCAGATATAATAAATAAAAAAAAATAAAAAAATCTGTAAATCAATCAATCAATCTGTCAACATTTTACTTTAGGAAATGGTCCTTAGTTTTCGAGATAAGGACAGTTTTATGAAATTCGTGAAACTGTTTACCTTAGTCACTATTTTGAGTGCTACCGCTACAAATGCTCTATGCAGTATCTGTGTTAAAACTGTCAATATCTCGAAAACTAAGCTACTTTTCCTAAAGCAAAATTTTGATATTCCGCTTAGTCATGACCTAACCTATCAGCATGCGCCAGATTGACGTCGGTTTACGGGACACCCTGTATAAAACAAAGTCGCTTCCCGCTGTCTGTCCCTATGTATGCTTAGATCTTTAAAACTACGCAACGGATTTTGATGCGTTTTTTTTAATAGATAGAGTGATTCAAAAGGAAGGTTTATAACAGCATTGCACCCGTGCGAAGTCGGGGCGGGTCGCTAGTATGTTAGAAAAAGAGTCTTGCCACCACAGAGTTCTATAATTACTACCATTTAGAGATCCTCTAATAAAATTCTTATGTTTTATTGTTTTGTCATATTTGCGTTTTTGGCTGATTAAAGCATAATTCTTTTTCTTTGTTTTGTTTCAAGTATTCGTAACAACAAATACTTATTTGAGCCTTACGTGATTCGAACCCGCGACCCTCAGTGCAGCAGGCAGGTTCATGACAGATTAGGCTAGTGGATCGTCGAGTTACAATTATTCAACTACAAGATTATTAGCGTGGTTAGGATCTACAGGGAAATTGATATCATTATCATCCTTTTAAACTAAGAGTCTACCCATCAAACTGAACAACTTTTACCATGGGAGCAAAGAGATCGGAGCAAAAAAAAAAACTGCTGTTGCATACATTTGAGTCGAGTAGGCGCTGCAGTTTAGTACGGAACAGGTCGATATTTTTTCACTCAGATCTCTTTGCTCCCATCGTAAAGTTGTTCAGTTTGATGGGTAGACTCTTACTTTAAAAGGATGCCAATGATATCAATTTCACCCTGTGTACTACTACAACTACCAACAACATTTTAGTGCATATTATTTTTACTTCAGATCTATTTCAGTTACCTTGCCTTGCCTAGGCTACTTAGGTACTAAATGTAGAGAGTTAGAACTGAGATTGTAAATAAGCTGACCTTGCAGTTCTGGATCCAACAGATATCAAATAACCAGATTCTCTCAAATCGCTGCCATTCTTCAGAGGAGGTGTTGTCGTTTTACCGCTGGCTGCGCCTATATATGAACAGACAAATTGTTATAAAGATTCATTGGACGAAACATATTGAAATGTTGAATGGAAATTATGACTTCAAATATTATTGATTTTTAAACATTTTACAGCCATGTTGTGCTATTTCGAATCGAATTAAAGATTGAAAAATTTAGTCTCGGGCGGGACTTGAACCCGCAGTGCGGTGCATTCAAATCTCTTTTCATCACTCATACTCTGAAAGTAGGTCATTGTTTATCTAAGAAGCGGGTTGAAAGTGATACATTTCTTCCCTAGGGCGGAAAGTAATTAAAAAAAAATCTACGTCTATACCACTCTATACTGAGCAAAGGCAGAAACCTATACAGCCACACTTCGATAACATTATATTAAAATTCTTAATTTTTATAATTATCATGAACAAAAATATTGGAATTTAGTACTTATAACAATAATTAGTAACATTTCGATACTTTTGTATAAATTATATGCATTTTGTTTTCTGCGTGACGAAAAAGTACCTAATTTAAAAAACAGCTAGTTTAAAAAAAAAGTCATTAATTTGAGCTGCGTTCACGAGCTTTGGGTGCGGTTGTTTTTTCAACTCGCTCTATGGTAGAACGTTTTTCACCGAGGCTCTGAAGTGCGATTTTTGAACATCATACGAGCGAATTGGCAGTAAAAAGATGCATTATCTCCATAGTAATTATGACATTTTCTACTGCCGAGTCGCTCGTATGATGTTCAAAAATTGCACTCCTGAACGGCGGCGTTAGTGTGAAAAGTAACACTCGGGCACCTTGGGCGTAGGTTCGTAACGCAGCCTTGCGCGAAAAAGAAAAAAAGGGAGGGAAAGCCACATGTTGCTAATTTTGCGGATCCGTTTCAAAACGTGTAAAAATCACTAGGGAAGTATATTTGTCTCACTCTAGCATCCACTATCTTCGTATGTTTTTTTTTCTATTTCGTATTGGTACCCGAGTGATTTTCAAACGTTTTGAAACGCAGCCTAAAATGAATTCATCGAGCGAATAGCGATTCAGAAATTGATTTTTCATTATCTGGTTTTTGGTTAATTTCCTCGTAATCGTGATGAAAAGCAGAGTGTTTAACTTGGGTGAAAGTACCCATTTCACACTCGAACTATGGGCGCCCCTCACGTTCGTTCGGGGCGCCAAACATCTCGTGTGAAATGGGTCACTTTCATTCCTTGGTTAACAATCTACTATTCCAAGAAAGTCGAAATTCCTAAAATGCAAATATTTGCAGCACCATTAATGATATACAAATACAAAATAATACGTTTATACGCGAAAAAAGGCTAAGAACAAAGTAAAAGTATTATGTTTATGAATAAAAGTTGCGAAATTACTTCAATTTTTCGGGTACAACTTAGAACTAAAAACGCAAGTTTTTGTAAACTGTCCTCACGGTGCGCCACCTGAAAATAAAGTCTTAGACTTTTGGTTTTTTGTACGAATAAAGTTTTCCTATCGGGTCATCGATTAGTGATACAGGAAAAGTGAAAAGGAAAGAAAATTTTTTTTTTGCTTTTTTCGCTCCACCCTAACCCGCACCCTTCCAAACCGGGGAAGTGCGTTATCCAATTTCGCTACCGAGTCCACTAGCCAGAGAACGAAATTTTCAATCTGTTGCGTCTTGAGGGGACGTGTGCGCCATCTACTGGAAGTTATTACAAACTAGCCGTTAGAATACACTACTACGGTACTTAAATATCGTTCTCTGGCTAGTGGACTCGGTAGCGAAATTGGATAACGCATTTCCCCGGTTTGGAAGGGTGCGGGTTCAAGTCCCGCTCGAGACTTAATTTTTCAATCTTTAATTTGATTGGAAATTATGACGTTTTAAAGTTAATGTACAGCCCGACCAGAAAGAGTAGATATTAAATGAGGGCGCCACTGTCGCTTTACACGGCAACACTACACTACGACCTAAACTATTTTGATACTTGCTGTATTTACTCCGAAAGTTTATGCAAAACGTTATCTATGTTTAGCTAAATTTGGCTCTGACAGCAGCTAAATTTTACACCCAATATACATTTTAAATTTCGGCAACTACATGGCTAGCATGGCAGCGTGATATGATATAGCGCTATCACACCTTCGCTCTCTTTCTATTTGCGCGCGAACGAACGAAATAAAATATCACGTGTAACATGCTACGTAGGCCTCCTGTATTCTAGTTCTAGAAGAAAATAATGAAAACGCATATTACTTTATATTGTACTTTCAAATTATTTGTTTTTGAATACGATGTTTACTATTTTTGTATTTTCGTAGATCTGATATTGACATTCCTTCTATTTAAGATTTCTATTTCTAGGCATGGCAGTTTTTTATCGATGCATTCCGGACAGAAAAATTTTGCGATATAAATAATTTCCTGAAAACGATAAAAAAAAGGAGGTAATCGATAAAATATTAACTAGTCGCAGTGAAGATAAACTAAACATGCAGGAATGACATGCAAGGATCAAAATTATGCGGTCCACCCATACAATAACGTCAGTTTTATCAACAAACGATCATAACCCCAAACGAACCAAACTCGAAAGAAAATGCCCTAAATGATTATTTTTCAGATGATAACTGACGATAATTGATATAATTACGCTGAAAACTATTGTTAAAAAGCAACATGAGAGTAAATAAATACCTACCATATCAGCAAATCGCTTGTAAACAACATCCAATCTATTCCAATTTTCCCCGCTTGATATACCTCCAAACATAACAGAAAATAACGTAGTAAATTACTAAACTTGCACCACTTTTTGTTACTTTATCCATTAGTAATAATAATTAGGACAAATTCAAATATTTTACGGTAAATTTTTATTTGAAATGCATAAAACTGCATTTGAAATTTTGGTGATTGACAGTTTGACGTTTTCCATAATGTTGTCATGATAATGAAAAAGTTTAGTTCCGATTTATTTAATTTCTAGACTTTACGGTCGTACTGTACTATCAGTTCAAAAAAAAAAATTATCAAAATCGGATACATAAAACAAAAAAAAAAACAAAAAATATACACGTCGACTTGAGAACCTCCTCCGTCTTTTGTTTTTCGTCGGTTAATAACAATGTGCATGACCTCGCTCGCAAATGTGACGTTGATGTGACTTACAAGCAAACGTTTGCAATTAGCCATCCCGCTTCAATTGAAAGCAAGATCGCAAAAAAATCGTATTTTTCATCAATATGTCGCTATGTCGTATATATCGCTTGGGTGTTTGGGGTAAAATCCATCGGGTAGAATCACTGCTATAATTAATTACCTTTCAAATGATGGTATATTCAGAAGAAATGGTGTAAGATGATTCTTATAAAACCTGAAATCGAACTTACTTTGGTCCTCTTTTCTGTCGAGAAAATTTAATAGAATCGTGTTTTCAGATTCACTGCAGAAACAACGTATTATCTACATTGTTATTTGAACGAAATTAAATATAATAATTTAGCTTAGTAATTTAGTTATCAAAAACCAGTTCGAAAACAGACAAAATAGGTTCCACCCCTCTTTTCCATCCCAGTCATTATACAGGGTGAAATTGATATCATTAGCATCCTTTTAAAAATACGAGTCTACCCATCAAACTGAACAACTTTCAGTATGGGAGCAAACCGATCGGAACAACAAAAAAATCAGCTGTTCCATACTAAACTGCAATGCCTACTCGACTCAAATGTATGCCGCAGCAGATTTTTTTTTTGCTCCGATCGGTTTGCTCCCATAGTAAAAGTTGTTCAGTTTGATGGGTAGACTCTAAGTTTAAAAGGATGCTAGTGATATCAATTTAACCCTGTATATTTTCTTGTGTTGTTTTCTTTTTCCGTGGATGTTCTGAAGTTTCAGAATATCTCTGACTACCCCCTCGGGGAATATAGTCGTGAGCATATGCTTATTTTCTTGTTATCATTGAATTAAATAGTAATAAGAATAATATTAGTTAATGTCACGAAAATTATTCCTTTAACACCATTTAAATTTAAAAAAGGCACAAACTTTTTAATGGCGTTAAATGGCTACTGATAACTTTTTAATAGCCAGTAACATACTGCATAATTTTACAGCAAAGAGATTTTATATGCGCTGAAGTAAATAAATATAGCCTTTTTAGGTTAGATATTTATCTATAGTTTATGGACGGCGTATGTTTTGCTTTCCGGTATTATGAATTCGTATATTCAAGGTCTTTCACGATTTGCATGTCCAAGCGCAAAGGCCTGCATTATTTATTGCACCGACCGGGGAAAAACATGGAAAAGATATCGAACTAAATATTTTATTTCATTCTAAACTACGCTTTGAAATTAAATAAAACAAAATTGTATCCTAAATTCCTGAGTAGATCATACGTTTTTGTAAAATAAATAGTTAAAACATATTTAAAACCCAAAGAAACGCATTGCTGAGGTTTCAAGCGGCTTGTCAAATGCTTGTAAACTGTCCAAAAACTATAGTATTCTAAAGATTTTTAACAATAAATAAACAACAAAAAAAGAAAAACTGCAAGAAAAGATCACCTCTAAGACATATATATACGATAGTAATATATAAATCTATGGATCACCTTAAGAGAATAATACCCGATAGCGCGCTTCAAAGAAACGAAGATTAATTCTATAGTGAATTAACCAACTTAAAGTACTAAGTGAGTATCCACGACAGGCTTCGTCAATAAATACATCCCGTATATCTGCAACAAGCTTCGTCAATTTCTATACCTACAATCTAAAAACCTCCTCCAAAGCCTCTCCCTGAGGGACGGTCCCTAGAACGATAGCATGCATTCCCCCTTTGAATCGCCAAGCTTATAAGCTGACGAAGGTAACTGCCAGCCCTCTTATCACCAGTGGACTCTATAAGGCGCACAGATATGTCTCTCACAAGCTGTTTTACATCGGGTCCCTATGGTCCTAGGGTCTCAACTCCCAAAGGTACAAACATGTACCCCTCTCCAATATCAACATACTTCTTGCGCTGCAATAAATTTTGCCTGTCAGCCCCCTTACCCGCACTTTCGATCTTCACTATATCGCCACTGTTTCGGTCCGCACTTCATTGTAATAGAGTTGAAATTGGAACGAAACCATTCACGCAAAAGTTCGAATCGAATGTGCGGGTAGACCCTCTGTGTTTTTTTTTTGCTTCGATCGTTTTGCTCCAATAGTAAAAGTTGTTCAATTTGAAGGCTTTTGGTTTAAAGGGTGCCAATGATATTAATTTCACCCTGTAGGTATATCTAACAGGACAGATGTTCCTATAGTTATTTATGTTATATGTGTGAGTCAGTAACCAAAAATTAAAAAGTAAACGTTTTCACATTGCACTTACGAGTTACTGATGGTCCCATGACATCAACACCACCTTGCTCACCAGACCAAGCGCGCATTTTCAAAAAAACTTTTTATCCCACGAAATGTAGTTTTATTTCACTACTAAGTACACTACTTTACTGTCTTGCACTTTAATTTTCATTCTGCGAAAACAAATTATCATTGCGTTGAACACTGTGTGAGTTACAAAGTTTTTAAAATATATTTCGTAGATCAAAACTATGGGGATTTTTTTTTCTGAACAGTGTTTTCAGTTTCGTTGCTATAAAGGCACTGAAAGGCTGAAAGCTTAGTGTGGCACGCTGAAACTATCTACATGTTTTATGAGGTGACCATATTTTATGAAGGTAATAAATAATACTTACTTAGAATTAATTTCGTATTTTGGTGGTAAGTGGGTGTAAGTCACAATTATTTTCTGGGTCATGAACTCATGAATTTGAGTAATTAATTATATTTCTACATAAATACAGCGCCGGATTCAAGTTGGAGATGATCGATGATAAAATACGCAAGTATTAAATAATGTAATGAGTTAATGACTAATAATCAAGAATTTCCTCAATTGGTAATTATTTTACATTTTACACAATATTTCAGATTCTCATTCTCTTTACCTTTTTGAAACTCAAACTCAAAATGTTTAATTCAGAATAATATTACAAAGATAACTTTCAGACATCACATTTCGGACTAACACGGGTTTATGACCAATGGATGCAAATCCTCCTTACAAGCATACGTGTCCGTCGTCGATGTTTCCGATTACAACTTTGTCCCTTACTATCAATTATTTTTCTCGTTGGATTAGTAAGCGATAAAGTTGTAGTTGGAAACAACGACAGTTTACGAAAGTAGGACGAACATTACCGACCACCAAGGAGTATTTTCATATTTCACCGCTTGTAAGGCAGTCTGTCCTCCAGCACTGGTAGCATGCACACCCGCGATAGCCGTGATACGGCTTTATCACGTCTTTTATCTCGTTCGTTCGCGCGCAAAAGAACGCTACCAGTGCAGGTAATACCTATGCCAGCTTCCTGGTACTAATAATTTTAAATTCGATTGTATCTACGAATTAAGGTGGTAGTTGTAACATTGTTTCTAACCACCTCGAAAGGGATTACGGTCGTTAGTTTATTTGAGCGATGACATTATGTCATAAGATATAGGTGGCTGTCACAAAATAAAATTCCTAACAAATCCTAAAATAGTCAAGCAAATTGGTTACTCTACCCTATGTCCGATTCACAGATACCGCTTATTCGATGCTACAGTTCGTCACGCGATCGCTAGTGATGTGCCACCGAATAACAATATCGATTCAACAACTCACTACACATTCCTAGAACTCTCGTGAATCAAGCAATTTTCACCATTATCTAGTAGCTTTATGTAATACTTTTGGTGACTTTATGTACATTTTACATTATAGTCTCCTAAGATGACTCTTATTTCAACGTGGGAAGTCGCAAAATGACTTGATATGAAGCCTTCCTTAGAGAAACGAACTATAGTAAATCCATTTATTGAAAGTCCTGAAATTCAAGCAATATTATTATGTATTACAAAGGCTTTATCGATCTTTTACAGGACTTAAGAAGCGGACTGAAAACTTTACAGGTGTATATGGCAATTCAGCTGCTGAATTTGTGAGATTTTGTTTGAATAGACGGTAGAGTGGTAAAAAGTGGTAAGCGGCTGAATTGATAAGTTTTCATTCATTATTTATAAGTTCCGTGCCGTGTATCGGTAGTTTTCGCAATGTTTGTTTTAATTTTAATAATAAAAGTATAATTTACGGCTTATGCTTCCATTCCGAACAGTCGAACTCCTAATGTTTGATGGTTATATTGTTAAGTACCCTATGTACTTTGTCGCGTTTTACACGCAGTACTAAAGATCTACCTTCAGGAGGGTAAGGACCAGAGAGGGTATCTGTGTTTAGTGCACGCACTTACATGAGTGTGTGTATTACTTACCTACATAGGTACATAATATACGTCACCATCATCATCAGCCTATCATCGTCCACTGCTGAACATAGGACTCTCCCAAGGCGCGCCACAAAACTATATCCTCGGCTTTCCATAATGGGATAATGGGATGCCATAATGGGAATGAAAAATCATAATTGGTTTGTCCAAGCAAAATCATACATTTTATTGAATTTTTTAGCACCACCTCATGGCTATGGTCAGATCTCTTTTGAGTTATGTAATACAGTAGTCAATTAAAGCAGCTCGATTTTTCTCCGCTCTACGAAAGAGCTCTATTTTTCCCAAATTTGCCGCCCCTAGTACCTACTCTTAGGCGGTGTCCTATTGCCATCGCACGCGCGATGGTGCGATGCGAAGTGATCGTACTGATGGGTAATTCTCCGAAATTTTTCTAATTTTTCTATAGAAAAATTTCAACGATTTGTAAAATTTCGGAGAATTACCCATCAGTACGATCACATCGCATCGCACCATCGCGCGTGCGATGGCAATAGGACACCGCCTTAAATATTCCGTGCCCCTCTAGTAAAGTGCCACCCACGCTACTGCTAGTGAGAAGTATATTGCCTGTCATACTTAAAGCTGCAGCGAACTGTACGAGGTTCAAATACATTTGCCTTAAATTGCTTTTAAGAAAAAACAGATTTTCTATTTGTGAGCTAGAGGCCTACAGTTTTTACATCAAGTATTTAGGCTTAACTTTGAATTCCTTTGGCAATAAAAATTCCTCGAGCAATGCTTTATTATCGTGCTATCGAATGGTGCTTTATAAATAGCCCAGTCATTTTACGGTTTGAGCCGGGACTAATTACTAATTGCATTTTTTTTTCGCTATAATATTGAAGAGCCAATTTGAGCTTATGAATGTACCAAAATTAAAAAAAAATTACGTTCCAATTTTAAAATATAGATATTATCTCGTTCTAAAAAACCTGATGATAATTTTTTTTTGCACATGTTTAAGGCTTTACCATCATACATACTTCAAACATGGTGTAAATATTTTTGTCTACTTAGAAGGTTTTGAAAAATTTATTCGTATTTTCTAATAAATACCTCATTTTTTAAATTTTAATGCCTATTTTATTGTTTAAAAATAATGTATATTGTTAAATCTAATTCAAATGAGTGCATTGGTATTAATATTATTAATTTAAAAGCCTTCTGGGACATACAATTTTGATTTCTATGTTGCGTAGCAAATTTTTTTTTAATATCATTTAGGATAGTATTTTTGTCACTAAATGGTGCCGGTAACAGTTTAAAAGTCCAATTAATAATTATTCCCTACCCCACCTAACAAAACTCAGTAAAATGACTGGCCTAAAAAGTGGAAGGCTGCCTTCGCATAAAAATAAGACCCACGTTGGCGTTGTATATCTTAGGTCAATACTTACCTAAGATCTACTACGCCAATGATACTCCTTTGATTATCATTTCCAATGAAATGATCATCAAAATTATAAGCTTCTTCGCTTTCCAATGGAACAGTAGATTTTTTTCGCGACTTCTATCTTAGTCTCATACATAGTGAAAATTATCTGTAACGCATAATTTAATTCTTTACACCCTGTATACAGGGTGAAATTGATATCATTAGCATCCTTTTTTACTAAGAGTCTACCCATCAAACTGAACAACTTTTACTATGGGAGCAAACCGATCGGAGCAAATAAAAAATCTGCTCTTCCATATTAAACTGCAATGTCGACGCGCGAGTTCCCGACTCAAATGTATGCAACAGCTAATTATTTTTTGCTCCGATCGGTTTGCTGCCATAGTAAAAGTTTGATAAAGGATGCTAATGATATCAATTATCAATTTCACCATGTACATGCGTTTTGGATTTGCTCTCTGGTGTCCGTGATCCCAAACTGGTCCAAACTGTAGGGTGCCATAATTTAGACGTATTACTTTAATCCGGAAGCCGAAGCACATTATGGTTTTGGGGGGGAGGGGGGGGGGGGAGGATTTTCATTGAAAATTATAGCTGTAAACGCGGAAGCGTCAAAGCAGCCATTTTTATTGCGCGATTTCGACGTAGGTTGACGCTGGTCCCATAAAGAAATTTGTTATGTTCGATGGTCCGATCACCCTTAAGAAACCGTTCCCTTAAGAAAATTCAAATTGAACCCTTTAGTGACGATATCAACTAAACGTTCTGCTAAGGGCTAATCAAGTCATAAAGCAAACACCACGACATAATATGATATGAGTGATTGCATGGCGATGGCGTGTCATACGTCCGATCGTGCCGCAGGTGCTCCACATCGACTGATCGATGGTACATGCATCTTTAATGTCCTTATCGACCGCTACTGACCCATAAAACTGACTGTATGTTTAAACTCTATTAATCTAAAAATAATGTAGAGCGAACAAATATAGAGACCATTAGGCCCTTCGAGGGTTTATGTGTATAATTTTGGGTAAGGCTTCGATCATGGCCATGTTGTGCAGTTTCAATAAAAATTACGATTGGAATTTTTTTTGCTGGACGAAACTTGAACCCGCTACCGGGCTGTGCTTTCATCTAATTAAGCTACTGGTTGTCAAGTATCCAATACAGGGTCTTTTTTAATATGCTGAAAAAAATGCCCTATACATTTGGCTCGAGTAGGTACCTTTAGAGCTGACTCTAAAGGTACTTGTATCTTCCTGAGAAGATATCTCAAAACCATTTCGTAATTTTTTTTGGTAGACATCTTCAATGTACTCGTAGGCGCAGACACACTTCTTTTACAGTTTTATAATAGTTTATAGAGTAGGGTGTTTTGTTACTGTAAGTAGGTGAGTAGTGAAAATGTTATAAAAATGGTTTATAAGAATAGTATTTACAAAAAAACAAGAGGCATAATGAATGAACATTGGCAGCTATTATAGGCATGATTATTTAAATGGTCTAAGGGCATTTAAAGCTGTAGCGATTTTGATCACCATACATAGAGTTTAGCTTGTCGAGGACTCATTATACCACACCTATTGCATCATGGGTGGGGTTAGCAAAAAATCTGTAGCACTTTACTTACATAGCCATCTCATTATAATTTTAAATCCACGTCATAGGTAGGTACTCAATGAGCATGAGCATGAGTCTGCTTTGCAGGTTACTACTATTAGTGAATTTTGTTTCGTTTTGTATTATTTCATCATCGTCCGAAGAGGAACGAGGACGAGGAGATTAGCGCATTAAGAGAGAGGCTTGGTTCTCTACGGTGGCAAGATATGCTGGTCGACAAGAAAAACAGCTTCAATACAAGTTGCCAACAAACAGAGACAATGTACCTAGATGACATTTTCCAATGTACCTACATGACAATTTCCCCTTTAAATTCATAATGGGGTGTCCACCCCATTATGAATTTAAAGAGGCCTAAAGTCATAATGCCACCCAGGCCTCTAAGGCCCAGTCCGACCCTGCTCCGGACTCATCCATAGAGACCAAAAACAGGTGGGCACTCCTGGAGTTAACCTGATATAGCACCCCATATACGTGTTCGTACCAACAGTAAGGTCTATAAAATTTAATTGTGTTGACAATGTTTCCGTTAGTTAGTAGAATTTATGGTATAAAGTTAGTAGAATTTACTTAACAGCAGTGTCAATAGCATCTCCGCAGATTTCCTAATTCGAATGTAAATGAATATGAAACTGGAACATCTTGTCTGTGAGATTTCAACTCGCATAGTCACAAGTGCGATCTGAATCTAGCGGAGGACAGGACACATAACTCTTAGAACACGTCTTGCTTCCAATTTACAGGTTGCTACCTAAAAAACAGAAAAAATATTATGAAACAGTTTCACGCTTTAGTTATACCTATCCTATCGCCATCGAATTACATTAAATTAAATCGAATCTAATGCGATATTCTATCGAGTCGATGGAATGTCATTTAAAAATTTTCCAGCCCTTTATTTGTCCATATAAAATAACAGTTCTTAAATTGAACTACAAGTAAAGAGAGCAGAGACATGCTCTGCCTCTTATAAATCGGTTTTGGAATGATGACCAATGAAAATATAAAATATAAAATTCCAGCACTTAGGCACTTATTACAACAGGCAGCTTGGTCGAGTCCCTGCCCTAATATCAATAATTCTGTCTCTCCGTTTTTCTTGTTTTAATTGTGTGTTTATCCTCTTTTATGTCAAATTTTTGGCCAGATAAAAGACAATGCGGGTTTTGTATGTAAGGTTGGCGCTTTATTTTCCGCCGTTATTTTTGGCGCGGCCAGCAACCAAACCTGAATATTTAAGTTCAGAATAAAGTAACAAACAAAACTTATTAAGGGCCTATGTCGAAAAATAATTTAAGCGAAACGGGCGTGTGATAGCTTATATTACTGCCAGATGCGAGAGAAAGAGATGGGGCGGCGCGCGCGCCTGGAACGAATCAAGCGAAAAAACATACTTTATTTTGTTGTGATTGTACTATTTATGTAAGTTCAATTCTGCTCTAATCAAAACTTAGATAATAGCAATCTCTTTTTTTTTAATCAAGTCTCATGTTTCTATTATTCACCGTTTAGCAGTTACAAGCGTTTATAGACAAAAACGGAGGCTACTTTGGCTTGTTTTTCTATCGAGAAAATTTGTCTTAATCGTGTTTTGGCTCTAATCAAAACTTCAATTATATGTTCAATTTACACATATCCGCAAATCATACTCCTACCGTTAGTACTTCATGATATATGGAGCTTTGAAGAATCCTATTTTTTTTACATAGCCCCTTAACATGTAAGTATATCCCTAAACTCAGTCCGGACGGAGATATAAAGGCTTGAAGTTGAAAATATTACCATTACGTGCACTTCAAGCCTTTATATCTCAGTTCGGACTGAGTTCCGAGATATTTGTAATAACAAGTGTTATTTTTAACTTTATTCTGAACTATAATATTCAAGTTTGATTGATGGCAGCGCTAAAAAAATAAAAAAGGCGCCATTTTTAAGCATAGGCTTTTGGGCGACCACACGTTGGTACACACCAGTAGTGCGATTTTTGAAAATCATACGAGCGACTTGGCAGTAGAAAGATGCATAATCTCCATAGTAATTTTGATATTTTCTACTGCCAAGTCGCTCGTATGATTTTCAAAAATCGCACTTCAGAATGTATTTTTCGACAAATTATGCAGGTTTCCCATGCTACTATAAACTATTTTACATAGTACCTACTGTATATAGTATTGCTTAAGGTGCTTTAATTATTGTAACACCATGGAAAAGGAAATATAAAACATGCTGTGTTTGACAGGATCAGGATAGGATTGGGTACAACTTCCTTTGCAAATAAATTGGTTATAAATTACCACATTGTATGTGTTAGGTGTCAGTTAGTGATGTTAACATGGCGATAGTTGACCATAACGCCTTTAAAGGGTGAAGTTAAGACATGAAAAGCTGCAATATTATGGGATTACCACAACTATTCTACTTTTTTTTAAGAAAACAGTGTTTACTGTAGAATGCGTCGTATGGTGATTAGGTAGGTACTTAAGGCTGGGTATTAGTAGAACAAGCCTCTCTTTCTAACGAGCAAACTTTCGCAACTAGCCATCCCGCTTCAATTGAAAGCAAGATCGCAAAAAAACACATTTTTCATCAATATCTTTTCTCTTGGGTGTTTGGGGAAAAATCCATCGGGTAGAAGCCCTGCTATAATTATTTACCTTTCAAATGATGGTATATTCAGAAGAAATGGTGTAGGGTGATTCTTGTAAAACTGGTTATAAATCTGAAATCGAGCTTACTTTGCTCCTCTTTTCTATCGAGAAAATTTAATAGAATCGTGTTTTCAACGGTTAGATGCCCTGCAGAAAGAACGTATCTACACTGTTATGTGAACTATATATATTAAATGTAATAATTTGGTTATCAATAATCGGTTCGAAAACAGACAAAATAGGTATGACCCCCTCTTAAGCAGCGTATCTCTAATACTTTAAATGAGCTAAACTTGTATACAGAAATACTCATCATCATCAGAAATTACACGTCGTATATGTCTAGGTAACACGCGTGCATCAGAACTTCTTCTTCAGCGTATGCAGGTTTGTTTTAAGAGCAGTCGGTATTACGTATATACGTTACAAAAACTCATTGGATGGCATATCGTCGTGTGGATTTGAAAAACAGTGAAAACATTTCATGATTGAGTGTGCATACCGGCAACGCGCCACCCCGATCTAAGTTATGTATACGACAACTATTAAAGTTTTTTTTTCACAATTTAGAATATGACTCCATGAAAGAAAGTTGATCAGTATGACGAGTACATTTTTTAAGTTTCCGCACTGACTAAAAGTTCTCTCTAAACCTTTAAGACTTGGTTACAGGATACTATATACAATGTTTTTGGTTACAGATATGTACAGTCGGCCGCAATAAGTTGTATACGCTTTTGTTCTACGTTGTAGTACTAAAGTGTATAATAACTTATTGCGGCCGACTGTACTATCGCGGACTTTCCCGCTTGATCATTAAAAAAAATCGCATCATTTCGCCCATAATTTATTGTTTGTAAAGCGCAGCGTGGGTAGGCCCCTCACACGGTGGACCGACGACCTGGTGAAGGCGGCAGGAAAACGTTGGATGAGGGCAGCGCAGGAGAGGTCGTTATGGCGATCCTTGGGGGAGGCCTATGTCGAGCAGTAGACGTCCTTCGGCTGAGATGATGATGATGATGATGAAACTATTAATTCATTGGTCTATTCATCAATAGGGCGGAATCATCTAGACAGCGCTTTTATTTTTTGGTATGAAAGTAAAAATGTGCCTAGTGGTGGTCAGGCGGAAAA
Source organism: Agonopterix subpropinquella (assembly GCA_922987775.1). Lineage (NCBI taxonomy): Eukaryota > Metazoa > Arthropoda > Insecta > Lepidoptera > Depressariidae > Agonopterix > Agonopterix subpropinquella. Next base: position 20,156,407 of record OV277694.1, on the reverse strand, counting down.
GAGTAGTATATTACTTGGGTGGAAAATTCGGTAGTACCACGAGCTTTTGTAGCCACAATTGTACACCAGATTTTAAGTTCAACAAAAAAGACTTGGAGTCAGGGAAACCGAAAAACCATACCTATCGTAAACTTTTTCTTGTAAAAAATCTTCAAATTACGGACACATTTCTTTTACAGTTTTATAATAGTTTAGATTAGACCATACCGGGGTTCAAACCTGAAACTCTCAGCTTAGCTGCCAGCTTCATAGCTGAGTTATAATTATAAGGTCCATGAGCTAGTAATTTGAAGGTGCTAATTTGCTATTAAAATTATAGACTACATAACTTGATTGAGTAATAATTTACTAAGTATTGCTTATAAATACATTAATCACTTAATTTTATTATGGAACGCATATCTTGAAATATTTTATGGAATAGCAAAGACCAGCACAAGTTAAGATTAAATTCTATGTCAATCTTTGAATTTTATTACAAATTATGGACGAGTTTTTTAAAATCCTTGCATACTTTAAAACAATTTTAATGCTTTAGTTTTAATGGCATTTAAAATAACTTTTTAATTAATTTACTTATTTTCATGTTTTTTGTACAGTTTGATGGTCTGTAAAACCTCAGTTCAATATACACGTAATCCATAATTACACTCTATAATATTATAGTCGTGGCTGGGTCAGCAGCGGAAGCAGCGGCAAGACTAAAACACGACAGATATTCGGTGCTGGAGTAGAGCTACCTGTTCGTGCCTGTCGCCGTAGAGACAGCGGGGCCATGGGGATCCGAAGCCAAAGTCTTCTTTAGGGACCTGGGACTTCGCCTAAGAGAAAAAGGGTGCGACCCCCGCTCTGGTTCATATCTGGTCCAACAAGTGTCCTTAGCGGTGCAGCGGGGAAACGCCGCCAGTATAATGGGCACTTTTGGTCCAGGTACGACCAGAAGCGACCTTCCAACATAATCTTTTCCTTCTTATTTAGTTTTTTTTGTTTAGTCTAGTTATATTTTAGTTTTAGGGTGTTTTAGTTTTATTGTGACTTTTTTACTAAATAAATATAAATATGTTAGAAAGATACATAATTCTCATAATATCACAGTTTACACAAAACAAGAAGACAAGGCAACACCAACAAAACAACATTTTCATTTATTGTATGCTACAGCAGCAAATTAATACGTCTTGCCCGAAATCAGAGTGTCAATTTTCAGATAGAAATGCTATGGAATAATAAATAACCGAACAAAGTTTAGAGTAGAGCCCTTGGTAATCGCAAAATGAGGATGACATCAATGGAAGCGCCAGAATGACAGAGGGGGTGATACCTATTTTGTCTGTTTTCGAACCGGTTTTTGATAACCAAATTATTAAATTTAATAAAATTATACAACGTGTTAATAATCTCATGCACCCCAACTGATTTATAACAAAAGAATTGGATTGAAACAATAATTTCATTATTTGGATGGTTAAAATTTAAAGTTATTTACATTTTAAGTTCTGAGGCAAAAATGATTTGTTATCATTTCAGCAATGAATGAAAGCGCTAACGTAGTCATGGATACATTTTAATAATCTTGTTTAGGTAGTTAGTAAGGTGAGTGTGCCCGTGCGGTGGGTTGACATCGGGTTCAGTAAATTTAGAATTTTACGTAAAAATTATTTATAATTTTGAAAAAAAATTCCTATGTTGAAACCATGATAATTCGATTCTCCTCTCGATTCTAAAGAAACTACTTTCTAGTTTTGCGTTAATTCATTAACACGTTGTATAGTCCAAATAACAGTGTAGATACGTTCTTTCTGCAGTGAATCTAACCGTTGAAAACACGATTCTATTAAATTTTCTCGATAGAAAAGAGGACCAAAGTAAGTTCGATTTCAGATTTATAACCAGTTGTACAAGAATCACAATATACCATTTCTTCTGAATATACCATCATTTGAAAGGTAATTAATAATAGCAGTGATTCTACCCGATAGAATTTTCCCCAAACACCCAAGAGAAAAGATATTGCTGAAAAATACGTTTTTTGCGATCTTGCTTTCAATCGAAGCAGGATAGCTAATTGCAAAAGTTTTCTTGTTAGAAAGAGACGCTTGCAGTAGGGATTCCTATAGCCTTAAGTATACCAGGAGTTGACACATTGTACTAAAATTGTTGGACCCATTTATTATAGGTCTACTCGATACGATTGGCGCAAGAGCAGAAGAGATGTTATATCTACTTAAATGAGAGGAGGTTTATACCCTGCAGTTGATGATAATGATGATGATTAGAGTCAACGGCTCATCACGTCAACGGATCATAATTTTGTCTACGATTACGACATTATTTTGTAAATCACTATATAGAGTGAAAAGCCGTAATCGTAGACAAAATAATGATCTTCATCAAAATTTTACCCGTTTCTCCAAAAGTTAAATTTTACTAGGGTTTATTTTTCGACATATCATACAGAAAAATCTGCCACGATTTTGGATTTATAGCACCCTATTCTTGTATGATAGCCCCCGTAGTTATATGCTATTGTACAGCGGACTGGACACATCTCTCTTCAAAACAAGCTGTTTTATTTATACGTTCCTGAAAACTCTTTGGTATGACAAAGTGTCTGGATCGAACTATTTCGACCGCTGCTAATTTGTATTTTTTTAAATGCCCTTTGATTGTGAAATTTAATATGAGTAAGTAGGTGCTCAGATACATAGATAATTATGGTCACATGACACGTACACACCTACGCAGGGCCGGATTTGTGGGCCTTTGTGACTCTTAGAGAAGGGATGGCAAATCCTATCGTGTGATTCTCACGTGCAAAAAGTTACTAACCAGCAAGATTACCATATTGGTTTTCAGTATTAATCTTTAGGAACCAATAAAATAAATAATGAAACACAAAGTAAGGAGCTTATTTTAAGGTTCAAGAGTTGGTCGATTCGAATAGAATAGAATTATTTAATTTGCGAATATGAGTACATAGGCAATTACAGATGTTAATAAGTATATCGCAATTTGCGGCATGCAAATATGGTACGTTGTAGACGGCAATTATGGTGATGATATTTGCCAATCAGCATTAGAGGCTTGCTGATAGCCCCGGGTACGCCGAAGGTATTGGGAGTTTAGATACGACACACTGGTTTGTTGATGTGCTTAAAATGGTCAGGTCTGATCTACCTGAAACCAAGCGAGCATGCATGTAGAAACTAATGAATGTTGAAGAAGCGAGAGGGATGTATGTCAGGATCGTAGAGTTCTGTGGTCTCTGTCTACCGTAATCGGAGACAGGCATGAAAATTATGTATGTATGAGTGACAATATACTGTTTATTTGCACATCAAAAACAACCAAATACAATCGTCAAAGACAACTTTGACCGGCTTAAGATGTATAGGGCCCCTTTTATCCTTGGTGGGTCCTCTAAGTCCGTCCCTGTAGTTAAAATCAAGTCGGCCTAACGTCAGACGTCAGATCCAAACGAAGCAATGCAAGTTGCGCTTATTTGAAAATACCAATTTAGTATAAAAGCGGCGCGGGCGCACTTAATTGGCCAGACTACATTCTTACTCCAGCAGCAACGGTGTCCCACCTCTAACATGAGATCCCTAGTGAGTATTACGTTAATTAAACATAATATCTACATACTTACGGAATACCGGAAAATAGCTCAGAATCAAATGCAGAAAAAGATTCGAGAAGTTTCAAAAGCCAAAAACAGAAAAGAGGTACCCAGTCATAAAGAAAATACATTTTTCGACCCCTCCCATACAACGAAAAGGGGATTGGAAGAAAAATTATTTTTTTAACTAAATCTAATAAGGTGTCGTTGGATAGGTCTTGTCCAATGGACCAACACTCCCAAGAAACTACTTCTGTATCGAGATATTATCGAGAGCGTCGGTGGCGCGTTGCTGCGAGGTATGGACTCCCAATTATGGGGGTCCAGGTTCGAATCCGCACGGACAACATGCCATGTACCAATGAGTTTTTCTAACTTATGTGCTTAATACCGACTGCTCTCAAACGGTGAAGGAAAACATCGTGAGGAAATCTGCATACACTGAAGAAGAAATTCTGATGTATGTGAAGTCTACGAATCCGCATTGGGCACGCGTGGTGCACTATGCCCATACACCCTCCTTGAGGGTAGGCCTGTGCCCTGCAGTGGGACGTTTATAGGCTGATGATGATGATGATCGAGATATTTGGCAAAAATAGGGCGTATCACTGGTGACCACTGACCACCCCCTCTAACGTCTAAAATACAGGAGCAAAAAATCTGAAACTATTTGACAATGTAGATGAAAATTATAATGAACACACAAGCAGTGTCCGAGAAATCAAGTAAAAAATCGACAACCGGCGTCTCTCAATAGATGGCGCTGAACAAAATTAAATCGCACTATTGTTTATTTTGAAAATAAGCTAAATCATGCTAAGCTATTCATGTAATGACTACGGAACCCTATCTTTGGCGAGTCCGACACGCTCTTAGCCGGTTTTTATTTATTATTCTGAAAAACGTACTGCTCCGTACAAAACTTTGCCAACGCCACACGTATCTTCTGTATAAACCGTGCCTTTCTCGAAAAAAAATTGTTGCTTCATAATAAGTTATCTATCTTCAAGTTAAATTTCTATTCATTAGATGCAAAAATGCGCGAGTTATTGAGGCAGGGCATACAGACAGACAGAATTGACAAAAGTATAAGGGTTCCTTGTTTGACTACGGAACCCTAAAAAGGGCCCATGAAACGTCACAATTTCTTAACAGGTTTTTCACATTGTTATTAAAATGTTTTCCAGGTTATCTTTGCCCTTATCTCAGTGGTGGTGGCCAAGCCAACTCCTGGTGGCCTTTATGGGGGTGGTTATGGAGGCTACGGGGGCTACGGCGGCTACGGAGGCTACAGCCCTGCGGTAAGTACACATCTATTGCTATTTAGTAAAGGTTTTTGACCACCCCGAAAGGGAATATTGTCGTGAGCATTATGGTATATGAGTATAAACCGATCCCTAACATTTTTATTAAGTTTGTTAGAGAAAGAGCCTGTGACAATCAGACCTTCGTTATTCTATAAAAGCTGAAAGTTTCTCAGCGCATGGCGCATGCTCACAACACTGTAGGAATGATGGGCAACTTTGAAGTTTGAGTTATAGTTGCTTTGGCAGGTAGCAGGTTAAAGTTGGAAGTTTCAAAACTGTCGGGCTACTGAGGTAACATCTTCTAATAATTACCCAAGGTATTGTTTTGATTTTATTTTATTTCATTTAAACACCAAAAGTTTCATCAAAGTCGGTCCAGTAATTTTTGCGATGCTCAAAAAACTCAGATTTCCCGTTGCGAAAAATAATTTAGATGCAGGCCGGCCGCAGGCCTAGCATGATTCATGATTCTTCTCTACTTGCGCGCGACTCGCCTTTTTTCCATACTACAAGTCGCCGCAAGTACGGCTTGCGCTCTCCGAAAAGCTCGGGAATAGGGCCTCTACCCGCACATTCGAACTTCGCAATTGCATGCACATTTTCGTTCCAATGTCAACTCTATTACAATGAAGTGTGGACCGAAACAGTGGCGATATAGCGAACATCGAAAGTCCGGGTACAGGGCCAGGTTATTTTGTATGCAGTGAAGGCGCGTCAAACGCGTGTAGAGAAATCATACTAGACGTGCAGATTAGCTTGAGAACGCCACATACATAATTATGGTACCTATTATTCGGGAGTGAATTACGATTTTTTATGGATTTGCACGCTCCAGAATTCCGTTCGGAATTGCGGACGCATCAAATCCTATACAAAATCCTAATTCAGATTCGGAATTCCGTATGTGTGTGGCAGGCGTAAGTTGAGAAATGTGAAGTAATTTTATTGGTGGTTTTTTTTGCCCATCCACTACAACTAAAGGTCGATCACACACATCCGGGCCGTGCCTAAGACGAGAAAGGGACAGGGATATTATGCGCATAATTTGACGAAGTGGTAGGTGGTACCACCTACAAGCCTAGAGATTACTACACCACAAGATTAGCACCTTGCATATCACGTCTTTTATCTCGCTCGTTCGCGCGCAAATAGAAAGAGAGCGGAAGCGTGATAGCGCTATATCACGCTATCCCGGGTTGGCGTACTAGCCTCGCAGGAGGGGTACCTATAATACAAGGCCCGCAGATTCAAAGGCTCAGTGGATAATTATTAATTTCCAGATATCATCAGTGAGTCTAGTCCACCAGCCAGCAGTCGCGGTGGCCCAGCCAGTGGCCGTGGCCCAGCCCGTCGTCCACGCTGCCCCAGCAGTGGCCATCGCCAAGCCAGCCGCCACCAGTTACTCCTCATTCCAACAGGTTAGTAGCCTGCAAAGTTCCAGTGTAAGGCAAATACACCCTAAATGAAAGCATACAATTAATTATCCAGCTTGCTATAGTGGACAAACCGAACCTAATCCAAATCAAATCAATGAGGAATTAGGGGAGTATTGACAACTTGTCAATACCTACACCCTCAAGTACCCCATTTGTTCACCATGACAACTTCTGTTCGAAATAACTTAATTTAATTTAATTTATTTAAAGGTTTGCTAACGATACATTCACAATTTTACATAATTTTAACACACAGTGGTTCTAAAGTTGATGAATACATCACTTAGAAGCAAACACAACATTCGCCATAAAATAACACAAGACAAAGACAAAGCAAAGGAGGACAAAAATAAAAACAACAACTGAAGAAGAAAAAAAAAGTACAAGGTTATATGGAAAACGATTGCAAGGTAGCAGCCGTTAACCATGGGTTGGTAACCATGGGTTGGTTAACTTTAATAAGGCAATGGAAAAATAATGATTTTATTTGTTGTGATGTTGTGTATTATGTTCGGTTTGTATGCTTTCATTTAGGGCGTATTTTAAGGCACTGTCAATTCACAAATTAAGTTTAGATGGTGTTTCTTGCAGATACACCTGAATGCCCAAAATACGCCTAAGTGTTGTCATAGATATCTGGCTGAACTATCACTGTTTTATGTGTCCCCTGAGATATATTTTTATATGTTATGAATAGGTTCCATCAATAAACTACAAATCTGAAATCAATTATTTATTATTGTGGAGGCCTAAAGTTTTAAAAAACAAAAATGCTTCTATTTCAATCAATTTTCAGATCGTCCACCCAGTCTCAGTGGCACAGCCCGTTGTCCACGCCGCCCCCGTGTACCAAGCCGTAGCCCAGCCAGTGGTTCACGCCGCCCCAGTGGTCCACGCCGCGCCAGTGGTCCAGACCATCGCCCAGCCGGTGGTCCAGACCGTGGCTCACGCGCCCGTATCTTACGGTCTCGGCTCTTATGGCCATGGCTGGTAGAAAAAGGTTATAAAATAATTGTAAATATTATTTGTTTTCGCGTTGAGGTTATGTCCGTGCTGTTTTAGTCGTGCAATTAAATTATTTATTTTTCAATTAATATTATTTGTGTTTTTATTATTTATACAGGGTGAAATTGATATCATTAGCATCCTTATAAACTAAGAGTCTACCCATCAAACTGAACAACTTTTACTATGGAAGCAAACCGATTGGAGCAAAAAAATAATATTTGGTCGCAGAGCTGTTCCATACTAGACTGCAATGCCTACTCGACTCAAATGTATGCAACAGCAGATTTTTTTTTGCTCCGATCTGTTTGCTCCCATAGTGAAACTTGTTCAGTTTGATGGGTAGACTCCTTAGTTTAAAAGGATGCCAATGATATCAATTTCACCCTGTAGGTGTCTTAGATACCTACTTATTTAAATCAAATATCTTGGACACACGGATTATTCTAGTCATAATGAAAGTACCAGAGTCTAGCCTGGACTTGTATTTCGATAGCAAGATAACGATGTATAATCCATACATATTATACGGGACAGGGTGTAAGGAAAAGTATTATTAAGCTTTAAACCTATACCCTAACCATCAAACTAAACAACTTTTACTACGGGATAATTGGGAGCAAACATGAACGAACGAAAAAAATCTGCTGTCCCATACTAAACTGCAATACCTACTCTACACAAATGTATGAGACAGCTGATTTTTTTTTTGTTCTGACGGTTTTGTTCCCATAGTAAAAAGACAATGCGGGTTTTGTATGTAAGGTTGGCGCCTTATTTTTTGCCGTTGTTTTTGGCGCGGCCAGCAACCAAACGCGAACATTTTATTTCAGAATAAAGTAACAAACAAAACTTATGAACATGTATATCCCTAAACTCAATCCGAACGGAGATCTAAGGGCTTGAAGTTGAAAATATTACCATTACGCACACTTCAAGCCTTTATAATTATCTCAGTTCGGACTGAGTTCCGAGATATTTGTAATAACAGTGTTGTTTTTAACTTTGTTCTGAACCATGGTACAATAATATTCTGCGCCTGGTATTCTCTTCCGATCACGTGACTGACCATGTGACTGACACAAGCCTACGTCATCATTCCCTTTTACCATGTTTAGCGGCCATTTTTTTGTGACGTAGGCTTGTGTCACTCTGGGAATAGAAGACCTTGTTTTTTTAGACTATGTTCTGAACTAAATATTCAAGTTTGATTGATGGCCGCGTTAAAAAAAGAAAAAAGGCGCCATTTTTAGGCATAGGTTTTTTTTCAGACTGACGGGTAGAGCATTTGGCTTAAAGGTTAATGATACTTTTCCTTACACCCTGTATACATTACTTACATAATACCTACCTACATACAAGCATCCATGACTTGGGTACAAATATTAATTTTTAGTGTTCCGTACCAAAATTGGCAAAACGGAACACTTATGGAATCAGCTCGGTGTCTGTCCGTCCGTCCGTCCGTCCGTCCGTCCGTGTGTCACAGACATTTTTCTCAGAGACCGTAAGACATAGGAAGTTGAAACTCGGTACAGATATAGCAATTGCTGGTCCAAAATCATAAATGAAGTAAAAAAAGTTTAATTTTTATATTGGGGGGCAATTTGGAGAGTAAGAAAGGGTAAATAAAAAATAAAGATTTTTCTACCCTATGGTGTGTGGTATTAATTGAAAGCTTATGAAAATACGAGTCTAAAAATATAGTTTTCAAATGTTTTATTAAAACTTTGTTTAACAAAATTTTCAATTAAATCCGAGAAATTGCTGTCCCCACCTCTATTTAAAAAAATATCTAGTCGTATAAGATCTGAAAAAAATCATGAACATCAGAAATAACGTGTAGATGACGGGAAAATTATCAGGGTGGCTCTAACTTTGTTTTTTTTTTCTATACCCAAAAAACGAACACCCGTGATGCCAGTGTAAAATGATCTTCAGTTACTATGTGACCACATACTAAGTAAGTGTCAATTTATAGTGGTGAACATCAATGACTCATTTAAACAACTGGTAGTACGGAACACTAATAGCCCGAGTCCCGACTCGTACTTGGCCGGTTTTTTTTATTTAATGAGGTGCCATCGGAAGGAGACTGATCTAAAGTACTGGAAAAACTAGGGTTGCCACCTGCCAATCTGCCGCAACTATAGGGTTGCCAGGTTCAAAGAAGTCATTTTTTAACCTGGCAACCCTATAGTTGCGGCAGATTGAGAGGTGGCAACCCTAGTTTTTCCAGTAGGTATTTTAGATCAGTCTCCTTCCGATGGCACCTCATTTACTTCCCTAAGGGTGGACGCATATCTATCCGCGGCGAAGGAGCCCGAAGGAGGCGAACGAAACGAATTTCCTTTTAATTCTTCTGACGATTCGTCCGATTCGCCGCGGATAAGTGTGCGAGGTGTCATAGAATTTCATACGAAGAATTCTAAAATTCGATTCTTTCACCGCCTTCGGCTCGTTCGCCGCGGATAAATGTGCGTCCACCTTAACAGACAGGATATTCCGAGAGATAAGTGTACTTTTTGCAACTATCAGCAGCAAGGCTGGCTGATTCAGTGTTTATGGGGTTTAGAGCTTTTCTGTGATGGGGATTGACCAGGTCTGCCTGCATAACTCCAGTCGGTTTAGGAGTTACTGATGATTAAAGGTCTGTAAAAAATTAACGATCAGCTGCAAAGCTGATCGTATGTTATTGTTGTAGTATGCACTGTAGCTATGTGAACAGTATAAAAACTGACATGGATCATCAGTCGGTTTAGGAGATACAGCCGTTCCAAGGTCGGAACTTTGACTGGCTGTATCTCCTAAACCGACTGACAGAACTTGACAGTTTTTGTACTGTTCACATAGCTACAGTGCATACTACAATATTATAAGATCAGCCGTGCAGCTGACCCTTAATCATCAGTAACTCCTAAACCGACTGGAGTTATGCAGGCAGACCTGGTCCATCCCCATCACAGAGATGCTCTACACCCCATAAACATTGAATCAGCCTTGCTGCTGAAGTACACTTAGGTTTAAAGAATTTTATTCTCAAAAGACTTAAAACTAAACTCACTTTACAAGAGAATTTTAAACAATGTTACTTTTAAACTAAAGTATAGGTGTTATTGACAGAACATGCAAATTTAAGAGGTAATGAAGTAAATATCTCATATATACAACTTACGGTTACATTATACGATTATCACAAAGCAAAATATTAACCATCTACCTACATAATTCAGAATTACACCACGAAAAAATGTAAGATACAGATTATTCGCTGAGGGCGCATAGTAAATATTGTAATGTTAGATTATTACATTCATACACAAAACTCAAGATCGCAATCCCTTTCGGGGTGGTCAGAACCATTGCTACAAACTACCAACTAATAAATTATTACAAAGATTGCACTAAATAGTTCTATCTAAAGTTTTAAATTCATAACATATTTTTTTAATTTGTTTTTAAATGAGCCAAATGAGTCAGCATTTTTAATATCTGTGGGTAACTTGTTGTACCATTGTGCTCCCTCAAATACTATTGATCGTTGGCCAAGATTTGTTCTCCAAATAGGTAACACCAGATGATCGCTTCTTCTTGTATTGTATTTATGAGTTTGATTTCTTTTTCACTTATCTCTTATACTAGGACAAAAAAGTTATATACATAATAATATACTAAAAGTCATAATGGAAAAGGTAATTGCGGCAAGATTTTTCTAGGCAACTTGGTGGCGTTGAATTAACCCCTGTGAATTAACACTAGAATCACATTTCGTTCGCCTATGAAATAGGTGCATAATTTTACGGTTGGATCTCGGTCTAGTACAAATGGTAATATACATGGAAACAGCATAATAGATAATTATAAAAGCCGAGCTTATCTCTTCAGAGATTTCTTCCAGCAAACCCGTGACAGAAACAGGGCATACTGCAATGATATGCGTTAGTTGCAGCTCAATCAAAAGATATGTTCTGTGTTCAGGTGTATAATACGCGAATAATAATATGAACAAAGGCTTTAAGATCAAAAACATGATCCTCGCGCATCCATGACCCCCCTCGTAGGTCGTGCGCACAGTCGTAACCGTCAAAATGGCTCACCTCGTGGGTCACCCGCATGTATAGGCGTAAGGTTTAGGTTAGGTTAGGTTAGGTTAGGTTACGCTGTAGGTCATGAGCACAGGCGAAATGCAATGAACTGGACCCTCTACGTAGGTCGTGTGCACAGTCAGAACTATGGCTCTATAAGGTTTTCGTTGACTCGCGCGGTAGGTCATGAGCACAAGCGAATTGCAATTGAACCGGCTCGTTGCGTGTGTTCTTCAGCACTGCGGTAGCAGTGAAAGTGTTAAGGCTACGTGTGTGTGGGGGAGGGGGTTGGGGGCGCTATGCACACACTACACCTTTACTGCTAATTTATATACAAAAAATATATATCGCTCTAGTCTACATGGCAAAACCGTCCCTTAAGTTCCATAACATTAATAATCATATTTTGAAAATCCATAACAGACATGACATAACGCTAATTCATATACTTAACAATTAAAATGTTTAATATAAAAATATATAGCACTATTTGACTTAATCATGAAAATCCATAATTTGAAAAACCATAGACGAAAATCCATAATTTTGCAAAACTCTTCTTTAGACCACAGCATGGGTAAACCCGCGATAACCGTGATACGGCTTTATCACGTCTTTTATCTTGATCATTCGCGCGCAAACGAAATAGATAAAAGACGCGATAAAGCCGTATCACGGCTATCGCGGGTTGTCATGCTACCCATGCTGATCTAACCTAGATCTAACTCAGTCGGTTAGGTTAGCGACGAGCACGTTAGGTTTCTTGCGACCACGGCGCTCAGTGCACAGACGGACGCACAGAATCGAATCGCTACTGTTTACCTAGACCACAGGTAAAAAAAATTTTTCACCTCACAAGCTCGGAAAGATTGTGTTTATCATTCGAAATATGAGTGCAAAAGTCTATTTTATCCGCTAGCGTGGAAAGAGTTTTTAAAATTCGAATCTTTCTATTCAATAAAGAAAAACAGCCTAAACAAGTTTTTTTTTCATGCTTTTTTCGTGCTGGCCAGTGCGATTATTCTAAAAATGAGGTTGGCGCATTAAAATTTTCCTCGCTGTAGTGAGGTGAAAAGTTGTGTGTTGCGCTCGGCAGCAAAGTTATTCTGCGTCTCGTACCTTTGAAACCCTCGCGACGCTCAGGTTTCAATACAAGTACTCGCGCCAAAAAGCAACTTTGCAGCCTTGCATAACAAATAACTATTTCTGTCCTAGGGGTGTTACCTCGCCCTCCTACCCCCACACCATGATTCGCAGACGCCTTACAAATAATATACCCTATGTCACTGTCAATATTTTTACGAATCTAACGATACAATCAATCGATGCAACTTGTCATGGTCTAGCCATATAAACGAAGTAAGTAGAAAGGTCCATTACTCGTTCCACTCTCTTAAGCTCCTCCATAGGTTTCTACCGTTGGAAACTAAAGTTACCTTGGCACAGTCGCTTCTTCTTCCTCTTCTTGATTACGCAGACACCTGTTATCTTGACGCCACTGACGAACTGCTAAACAAGCTAGAACGCCTACAAAATTTGTGCATTAGGTTTATATTTGGATTACGAAAATTTGACCACGTATCAGAGTTTAGAATAAAATTAAAGTGGCTCCCTATACGTCGAAGGCGAGATGCACATATTGTGTCTAGTTTGTACAATATTTTAAATAATCCGTGCTCCCCTTCATATATTCGTGAACGGTTCAACTACCTTGTACCACGCGGTAAGCCTTGCAGATCAATCACATCGCTGCTTCTAGCGTGTCCCTTGCACACTTCTAGTCTTTATGGGAATTCTTTCACAGTTCATGCGGCCAGATTGTGGAATTCATTGCCGCATATTATATTGTTTCTTATTATATAGGATTCATTTTACTATCTCTCATAAGTAATTAAGTAAGTAGATTTTAATTAACAAACATATTAGTTTTCCTCTCACTCAACGGTTTGCTGGAAGAAAACTCTTTTAGAGTTAAGCTCGCCTTTTTAAATCACGACTTATTGTAATTTTTTTTCATAACTATGTTTTTGTGTACAATAAAGAATCTATGTACAATCATACATTAAAATCCATCTTGTCAAAGAAATTGACATACATTACATATACAAATAGGTACTAATTTATTAGTGTTAAAATGATGTGTATTAATTTTTTTAGGTTTTTTTTACGTTATGCATAATTTCGCTTTTCATATTCAAAATATACTTACTTTTTAAATCTATACATTTCAACATTATGGATTTTAATGATTATGTGTTTTAAGTGTTAAGCGTTTTCAATATAGGAATTTTCAATTATGGATTTTAATATAGGTAGACCCGGGAAAAATAATTATTAGTAATAACTAAACTAAATAACAACAATAACGAATAACTAAAAAACTAATACGTGGTGGCTACGGGGATGTACGCATCTTTCTACTTCTGATTTGACTTTCGAATTTCTGATTTGACAAAAATCGCACTGCTGAAGTATGATTTTTGAAAGTCGAATCGGAATTGGAGGGATGCGTATCTCCAAAGTTATTTTGACATTTACAACTGCTGAACTCAGCGAATGAGATTAAAAAATCGCACTCCTGTTCGTATGATTATCTTTTATACCTACTTAATATTAAGGATGAGTCCCTACCGGCGTACGAACAAACCAGTTATGGTTTATAGTGCGCCGATATTGTTGATTTACTAAACATTGTATTGTCATGTATCAATTAAATAAATAAAATAAATAAATATACTTAGGTAAATTAACAAAAACTAATATACTTAGGTATTTCCCGTAATTTACGGTCGGTAATATAATAACAAAACATTTTCTTTTTTCTAAAATTAACCGCGATTTCTCTAAACGAAATCTCGAAGAGAAATACATTTAAATTAGGTACCTATGTTCCGGAATGACATAACGTTTTGTAGTTTGAAGAACATATTATAATACTAGCTGTTGCCCGCGACTTTGTCTGCGTTACCCGGATAAAAATCCAAGCCATGGTCTATCTGTATGCCAAACATCAAAATCCGTTCAGCAGTTTTTGCGTGAAAACGGAACAAACATCCATCCATACTTACAAACTTTCGCGTTTACAGGGTGAAATTGATATCATTGGCATCCTTTTAAACTAAGAGTCTACCCATCAAACTGAACACTTTTACTATGGGAGCAAACCGATCAACTTTTACTATGGGAGCAAACCGATCGGAGCAAAAAATATATCACCTGTTGCATACATTTGAGTTGAGTAGGCATTGCAGTTTAGTATAGGACAGCTGATATTTTAGTTGCTCCGATCGGTTTGCTCCCATAGTAAAAGTTGTTCAGTTTGATGGTCTCTTACCCTTAGTTTAAAAGGATGCTAATGATATTAATTTCACCCTGTATAATATTAATTAGGATGTTATTATATTATTAAGCAGGATACATACATACATACATATTCTCACGCCTGTCTCCCACTGGGGTAGGCAGAGACAACGGAACGCCACCTGCTACGATCCTGACATGTACCTCTCTAGCTTCCTCCACATTCATAAGACCTTTCATGCATGCTCGTCGGTTTCGGGTAGATCTGATAATTTAGATTTTTAATTTAGATTTAGATTGTCAGAAAAAGATACAAGGATTAGCTATTAGCATTGTCATGAACATTATTAAAAAAAATTTAAGATACGAGAAATCATAGTTTATATAATCTAATGACGGAAGCAGACGGTGTTAATCAGTTAGAGCGCTTACAGACGAGCGACAGTTGTCTGCGATAGCTCGCGACAGGGTCGCGCGACCGTCGCGCGACCGAAACGTAGGTATAGTCTGAGAGCACAAGTCTTGTTCTTGAGAGATTTCAGTTTGAAGAAAACGGAGGCTAAAAAATAACATGGTTGATATTTCGGGTTTTTATAAGTTTTTCGTAGATTTTGGTTTCTTTAGATAATAGATAATCCAGAATTGATTATCTTCATCATCAAGTCCATAAAATATTACAGACTGGTAAAAATAGGGCATTTATAATATACATTATATAGTTAATTAGTTATGATATAATACTTAACACAACACTAATAATTATAACACATAATATTATAAACATAAACATTTATAAATACGTATTCAGGGTGTAACAAAACACCCTATAGTAATACTTAAGGGGGTGCTTCAGACCATCAAACTGAATGAATAACTTTCACTATGGAGCCAACATCGAAATCACGAAAAAAAATCAGCTCTTTCATACAAAACTGCAGTACCGTCTCGATTCAAATGTATGGGACGGCAGATTTTTTTTATTTTTTCTCGACATTGGCTCCATAGTGAAAGTTGTTCAGATTGATGGTCTGAAGCACCCCCTTAAGTATTACTAGGTTGTTTTGTTATATCCTGTATAGGGTCCTTCTTAATATGCTGACACTTTTTTAAGGGGATAATCAGATCGTCAAACTGAACAACTTCCTCTATGGGACCAACATCGAAATCGCGAAAAACAAATCATCACTTCCATACAAAACTGCATACCTACTCGGAGCCTAACGTATGGGACAATATTTTTTTTTTCGCGATTTCGACGTTGATTCCATAGAGAAAGTTGTTCAGTTTCATAGTCTGGTCATCGCCTTAAAAAAGTGTCAGCATATTAAGAAGGACCCTGTATATAGGATGTTACAAACTATTTGATATGGAGGTCTATCTCTCAGACTATACAACACTACGTCATCATGGTCTTCAACTGTCGCGCGACCGTCGCGCGACGGTCGCAGAGGGTCGCGCGACAGTCCCTATCGCGAGCTGTCGCAGACAACTATCGCTGGTCTGTAAGAGCCCTTATCTGTCGGTCGGAAATACCCGTAAAGGATTTAGAGAGATACCAATACCACGAGTGTTAAAAACAAGAAACATTTGCGACAAGGGTTCGTGTACCAGCAGATCTCAGGTATATAATTATAATTATTTATTTTTACATCGGGCGTGTTTTCAATTACTGTGACATAATTTTATTGCTGCTGATTGTTTTTTATGGGGATGATCACAAGAGAGTTTAGAGATCGGATAATCGGATACATATTTAAAAAAAAAAAAAAAAAAAAAAAAGCCTTTTAATTTCTTGCTTTAAACAAAAAAACATACATAACACAGAAAAATTAATTTCATTTCATTCTCTTACATATCTAAATAACTTAAAATTCTGATATTTGTTAATCCTATGTGTCATGCAATATAAACAAATCAAAATACCTAAGAGTTTGTGACATATTGTTAAATTATTCTCAGTAGAAAAATTCTATCATTTCACTTTACATTATTATTTATTACTTATTATTATTATTACATTTCCCTAAAAAACAATACAATTTCACTATTATATTTAGATGAAAAATTAGTTTTGCAACTTTTATGCTGTGACAATAAATATCTTTCGTTTCATTTCATTTCAACACAATGCACCCATGTCAAGTTTGTAAGTAATTTCAATTTTTAATTTTTACATGTCATTTCCATACTTTGTTATTGAAACTATTTAATAAATAATACAAAATTAATAATGTCAACAATCTAATAAATTTAACAATTAATCATGCGCAAGAACCCCTCTCAGAGGGTGAAGGCCTCCTCCAGGTTACTCCACTTTTCTCTATTTTTGGCTACTATAGTCCAGTTTTTACCAGCAGTTTTAATAATTTCATCAGCCCATCTTGCGTGCGGTCTACCTTGCCTGCGCTGGCCGCTTGGCCCCGGCCAGGTTGTGCTTGTTAAGGTCCATCTCTCATCCTGTAGTCTAGCGACATGTCCAGCCCATTTCCATTTAAGAGATAGTGCATGTTGTAGGGCATCTATTAATTTCGTTTTCTTTCGTATATTGGAGTGCCGTATTTTATATATCTTTCTTATTTTCATAATGCTCCTCTCCATTGCTCTTTGACATGTCCTAATTTTATCTCTTACTTTTTTCGTGAACGTCCATGTTTGAGAACCATATGTCAGGCAGGGTAGAATGCACGAGTCCATAATTTTTTTCTTCATGTACAACGGTAAATCTCCTTTCAGTGTTTCTTTCAGCGACCAAAACTTGTTCCAGGTCATCCTGATTCTCCTGTCTGTCGGATACATATTTACCTAAACTTAATTTTTTCCCCACAAAAAGAGAATATGGATATGCCTTTCTGGCTGATTGCTGTTTTTATAACCGACGAAAAAAAAACAAAAAACGGAGGAGGTTTTCAAGTCGACGCGTATATATATTTTTTATGTATGAACACGCATAACTTTTTACAGAGTAGTCTGATTTTGATAATTTTTTTTGTTTAGTTGTTCATACTTCAGAGGTAGTCCCATTTTAATTTGGTGAAGATCTGGTAAAGGGCTTCGAATATAGACGATGGAACTCCTCAAACATCTATAGCATATCATCGACGATTGAAATAAATGATTCGGGTTCATGTTCCCTTTACATGTACAACGGATATGTTAACCCAATATAACACCAACACTGAAAATTTTGAAATAATTTTTTTTAACGACCCGGTTGGTGTAATGGTTACCACGCCGGACTGCCAAACCAGGGTCCTGGGTTCGAATCCCGGTTCGGTCATGGATGTTTATATGTTTGTGCCGTTGTTGTATGGTTTCCATAATAAACAGCCTATAAATAGTGCTTTTTTGGGATCATTACAATGTATGTGCCTGTGAGCGTTATTTATTTATTTATTTAACAAAAAATGAAAACCGACTTCAAAACTCAAAAAGTTAAAAATAATAAATATTGCAGCCGAAGAATTTTACGTTAGCTTCTATAAGAATATCATTTTGTTTTATTGTAGTCTTTGTCAAGCCTAGCCAAAAAATTACTGCAAGCTCAGTCTCGAATCGTACAGGCTTGACAAGGACTTCGATAAAACAAAATGATATTCTTATAGAAGCTAACGTTAATTTCTTAGGCTGCAATATTTATTATTTTTAACTTTTTGAGTTTTGAAGTCGGTTTGGGCGTTTGCTTCCTTGGCTGAAAAGCGGGAAAGGAGGCATGATCGGATTGCAAACCCAACTGGCACAGCAAACTCTACTGCCGTACATGCGGCCGTACCTGTCGCTCTCGTATCGGGCTTTTTAGCTTAGACTACTTATAAAGGGACGCGTAACCACGTGTCATTCTACTCATTCTACTAACAAACTTTCTGCCACTTTTTGCGGGGGGCGAGGTAACATGTTATCCGCAACTTTGGATTTTATTCCCTATGACTTTAAATTATAATTTTGAATGTTTAAAATCATGAAAAGTAGTCTCGTGTAAACCCCAAACGTTCTAAGTTCGAAATTATTGTTTCGCAATAATAGGCTGTCTAGTTTAGTGATAAGTTATAAAATTGAATGTTGAATATACATAGGGTTGCCAACTTTTTTTAGACGAAATATAGTAGTTCGAGCCTAATGCCCGAAAAAATATAGTAGATCGGGGAAAATTAAGAAAATATATAGTATTTTTCGAATTTGATAATTTTAAATTGAATATAAAAACACCATTGAAGAACTATTAACACGGAAAGAAGAAGAATTGTCAAAATTAAATGTATTTGCTACTTTTTGGTTTGAATACCCACTCTTAAAAATCTGATAAACCTGACTTTTGGAAAACTTGACATTTTTCAGCAGGTAGATTTAGTAGAAAATTGTTTAGGAAGTATCTACATGCTCCAGTTTAGATCAAATGATTATGAACAGAGAGGAAATTTTTAAAATAATGTTAAGCTAGTGGACATTGTTATGGGATCTAAGTACCAATATATTTAAATTCTCTATAAATTATTTGCTCATCAAAATATAGTAGTTTTGCCCACTATATATTTTTCTCAGAATTATAGTAGTAGGGCCTCTAATATAGTAGGATACTATATTATATAGTAGGGTTGGCAACCCTAAATGTACATGATCATTGATCTTATACCGTGGCAGAGGGGAAATGCTACCGCAAGGCCGGTCCTTATAATAAGTAGTCTAAGCTTGGAAAGGCCAATGATGATAAGGTACTTGCGGCAAGATTTTTCTAGGCAACTTGGCGGCGTTGAATTAACCCCTGTGTAAACATACACTAGAGTCACATTTCATTCGCCTATGAAATTGGTGCATAAAGGAGTCGATTTGTTATAGGCCCACCAAACGGTAACGTTTATTGATGATATTACACTCTAAATACATAATTTAATTTATTATAGTAATCAGACGATAGATTTGGTAAAAATGCAAACGGAATTACGAAATAAATATAAAAAATGCACCGTTTTGACTTTTTTGCTAAGATTCTTTTTTTTTGCGGTTAAAACGGCACATGTTAGACACAGGTTACACGGTCAGTATTTCATCAGTCTGGTCCATCAGTCTGGTCATGTATATTTGATTTGAAGGGAAACTGACTCGAGATTGACCCGACTAACATGGTGCTTCAGTATATCAGTTTCCCTTCAAAACAAATAAACATGACCAGACTGATGGACCAGAATGACGAAATACTGAACGTGTAACCGGGCTCTAAAGCAATGCGTGTATAGGAACGTCTTAGATGTTAACACAAAAATAAAAATAAAAAACCCAACATATTTTACCAAGACACGATGTGCGCCAACGCCGATTACGCGACACTCCGTTTAGATAAGGTATAGCTAATGTTACCACTATAATCTAGAGATTATGAGAAACAAATCGACATGATTTCCATAACTATACGTCAACTAATACGCAAACATTTTTTTGTTAGGCTTTTTCCCATAATAAAACTGAGGATATTCTTGACGGTCGGATCTCGGGCTATAAAGAGTTCCTTCGGCTAGGCGAGTTATTTGACAATCTATTATTATCTATTAGTATGCTATCTGTTCGAAGTTGTTGACCTTGTGTTGCTCAATAATGTTTGATAATTTAGGTACGGTTTCATTCATTGGTATTTCCTCATTGCCTGCGCACACTCGAACACATAAGCACGTGTAAGTAAAGTGTAATGTAAGATACATGTCAATATATCTGTGTCTGATAATACCTCATTTATATGAATCAATGAGGTACTATCAGACAACAGATATATTGACACCTGACTTACACGTTTGAGACGGGCGGTAAAATTTGTCGTTTTCGAAGGTAGTTCTTACAGTAATCAATAAATTCAAAAAAGCAAAACATAGGGACATGGCAGAGGTGACATAGATTGTATGGTATGGTAAACAAATATTTGCTCTAGTGTTATTTTATTACCCAGGGAGGAAACAGGGACGTTAAAGTTTGTATGGAGTAAACCGTACTGGTCTATCCTCTTAACCCCATCACCCAGTCTAGTCATAATCTGTGACAATGCCTACATTATTTATTTGTTTATTTGCGTTTCTTCATGTTTTTCAGTATGGCGTTGCGACAGTTGTTGGTGGTCACGGTCCTCGCTTCACTATGCTCCTGTGAAGTATTTAAAATCCTGGTAGTATTCCCATGGCCTAGCAAAAGTCACAGTATACTGGGCGATGGATATGCCAGACATTTGGTGGATGCTGGACATGAGGTTTGTAAAGAAAATATTTTTGAAGTAAAAATTTCTTTCGCGGCGTTGTGCACTTTATTATGGGTAAAATATTTTAAACTCGCGTCAGGACCGTGACGTCATGTAAAACGTGACTTGACGAATGACGTCACTTAAAATCTTGTTTGTAAAGCGCCCTCTGTAACAAACGTTTCCAACTATTGAGATCAACCACCGTCAGTGAAAATACTAAAATATTTAATAGATGTCGCTAAACTTGCGACGTAAAATATTTTGCGAGGCTGAAGGCCGAGCTACGCGTAGGAGCGAAGCTCCAAAGCTTCCCCCTGGAAACTGGTGGACCTGGTCTCCGGGGTCAGTCTGCCTGCCAAGTGAGGCTGCAGGCCGAGCGGGGTTTCGATGATTTTGTTTTTGAAGTGAAAACTTCTTTAGCGGCGTTGTGCACTTTTTGGTCTTAGTTTTCACTTTTACCAGCACTCACGGAGTGCAACCCGTTGTTTTTTTTGCACAGGAGCATTGTTAACATGGTCCTTCTTAATATGCTGACTCTTTTTTAAGGGAATATTCAGACCATCAAACTGAACAACTTTCTTTATGGGACCAACATCGAAATGGCGAAAAAAAATCTGCTGACCCATACATTTCGCTCGAGTCGGTTTGCAGTTTTGTATGGTAGAGCAGATTTTTTTTCGCGATTTCAATGTTGGTGCCATAGAGAAAATTGATCAGTTTGACGGTCTGATCGTACCCTTAAAAAAGTGTCAGCATATATTGAGGACCCTAACGTGTTAATGAATTAACGCAAAACCAGAAAGAAGTTTGTTTAGAATCGAGAGCAGAATCGAATTATCATGGTTTTAACATAGGTTTTTTTTCGTCAAAATATGAAATAATTGGTTTGCAAAATTTTAAGGTAGCATTCCGATCCTAGCGACCGCGACCGGCGACCGCGACGCGCGACCGCGACCGGCGACTGCGACCCACTGCTTTCCCACACGTCGCGCGACTCGGTCGCTTGCATCCATCAGCACTTCATAAATTCATATAAAGCAGTGGGTCGCAGTCGCCGGTCGCGGTCGCGCGTCGCGGTCGCCGGTCGCGGTCGCTAGGATCGAAATGCTACCTTTAAATTTACTGAACCCGATGTCAACCCACCGCTTGGGCACACTCACCCTACTTACTACCAAAACAAGATTATAAAAATGTATCCATGAGTACGTTAGCGCTTTCTTTCAGTTCTGAAATGATAACAAATCATTTTAGCCTCAAAACTTAAAATGCGAATAACTTTAAATTTTATCTATCAAAATAATGAAATTATTTTTTCAATCTAATTATTTTGTTATACTTAAATCAGTTGGGGTGTATGAGGTTTTGCGCTAATTCATTAACACGTTGTATAACCATTACATAATAATTATTAATATACTTAATAATCTCTAAATAGTTTAGGAAAAAATCGCTATCCACGTTTGTTCTTCAGTCTGTTTCTCTGCTTATGGTTTTCACTGTCATTTAGATAATTTCTTTCGGAAGGTCTCTAATATATTTAATTATTTATGTTATAGAATTATAGTTTAATAGGTAATTATAAAATTTACAACACGTCTCGTCCTAAAGGATGGTAATAAAAACAAAATTTTACAAATAAATTAAAACCGTCCTCAAAAACCATCTAAGTACGAGTCGGGACTCGGGCAATTAGTGTTCCGTACTACCAGTTGTTTAACATGGGTCATTGATGAGTGATGACAATCACTATAAATTGACACTTAGTATGTGGTCACATAGTAGATAACTGAAGATCATTTTACACTGGTGATGGTTTTTAGGGTTCCGTACCTGAAAGGTGAAAACGGGACCCTATTACTAAGCCTACGTTGTCCGTCCGTCCGTCCGTCCGTCCGTCCGTCCGTCTGTCCGTCTGTCCGTCCGTCCGTCCGTCTGTCCTACCTATTTAGGGCTGTAACTTTTGAACCGTAATAGCTAGATAGTTGAAACTTTCTCAGATTATGCGTTATTATAGCGGATTTATTAACAAATAATTAAAATTTCTATAAGTTAAAAATTAAGGGGGGTTCTCAACAAGAAACTAGTTTTTATCAACGTTTTTTCTTCACGCTCTATGGTAAAAACGGTAATACATACAAGCGTCAAACTTAGTGTGATTATAGAGCAAACTCCACAGAATAACAACAAATACTAAAAACCGGCCAAGTGTGAGTCGGTCTCGCGCTAAAGGTCCCGGACAAAAAAAGTTTTTTTTCTAAGTTAATAATGCTGTCTTCTCTGGTGGTGTGGTACGGAACCCTCGGTGCGCGAGTAGCCCGACTCGCACTTGACCGGTTTTATTTAGATAGAAAAAAGGAACTATCCAAGTTAGTGCCACCTTGATAATTCGATTATGCTCTCGATTCTAAACAAACTATTTTCTAGTTTTGCATTGACTCATTAGAACGTTGTACTTATACCAGATTTTAAGTCAAAATATAAGCTATCAAACAAAAATAGATTCATCAAAATTGGTTCAGTAGCTTTGCGTGATGCTGTTACAAACAAACAAACATTTACAGTTTTATATTATTATCACATTAATATTATTATTATACAGGGTGAAATTGATATCATTAGCATCCTTTTAAACTAAGAGTCTGCCATCAAACTGAACAACTTTTACTACGGGAGCAAACCGATCGAAGCAAATAAAAAATCAGCTGTTCCATACTAAACTGCAATGTCGACGCGTGAGTTCGGGACTCAAAAATGTATGCAATAGCAGATTTTTTTTTTGCTCCGATCTGTTTGCTCCCATATTAAAAGAGTAGACTCTTAGTTTAAAAGGATGCTAAAGATATCAATTTCACCCTGTAGATAGATTATTTGTGCATTTTCAGGTGACGTACATTACCCCTTTCCCGACAAAGAACGCCCCACCTAACTTGCATCAGATTGATGTCAGTTCCAATTTAGCCATCATTGACGGTGAGTTTTTTGTATTCTGAGTTTCTAATGTTTTATCAATATCACTTGTACCTACAGTTGATCTATCTATCTATCAAGTGATATTTTGCTCTTTATGACTTAAAGAGTTATCTCTTATGTAATAATGTAGTATCTACCTGATTTAGTAAAAATAATAAAGAGTAATACAGGGTTACTTTTCATTCAGTGCACAAACTTTCACAACGTATAAGGTATCGTTAATAGACCCCGAAAAAAAATATTTTTTTTTTTTTTTTTGGAATCCCGTAAACTTGAATAAAAATTCTGTGCTGATCGTACTGTTGATAACAACTGCGCCGATCGAAGAAGCGACAGGTGACAGTATGGTCAGTACAAACCAAACATTTTTAATGAATAAGTTCAGATGCAGTTATTTCTTTATTTTTGTTCTAAACCGGGATTCTTAATTTCGATAACCATCACGCTCGCAAAGTTTGTACACTGAATTTTTATTCAGGGTTACTTTTTAGTAACCCTGTATAATGAAGCAAATTAAGACATTGACCATATAAATTTCAATGCAAATAAAAGGAAAGTTATCAGTTACAACAACATTTTTCTTAAAAATCTAATTAAATAATATGTATGTACGTAAATAAATTGAGGACTATTTCACTGTTCAAGAAACTAATCACGTCACAAATACACTGATTTCTTCAATAAAGTTTGAGCGTTTATAAATGTAGATAAAAACGTAATTGACAACATTTCATTTTTAACCACCTGTTTTTAATGAAAAATATAAAAATACGTTAAAAAAATAAGAGATACATATTTTCCCGATTTAATTTTGGACCTATATTTCTATTTTTAATTTGCTTTTTAATTTTCTGAAAAATGTAGGATGGCTATGACCTTGGCCCATAGACGAAGATTTCTACGCCTTGGCCGCAATAAAATAAAAAATAAAAGCGGTCAAAAACAATAAAAAAGCCAAGCAGGCAAAGGAATAAAATCTCATTCAACCTCTATTTTACTTTTCAGTATTTTTCAAATAACTCGAGAAATAATGGATAGAAAAATCGGATAATTTTGATATAAGTTTTGAATCACATAATCTCCAAATGGTTTTCAAATTTTGGTATCTTTCTTAAAATAAAATGTTGTCAATTTTGAAAACATGTAGAACAAAAGATAGTGTTCAATTTGAGGAGTAGAAGCGATACCTGCTATTGAAGACCGACGCTTGCATACACTCTGTATATATTTTTATTTTCTATTCAATTCGGTATGTAAAGGTTTTTTTAGGTATTAGGTATTTTTAAATTTTATTTTCGTAGATTATTTTGAACAGCTAATTTCATAATTTTCGATATCCAACCTACTTATAGTTAATTAACTATGATTTTTCAAAGTTTTTCTAGTGATGGCGTCACATCAGGGGCTGAATAGTTCAAATTCTCTGCTTGATGTAAAAGAATTAAAAAAAAGTTATCCATTGACATTGACATTTGAAACCAGTGCTGCCAGATGTGATTTTGGAAACAAAACCATAGACATCACTTTGCTTACCTACTGATAGGCACAGGTATCGAAACCGTGATAGATAGTCAAGCTATTTTACAGAACACCTTAGTTTTGTTGTTTTTAGAATGATGATTAATGAAAACACTCGAAAATCTCCACTTTGATAATTTTTCCCTATGATTTAATTTCCCAAGAACCACATTTTTCCCCATAATCGCGGAAAAATTTCTGACAACCCTTTTTTTACCAAAGGCAACGGATTAACGCCCATTCAGCCTCTGATATGAAGTCATTTAGAGGTCGAATGAATGTCAAGTATTTTTTGTATTTTTGTTAAAATATCCTCCATCTTATAATTTTAAGAGTTTTAAATAAGAAAATAAGGTTTCTAAATATAAAATCTCGAAATGGTTTTGGAATCAGCATAGCTTATGTAAATACCGAATTCTAACGATTTTACAGCTTCTGTCCTCGACATAAAGCGTATATTAGACAACGAAAGTGAATTGCGAGACTCCGCCGCACTCTTCTCTCAAGTTTTAAAGGCAACCAGAGCTACGTTAGAAAACGAAAACGTGCTGAAATTACTGAATGACCCAAATTCCAAGTTTGATGTTGTTATAGCCGAATGGTTGTTCAGCGAATTGTATAGTGGGTAAGTAAATATTATCAGTCCATACAAAACTTAGACGCACAATACGCGTAGACGGCATTAATATAAGTAATCTTATCTTATATCTAAACTATTATAAAACTGTAACAGAAGTGTGTCTGTACATTGAAGATATTTACAAAAAAAAGATTACGATATGGTTTTTAGATGTCCCTGATTCCAAATCACCAATTTTTGGATTTTTTGTCTTTTTTTGTGTTTGTTTGTGGGTTTGTTTGTTCGAGCATCACGCAAAAACTACTGCACCGATTTTGATGAAACTTTTTTTGTTTGATAGCTTATGATCTGACTTAAAATCTGGTATATAATGTATGCGGACGAAGTCGCGGGTAAAAGCTCGTACTATTATAAAACTGTAAATAAAAAATTTTTTTTTTTTGCTTTGTATGTTTGTTAGAGCATCACGCGGAAACTACTGAACCGATTTTGATGAAACTTTTTTTGTTTGATAGCTTATGATCAGACTCAAATCTGGTATACAATGTGTTGAATGAATTAACGCAAAACTAGAAAGTAGTTTGTTTCAACATAGGAAATTTTTTACAATATATGAAATAACTTGTAAGCAAAATTTAAAATTTTCTGAACCCGATGTCAACCTATCCCACGGGCACAGTCACTTACTACCAAAACAAGATTTTAAAAATGTATCCACGAGCAGGTTAGCGCTTTCTTTCAGTGCTGAAATGATAACAAATCATTTTTGCCTCAAAACTTAAAATGCGAATAACTTTAAATATTAACTATCAAAATAATTAAATTATTATTTCAATTAAATTAATTTGTTATAAATCAGTTGGGGTGTATGAGGTTTTGCGCTAATTCATTAACACGTTGTATAATTTGTGCGGACGAAGTCGCGGGTTAACGCTAGTCTACACTAATATT
This sequence comes from Agonopterix subpropinquella, assembly GCA_922987775.1. NCBI lineage: Eukaryota > Metazoa > Arthropoda > Insecta > Lepidoptera > Depressariidae > Agonopterix > Agonopterix subpropinquella. Next base: position 20,129,422 of record OV277694.1, on the reverse strand, counting down.
ATAAAGAGGAAAGATTTGTACCTATTTTTGTATGTTTGTATGTTTGTAATGAATAGGCTCAAAAAGTACTGGGCCGATTTTAAAAATTATTTCACCATTAGAAAGCTGCATTCACCCTGAGTAACATAGGCTATATTTATTGCTAGAAAAGATTAGACGTCCACCCGTGCGAAGCCGGGACGGGCCGCTAGTATTTTATATAAAGCTTTTAAAATTTTGTGTGAAAAATTTCAAAGCTCGACAATACGAAGGTCGTTTCAATTTTATATTATCTTCGTAATTATAGTATCCAACGTTTTCCCACCGCCTGCCGCAACGTTGGATGAGGGCGGCGCAGGACCGGTCGTTGTGGCGATCCTTGTAGGAGGCCTATTATTCCGAGAGATAAGTGTACTTTTTGCAACCATCAGCAGCAAGGCTGATTCAGTGTTTATGGGGTGTAGAGCTTCTCTGTGATGGGGATGGACCAGGTCTGACTGCATAATTCCAGTCGGTTTAGGAGTTACTGATGATTAAAGGTCTGTAAAAAATTCACGATCAGCTGAAAGACTGATCCGTTATTGTTGTAGTATGCACTGTAGCTATGTGAACAGTACAAAAACTGACATGGTTCATCAGTCGGTTTAGGAGATACAGCCGTTCAAAGGTCGGAACTTTGACTGACTGTATCTCCTAAACCGACTGACAGAACTTGACAGTTTTTGTACTGTTCACATAGCTACAGTGCATACTATAACAATATCATACGATCAGCTGTGCAGCTAATCGTGAATTTTTTACAGACCTTTAATCACCAGTAACTCCTAAACCAACTGGAGTTATGCAGGCAGACCTGGTCCATCCCCATCACAGAGATGCTCTACACCCCATAAACACTGAAACAGCCTTGCTGCTGATGGTTGAAAAAAGTACACTTATCTCTTATACTATTTATGTCCAGCAGTGGACGTCCATCGGCTGCTGAGATGATGATGATGATGAATTATATTATAAATTGCAAATATTATTTGTGACGCGATATCTAGATTTTCTAAACTATTTTTCCATATACAAAATACTAGCTTTTGCCCGCGACTTCGTCCGCGTGGAATGTGGAAAAAAGTATCCTATGTTACTTCTAATACTTCCAAGAATATGTGTACAAAGTTTCATGATGATCGGTTATGTAGTTTTCGTGTGAAAGGCTAACAAACAAACTTACATTCACATTTATAATATTAGGGATTACTTATAAATATTAATGCCGTCTACGCGTAATTGTGCGTCAAAGTTTTGTAAAAAATTTACCACTCTGCAACCACCTTAAGATTGGAGACTTATTGTAGCTTTATTCATTTTGATGGGATCTGTACTATAGTTACCAAGGAATATACAGAATGTTAGGGTAAACAGTTGCATTACTTTAAGGGGTGACTGTACCCATGATACTGAACAACTTTCCCAAAGAAACCTATAGGAAATTAGCTAAATATTTTTTGGACTTTTCATACAAAACTTCGGTCATCTGATTGCATTTAGTATGGGAAGTCCACAAATTTTTTAACGAATTTCCTATAGGTTTCTTTGGGAAAGTTGTTCAGTATCATGGGTACCATCACCCCTTAAAGTAATGCAACTGTTTACCCTAACACCCTGTATATTATTGTGAATATCAAATTGCCATCCACTGTTTCATTGAATAAACGAATAATAATAAAAACACTTCTTTTTTCCAGGTTCTCTACGGTATTTGGCTGTCCCTACATTTGGTCATCGTCTTCGGAACCGCACTCCATGGTCTTAGAGTTAATCGACGAATCCTTGAACCCAGCGTACAACCCTTCATCCATGTCTGACTTTTCACCACCTTTGTCTTTCAGAGAGCGTGTTTTAGAATTATCCAGTCAAGTCATAGTATCTTTAATGAGACAATTGTAAGTTTTTTTTTTAATTCACTTTTCGTCATGCATACCACACTAAAAATCTAGATTTTTCTGCCAGAAGTAGCGTCGTCCGGCCGTTGTAAGTTAACTAATAACTTAGAACACTATGTAATGTTTTGTTCCCTGATCACTAGTTTTACAAAAAGTTGCAGTAATGTGACATTAGTCAACTTCATTAACCTTTAAACCATATAAACCCATCAAACTGAACAACTTTTATTATGGGAGCAAACTTGGCGCAAAAATACAGCCGTTCCATACTAAACTGCAACACCTTTTTAATTAAAATTAAACCGGTCAAGTGCGAGTCGGGCTACTCGCGCACCGAGGGTTCCGTACCACACCACTACAAAACAACATTATTAACTTAGAAAAAAAAACTTTTTTGTCCGGGACCTTTAGCGCGAAACCGACTCACAGTTGGCCGGTTTTTAGTATTTGTTGTTATTCTGTAGAGTTTACTCTATAATCACACTAAGTTTGACGCTTGTATGTATTACTGTTTTTACGGTAGAGCGTGAAGAAATAACGTTGAAAAAAACTAGTATCTTGTTGAGAACCCCCCTTAATTTTTAACTTTTTGATATTTTTATTATTTTTTAACAAATCCACCGTAATAACGCATAATCTGAGAAAATGTCAACTATCTAGCTATTACGGTTCAAAAGTTACAGCCCTAAATAGGTAGGACAGACTGACGGACGGACGGACAGACGGCCGGACAGACGGACGGACGGACAACGTAGGCTTAGAAATAGGGTTCCGTTTTCACCCTTTAGGTACGGAACCCTAAAAAAGGCCCATACGATTCAAATTGTATGAAACAGTACTTAGTTGTTTTTTTTCTGACAGGATTGCTCCAATAGTAAAAGTTGTTCAGTTTGACGGGCAGAGTATGTGGTTTAAAGGCTAATTATACTTTTCCTTACACCCTGTATACAGGGAGTAATAACAAAACACCCTAGTAATACTTGAGGGGGTGCTTCAAATCATAAAGCTGAATAACTTTCACGATGGAGTCAACGTCGAAATCGCGAAAAATAAATCAGCTGTTCCACACAAAACTGCAGTAACGACTCGACTAAAATGCAGCAGACAGCAGATTTCGCGATTTCCAATTTGGCTCCATACTCTTCTTATCGTGTGGGCAGAGCCCTGGTGTCAGAGTTTTTTCAGACCGCCTTACGGCCTCTGACGTGGTTTTTATGTAACGACTACTACCAGAGATAGTAGCCGGGACCAACGGCTTAACGTGTCATACTGAAACTCATTCAGTATGATGGTCTGAAGCACCCCTTAAGTAGGGTTGCCAGGTCTTGAAACCGAATATCCGGACAGACCAGCCAGTTTGGCCGGACATTTGGGTAAAACTAAAAAGGCCGGACACCCTTAATTATTGAGGATTTTTCACCTTAGTACGACAACAAAATATTTATGCGAAACCAGGCTTATTTGACCATTTACCATAAAATCTTTTTAAATTCTAATGAAACAATGCAATGGAACTATATACCTATTACCTATTCTGTGGCAATGGAGAACAAAATTAAACAAAACAATACTTCTTCACTAATTAATGAACTTTGAAGTAATTGAAACAAAAATAATCAATATTTTTGGTGATACACCTGCTTTAAAAGCTCAGTTTCCTTCAAAATAGGGTAGACTGGTCAAATGTATTTTTTTTTATTTATAAATTAATTGACTCTTGCTTGTGCGTTAGCACTGCATTTCCGCCAGTGTCGAGTAGTTTATTGGGAAAATCTATCCCAATCTCAGGGATTGTTTTTGGACAAGAACAAGAAGAGATTGAGGAATGCGGAGCCTCGTGGCAGGCAAAAGCGCGACGCGCGAAACCACGCGAGACGTGTGCTCGGGTCAGTTCCTGCAACGTGACTCCCTGGTCAAATGTAAAAAGCCTAACTAAAGCCGGACAGGCCGGACACCGTCTAATTTGGCCGGACACACATCAAAAAGCCTAACTATGTCCGGCTTTATCCGGACGCCTGGCAACGCTACCCTTAAGTATTACTTAGGAATATGTATTATTTACGCATTTACTCAGCGTCTTGTAGGTTCTAGATAGGTTTCACCCCTGAGAAAATTCATTTTTAATCACACATAAAATTAATTTTCTTAAAAACAAATAACTGGCCAAGTGCGTGTCGGACCACGGGCAGGGTAGGGTTCTAATGAAGTCTAAAAAGTACATTTTATTATTTGGTCGACTATTACTCGTAAACTTGTGAAGCCTACTTAAAGGTGATAGTTTTCCTTTTAAATTCGTTATATATGCTATTGCCGTGAATTTTTTCACATCTCCGACTAGAACCGTTTAGCTGGGGGAGGGGGGGGGGGGGGGGGGACACACACACACACACTTAACTCTAACCAAAATTTTCGCTTTAAAGCTAAACTATATTTCGCTAACAGATCCCTAAATCGAAAAATGATTTTCTCAAACCCACAATATTTTTAAAAGACCTATCTAACGATACCCCATAACATGGGATAGAGGAGAAAAAAAATGCATCCCCACTTCACGTGTACGGGAGATAACCTATAAAATGTTTTTTTTTTCAAGATTTTCTTTTACCACTTTGTCGGCGTGATGAATATTGTATACTAAATTACAGCTTTCTAGTATTAAGCGTCTCTAAGCTAAGCCGTGGACAGACGGACGGACAGATGGATGGACATGGCGAAACTATAAGGGTTCCTTTTTGACTTCGGAACCCTAAAGACCAGCGTCATCTATATTGAGATTGCAGTAGGCTGAAATGTTCTTGCTGCCCTGGCTTGACCAGGTAGCATGCATATTTCAGGCTACTTCAATCGTAATACAGATTGCGTTCTAATAAAGTAGGAAGAAAAACGTCGGCTTATCGCAAGAAGTCACTAACGTCAAAAAGTCACTAAGTACAGCTGACTATACTATTTCACCGCGACGAGTACGATAAGTAAAGATCATTATCTGCACAGAGTTCTTCAAACGTCAATTTTTTTTACCGTTGGCTCATACGTAAGCAATTTCATGGGAAAATATGATAGGAATGTAATTTTTTTGAATCATTTCTATTTTTGTAGGAATCTAGCTTTCTTTTATATACAAGCAAACAGTTTTAAATTTATCTTATGTCAGAAGTTTTGGTTTAAAACTTTGAAGGTCTCGTTGCCTAAGTCGTACCTGTAGAAGGTTCCTTAATCGTATCTTATGTTCTGGGTAGGAAAGTGAAAAAAAGAAATATATTTGTAATATAATATGTGTTCAGTCCAATTGAGTATAGGTACCTAAGTGTGTTAAACTAATTTTATTCTTAATAGTTTTGTTTTTCCACGAATTTAGAATTTTGTTTTCTGTGTGTAATTTATATTTATTTGCAGGCAATTGTTCTAAGTACGACTTAGGCTATAGGTGGTACGAATTAAGCAACCGACGCCTTAGTCGTACCGAAGGAACTTTTTTTCAAAAATTGCTTTATAGAGTTTTTGATCCAAGATGATTGTATTATATGAATGCTGGTTAAGAGTTAAATAAATAAATATTCCATGAACACAAAAAAAAAATTGATTTAAATTAATCTGAGAGTTACAGCAATTCCCCCTTAGAGGGTACGACTAAGGCAACCTTACCCTATATATTTAAAATTAAGTTACTACATATGCTACACGGTAAACTAAGACTAATACAAAATACAATAATAACTTTACCTATATTAATATTTTATGTACCCCGAATATGAATTTTCAATAAAATAAAGTTATAGGTAATATTAATAATAAACTAGGTATGTTATATTATTTTCAGTAAAATTATTCCATCTGAAACACAGTTGTATCGAGACATATTTGGACCAATTTTAGCAAAAAGAGGGGCGGTGCTGCCTCCGTATGACAGTGTTATATACAACGCATCGTTGATGTTGGGGAACTCGCACGTCTCTCTAGGACAAGCTACCAGGCTTCCGCAAAATTACAAGTCAATTGCTGGCTATCATATTGACCCCAAACTGAAGCCATTGCCTGAGGTATTATCTTTAATCTCAATCAATTCGTTGGCATTTAGTCCTAATGGACAAAATTTCATTTCAAGAAAGGTACCAAAATTGAAATACGTTTGGAGATCATGTGATTCAAAGCTTATATAAAAATTATCAGATTTTTCTATCCATTATTCTAGAGTTATTATTTGAAAAATACAAAATAAAAAAGGTTGAATGAGATTTTATTCCTTTGCCTGCTTGGCTTTTCTATTGTATTTGGGAGTCTTTATTTTCGTATTTATACGTTTTCAGAAAAATGAAAAGTAAATTAAAAATAGAAATATCGGTCAAAAATCCGAAAAATACTTATTTCTTATTTTTTAACCTAAGTATTTTTTTATTTTGAATTAAAACCAGGTTGTTATAAAAATGAAATATTGTCCATTATACAGAGTGAAATTGATATCATTAGAATCCTTTTAAACTAAGAGTCTACCCATCAAACTGAAAAACTTTTAATATTGAAGCAACCCGATCGGACCTAAAAAAAATCAGATGTTTCCTACTAAATTACAGTGCCACGTGCCGTGCCGACTCGACTCAAATGTATGCAACAGAAGATTCTTTTTGGGCTCCGATCGGTTTGCTCCCATAGTAAAAGATATTCAGTTTGATGAGTAGACTCTTAGTTTAAAAGGATGCTAATGATATCAATTTCACCATTTCATGTAGATAAGTAGGTACGGTTATAAATTTATTCATATTTTCACAGGATTTAAAGAAGATAATGGAAAATGCAAAGAACGGTGTCATATACTTTAGCATGGGTTCTAACTTGAAAAGTAAAGATCTGCCTGAGATTCTCAAGAAAAGCTTAATAAAGATGTTTGGAGAATTGAAATATACAGTCTTATGGAAATTTGAAGAAGTTCTACCAGACTTACCCAAAAATGTTCACATCTTGAAATGGGCTCCACAGCCAACCATTTTAGGTACGTATGAGCCATTAAAATAAAACAGTTCTAAGATTCGTAGACTCAAAAACGCTAGGCAATAATGATAGACCCTCTATTATGTTCATCATAATAATAATTCATAATTCATAATAATTTATTGCATTATATGGTTACATGAGGTCTTAAGAATACAGTTTAAGTGCACACATAAACCCTGTAAGGGCACAGCAACATCTTAAAAACTAATAAAAACAAAACATAAAATTAAAACAGTTAACTACTTAATTACTTAATGAACTAAAAACACTTTTTCTAAATCTCTTAAATGCGAAATATTTATTGTTAAGTAAAAATACATTATACATTTATTATTCTAAGTACTTAGCATAGGATTCATAATAAATTAAATTATCTTATTCTTTAAATTCAAAGCATTCCTCTAAATTATAAAAACATTCAGCTATTAAAAAGGCTCAACGATCCTTGCATGTATCATCGTAAAGGAGTACCTATTTATTTATTGGAAACAAAATAAGGTACAACAAAAACAAATGCAATATAAAATTATTACATAAAAACGAATTATAAAATAGGCGACAGGCCTCGTCGAAAAAGAAGTAGAGTGGTGCGTAGTTGAACAGTGAACCACCCTTTTTTCTAAGATACGTAGCGTGCTGAAAAATAAAGCGAATACTTTCGTTTTGGTGTCATCGGTTAGGTAATTTCATAAGGTTTCTTAGTTTTAAGTTATATAAAGCCCAAGGAAAAAACTAAACCCGTAAAGAAAGTTTAAAAAAATGAAATTTGGCTCACTGTGTACTATGGGTAGTTAACAATGAACCACCCGAATTTCAACAGTGAACCATACAGTTAATTACTAGTAAAAATGCTTATTTCTGAAAAGAAACCACATAATTTTGAAAAATCGCCTTTTATTTTTACCGTACAAAATACAATGAAAAAAAAAACTTCTTCTAACAATTAAAAACAACTTAAACTTTTCATATAAACCTTTTTAGGTAATTAACAACCAACCTTTTTGATAGTATAATAAACAGTCTTCATTCTAAGAACCACAGAAAAATAAAAAGTAATCAACATTATCATGAAAAACTTCTATTGAAAATTAAACTTTTTTAAAGTTAGGTTCTCAGTTACCTAGGTACCGGTTCACTGTGTACACACGGCGACAGATCAACCTACCCATAGTTGAACTCTATGTTCATGGACATAAGGTCGAACTATGGGTAGGTTGATCTGTCGCCGTGTGTACTATGCAAACCTGGTTCACTGTTCCATACACACACTATTCCACTTATAATTATTCACAAATATAGGTTATACGCTTAATTGTCACAACACGTTTTGTCAGCAAATTAATAAGTAAATAAACACACACTAAACATAAATCGTAATAAATCGTACCCAGTACAAAGGATCCCATCCCATAAAATGATTAAATATTTTATAGAAAACGCTTTTTCTCTCAGACTTCTACGGTATATGTTATCTTTGAGAGTATACACATTAATAAATAAAAAATGCAATTTAATTATGTTTTGAGAATTTGAAAACCCATAGTAAAAGTTTATTATAAAATTGCTTTTAAGTCTGAAATAAGAGTAATTTATTTTATTTTTCCCTGAACTGTTAACGTGTTCCTGAACAGTGCTTTCGGCTTGATGTTGAATTTTATGAATCTTGGACACCATACAGGCGAATTGAATAAAATATTAAAAAAACGTGTAAATATTGCAGCACACCCAAATTGCGTCCTCTTCATTACCCACGGTGGGCTACTATCAATCACAGAAACTGTTCACTATGGAGTGCCAATGATCGGTGTGCCAGCCTTTGCTGATCAATTCGTCAATGTAGATAGATCAGTACGGAAAGGCTTCGCGAAAAGAGTCGATCTGTCCTACACGATGTCAGATGATCTCAAAGTTGCAATTGAAGAAATCCTTGTTGATAGCAAGTAAGTGATTTTGGTTATAATCAAGAACATTGTATATAGTATAAGTGGACCAAACTCTCGAATTTCGTGGAGAATACAAAATAAACTCCAATTTTACGTAAAAAATATTAATTTACTTCAATGTTGTTGTAAGCTGACAACCAAGCAAATGTATCGCCTCGGAATACCGGTGTGTCTCTTTCTAACGTGTTGCCAACACCCTAGTCAGAAAGGGACACACAGGTGTTCTGAGAATCTTATTGGTCTCGTTGCCAGCACTGCAATGTTCCGATGACTATTCATAACTAAAATTTTTATTGAAAGTATTCATCAATGTAGTTTTGTGACACGCAGGTATACTAAGAAAGCGAAGGAGTTGTCGCTGATATACCACGACCGCCCCGTGCCGCCCGGCAAGGAGCTGGTGCACTGGGTGGAACACGTGGTGCGCACGCGCGGCGCGTCACATCTACGCTCCCTGGCGTTGCTGGTGCCCTGGTACCAGAAGATATACCTAGATCTCGCAGCTGTTATTGTGATAGTCCTGCTTTTACTAAGAATTGTACTAAGACGTTTGTTTTGTAGCATAAAAAAAGTTGAAAAGAACAAAAAGATGAATTGATAAAGTACATTGTGTCTCAAATCAAACTGTATAAGAAGTTATAAGAAGCGGACAGCCTTGTATTTTGAGACCCAGACTTAGATGAATGAAACTAGAATTTAACATTTTAAAGGGTTCTTACCGCGTTTTGGTAGGAGGTATATTTGAGTTCCCAAAATGTAAAATGTAATGTGTGTAATGTAAATGATTAATTCTAGATTAAATAATAACCGCGTAACTCTCAAACACTGTATGAATGAAACTTATTAATATGTGCAGAGTGAAACTAAACTAACAAAAAAGTAAATTGGTTGTAACCTGTAGAAGTTGGAGGAAAGGCATTTCTTCTCGTGATACCTTTTGTATCAAGTGTGTGAAACTGATAATCTTTCTTATAAGATAGTCCGCTCAATCTTCTACGCATTCATTGTGTTTAATTTAAGTGAAAATTCACAATAACCGTACAGTATTATGATAATGGAAGAAACCGAAATGACACACACTAACCAAGTCAAATAAGTAACGACCAAAAAATACCTCAATGATAATATTAGATGTAAATAGCTGTCGTGGTTGCGTTTTGCTACTGATTTTTGGATAATTTGTCTATTTTAGTTGAATCCAGACTTATGGAGATGTGGAAGTTTTAAAAAAAAAAAACCTTAATTTTTTCTGTTTAAAATAAAAATGGCTGGGTCAAAATTCGCCGAAGTTCTTTTAAATATCGATTTTAAATAAAAAAATATTTTTCTTAGCTTTTATTTTTTCCGCCAACAAATCTACCAACGACTTTGTCAATCGTCAAACATATTTCTTGGTAGGTAATGCATAATGCATAATGCTCACGATTATATTCCCCGAGGGGGTGGCCAATATAATGTCCAATATACGAGGCATCATCATCATCATCAGCCTATAAACGTCCCACTGCAGGGCACAGTCCTACCCTCAAGGAGGGTGTATGGGCATTAGTCCACCACGCGTGCCCAATGCGGTTTGGTAGACTTCACATACACATCAGAATTTCTTCTTCAGTGTATGCAGGTTTCCTCACGAGTAATTATAGATTATCCTAAAATATAGATATTGCATCAAATGATCATTTATTTTATTGCAACATCAATACCAAAAAGAAAAAATAACAACAACAATTTTGATTTATTTACAATTTAAATAGGCAAATAATTATAAAATACGTTTGAGGAGTGTTCTCCGAGGAAAACGTAAGGAACCATGTAATCTTTCTTTTCAATTGATTCAATTTTATTTTTCAACTGGCAACAACATTATTTGAATAGTTCCGAGTTCATTCCTATCGCACACTGCTAATTATTATAAGGAATATATTTTTTCATTGAAAATAACTCGTAAAAGGATATCCTTAGAATAAAGGAGATCCTTGCTCTTAGAGTAGATTACACACCGAGGGCAGGAAAGTGAAAGGTCTCAGATCTCATGTAATTTCTTATTTACTGCCCGAGGTTAGTACATACTTTTTCTCCCCGACAGAGGTGGACGATGGCAACTTCGTTTAGCGCAGCGGGACGAAAGTTGACGCTTTCCGCCCGGGTGGAGTGAAATAGTTATTTGTTATGCAAGGCTGCAAAGTTGCTTTTTGGCGCGACTACTTGTATTGTTCGCTCGTGGTTCAAATATAGAATCCTGAGCGTCGCGAGGGTTTCAAAGGTACGAGACGCAGAATAACTTTGCTGCCGAGCACAACACACAACTTTTCACCTCATTACAGCGAGGAAAATTTCAATGCGCCAACCTCATTTTTAGAATAATCGCACTGGCCAGCACGAAAATAAAATGAAAAAAAAACTTGTTTAGGCTGTTTTTCTTTATTGAATAGAAAGATTCGAATTTTAAAATCTTTAGTAGATTGCACACCGAGGGCAGGAAAGTAAGAAAGGTCTCAGACCTCATGTAATTTTGTTGACCGAGGCGAAGCTGAGGCAAAAAAACATAGTAGTCACATTTTAGAGAAAAAAGTGCCAAGATGATATTATTGATGATGCCGTGATATTATTTTGAAAAGCTGATTAAATTGACCAACATTTGAAATAGCCTGCCATGTTAGGGCCATACATTTTTTATACAGGTGTAGGTCTCAAAGTTGATATAGAAATAACTTTTACCTCCACGGTAACTTTGAGTCTGACAGTTGTGTTTTCTGTAAAAAGTGAGGATTTTGTCAAAATCCTTTATTTTTGAATTGGCAAGGTTATTCAAGATTCCGTAACAAGTATTATCGTAGAAACTACATCTAAAAGCTGAGTGCAGGTGGTGATTTTTTCCAATGTTAGAAAAATGACAAAATTTTGACCTTTTTTTTGTATTTTTCTCGAAATAGTTATAAAGTATAAATTGTGTATCCTGTTTTCGGCTTGACGTTGAGTTTTGGGACACCCTGTGTATTGTGGCGATTCAGGTTGAAGTCGACTAATCCTGGTGAGTGGTGATTCTGAACTCTCAAAAGGTAAGAGTAAAACAAATTAGATTATTGAGTCAAACTGTAACTACATTGTAATAGATGACCTTATAATATCGAGACCAAACAAAAGCAAACATTACACAATTGCCACTCGTTGGAACGTGACCGGCATGGACGCGGAACCGAACCCGCTACCATTACCTATTTTATAATATGTCATACAGTTGTGTAATTAGAGGAAATATGTAGCCAGTAAACGGGTTAAACGGTCTAAGTTTAACTGGATGGTTAAGTAAACTGTACTGATAGGTGAAATGATAATTTTGAGATTGATGTTTGGTTGTGTAACAAAGATAAAAAAAAATTTACCAAAAAAATAAAAACCGACTTCAGAAGTAAAAAAGTACAAAATAATATTTCAGCCAAAGACATATATATTACTAGCGTAAGGACATGGCCTATGAGCTTGACTATTGTCCCCAGTTCGTTGGCTCTAAAATGCAAGGAAAAATGTCAATTTAGAGCACTACAAATATATGACACGATATAGTTCGTATACGAGTTGACAGTGGCGCATATTTTTGTTTCTATGAAGAAGGTTTTTGTAAAATATTCTGACGGGCCTATCCTTACGCTAGTAATATATAAATCTATGATTTCAGCCTATGAATTTTACGTTCGAATCTATAAGAAAATTAATTTGTTTTGTCGAAGTCGCTGTCAAGCCGGTAGGTACGATTCGCGACTGGGCTTGCAGTATTTTTTTGGCTTGGCTTGACACCGACTCCGACAAAACAAATTAATTTTCTTATAGATTCGAATGTAAAATTCATAGGCTGAAATATTATTTTGTACTTTTTTACTTCTGAAGTCGGTTTTTATTTTTTTGGTAAAAATTTTTTTATCCGATATCAGTTAAAAACGCAAAGGGTATATTGAAAAGAAGCAAATGGTTCAATCGCAGACGATTTGCTGTCAACTTTTGAGGAGTTATATCATGTAGCTCCGAAGTGCGTCATCAGATCATCACAATATTAAAATGGGACCACATCGGGAGTATACCCTTTCAAACAAAAAAAGAATTTTTAAAATTGGTTCACACATGACGAAAATATCGGTGAACATACATAAAAAAAAATAATACATACAGCCGAACGTAGTAACTATTAAATAATCTGTGGCCGAACATAGAACCTCCTCCTTTTTTTGAAGTCGGTTAAAAATGAAAAAATTATGAAAAAAAGAACATTTACGTTTTAAAAATAGACCTGTCATACGATATTTACTGCGTTCTATCTTCTTCTTGTCTTACTAAAAAAAGAAGTTAGTTTATTTTGTGTATTTGAACGAGCATCACGCGAAAACTATTGAACCGATTTTTATGAAACTTATTTTGTTTAATAGCTTATGATCTGACTTAAAATCTGGTATGTAATTTGTGCGGACGAAGTCGCGGGTTAACGCTAATAGTATATATATATTTTCTTCTAATGCATCCACATATTTCCATCCGTTTTTTTTCCATCAACGTAATAGTAACCGCTTTCCTCTTACACCTATAATTTTCCTGGTTCAGAATAAGGTAACTATAACATACTTGACTTGTTTATGTCCGGAGCTGTTACAAGGGTTACCAGATGGGAAGACTAAAATATCGGAGCAAAATTTCAAAAAGCTGGATTTTGGGATTACTGTCGGTCGGGACAAATAAGAATGTTACTTTTTATTAAAATTTAAATAATGACAAGAAACTTAACTTTTTCATATGAAGAGAATCATACATGACATAGTTAACTTATATTACAACTAAATATACACTTTTTTTACGTTTGTCACATGCACTTGGCATTAGATTTCACTGAATCCACCAATTTTGATCCTTGAGAAGTATCTACATTGAAAATATTTAAAATTAAAACAGTCGAATTATTAACTCGGCTTAAGGCTTTTTTCTCGTTTGTGACGTCATCACTTGCTGTCAATTTGCCATAAAAAATGTGGATAATGTGTTGTAAGTTTTCCGCGACCTTTTGTTTGAGCTACACCATCGATAAGAAAAGTGTTAAGTATGTTTGATATTTGGTTTAGTGAAGAATACTCAAACGATTTGAGAATAGTAGGTAATAATTTTTTTAATACAGTTGCTCAAAAAGTGGCGTATTGCAGGGACGTATAGCGTTCGGGATGTGGGCTATTACATACCCGTGCTTTTTTTTTACCTTTCCCGAACTCGTGCGTTCTCTTTCCCAACTGTCAAAATAATGTCTATTAAAAAGAAAAACCAACCATGAAGTTTTTACTAAAAAAATTCATAGAAGTTTATATGATTCATGCAAATACGTATATTTCTAAAAAGAAGCTACTAATTTGTTTCAATATCAGATTTAATGATTTGATTGAATGAGTTTGGTTAGGTTTCATTTCATTTCATCTCAATAAAAAACTTCTACTGAAGACTTGGCTGTATGGGCATAGTTCCCTTTGCCTACCAGAATGGGTGAAGAAAAAAAAACTCTGCTTATATTCTACGGTTGGCGCCATTTTTCAGAAATTTTCTTTGCGAGTTTAGTTGTCTGATTGCTTCATTTTTTCGCAACTGTATTAAAAATAGTCGTTCAGTACACGTGCGGAACCGTCATTGCAACTTGTTCCGACTGTCAACCCTCGCCTTCGGCTGCGCCTCGGCTATAGTCGGAACTCTTTGCAATGACAGCCTTTCCACACTTGTAATGAAATATACTATTTTACACAATCTGAAATTCATTACCTAAATAAAACATATTAAATCAACCAAAGTAGGAAATTTTGGTTTTATAGTGTAACCTACATACATAAGTTTTTCAATCTAAATAAATACGATCATCACAGTGGGCAAAAAAATTACCAAAGAGATAATTCATAAAAATTTAATGTCGGGTCAATCCAAACGAATCCCATTCATCTGACGACCCTAGATGTTACGTAGTAGTATGTAACGTCGTAGGTAACTGTAATATACCTGACGTCCAGTTGACTTGTATACTTATGTCCGGTGTTGTTACATACCTACGTAGACCAAAGTGTTACATAACATATCCCATGCCTTATGTGGTTCGGTCACTTTCTATAGGGAAAAGGATGTGATATGATTATCAAGTAGTTGTTCTTTATAGGGCTTGATGAATGAGCTTAATCTTGTAGATTGTCGATAGTCGAAAAGAAGAGCATAGCATAGCATAGCATAATTATGCTCACGTCTATATTCTGTTACAAGGAAGAGTGTTAATGAACTAAAAATGAATTATCATCACTTTTCTGTCATAAAATCAAACAAGAAAGTTATTTCAAAATACATTTTTATTATAAAAACACTCGTTCGATAGTTTTTAGTCGACTGCGGTAAAAATAAACTCTATTCATCGATTACTGACTAATTATAGAAAATCTATATACAACAGTGCATAACCAGGTACATACATGCGTAAAGCCTTCATTATCTTTAAATATTTACTCTGAGAGATCAAAATGAAAAAATAAAACCGAGTTTTGAATGAAACGTAACATTAAGAAAAGTTAATAAAAACTTTTTTAATTTGCTTCTAAGAAAGCTATTAAAAATAAAATAAAAAAATTTCTCCGTTTTTTTTAATATAAAATCGAATATAATTTTATGGCATCTCATTTCATCTACGTCTATCACATGCAGCCTTAAAAATGCTGCTTGTAGCAGTTGCATTTTACCAAGTAATTAGCTGTCTTACACAAAATTCTGACTGCGCTACAGCGGTGCTACATTGCACTTTATCCCACCTTGACTTAGCTCCAAAATGCAGAAGATAACATTGCTCTCTCGCACTAAAACTAATAATAACTAACATCACATAATATATCATTCTTTCGTATGACTTCGTATATCAGTCCTTATGAAAATGCCTCCAAGTTTTTCTTTTCAATGGTGCTTTTCTTCCCTCTTTTGTTTATAGACAAGTTAGTCCCTTAACCAAGTCTTTAGATTGTAGACTTTATCCCTTTAACATTAACACTATAACGTAACTAAATCTACAAACAAAAGAGTGTGAGTCAACCACTTCACCAGATCTTCGAATGTAGCCCATGCCCGTGGAGTCCATCATGTAAGAGAGGAGCTGAGTAAGACGCGTGGCCTATAGAATGTCCAAGAGCGGGTCCAAGAGAGGGTCCAAGAGAGTGGCCAAGAGAGTGGCCATAGACTGGTACGGCCACAGGTTGTGGGACGGGGTAGGCCACAGGTTTGGGTACGGCTACTGGGTACGGCTGCGGTACTGGGACACCGACCTGGATTAAAAGATTTGTTTTGAGATTAGTATTTTGTTGGGATTTCCACTAACAACAATAATGCAATAATGTAGAAAGTGACAAATCTTTCTTTTTTGAGACAAAGACATCGATCCTCTTTGACCCATTGTTGTTAAGTCCAAATTGACACACACACAGTAAGTTGACCTACCTACTTTGAATTGCATTATTAGTATAGATCGGTAACTATTGTGCGATTCGCGGCAATTTCAGGGTTGGTAATAAGTGAGTGAGTGGCCTTGAGTTTTTATTATAATTGTTACAAGTCATGTTCTAATCGGTATGCCATTTAATTATATTATGAAATTACCAATATGATACATAGATACAGTCGAGAACTCGTCAATTTCGACACCTTGATCTTCGTACTGTTCTTACGCCATTCGTATAAAAAACAATATCGCACTTCAAATCTCAAGCTTGACGTGGTCTTGACTGCACATGGCTGTATGGGTTTGTTCCCTTTGCCTTTCACAAACAGGAAAAATTAAAACAATGATAAACATAAAAATAAATCTAATTTGGGGCCGTATTAGAAAAAC
Source organism: Agonopterix subpropinquella (assembly GCA_922987775.1). NCBI lineage: Eukaryota > Metazoa > Arthropoda > Insecta > Lepidoptera > Depressariidae > Agonopterix > Agonopterix subpropinquella. The sequence goes on along the minus strand of OV277694.1, from coordinate 20,112,710 downwards.
TAAAAGAAAACGTTATTATAACATTGTAATTCTTTACCAATGATATGTGTTACAATTGTCACCCCTGGGTGAAATGCAGAATAGATGTACCGTAACTAAATCGTTATTAAACTGAGATTGTAATGAAACTGATAAATTGTTACGAAACTGATAAGGTAAGGGTGAGATCACATAAGCATTAAAATAAATAAAATATTTATGGCATAAATCAACTTTATTAATTAACTTACATCTACAACGTGTTAATGAATTAACGCAAAACTAGAAAGTAGTTTGTTTAGAATCGAGAGCAGAATCGAATTATCATGGTTTCAACATAGGTAATTTTTTTCAAAATGTTAAATAATTTGTTTGCAAAATTTAAAATTTTCTGAACCCGATGTCAACCCACCGCACGGGCACACTCACCCTACTTACTACCAAAACAAGATTATTAAAATGTATACATGAGTACGTCAGCGCTTTCTTTTAGTGCTGAAATGATAGCAAATCATTTTTGCCTCGAAACTTAAAATGCGAATAACTTTAAATTTTAACTATCAAAATAATGAAATTATTGTTTCAATCTAATTATTTTGTTATAAATCAGTTGGGGTGTATGAGGTTTTGCGCAAATTCATTAACACGTTGTATATTTTTGTACTAATTGCAAAAACCTTGTCAAAAATCAATCTTATCTGCAAACAATCATGCCGCCAGCAAGAAAGACGACATCGCTCCAGCCAGGGAGAAGATGCTGCCAGCCAGGAGAAGACGCCGCTATTTAGTTTGTGTTATGTTTAATAATCTCATTATAGTATTTTATAAAATTATTTTCATAGAACATTAAAATATATTTTTTAGTTTCTAGTATTAAATTAATTAATACATATAATTTACTATTTTGGATATTACTTGATGTCTAATGTTAAAAAAAAACAGTATTATGTCACAAACTCATATGAACGAGACCTTAGTGTAACGAAACTGAGAGCTCAGTTTCGTTGAGTAACGAAACGTTACGAAACTGATAAAATAAACTGAGAAATCCTAACTTCAAAAATATTTGCTACCAAAATCGCTATTGGTTTGACAATAACTTATATCCCAGCGGTAATTATATCTCTTACGCAAGAAAAATCAGCAAATAACTGACAAATTACACTTACCGGAAATAGGAAAATCGCGTTATTAACCCTGATATTGATATTTAACAAAATGCGTGTCATACACCAACCTCGAACTGCGAAGCAAAATACGGCCATCTTAATGTCAATATTTTGACGTAAGTTGAGAAAATGATGCCATTTTATAAAAATACAATCGAATGGTAGAATTGTTGTTGTAATTGTGCCCAAAATGTCGTTACTAACCCTGAGTTACGAAATTAACAAAAATGGAGACAAACATTTAATACGCTAATCTTATGACTAAATCGTTTCCTTTTAATTCCAGCCTATTTTAATCTGACAATTTAGATATTAAGTGGTCATTTTAACCAAAAAAAAGTTAAATTAAACTAAGACAAAATTATTTCCTAATATACAAAATTGACAAGGTGGTGGAGAGACATATAAAATTTGTATGAAAGTTATATTAGTATTAAATTTTAAAAATATAATAATTCGTGCCTCATTGCGCGCATCAAAAAAATAAAAAATGGGCTTAATTGGGAAATAAATACACTGCTCAGAATAATGGAAATAATTTTAATCAAGGAAAGAGAAAAGACGGTATCTTATTTTAAACTTACGAGACAACTTAAATTGTATCTATGTACATCCGTTCTGCATTTCACCCCCCTAGAGTTTGCCGCGAGTTGCACAATAGTTACCGATCACCGTCCGATCACTAATTATTTGGTACTTATTTTATGCTTGTTGAAGATTCAACAAGCATAAAATAAGTACCAAATAATACGTACCAAATAAGTACCAATAGGTTGACAGATGTCAACCTCTTTTCTGGAGTGTCATCTACTATTGTGCTTTAACAAACTATATGGTTGTCATGTCGCTAAAAAGCTATTTTTTACTTTTTTCTTCTACCAAACAAATACCACAAACATTCTATTTTAAGTAAATAAATTTACCTGTTTAATAACTGGTACTGGGACAGCGTGGGGGACTGGCACGGGCACTGGTCTGTCCACTGGAACAGCTACCGGCTTCTCCACCGCTACTGGGTACGGTCTCGGTACAGGGACGGCGTACGGCCTGTCTACTGGGTACGGAACTGCGACCTTTGGACAAATACAATGAATCATTTACGTGAGAAAACCACATCGAAAAATCGTATTATCTTATCGTTCCTCTATGAAAGTAAATAATTAAAATGTTAGAACATAAAATTTATGTTCTAACATTTTAATTATTTACTTTCATAATAGGGACCTTCTTAATATGCTCACGAGTTTCTTAAGAGGATAATCTGACTATCAAACTGAACAACTGTCTCTATGGAACCTACACAGAAATAGCGAAAAAGAAATTATCTGTTTTCTGTATCATACTAAACTGCAATTCTACTCGACCCAAATGGGACTATATGTATACTCGTATGGTACAGCAGATGTTGATTTTGTTTCGCAATTTCGATATCGGTGCCATAGAGAAAATTGTTTAGTTCGATAATCTGATCATCCTCTTAAAGAACCGTCAGCATATTAAGTCGACCTACGATCCTAACAAATCTCTCCCGCCTCCTCCACATTCATTAATCTTTTTATGCATGCTTGTTAGTTTCGGGTATTTCTGACATGGCCCTTTTTAAGCCCAGAACATACTCTAGCCCAGGCCTAGGTGCGACGCTACGTCAGACTACTGAACCTTATAGTGGCCCAGGCCATAGTGGATAACCTCAGGTATTAACTATTTTGTTTGCAAACATACCTTGACAGGGTAAGGCACTGGTCTATCAACGGCCACTGGGTACGGCTGCGGAACTGGCACCCCCACATGCTTCGTCACCGTCGTGTGAACATCGGCACCCACCACCGTCGCTCCACCGCCCAGCGCGAGGCCCTGGCCCAGTCCGTAGCCCAGCCCGCCGTGGCCTATCCCGTAGCCGAGCCCAGCGTGGCCCAGCCCGTATCCAAGCCCAGCATGGCCCAGGCCGATGCCGTGTCCGACCAGTGGGGCACCGTAGTGACCGACTAGTCCACTTCGCTTTTGGACAGTTTTGCTCGGTTCTGCCAGAACAGCTGCCATCATGAGTAGTATTGCCGCCTGTAGGAAAAGAAAATCTATTAGTAAGTCTTCTTCTCGTATGGAATTTTCGTGTCTTCCTCAGATCGACCACTATAACCCTATGGAACCAAAATCGAAATAGCAGCATTATTATGCTGCTATTTCGATTATATGAAGGATATTATATATCAATATTATTATATGAAGGACCCTATTATAGCTTAAAAACGTACTTTTTTGACTCTAACACCGCGTCTGAAGGTTCCGTGTTGTAGTGAAGATGCGGCCAGGAACTTGATATAATACTTATAATATATCTATGTATAATACGCATCTTTTAAACAGAATAAAGTATAAGCAAAGTTTATTTCATAGTACAGAAAGTTGTTTAGCGTGATGGTCTGAAGCACTCCCCAAAAGAATATAATGCATTTAAGTATACAACCACATATAAATGTTGAGGATCTTAGCACAAAGGTAAAAATTTGCATATTTGTATGGTGCAATCAAAGCGGAGATGGATGGATTGTGTGAAGGATGATATGTGTAAAAAAGGGGTGTTGAGACGACGGCTAAGAGAGATGAATGGAAGAGGATGAAATATTCCGCCGACTCCAAATAATGGGAAATGGACAAGAGAATGATGATGAATCAAAGCGGAGATATGAGCGGTATGCGGTGTCTCTTGTCAACAAGCCAGCTTCAGCTTCAGTTTTCAGAGTTTCCGATCATTACCATGGGCATTGGTAGATACCGGACTTAATTGTGGAGTATGCTATACCACGCGTAGTAGTCAAATTGCTGACAGAACATTTTAATGCTACCTTAATTGGTCTCTAACGCTACTGGATGCAGGTTTCCTCACGATGAGGTTTTCCTTCACCGTTTGAGAGCAGTTAGTATTACGTACATATGGTAGAAAAAAATCATTTGTACATGGCATGTACTCCGTGCGGATTTGAATCTGGACCTCAAGATTGAGTTTCCATACCTCTCCGTAATGCGCCTGCGCCACCGACGCTATACGCGACTGGATCCTATACTACTTATTATGTATTCCCGAATTTACACTTATACTTTAGTCTGAATAAATATGAACCGAAAACAATGGATGGGAAATTACTTTCATTACGTGTGATGACTCCATCTATTGAATTGATATTCGTTCGGTGGCTGCGAGAAACGAAATTGTGCGCACGCGGCGAATTTTAAACAGTTATTGCATGATATATCGTGTGCCTTGTTATGGTTGTCAATCTTGTTATGTTATGATTATGAGATCATCGGATTATGCTGGATTTACGTAATTAGAATCCCATTCTTGCACTTTGTCAGAGGGCAATAGAGCGTAGAATTTGGGGATCAAATGGACAGATCGCGTTAGGAACACCACAATATGCCAAAAATCGCAAATAGCCGATGTTAGTGAGAAACCGCCAAGTTGAAGTGGGATTGGGCCAGCCATGTCTGTCGATTGCACCCGGAAAGATGGGCCAAAGTCTTAACACCTTGGATCCTGGAAGATGGACGTCGCAGTCGGGGTCGGCCCCGGAAGAGATGCGACGATATAGATACCTTCGACGAAGGTTGGATGGAACTGGCTCAGGACAGAGATGCATGGAGGATGAAAGGGGAGGCCTTTGCCCAGCGTCGGGATGAAATAGGCTAAAGAAAAAAACTTATTTTCTCTTATAATATTTTGTTTTTCATTCATTGTCTGAAAATAACTATCTGAATATTGAAGCAAACAACTGTCAAAAAAACACCAATTGAATCGGGTAGTTACACAATAAGACCCCATAAAACAATCAGTACAGAATTGGTAACTGAATAATCTTCTATTATGCTACTATTATGTAACTATTTTTAAACACGAATCTGAAATTTACAAACGGCGACACATCAAGTTACCCAAAACCAAAATAAGCTGGCCGCGCGACGTTATACATTACTATGCCAACGCGCGGCCAGCTTATTTTGGTTTTGGGTAGCTTGATGTGTCGCCGTGGGTACATGTTGAAAAGTTCTATGGTAATAGGTAGGAAAATTTAGTTAAATTCGAGATAACGGCTTACGAAATACAAAATAATAGTTTGTATATTTTACTTAGGTCGCTAGGTCTCGGTGGCGCGTTGTATAAAGGTATGGAAACTCAATCTTGATGTACGGGTTCGAATCCTCACGGACAACAAAACCAACCAACCAATGCCATGCCATGTGCCATGTACCTACCAATTTTCTTACTTATGTACTTAATACCAACTTTTCTCAAATGGCGAAGGAAAACATTAATTTCGTTCGCTGAAGAAGAAATGAGGCAAATGTTTTGAGGCAAAACTGATTTGTTATCATTTCAGCACTGAAAGAAAGCGCTAACGTACTCATGGATACATTTTTATAATCTTGTTTTGGTAGTAAGTAGGGTGAGTGTGCACGTGCGGTGGGTTGACATCGGGTTCAGAATATTTTAAATTTTGCAAACAAATTATATAATATTTTGAAAAAAAATTACCTATGTTGAAACCATGATAATTCGACTCTGCTCTCGATTCTAAACAAACTACTTTCTAGTTTTTCGTTTATTCATGAACACGTTGTATAAGAAAGAGTATCGATTACTAGATACAGTACGGACACTCCCTTCCTCCCACTTTATACCTCACCCCCTCTATCGCTCTCTTGTTACCGCGCTTGGGTACGTGGGGTGACCTTCGATTTTTTTGCATTTGTCACCGTTTTAGATGAGGGCTACACAGAACTGTAAAACGACTTTTAAAGATTAATGAATTCTTTATCAGACGAGACTCGAACCTACAACTTGTAGGCACATCCGGGGTTTTGTTTTCGTCCAATAATGGGGAGTTTTCTGACAGCAAGTTTAAACGTAGTTCAACATGCCTGGATAGATGGCGTTGATGTGACCAGTGCTGGTAGCACTGCGGCTTTATCACGTCTTTTATCTCGTTCTTTTGCGCGCGAACGAACGAGATAAAAGACGTGATAAAGCCGTATCACGGCTATCGCGGGTGTGCATGCTACCAGTGCTGGGAGTCGCATTGTAGGTTTGGTATTGGGTAGTCGCGTCGCGTGTCGGTCGTCAGTTGTCCCCTCCCCGCCTACAACGAAGCTCCAGTGCTGGCTCAAGATAGTGTTATTTTCGAAGAACAACCCTTATAGTCACCAAAATACCTACAGGGTGAAATTCATCATTCATCATTAGCATCCTTTTAAACTAAGAGTCTACCCATCAAACTGAACAAGTTTTATTATGGGAGCAAACCAATCGGAGCAGAAAAAAAACTGCTTTTACATACATTTGTGTCGCGTAGGCATTGCAGTTTAGTATGGAACAGCAGATTTTTTTGTTGCTCCGATCGGTTTGCTCCCACAGTGAAAGTGTTCAGTTTGATGGGTAGACTCTTAGTTTAAAAGGGTGCTAATGATAATGAATGAATGATTTCACCCTGTATATAACCGCACAACGTCAAGCACATTTGCTACATAAACTAGACATTTAGGGTGAAGCCAAACGGGCGTAATTTTGTGAGTTGTGTTTTCACATGTTCCTGCTCATCTGAAAAAAGTCACGACTATTTAATTAATATATTAAAAGTAGGGATGCAACGATTCGGCCATTACGATTACGATTACGATATTAATCGTTACTTATTACGATAACCGATGCATTACGATTATTTAAACAAATTTAGTTGAGTATATCCTCAGTATGAGTTCTCATAATGTTTCTTTGCATTCCAATGAAAGTTAAATCATAAAAAAAATTTTTTAAAAATTCCATGATTTTGTATCTTTTTCTACTAATTTGAGATCGAAAAAATTCAAATTGGTCAAAAATCGTCAAAGGTTCAAATTGGTCAGGATTCTGATTTTTGGATGTGTAGAGGCCAATTTGTTTTGAAAAACACAATATGGAACGTGATTCTGAATAATCTCGTTATTCAAGCGATATCTCATCTCGTCCGATTTACGTGGGAGATTAATCTTTTAAAATATAGATGAGATATCGCGAGAACGAGAATGTATGTATTACTTCAAACCGAAAATCGAATCATAGACCTTGTCAGTAGAATTTAAAAATATAATATTATGAGAGTCAAATCTGACCCAAAAAAAGTGAGATTTAGCTCAAAATGAGCTAAAATGGCAGCTAGAGATCAGATTTTTTTAAATGTTTTTTTTCGGGTCTAGAATCTAGTATTTAGGTGTGGTATTTGTCAACAAGTGCAATCCGATTGACGTTTTCAATTCGATTTACGATTACAGATGCAAAACGATGCACCGCTTCGTAATCGTTGCATCCCTAATTAAAAGTAAAAAGCAAGGTCACATCCACCACGCCCATTAACGCCATCTATCAAGCTATTTGGAACTATTTTTGCTTTTTTAATGGCCTTCGGGCAATCCCTCATTAAATGAATGGCTATAACCAATAATGTCTTGATATAATAATGCCACCACAATAGGGGCCGATTAGTGGAGTATAGCCACGTAAGTATAGCCCTCTCCCTCTCACGCTTATACACGATAGAAGGCTTACGCCCTGTAGTGGGACATTTAAAGGATGATGATGATCATCACCTTGTTTAAAACAGCAACCTATAGGTCAAATGATCAAAAGGGGCTCGGCTATCAGGCTACCCTCACCCAATCCCCCAGGGGATCCCTATGAACCTTATCAGTTCATCAGGATCCCGGGCGGCGGGCTAAAAACTATCATAGATAGTACCGGAAACTCACGGGCATGATGTATGAATCTAGAGAAAGAAATGGATGTGTGTCACGACTGTCCAAAATCTGATCTATAGTCTGTGCCTACCCCTCGAGGAAGTAGGAGTTAGTTTATGTATGTACTAGTGATCCGCAACGGCTTCGAACGGGTGCAATGCTGATATAAACCTTCCTCTTGAATCACTCTATTTATTTAAAAAAACCGCATTAAAATCCGTTACGTAGTTTTAAAGATCTAAGCATACATAGGGACAGACAGACAGCGAGAAGTGACTTTGTTTTATAAGGTATGTAGTGATGATGTGTACTAATGTATGATCTTTCTTAAATAAGTCTCTTTATTTTCAGGGTATGATCAGACCATCAAACTAAACAACTTTCTTAATTAATTGCGGGTTTCAGGACAGATTAGTGTCATCCCCCGGGCTCGCTGGACTTCATTGTCTAGTGTTGTGAATGGCCGCTGCTGTTGATCCTGGCTAACAGGAGTTTCAGTAGTAGGTATGTGTGATGGGCCCATTGCCCTTCAAAAAACTTTTCTATACGGAGGACCGTTTAGAAAACAAACACATCGTAACATCAAAAACGAGAAGAAAACGGGATACAAAACTGCAATTCCCACTTGACTCAAATTTTAGAGACAGCTTATGTGTTTATGCATCATCCATCATCATAATCATCGACAGCCTATCATAATCAAACTCCAGGAGTGCGATTTTTGAAAGTCAAATCAGCAGTAGAAAGATGGATATCTTCATAGTAATTTTGACATTTTGTACTGCTGACTGCTGAGTTTAACGTATGACTTTCAAAAATCGCATTCCTGAACATAAATGAATGGTATGTGTGGTGAATTATTTTGGAAAACTTCACCACCCCTTTGTACCATTTCAGAAGCAGATTTTTGAAAAATCCTTTACGATTGCACCCCTAAATCCTCTGTAAAATTGGTATTTCAAATGTCATGTTTCCATCTTCTGTGGTTGAAGCTGTGCGTTATAGTCAACCTGTCAGTCACGTAACTGTTTTATATGTATAGAAAAACCTCTATAGGGAACCCATCACCACGCAAGACCGACACACACTTGACCGTCTCTTTCACCAGTAATTAAAAACCCTTATACCTGATCAAATTTTCGATCACTTTAAAAAACTCACTAGATAAAAAACCACTTACAAATCTCTTCATGTTTTCTCAAAGAACTGAAATCACACACTACACTATAAATTTAAATACTTCAGTAGTTTTCAAAAACAAACAATTTGGAGCAAATATTATCTTAAACTGTTAACCGCGACGGCCACTGGTCATATGTGACTGGGTTAGTCAGTAAGGACTTATATAAGGCACACCGTATACTTCCCCACTATCTGACGAAGGATTTTATCATCAAATGCGAGAATTTGCGACACCGGGCATACAATAACTGTAGTTCTATTAACTATTACATCTAGATCTTAGTATTAGTATGTCTTTAAGTAAATTATACTTCAATGGGAAAGAATTAAGGTGTAAACAAGAAATGTTAAAAGCAAGTCAATGTAGGTATTATTGAATGAAAACATGGTATGATTTAGCTTGTCGTTTTAGTCCCTATTAAAATTCCAAATCAGTAAATTTTACATTACACACTACAAAAATAATATACTTAGACTACTTCGTAAGTTCCAAAATATAACTACTTGAATTTTACGTATACCATTCATGGTCATAGAAAAATAATTTCATTCGGGATAGTCAGACAATCTGCGACAACTACTAACTTTTGCCCGCGACTTTAACCGCATCGACTCCCTTTGGATGATTTTTTAAACACTTTCCAAATTTTCAGGAGTTTTTCAAAGATTGTATTAAAAATTTAAAAGTTGAAAAACGTTTTTGAGAATTTCCCATATTATGTTCCTTTGGGAAAGTTGAGTGTCATGAGTATAATCACCCATTCAAAGTAATGCCAACCAACCAACCAAATAATCTAACCGAACTCAGTGTATAATGTATGACCAATTGTTAAGAAAAGTTTCATCTAAATCGGTTCAGTAGTTTTTGCTTGATGCTCGAACAAACAGAGAAATAGACAGACAAAATAAAAAATTTAAAATCTGTAATTTGGAGTTAGGGTAGGATAGGTACTTAAACTCCATAGGTATCGAAACATATTTTTTTGTAAATATCTTCAATGTTACACGCTTCTGTTCAAATAGGATACTATCTATAGGATACTATATACAATGTTCTTGCTTCTGTTACAGTTTTATAATACTGTAAAAAGTGTGTAGAATCCAAAGAGATTATACCTGAAGGCATAGAGTGAGCCATACCATTGCAAGAATGTCCACTTTTTTGAGGTTTGTGTTTGAGTGTGTGGTGTTAATTAGTATGGACAAAAGATGATCAAGTGACATTTTCCCCTATGTTTACGGTTACTTTTCACGCACATTAGCATAAAAAAGAAGTGTACAGCCGCATAAACAAACATTTATAGTTCCATCTCCATCTACTATTAAAATAACGTCATAAGATAAAAGAGACTAACTACAATCGTAAATTGATGCGGTAAGCATAGGCTTTAGAATAAAGGAGATCATTCCTCTGCGGTAGAATCCCACTGCAGGGCAAAAGCCTCCTCTAATAAATGAGGTTGAGAGGGAGCGGGCCATACTCCATGACGCGGACCCAGTGCAGGTTGGTGGAGTCAAAGTAGTGGACAACTATTAGTGGATAACCACCTAATCTTCTTCTTATCGTGTGGGCAGAGCCCTGGTGTCAGAGTTTTTTCAGACCGCCTTTCGGCCTCTGACGTGGTCACCTAATAATTAATATGTTAACGTCGGCAACTAAACATTTTATCTTGAGACAAGACTATTCAATAGACAACAGCAACTCAAGCATGAGTTTGCGTTGCCGCTATCAACTTGAAGGCACAATGTGCTTGTCGCCTCAAGTTATCCATACCACAGAATAAGAAAGTACCTACTATACTTACGTCGTATTATACAGGGTGAAATTGTTATCATTAGCATCCTTTTAAACTAAGAGTTTACCCATCAAACTGAACAACTTTTACTACGGGAGCAAAGTGATAGGAATAAAAAAAAATAGGCTGTTGCATTCAATTGAGTCGAGTAGGCACTGCAGTTTAGTATGGAACTGCATTTTTTTGCTCCGATTGGTTTGCTTCCATAGTAAAAGTTGTTCAGTTTGATGGGTAGACTCTTAGTTTAAAAAGATGCTAGTGATATCAATTTCACCATTGTAGTACTCCGTGAGTCCGTGATATAATTGATTATTACTGTTAATCTTTGTGTCAAATCAAATGCTCGCGACTTCGTCGGTGTGGGTTTCAGAAAACCTTAACACTCCGTTGCACCCAGGGATTTATTTTTGAAAAATATATTCTTAGTGCGCCTCTACATCCTCTGTATAATATGTATTCAACATTGCATGTTTCTATCTTCAGAAGTTTAGGCTGTGTGCGTTGTCAGTCATTCAATCACGGAACTGTTTTATATAGGGTTCTTACGGCTTTTAAGGGGTTGCTCAGACCATCGAAATGAAAAATTTTCTTTAAGGGACTTCATATTGAAACCACGAAAAAAATTCCAGGTCAAACGCCCAGGCAGAAAGATTACATTCGGGTCGAGTAGATTTGCAGTTTTGTATGGAAGAGCAGATTTTGACATTACATTTGTCCCTTAGAGAAAGTTGTTCAGTTTGATGGTCTGATCATCGCCTTAAAAAACCGTCAGCATAAAAGAAGAATCATATAATATGTAAGTACCTATAGATGGTTGACATTAGTAACATGTATTTTTCCTAGCCTGGAAACCATTGCTAGACAAATGCCTGCTTTCCTTCACTCCATACCTACTGGGTCCCGATCTTTGTCGAAAGTAACCCAGGTCATTCCGCCTCTTCCTGGGTCGACCCGGACGTCGACGACTCAATAGAAGTTCTGTAATAAACCCGAATAATCGTTGATTGTAGAGTTACGCTAACTAGCTATAAATATGAGCACAAAACTATGGCGCAGTTTATGCAATCCTAGTAACGTGCTCGAGATTTAAAATGGCCCTTTGCGTGGCTCGTTCGATAAAATAGTGTGCGATGTTGTCCGTATAGCAAGCGTTCACATGAAAGGGATCTGGCTGGAATTGATGGCAATAAATAGTTCCTAAATAGTGCCTAATTATTACCTAGGTCAAATAAATAGTGCCTCTGTACTTTACGAGATATCAATTTTTTTTACCTGGTACGCTGGCTTGACGTCAAGGTAGCGTACACATTTTCTGTGGCTAAAACTGTAAAAACTAAATCGTGTGAATTCGTGTGCACACTAGCGCCACGCAAGCCGTAGTTTCTTCAAAAGACTTGCTTATATCTTCGGTCCCTGAAGACCTCGCCTCATGAGATTTTAGATGCCTAATGAACTATTTGAGATCTTTTTTTTAGTGTAAATTCGATGCTGCAATGCAAGCCGTTTTAGCCACAGAAAATGTGTACGCTACCTTGACGTCAAGCCAGCGTACCAGGTAAAAAAAATCGATATCTCGTAAAGTACAGAGGCACTATTTATTTGACCTAGTTACAAATTAGGCACTATTTAGGAACTATTTTTGGCATCAATTCCAGTCAGATCCCTTTCATGTGTACGCTAGCTATACGGACACACAACTTCAGAAGTTATCAAGATATCAGAATGATTATAACGTAGGTAAGTAGTTAGAGTATGACCACTGCCTGCCCTCCGCAAAATTAGCTCCTTCAAAGATCAAGAACAAAATGCAGAAAGATTAGTCCAAGTGTGTATAGTATACGTGCGCACATCTATGCACATCTACAGGGTGAAAAGTTTTACATTTTTTTTTCTAAAGTGCAGTGTCCAGAGGCACTGATGCGCGCGACAAAAGACATGGTTTCGAAACCTATTGGCGTGAACATGTAGCTGCCGGCAAATTAATTATTCACACATTAGCAAAGAACTATATTCCTCTTCGCGCATATCATTTCCTCTAGGTTGCCTGATAGAAGTAGCCTTTTAGCGATACGATAGCATTGTTTACATGACGCCCGTTTTTGTGTCCCGTTTCATTTTGTTAAATCAAAATACAAACAGGCACCACAATCGTCCGAACGGACCATGAAACCCTTGCATCACGGAGACATCGTCTATGGCCTGTGGACGGCTGGATCGCGATAGTAGCGACTAGCGACCTACTGTTGCGAAGTCACTTGCTATGTTTACCCACATTTATTGTACCTATAATCCGACTTATATCATGGCTTTCTTGTCTAGGCACTCTGAGGTCTATCACCGACATACAGGGTGTAACAAAACACCCTAGTAATACTTCAGACCATCAATCTGAACAACTTTCACTATGGAGCTAACGTCGAGAAAAAATAAAAAAAATCTGCCGTCCCATACATTTGAGTCGAGACGGTACTGCAGTTTTGTATGAAAGAGCAGATTTTTTTTTCTCGATTTCGATGTTGGCTCCATAGTGAATGTTGTTCAGTTTGATGGTCTGCAGCACCCCCTTAAGTATTACTAGGGTGTTTTGTTACACCCTGTATAATTATAAGGCGTGAATAAACAGGAGAGGTATCGAGTTATGATCTTGAAGAGTATCGTTCAAATAACATCTATGTCATCATTATCAGCGTATGCAAGCAGTTTAGTAATATTTAAAGGGGTCGAATTGGTACTACAGTTTTGTACGGAACACTCTGGTGTTCCGTACAAAACTGTAGTACCAATTTTTTCAATTTTTTTTAAATGTTGTTTCGATGTTTTCTCCATAGTGAAATTTGTTCTGTAAAATAACCCTAGGTTCATTTGTTACACCGTGTATACGACCCATTGCAGGGCACAGGCCTACTACAGGAGAGTTTTTGGGCCATTAGTTCACCATGCTAAGTTAGGAGCATTCGAATTCTACGTATTGCTTTTATACATTTCTGTAGATAATCGGTGAGACTATCTGCTTGGCAAACTGGCCTCAAAGCAGAGGAACAGGCCTTGGCTCACGGCGCTAATGCTGTCTGAAGATGAGGAAGAGAGGGTGATGGAGATTGATCGAAAATCTGCTGGTAACGTCTGAGTTCGTAATAGAATCAGGGAGAATTTGAGGGAGTAGTGTTACACCGCGACCGCTTATTGGGACCATATCACATTAATGAGAAGGCATATTGATATGTTAGGTCCGCTTGTAAAATTATACCAAAGCTGGGTATTCACTAAGCAACAGATGTTGCGGGACAAAGATGCCCAGATACATGCAGGCATGACACTTTTGCAAGCAATAGTTCGTAGCTCCGAAGCGTCCCCCATGGAACCTGGTGGACCTGGTCTCCGGGGTCAGTCTGCCGCCAAGCGAGCCGCAGGCCGAGCGCCGTTGTTCAATGTCATACGATGTCCCAGGCTAGGCGACTCGTAACACTTTTATCTTTACTGTTGAAGTATATGTTTTATATTAGAATGGTAACCTAAAGTTCCAGTGACGCATGTTGAAATTCCCGCTTTCGCCACAAATCAATAGTTGCGAAGCCTTCACTATACTTACCCACATTCATTGTGTGGTCCACTCAACAAGCCCCCTGAATCGAGCTATTTTAATCTTTATATCTATCGTTTTAAAATATCTCTACGAGCCTTCGTAATTAAACAGATTTAATTACACTACAGAGGAAACTACAAACTACGCAGTATTATTTGACAGGATCAAATTAGTATCTGGATTAAGTAATGGTATAATTTACGACTATTAAAAATGAATGGGGTAATTTTAATGGAATATGGATGTGAGATTTATGGCGCAGGTGCCATTTGTTGTGTAATTTGAGGACGAAGCTTGTTTACAAAAAATATACACGTCGAATAGATAACCTCCTCCGTTTTTTGTTTTTTCGTCGGTTAAATAGCCCGAATACTAATAGTACGAGATACGAACGTAAGATCATGCACCTATCCCTTAGGCGAACGGCATGTGATTCATGTTAAAGTTTACACAGGGGTTCACACAATGCCACCGGGTTGCCTAGCAAAATCTTGCCGCAAGTACCTTTACCATGATGATTTATGGTACCATATTTACGAAAAATGCACCTATCTTTTAGGCCAGTGAATGGGGTGCCATCGGAAGGAGACCGATCTGAAGATCTCGAAAGACTAGGGTTGCCACCTCTCAGTCTGCCGCAACTCTAGGGTTGCCAGGTTCAAAGAAGTCATTTTTTACGAGAAATGCACCTATAAAGTAGGGACTTAATTTCTACACCAAATTGAAGCTATCGTCTTCCTCGACACGGTGGACCAGGGTTGCCAGCCTAAAAGCTGCCGCAAATGAGGGTTGCCAGCACTTTTACCAACAATTACACATACCTGATAGGAACGATTTTAACAAGTAAATGGGGTGCCATCGGAAGGAGACCGATCTAAAGAACTGGAAAAACTAGGGTTTTCACCTCTCAGTCTGCCGCAACTCTAGGGCTGCTAGGTTCAAAGAAATAATTTTTCAGCGAAAAGTGCACCTGCAAAGTAAGGATTAATTTCTACACAAAATCGAAGCCATCGTCTTCTACCAGACCAGACTCTCGCCAGACCTGATCTACCATGGAAACTCTCGTTTTCTAACATGTATACATATTACATAGGGCATACACTGAAATGCGTTACATACCTTCCTACTTAAGGTTAAATTAATTCTGAAGACGGATACCTATAGGTAAAGGTAAACCGATTATTTCATTCATAGTTAAATACGTTTCATACATATTTATAAACACTCTAGTACAGCAAACAATGTTGATATTTAATAATAAAAATGGACCAAGTAAAAGGACAATGGGCAAAAATGTCTGGAGTGTGGCCCCGCCCTACTAAACCTTCAGTAAGTATGGCATGTCTGTCTAATTGTTGGTCTATTTACATGCATTCAATAACATTAACGCGCATTCCAGAAATACTTTATTATTGAAGATAATATACATGGTGTAATAAAAAACCCTATTAATAATTTTAACCTCTCGTTTAAAATCAATTGTTTTCGTCGCGCGGATCCGCGTTCCGGCATACCAAAGGTTAAAGGGCTAGTTAATACCATCAAAGCGAACAACTTTCACCACGGAGACAACTTCGAAAAAATAATACAATCTGGTGTTTCAGACAAAACTGCAGTAGGTACCTTCAGCCGAATTTTTCCCCGACGTTCTCTCTGTAGGTAACGTTGTTCAGTTTGATGGTGTTAAATTAAATATTACTAGAGTGTCTTATTACACCAGTATACACTGACACCAAAGAAAACTCTAGCACACAACAAATTCTTTTTAAATTTTCTGCCTAAGCTCAAATTGTTTTCTTTTTAACCGACTTAAAAAAAGGAGGTTATCAATTCGATTCGTATGTATGAATCATTCCCATCACGTCGCTTCCCATGAAGCCGCTTCTGCAGATGTGCCTTGGTTCTATTCCCATCATGTCGCTCCTCCTATGTGAGTACAGGCGAATGTAATATTTAAGGAATTGCAAAATATTAGGGCTTCCAAACAAATATACAAAATTTCATAGGTGTATGTATGTTTGTATGTATGTTTGTCCACGCATATCTCCGAAATTATTAATCGAATTGTGACCATTCTTTTTTTATTGGCTTACATTTACTCCAATTTAGGGAACAATTTAAGTTACATCAAAATCGGTTCAGTAGTTTTCAAGATAATTATGAACTAATACGTGTAAGTGTGACGGCCTGGTTTGTATGTATTTGCATGATAACTTTGGCATTTCTAAAAATTATAATTTTATTTGAAGTCATTCCGCCCCGCCACAGACCGACGCATGCTTGGACTCATAGTTACAGTGCACCAATAAATTTGACACAGCTCAGTCGTTTGAAGTTGTATTTTTATACCATTAATGTTGTAAGATAGCTTATAAAATTCTGTATGTTTTATGTAATAGCTATAATCACAATAAAGCTACCGGTTTCCGAGAAAACTGGAGGAATGATTGCTGGTAGGTAACAAAAAATACAATAAATTTAAAATATTTCAGTAAATACACATTTTTCAATTTAGGTGTCTATGAAATGATTAAAGTAAAT
The DNA here is from genome assembly GCA_922987775.1 of Agonopterix subpropinquella. Lineage (NCBI taxonomy): Eukaryota > Metazoa > Arthropoda > Insecta > Lepidoptera > Depressariidae > Agonopterix > Agonopterix subpropinquella. The sequence continues at coordinate 20,095,695 of OV277694.1, read as the reverse complement.
TTAATATGCTTTCAAATGACACCTTGCAAAACCTAATTAACCTCAGGTGCGATACAATTGAAGAAAAATTAAAACCGTCGGCAGCGCGTTGGAAACCCTTTCAGTACTCAGAGCCCCCGGTCCGGGGAGTTTCAAGTATTATTTCAAAGAATGGTTCCAGTAAACCATTCCACTATTCAGATCTGAGCACGATCTGAGTTCGGGTATTAATTTCGGAACACTTTTAAAAAAAAATCAAATAAAAAGCTTCCACTATTCAGAATCTTACTTTATGGTACTAACGAGTTGGATCTGAGCCGCGGGAGGAATTTATGTGCGATGTTCCCGGACTTCAGATCGCCTGCCGAAACGAGTGAGCTACCTATTATCGCGTATTCGCTTCGTTTTTTTTTGATTTGATTTGATTTGATTTTAATTAGTTCTGTTATAATTTCCAAGTCGGTAGGTAGGTAAGTACTGCAGTTTTGTATGAAACATCCCTAGTGAACCACCCCTTTAAATATTACTCGGGTGTCTTGTTAAGAAAAATTATCCAAATGCCCGATAATTAGTTTATGGCATTTTATAAACACTTTTATGTACCTACCAAGTTATTCACCATAATTTTGACACTACTACAAATTTTATTTTTTCATCATCATTATCATAATCACGATATACACCACTAGTTTTAATTAGGTACTAACATAATTGTATGAATGTTTTGTAAAATGTTGTTAGTATAATTATTAAAAATTAGCGGTTTATTTACGATATACGATATTTATTTGTTACCATAAATCCTATTGGTATACCTACCGATTTAAAAACAAGGAAAAATGTTCCTAATGCCCGTTGATTCGTTTATATTACTATGTTTAAGTATATACAGTACTACATACATAAAATAGCATTAAGACTTCACAAAATGTCACGACTTTTATGTTTTTGTTACCTACCACAATAACTAATTATTATAATAATTACTCTAATACTCAGTTGATCTTTTATTCCTTCTAAGGTAGTCCCCGTCTCACATATTTTTATAAGGGTCCTCGGAGTCACGGTACGGATTCATATTTAAAATGCTTTTTAGTGCATTGTGCATACCCTCCCGCGGCTCAGATCTTAAATCCGGGTAGCATTTAAACATCTAAATACTGAAATTGACCATTGTAAACACTCTCGGAGGATCAGCTTTAGTATCCTGCGGCATGAATTGGGGGGGGGGGGGGGGGGGGTGGGGGGGTCCCCACATGCCCTCCCTAAAGGGGAAAAGTGAGGAAACACCCCATTTTTTATTTTTTAAATATTTGAAGTTTGAGGTTATAATTAGTTAAAAAGTGCAATTTTTAGTATCCTGCAGTCCAAAAATAGGTGGTAGGGAGCGTGGGAGGAGAGGGAGGCCCCCTATGCCCCCCCCCACCACCCACGCTGGGAGGCAAAAAAGAAGTGAATAAACGAAAAATTTTGTTTTTTTGTAACGGACAATGAGAGGGGGGGGGGGGGGGTGAGAGGGTGAGCGAGGGGGTGAGCGAGGGGGTGGGCGAGGGGGTGGGCGAGGGGGTTGGCGAGGTGGTGAGCGAGGTGGTGGGCGAGGGGGATAGTGAGGGGGTCGGCGAGGGGGGAGGAGGATGGGGAGGGGACCCCCCGGGGGGTCACCCACAAAAAATCATACAACGAGCAAAACCGCAGTTAATGTTAAAAAACCTTTCTGTACCGGCATTGGCACTGGGCCGTAGCGGAGCGGCGGAGGCCCGGCTCCTTTTTGGCAGAAGTAAGGGGTGCAATAAATAAGTGCGGAGCGAAGCGCAGCAAACGCGTTTCGACTTGTAACAATGCATCTTTTTTTTTAGGTATTTTTTCTGGCTTTGCACATAACCTTTTTTGCGCTTCGGGGGGGGGGGGGTATAGAGGGTCCCCCTCTCCCACCCCTCCCGCTCCCTTGATATATATTGTATTTTGCACCCCATTTAAAAGGGGGTATCCCCCCTTTGGGGTGGTAAGGGGGGTACCCCCCCTCTGAGGTTGTAAGAGGGGTTGCCCCCCCTCCCCTCCCCCAAATTCGTGCAGCAGGACACCAAAAATTGCACTTTTTTGCTAATACTTACTTAATAATCTCAAACTTCAAACATTAAAAAGGGGGGGTTTCCTCACTTTTTCTCTTTAAGAGGGGTTGTGGGTATCCCCCCTCCTCCCCCCCCCCCCCCAAATTCGTGCCGCAGCTTACTAAAGCAACCCCCTCCCGGACCCCAGCACTATTGGAGTTCTGAGTACTGGAAGGGTTTCCATATACGCTTCGGCAGCCATTTTTATGACGTCACTGCTACCCCCTGCACCACTTTGGAATTATACAACAAGCAGTTTCGTGATCAGGAGAGTACCCCGAACACAGTCATACCTGTTGTAGGTATATACAGAAGTTACATACGAGATTTGGTTTAGAGACGACTTTTTTGCGGGTGGCCGATAGTCTATATACTGGACTCCCTTCTTGTCAAGTAAATTCCGTGATTGTAAACTCCATGATTGTAAACTCCATGATTATAAACTACTACAAATTTTATGAAATAAAATTATTATACTCTGTCAGAATTATACGTTTGTCGTTTGTTTTTCGAGTGTGACAATCGAAACCTCGTGGACATCATTTGTTACGTATTAAGCTTGTCGGCCATACCTAAATAACAAAATCATAGTAACCATGAAAACCTGTTTTTTATGTACTGGCGGCACTGTCGAAAAAGTCCAAGAATTTAATAATATCAGTTTCGAAAAGTGCTTATTGATGATACTTTTCCGACGGAAAAAAAAATTTAAATATGGTGACATAAATTTAACATCGGACTCTGCAAAGCATCACGGGTACCATATACCGTGCTACAAAAGCGTCACAGTTTTGAAGCAGAAGTTCAAACCGGAATTCGAAAGTTTCTGCGAAACACAAACTGTAAGTATCATCATCAGCGTAAGTTATATGTATGCACTGCAAGGCACAGGCCTATCAAAATTCCTCCCTGAGGGAAGCCTCAGGAAGGAATTTTGGTACGGAACACTAAAAACTGTATAAAATGTTGATATAATTATGTTACATCTTATCATGTTATGTCACGTCTCGTCAAGTTAGGTCTCATCGTGTCACGTAACGTCGTCGCTTCCGTCGTCTCATATCAGTCAAGTCAGGTCACGTTATATTCTTAGATAAAGTACATGAATAGTTGGAGCCTCACGTTTCTACGGTATAAAACAAAAGTGGCCCACTTTCTTAGGTTGATGTGCGTAAAGCGCCATACAACTTATCTCTGTGTGCGTGTATACAGACATGGTTTATCATTATCAACTAAGAGTTCACAGATATTTTTTTCGACGCGCTCGTAGCTTCGACAGTCTTGACACATAACCTACCAAAGGTGATATTTATGATTTGTCAGAAATACAAATTGTTATTTTTCTAATTTCTGATTGATTTTCTATTTCACACAGTGTGCAAACATACTGACAGTACAGTATTATGACTCCATCCATCGAGTCGTTCCCGTTTGTGACACTCGCCAAGATCCACTCGAATATTAATTATCCATTAGATCCCCCAGTTTGTGAGCATACCCGTTAGATCCCCTCATGAAATGTACAGTCAGGAGAATAAATGAAAAAATAATTGTTTTAGACCATTTATTTTGTATTACTGCAACATTTATAAATCAAATCATTATAATATGAAATAATTATTTAGTAGTAATTAAATATTTGTGTCCATAGTAATAACAATTACTATAGTATGTAGGTATGTATGCATGTATGTATGTAGGTATGCATGTACGTATACGTGTAGGTTTGTACATAAAGAATGTATGTAGGTACCTGTGTACGTATTTATATAGGTTAGGTATATCAGTAGGTGTGTATGTATGTAAGTATTTAGGTAGGTTGGTAGGTAGATAGGTATGTGTGTAGATGTGTACGTATGTAGGTAGGTATGTATGCAATTATGTATGTACGTATGAATGTACTTAGGTAGTAAGGTACATACCTATGTATGTAGGTGTGTATGTAAATAAGTAAGTATGTATGTATGTTTGTATGTAGGTAGGTAGGTATGCATGTACCTATATGTATACATGTCGGTATGTAAGTAAGTAAGTAAATAACAAAGTAAATCAATAAGTATGCATGTATGTGTGTAGGTATACGCGTAGGTTTGTATGTAAAGTATGTCTATGTATGTATTTATTTATACTTTGTGTTAATTATAATTATTATGTATTAACTGGTACACCGCCATAGCATTTATCTCATGTAAGACTTCTTCCATCCACTGGTTGTCTGGAACTGTAGGTATAAAAATGTACCTACGCGGTCGCGCCGCGACGTCGCGGCCTAATTCAGTCGAGTATCACGCGCTCATTGTATCGCACCGAATGACCTTGATACTTATTTTTTCGTTTGAAAATTAAGTTAGGACATACATCGTCGGATGTACGCACGCGACACATAAAGCTATACAAAACCAACATAAGCTGGCATCGCCACGTTATACGTTACTCGACCTACGCGCGGCCAGCTTATATTGTTTTTGTATAGCTTGATGTGTCGCCGTGTGTACAAACGTAATAAAGTAATATTTTAATCGAAAGATTGTTAAAAATTACTGCATCGCAATCGGTTGTTTGGCCCGAATTATATGTATTTATTATTGTTAGGAATTATTCAGATGACTAACATGAACCAAAATGTGTTTATTTAAGTGTACTCGTAGCATGGGTAGTGTACTTTTTCACGACTCTTTTTTCTAAATCGCGCCGTGACGGAACATTCGTTCGTTCGGAATCGGAACGCACTACTGACATCCCTTGCACATTCACGCACAGAGAGTCCATGCGTGTGTGACATTCACGTACAGAGAGTCAATGTGTGCGTGTCAGCCGTGCTTGGAGCGAGCGTTCGTTAGATAGTGAACCTTCTGTTTGTAAACTCTATATTCCGTGACGTTGTTCTTTTTTAATTTGTTTAAATATTCCATACGTAGTCATCATGATTCCATGTTTATTATAGGTGCCACCGCTTCTGTTGGCTCCCGGTCGTCGAAACTCATCCACCGCATTAAATAACCCTGTATGTATACCTAAACTCAATTAATTGTCAGACAAATACATTACATTAGCTGTAAGATACTTGTATACTAACACTATATGGACATCTTGTCTGAAATAAATTATTTGAATTGAATTACAGTTATACTTATAACTGACGCTCCCACTTCGCAGTCGCTTTGGTCGCTCAGGTTTGAGCGCTGCTTTAGCCAAATATTGTTGAACGCCAGCGGGTCACAATAACAATAGATTTTCCATTGTTTGTCGGTCATTTGGCAGTCAAAGCCTTAACGTACGAAATATATTTTGAATGGGCCTGTTTTCAACTGGATTATCTCCGTATTAACTATCTTTTTTTACAGGAATTGCAGTCGAGTTCAACTGCTGCTGGCGTGCCGCCAAGTACATCTAGTTCATGTCTAGAGAGGTTTTCATTGACAGCCGTTTGTCAAAGCGCACATACCACATCAAATGACGTTGTATGTACTATATTATTATGAACGAAATGTATTTTGAATGGGCCTGTTTTCAACTGGATTATCTCCGTATTAACTATCTTTTTTACAGGAATTGCAGTCGAGTTCAACTGCTGCTGGCGTGCCGCCAAGTACATCTAGTTCATGTCTAGAGAGGTTTTCATTGACAGCCGATTGTCAAAGCGCACATACCACATCAAATGACGTTGTATGTACTATATTATTATGAACGAAATGTATTTTGAATGGGCCTGTTTTCAACTGGATTATCTCCGTATTAACTATCTTTTTTACAGGAATTGCAGTCGAGTTCAACTGCTGCTGGCGTGCCGCCAAGTACATCTAGTTCATGTCTAGAGAGGTTTTCATTGACAGCCGATTGTCAAAGCGCACATACCACATCAAATGACGTTGTATGGCATAGGTTTGAAAAAACCTACAGCCAGCGGGACCCTTTTTATTTATAGGGCACAGGAGCTCCAAATGGGTGTCAAGATTTAGTTCTACTCTTCTTTAGTACGTTTTAAGTGAAAACAGTGTTCTAGCGTATGTAATTTCAAAAATAACAGGGTCCAAAAAAACGACAGCCACGTAGTTAGTAAAAAAGGGTCCCGCTGAGTGGACGTTTTTCCGGACACTGTTATTTTTGAAATTATATACGCTAGAACAGTGTTTTCACTTAAAACGTAATAAAGGAGAGTAGAACTAAATCTAGACACCCATTTGGTGTTCCTGTGCCCTGTAAATAATTATAGTTTAAAAAACTAAAAAACACGCTTATTAATGCACTAAAAAGTACAAAATAATCAGATTTACTTAAAATATAATAAGTTACGATAAATATGCATCCTACCATTGTACACTTGTTAACGCAAACTTCTCACTTTTTAATGTTCAATGACCAAGTAAAAAGCGTGGGGCGCATTAGGGGAACGTTGGTGGTAGTGGTAGGTAACGTTTCTTAGAGAAATTTATTTCGATAAAGCGCCCCACGCTTATTTACTTGTTCATTGAACATTAAAAAGTGAGAAGTTTGCGTTAACAAGTGTACAATGGTAGGATGCATAATTATCGTAACTTATAATATTTTAAGTAAATCACATTATTTTGTACTTTTTAGTGCATTAATAAGCGTGTTTTTTAGTTTTTTAAACTCGAGTGGTTTACTAGTAGCCATTGAAGAGTTCCACTATCCTCCATCTGTCTCCATCATGAGATCCACGACACAATGTATCGGACTCGACAAAACAAACCGAACGAGCTAAAACTCAAGCGATTTACTAGAAGCCGTGAAAGATTTCCACTATCCACTTTCTGGCTTCATCATGAGTCCCAAGACACCATGTATAATGTATGGTACTCGTCCAAACAATCTTAACGAGCCCAAACTCGATGGGTTTACTAGTAGCCATTAAAGAGTTCCACTATCCTCCTACTGGCTCCATCATGAGCTCCAAGATACCATGTATAATGTATGGGTCTCGTCAAAACAAACTAAAAGAGCCCAAACTCGAGTGGTTTACTAGTAGCCATTGAAGAGTTCCACTATCCTCCTACTGGCTCCATCATGAGCTCCAAGATACCATGTATAATGTATGGGACTCGTCAAAACAAACTAAAATACCCCAAACTCGAGTGGTTTACTAGTAGCCATTGAAGAGTTCCACTATCCTCCTACTGGCTCCATCATGAGCTCCAAAATACCATGTATAATGTATGGGACTCGTCAAAACAAACTAAAAGAGCCCAAATTCGAGTGGTTTACTAGTAGCTATTGAAGAGTTCCACTAATCCATCTCATGACTCCATCATCAGATCAGTTCGATTATACAAAATTATTGTATTGTCATGCGAACTACATACACCTGCAAAGTTTCAAATCTATACATTAATTAGATGTAGGTTAAAATTGATTTCATAGATTTTCTTACATACTTACTTAGTTAGTTACATACAGGTGAAGCTAATATAAGCGTGTTAAAAAGGGTCCCGCTGGCTGTAGGTTTTTTCAAACTGCCATTCTTCCATTTTGACGGAACAAATTATATTTCTAATTGGTTTCGATAGAACAAATTTGGAACTAAATCCCAGACATACTCGCATCGTTCTACGACACGGGGTCCCGCTGAGTGTAGCCACACTATTTTTAGTGTAATAAAAAACTTTGAAGGCTCAAACAACTTCTAAAAGTAAAATGAAAACTCTAAAACCACCTGTCAAAATCATCATGCAATCTTGGACGCACTATAAATTATTTTTACATTAGTTTATAAGGAAAATAAACTGAAAATAAACAATTATCTGCTAGAATAAAACTTGAATTAGTAGTTATAGAAAGAATAAAGACAAAAATGTGCCTTGTTATTATGCTATGTCACGTCATGCTATGTTATGTTATGCTAAGCTATGTTATGTTGTGTCACGTCATGCCATGTTACGTTAAGTAAAATAAATCTCTTGTCAGCTAACGACGATGTATGTTTAATATTATTCATATAATTTTTGAGGACAAATAAATTTGTAATACTTAATTATAATCATTCATTGTTGTTGGGTTATTATACGAACGTTCGAAAATATAATTGAAATTTTTTTTTCAATAGAGACACTCATTTGGTGAGTTGTAGAATAACATGATCATAATGTTTGCGTTTACAGGTAAGTGTAACATGATATTGAAAAGTAAGTAAAAATTATAGTATTTTTTTATAAGTAGGCAACGGTTTACGAAAAAATTAAAACCGCCTTCGAAGAAACTAAAAAAAAACAAAAAATAATATCGGAGCCGATGACTTTTTCGTTTGCATCTAATAAATAAATAAATATAATAAATATCTTGGACAATGTCACACAAATTATCTAGTCACATTTAAAGTATCAGAATCTAGCCTGGACTTGTATTATGATGACTAGACAACGATATACTATATACATTCATACATATATAGACACAAACGTCCATAACTCGGGTACAAATATTCATATTCATCATACAAATATTTGTCCCTTACGGGATTCGAACCCTCGGCACAGCAGGCAGGTTCACTACCGACTGTGCTACCGGGCCGTCACTAAGAACACTACCTTGTTTTATCGAAGTCGCTGTGAAGCCGGTAAGATTCGCGACAGAGCTTGCATTCGTTTTGGCTTGACACCAATTCCAATACCAAATTAATGTTCTTGTAGATGCGAACGAAAAAGCAATCGGCTGCAATATTATTTTTTACTTTTTTAGTTTTTGGAAGGCGGTTTAAATTTTTTCTTAAAATTTTGTTTAATTTTTGTAATGAAATACATTATTTTGACTCAGATATCAGTTATACATGCAAAGGGTACTCGATACAAAGCAAATGTTTCAATCGCCAATGATGTGCTGTCAACTTTTGAGGATTTCTATTGTGTAGCTCCGAATCGCGTCATCACATCTTCACAAAATTAAAATGGAAATACCTCGGGGGTACCTTCAGAACTAAAAAAGAATCACCCAAATCGGTCAAGAAATGCCGAAGTTATCACGTAAATACATACAAACCAGGCCGTCACACTTACGCGTATTAATTCATAATTATCTTGAAAACTACTGAACCGATTTTGATGCAACTTAAATTGTTCCCTAAATTGGAGTAAATGTAAGCCAATAAAAAAAGAATGGTCACAATTCGATTAATAATTTCGGAGATATGCGTGGACAAACATACATACAAACATACATACACCTATGAAATTTTGTATATTTGTTTGGAAGCCCTAATATTTTGCAATTCCTTAAATATTACATTCGCCTGTACTCACATAGGAGGAGCGACATGATGGGAATAGAACCAAGGCACATCTGCAGAAGCGGCTTCATGGGAAGCGACGTGATGGGAATGATTCATACATACGAATCGAATTGATAACCTCCTTTTTTTAAGTCGGTTAAAAAGAAAACAATTTGAGCTTAGGCAGAAAATTTAAAAAGAATTTGTTGTGTGCTAGAGTTTTCGTTGGTGTCAGTGTATACTGGTGTAATAAGACACTCTAGTAATATTTAATTTAACACCATCAAACTGAACAACGTTACCTACAGAGAGAACGTCGGGGAAAAATTCGGCTGAAGGTACCTACTGCAGTTTTGTCTGAAACACCAGATTGTATTATTTTTTCGAAGTTGTCTCCGTGGTGAAAGTTGTTCGCTTTGATGGTATTAACTAGCCCTTTAACCTTTGGTATGCCGGAACGCGGATCCGCGCGACGAAAACAATTGATTTTAAACGAGAGGTTAAAATTATTAATAGGGTTTTTTATTACACCATGTATATTATCTTCAATAATAAAGTATTTCTGGAATGCGCGTTAATGTTATTGAATGCATGTAAATAGACCAACAATTAGACAGACATGCCATACTTACTGAAGGTTTAGTAGGGCGGGGCCACACTCCAGACATTTTTGCCCATTGTCCTTTTACTTGGTCTATTTTTATTATTAAATATCAACATTGTTTGCTGTACTAGAGTGTTTATAAATATGTATGAAACGTATTTAACTATGAATGAAATAATCGGTTTACCTTTACCTATAGGTATCCGTCTTCAGAATTAATTTAACCTTAAGTAGGAAGGTATGTAACGCATTTCAGTGTATGCCCTATGTAATATGTATACATGTTAGAAAACGAGAGTTTCCATGGTAGATCAGGTCTGGCGAGAGTCTGGTCTGGTAGAAGACGATGGCTTCGATTTTGTGTAGAAATTAATCCTTACTTTGCAGGTGCACTTTTCGCTGAAAAATTATTTCTTTGAACCTAGCAGCCCTAGAGTTGCGGCAGACTGAGAGGTGAAAACCCTAGTTTTTCCAGTTCTTTAGATCGGTCTCCTTCCGATGGCACCCCATTTACTTGTTAAAATCGTTCCTATCAGGTATGTGTAATTGTTGGTAAAAGTGCTGGCAACCCTCATTTGCGGCAGCTTTTAGGCTGGCAACCCTGGTCCACCGTGTCGAGGAAGACGATAGCTTCAATTTGGTGTAGAAATTAAGTCCCTACTTTATAGGTGCATTTCTCGTAAAAAATGACTTCTTTGAACCTGGCAACCCTAGAGTTGCGGCAGACTGAGAGGTGGCAACCCTAGTCTTTCGAGATCTTCAGATCGGTCTCCTTCCGATGGCACCCCATTCACTGGCCTAAAAGATAGGTGCATTTTTCGTAAATATGGTACCATAAATCATCATGGTAAAGGTACTTGCGGCAAGATTTTGCTAGGCAACCCGGTGGCATTGTGTGAACCCCTGTGTAAACTTTAACATGAATCACATGCCGTTCGCCTAAGGGATAGGTGCATGATCTTACGTTCGTATCTCGTACTATAAGTCACTTCGCTTTACCACAAAAGGTTTTTAAACATAACCTACATTTATTTTTTCGGTTTACTCGAAAGGACAACATATACGCAAAACGACATAACATACTATACGCAAAAGGACATACAATAACATACTTAGGGTAAGTACGGGGATGATCCGTAAGGAAGAGATGGTCAGATGGCCAACTCAAAAAAATCGACCAACACTTTTTGGGTCCACTTAGTTTGCTTCAAATCGTGCATAGAAACACCTGGGCACAAAAATATTCGCGAATATAATACGAAACATATTGGCCCCGATTCGGACTGTGCCACGACTTAACTAAATTTATTCCTGTCACTTTCTAAAATAAGATTAAGAAAAGAGACAGAAAACCAACAGCTGACTTTAGTGCTGTCAAAGTGACGTTACTCGCCCAAAATAAGATGCCATCATAATGTACGCCATCTTATTTAAGGCGTTTTTGGGCGTGTAACGTCACTCTGACAGCACTAAAGTCAGCTGTTGGTTTTCTGTCTCTTTTCTTAATCTTATTTTAGAAAGTGACAGGAATAAATTTAGTTAAGTTAAGTCGTGGCACAGTCCGAATCGGGGCCATTACTTACCTATACGCAGAATGAAATATCCGCAAATAGATCGATACGCAGAAGGACGTAAAGAAAAAATAAGTTAAAACAAAGTTAAAAAAATACCTTTTCTACCCGCAAAAACAATTAGTTTTAAGAGAACTCTATCGAAAAAAAAAATTTATCAGTTTAGTTTGCATTGCAGAGAGAGAAATGAAGAAGGAAAGAGGCTTTTGTCCAGCAGTGGGACATATATAGAAAACATGAAAAAGTTTCATAATAAGTCAGCCATTTCTTATTTAGGTACGTTATGTGTCTGCCAATCTGTTCACCTTTGAGTACCTACTCATTCATATGCCGTTTCATTTAACTTAGTAATTTACTTACGAATCTATTGTACCTAAAAAGGAGACAAAATAGTGCTGTTAACTATGTTCAATTAGAGACATTTCACATCGCGAACTCAATCTATTGCATTTTGACTTATCTAGAGGTTTACAATACCAGGGGTGACCAAACATACTGTTTTAGATAATTTATAGTTATAAAACAGTTCCGTGACTGATTGACTGAGAAACAACGCACAACCTAAACCGCTGAAGATAGAAACATGCAAGTAGGGGTGGACAAAGAAAGGATTTTCCGAAAATCCGAAATCCACGTGTGTGAGCAAAAGCTAGTAATAATAAACAGGGTGTTAGGGTAAACAGTTGCATTACTTTAAGGGGTGATTGTACCCATGATACTGAACAACTTTCCGAAAGACACCAATAAGAAATTCGCTAAAAAAAATTGAATTTCCCATACTAAATGCAATAAGCTGATCGAACGTCTTGTATGAAAAGTCGATTTCTTTCCGCGAACAGTGTGTTACAAAAATACAAATAAACATTTTAGGGGGTGGTTAAGACCATAAAACTGAACAGCTTTCAACATGGGACAAATAGCGAAAAAAAATTGGATGTTCCATCATCATCATCATCCTATCAGCCGATAGACGTCCACTGCTGGACATAGGCCTCACCCAAAATGGGGAGCTTTGCCATAATCGCCAAGATGCGATGCGTTTGCGATGTTCCATACTAAACAACAGATCTACTCGAGCTAAATGTATGGGACAAAAATATATTTCTTTTCGTTATTTCGATGTTGGTCCCATAGAAAAAGGTGTTCAGTTTGGCGGTCTGATCATCCCATTAAAGCAGCCAGCATAAAAGAAAGACTCTGTATAAATTTTTCGGGATAAGCTCGCTCCGCTATTGGTCCACCATTACTTTTGCTTCGTACCTGCGGGCCTTACATTGCTAGCTTCTGCTCTACACCATTGGGAGCTTGTCTGTACCGTAAATAACACCATTCGAAGGGGAACACTCGTTCCCACAGTGCCTTAGATCTAGATTAGACCTTCCAAAGAACGTCCTAACTACAATACTGTAGCTATAAGACTTTAAGCTTTAATTGCAAGAGCTAAGAGTCAGTTTAGTAGAGTGAGAAAACGAGATCTCTTGACTCACGAAGAATGCTTCGATGTTCTACTTTCCATAGTGTGGCACTCCAAGGACCCGCTCCTTCTGATACTAATAATCATGTCATTTGCATTTGATTTACCTTATTTTTTAAACTACATACATAAACTCACGACCATAATCCCTTTCGGGGTGATCAGAAACGTTTCCTTTTTAAACTAAATCAATGTAAAATTATGTGGACTAGTAGATAAATACTTGTATGTAGATTTGAGAAAAAATCTTGAAGCTAATTAGGCGTTTTAGTGATGAAAAATGTACCAAATAAGTAGATCGAGTTGAAGAGTTTTATAGTCAGCGTGTACATTACCTACTGGAATAAGATATTCCATAAAAAAATACGCGTTTTAAAATTTTCAAGTTATTAAAAAAAATAACAAAAAAAACCAGAGACTTAAAAATGTTTTTTATTAAAATGTAGAATACATTAAAAAGGGCTACTCCAACATACTACAAAAGGTAATACTTTTATAGGATTTTTATAGGGTAACATAAAAATTTGAAGAAAGGAGTAAAAACTGCCACTTCTACATTTATTTAGGTATTCAAAAGATTAATAATATTTAGAACCTATAAAAGTAAAATATAAAAATAACTTTTATAAGCTTTTGTACTAAGTCGGAGTAGTTTCGTTTTTCATTTTGGGTTTTTATGATTGAGATCCATTAATATTGTGATAAAGGCACCACTGGACGGGGTAGGTAATATGTACACAATTTAAAATTTCAACGTAAATTATCAATAGATTGAGCCATTAAAATTTAATTTCGAAATCATCAATTTCACCATAAGCACAGCCTAATTTCAATGCAGTTCCTTATTCAAATATACCAAGTTAGTTAATTCCATTCAGTAAGGCGCAATGATCCATATTAGGGGCCAAACAGTAACCGTCTTTTAACGTAGCTCTTATTCTTTTGATGTTAGTGTGAAAATCGATTGGTTTAGGGGACTTTATAGGATGGTTGAAGTGTTAAACTAGTTGCTAAGTTTAGTGCAAGGAGCGGCACGCATCACAATTTTATCACATTTTCACTTAAGTGACATAATGTTAGTAGTTGGGCTATAAATTCTGTAAGGTGTTAACGTTGTAATACTGCAGATTTTTTTTTTGACATTGTCTCACAAATTATCTAGTCACATCCAGCCTGGACTTGTATTATGATGACTAGACCACGATATAGGATAAATATATAGATACAAACATCCATGAATCGGGTACAAATATTCATATTCATCATACAAATATTTGTCCCTTACGGGATTCTAACCCGCGACACTCGCACAGCAGGCAGGTTCACTACCGACATTATAGATTTTATGTTTAGATTTCTTTCTAAACATTATCATCATCATCTCAGCCGATGGACGTCCACTGCTGGATATACAGGGTGTTACGGTAAACAGTTGCATTACTTTAAGGTGTGATTGTACCCATGATACTGAACAACTTTCCCAAAGAAAGCTATAATTCGCAAAAAAAAATTTCGGATTTCCATACTAAATATAATCAACTAATTAAACGTTTGTATAAAAAGTTTTTTTTTTGCGAATTTCCTATATATTTATTTTCCCTCATCCAACGGGTTACCGTCGCTTTCACCAGGGAATTGCGCAATTTTATACGGTTTTGGTTTGGTTTTGGTTTTGGTTTAGTTTTGGTTTAGATTTGGTTTAGCTGAAGTAAAAAAGCTATCGCGATATTTTTTTCTGAACGGTTAAATCACACAATACAAAAAATTCGATCGAACGGACATCAAACGTTACGCCAACGTATCTATTTGCACGATACGAATTGTGCATAACGTAACGTTTTTGGTTGTGGTTTTGTTTTGGTAGTATCGTTCAAACTTAGGGCGATTGAGGCCCAGGTCGTCGGTCCACCGTGTGGGGTGCCTACCCACGCTGCGCTTTTGGGGTACGCGGTCACCAATGGAGAATTCTTCGGCCCCATCTGCTATTATTGGTTCTGCGAGCAATGTGACCAGCCAATTGCCACTTTAGTTTAGCAATTCTTTGGGTAATGTCAGCTACTTTAGTTCTTCTGCGGATCTCTTTATTTCTGATTCGATCTCGCAGGAAAACCCCTCTGCAGTGCTTTTTGGGTGACTTTCGTTTGGAGACACTGCGGTATTTGGGACGTGAAGATACTACGTAGTTTTCCGCATGCTGCCCAGCTGCAATTGATTCGACGGTTGATCTCTTTCTCACTCAACTGGATGGTTTGCTCCAGGTAAAAATAAACGATTTTTGTCGTTTTCTCGTGGTTGGCATGCTAGGTAGCTCAGTAGCTCAGGCTAGGGGGTCAATCGCGCTAATTTTGAACGATACTACCAAAACAAAATCACAACCAAAAACGTTACATTATATTATATTAACGGTAACGATTTAGCTTTATTTCGGAAGATACGTTGGCGTAACGTTTGATGTCCGTTCGATCGAATTTTCTGTATTGTGCGATTTAACCGTTCAGAAAAAAATAACGCGATAGCATTTTTACATCAGCTAAACCAAATCTAAACCAAAACTAAACCAAAGCCATAAACGTTCCGTCCGAACGGTAAAACCGTATAAAATAGCGCAATTGAGGCCCTGGCCTCAGTAGCTGGCAAAGTCTCTTATCTATAATAATAATAAGATATACAATTTCACGCGTCTGTCTATCTGTCTATGCAATAAGAGTAAGCTATTTGAAGGAGTTGCTTTCTTGCGCCATACTCATTATCTTTATATAACAGGCTTTATCAATCAGTCAGAACAGTCAGGTATGGAGAGCTATTTTTGAATTCATCAACTTATTATTTCGTATATGTAAATGTTTAAAATCCATCGAAAGCCTAAACGTTTGGAAAAGTCTGTATTATGTGTACACATACACATATCTACTTTACAAGTTGAAGTTAATTTTACTTGCGATTGCGATACAAACCATTGTGTAGACAATAATATTATATCTAAACTATTATAAACTGTAACAGAAGTGTGTCTGTACATTGAAGATTAAAAAAAAGATTACGATATGGTTTTTAGGCTTAAAAATTTGTGATTTGGAATCATCCAAATCACAAATTTTTGGACTTTTTGTCTGTTTGTTTGTTTGTTTGTGTGTTTGTTTTTTCGAGCATCACGCAAAAACTACTGAACCGATTTTATTGAAACTTTTTTGTTTGATAGCTTATGATCTGACTTGAAATCTGGCATATAATTTATGCAGACGAAGTCGCGGGTAAAAGCTCGTTGAGATCTAAAATCGCTATATGAAGTAAAATGTTATAAAAACAATATTTAATTATTAGTTTAATTTAAAATTTTGGTGCGAATTTTTATGATTTTAGAATTTGATTTCCTTGGATTAGAAGGCTCCACAGTGACATAATGACAAGCCAGTCAAAAATTGGTAATACCTACTAAAATGATGAAGTTTAGTAGAGGTGAGGCGGCTCTGAAAGGGTGAAAGTCGTTTTACACCCTGTATAAATGGACGTCATCAAGGAAATATAGGTAAAAGGTAATTTTCTCATAATCAAGACACTCTTGATTAAGGAAACAGAGGGACGTTGGTTCGTAACCGTCGGAAAAACTAAAAAGAAAACGAATAGAACTGCCCCCATATTAGTAGAGTGATAGAGTGACATTCCGCGCTCCTGACATACGTAACTACACTTTTTAGGGTTCCTTGCAATATCCGCCGTGTTATTCATGCTTCACAGTAAACCTATAATATAACGGACGTATTACGCATATAATTCTAGCAACAAACTTTGCTGCCATTTTTGGGGGACGAGGTATTGCGAGGTTTTACGTTAGAACCCCAAACGAGACTATTTTGCTTTGAAATTACTGTGGGAATGGAACGTAGAAGTGAGATGAGTGTAACGGAATCCAGATGGTGTGAGAGAGGGATGACAGATAGAATGCAGTGTGTTGTGTGATAGGGATAAAAGATGTGGGACGAATGGCAGGCTAGGTTAGACAGGGATAGGAGACAAGGTGTGCATATGCGAGAGAGATAGAGGACAGTGTGACGTAGGAGGAATCTGGGAGGAGGGAGGGCTCTCGGATTCCAAGAGGGATGGACGATGGAAGTGTTTTGCAAAGATAATGTAAAATTGATATCTAAAAAGTGTCAATATTGTTGGAAGCTAAATACAAAAAGCATATGATCATTAACAAGTTCGGTTTTACTTGTCCACCACCCTACATTACTGTTCCGTAATTATAGTAGCATCTAACGACAGAGTCGGTCAGTCTAGGACTAATCTCTGGACATAGCCGTCCCGGACTTTTGGGAGGCGTGCGTGGGGCAGAAACCAAGATTATTTTTATTACTATTATTCGATAAAGACTATATATTGCAAAAACCCTAGACCATAGTTATAAGAAGAGGAAACATTGTATCCCAATAATTTCATTATGAATTTATGACTATCGGTTGAAAAGGAAAGAAATATAGGCGGATAAATGGAAATCTATAACACAGAGCTATATTTCCCAGATAAAGGATGACAAGACATAATGATGATAAAGATCGATATACATCAAAAATTAAAACTGTACGGAACCTCATACAATATTTTTATCCTCCAGCTAATTAGTTAGGCACGTGCTATAAATTTTAATGTCTGACTAGACCTGTGAGCACATTACATTGCGATCCGAGGCGACCAGACAGACTTGTATGGAATTTTAGGAAACTGAACTGAAACTGGGCTACGATTGCCTCCATCACTCATTAAAAACAGATACTTAGGTCTTTGGATTGTCAGACGACGATGGACCGTAGCCTTGAGACCTGCGTAATTTATCGGTTGCCATAAAAACGAAAACAGTAAAACCCCACTATCATACCGATAACGTTTTGAAAAATAATTTAAAAAAACGGGCCAAGTGCGTGTCGGGCCACGCGCAGTGTAGGGTTCTTTAGTTGCCCATCACAATATAATTTATACTACGGTATAGACACTCTTTCCAAGTAAATTTTTTAAGTTGGTTGACTTCCACTCTACCTATTACTCGTTAACTTGTAAAGCCTACTTAGCCGTGATAGTTTTCCTTTTAAATTCGTTATATATATAATATTTCCGTGAATTTTTTCACATCTCCAACCACAACCGTTTAGCTGGGAGAGGGGAGACCACTTGACTCTTAACAAAAATTTTCGCTTTAAAACCTAATATTTCGCTAACGAAACCTAACGCACCTAAATCGAAAAATGGTTTTCCCAGACCCACAATATTTTTAAACGACCTATCCAACAATACCCCACGACATGGGATACAGGAGAAAAAAAATGTCCTTCCCACTTCGCGCGTAGGGGAGGTACCCTAAAAAATATATTTTTCAAGATTTTATTCTACCACTTTGTCGGCGTGATTAATATGTATACCCATGCCAAATTACAGCTTTCTAGTACTAAGCTTCTCTGAGGTAAGCCGCGGACAGACGGACACACAGACGGACGGACATGGCGAAACTATAAGATAAGAGTTCCTTGTTGACTTCGGAACTTTAAAAATTACTTCAAATTAACTCTTGAACTTCCACGGACGTGACCATTATTTATCTAATGTAAGCCCGTGTGGTACCGCCTTAGAAAAGACCAGTCCAATTCTTCCCGTGGGTGTCGTACGAGGTGACTAAGCAATTAAAGGTTTCTTATGCAGTGTTTATGTGGGCAAAAGGCTAGCCACCTGTCACCACTTGACGCGTGATTCCACCCTGAAAATTAAATTGCTAAATGTGAGTATTGCTACAACTCTCTCTCTCTCTCTGTCTCTTCCTTGCTTTTAATCCCATATGATGTTGCGGTTATAGTGATGACATATGGAACTGAGATGTAGTCGTTCACTCAAGGCCTCATAAAAAGGCTGAAAGTGACCCAAAGGGCAATGGAGAGGGCTCTGCTCGGAGTTTCCCTGCGAGATCGAATAAGAAATGAAGAGATCCGCAGAAGAACCAGAGTAACTGATATAGCCCAAAGAATTGCTAAACTTAAGTGGCAGTGGGCGGGGCACATTGCTCGCAGGACTGATGGCCGATGGGGCCGAAAAGTTCTCGAGTGGCGACCGCGTACCGGAAAGCGCAGCGTGGGTAGGCTCCTCACACGGTGGACCGACGACCTGGAAGGCGGCGGGAACCCGTTGGATGAGGGCAGCGCAGGACCGGTCGTTATAACGATCCTTGGGGGAGGCTTATGTCTAGCAGTGGACGTCCATCGGCTGAGATGATGATGATGATGATGTTGCGGTCAGCCTTCCGTCTTTTCTCTCCACCTTGCCCTATTTCTGACGTCGTCTTCGGAGACATTCCACTCGGTCATATCACTACGAACTGTGTTCATCCATCTAGTCTTCGGGTGTCCTCTTGTTCTCTGTTCTGAAATCGACAGTTGCAGTGATATCGACCCTGGACACCTTCCAGGACAGAGAATAAAGAGGACGTCGGAAGACCAGATTGGGCAAAAATTGATATTATTTTCATTTTTTCCTTACCTCCCTAAGTATTGCTACTGAATTCTCAAACAGAAAGTTGGTAGTTCTAGCAATATTTCTGACCACCCTGAAAGGCAATTACGGTCGTGAATTTATGTATGTCATGTACCTGCACGTAAACATAATTAAAAAAAATCCACCAATTACAGTATCATTCAGTCATACATTTAATGCTTTATCGACGAATCTTTCATGTGAACAGTCAAACTAATACATTAAATATTTCAGTACAAATCGATGTAATAAACAATTCAAGTGGGTGACTAAGGTTATGTAACACATACTGGTCAGTTACGTGGCTAAGGTAGGTCTCGTCGGGGTCTAGATTCTAGATCCAGATTGTATCTATTATATGTAGTTAGTGGCATGTGAGGTGAGGCTAAGCGATCGAACTAGAAAGGATGGCTATAGAGCGGTTACAATTTGTACAATATAAAGTCCAAAATAAATTCACCATCGCATTTCCTTTTGGGGTGGTCAGGAACTGTACTACAATCACCAACCACATTTTAAGGTTAATATAAAACAATTAATAAAACCGGTCCAGTGCGAGTCGGGCTACTCGCGCACCGAGGGTTCCGTACCACACCACCACAGAACACGACATTATTATAATAGTATTTGCTGTTATTCTGTAGAGTTTGCTCTATAATCTCACTAAGTTTGACGCTTGTATGTATTACCGTTTTTACGATAGAGCGTGAAGAAAAAACGTTGATAAAAACTAGTTTCTTGTTGAGAACCCCCCTTAATTTTTAACTTTTTGACATTTTTATTATTTGTCAACAAATCCGCCGTAATAACGCATAATCTGAGAAAATTTCAACTATCTATCATCTATTGCGGTTCAAAAGTTAAATATTTAACATTTGAAAAGTATATTTTTAGACTCGTATTTTCATAAGTTTCCAATTGATACCCACACCATAGGGTAGAATTCTTTTTATTTTATTTATCCTTTCTACCTCCCCAAATTGCCCCCCAATATAAAAATTAAGCTATTTTTACAACATTTATGATTTTGGACCAGCAATTGCTATATCTGTGCCGAGTTTCAACTTCCTATGTCTTACGGTCTCTGAGATAAATGCCTGTGGCAGACAGAAGGACGGACAGACACCGAGCTGATTCCATAAGTGTTCCGTTTTACCAACTTTAGTACGGAATACTAAAAATGGGACGTTCTCTGTTCCCTTTCTATTTACATTATTTATTGCGATTAGAGCATCGTTGGCGCGTAACGGTGAAGAATGGATACAAAATCATGAAGGGCCGGGTACAAAACCGTACGGACGACATGCCATGTACCAATGAGCTCGTCTAACTTTTTATTATGTACGTAAACCGACTGATCTAAAGATGTGAAGTGTTTTTCTTTGCCGTTTGAGAGCAGTCGGTTTCGTGATGAAACCTACACATGAAGAAGAAATTCTGATGCGTATGTGAAGTGAAGTCTAGTCTAGTCTAGTCTGTGAGATGAAGATGTTACGCTGGATGTGCGGGGTTACGAGATATGACAGAATACGCAACGAGTTCGTGCGAGGTAGTCTCGGAGTCCGCGACGTAGCGGATAAAATTCAAGAAAATCGACTTAGATGGTTTGGACATGTTAAAAGAAGACCATCTGATTATATAGGCAACAAAGCAATGGACTTCACCCTACCAGGTCAACGTGGCGTAGGCAGGCCAAAACTTCGATGGTCTGATGTTGTAAAAAAGGAAATGGAGAACTGCGAGCTCTCCGTCGACGATGTTCAGGATAGAGCGAAGTGGAAGAAACAGACTAGGAAAGCAGACCCCGCTACCCAGCGGGACAGCAGCTAGGAAGATGATGATGATGATGTGAAGTGAAGTCTACCAATACGTATATAGGCTGATGATGATAATAATGTTTGCGATTTACTCGGATACTACTGAGCATAAGTGTATGATTCTTTAAAATAGTATGGATAAAGATGTTGTAACGTTGTAACCACTTCATATAATCCAGCTGTCGCTTTCTTCTCAACTATACAGGGTGTAAGCGGACGCCGGTTCCGCACGGTCCCCTGTAACTACACGCTGTGGACACGTTATAAATACCTTTGCTTTCCCACACGTGGTCACTTTCTTTCCTCACTTCGACACTTGTTGACTTTACTGTTTATTTTATTTATAAAATGGTTCGGGTTGTGTCTGTGAGTATTTTAATTAAGTTGTCATATTGTTGATTAAATGAAAAATTATGTTACTTAAGCACTATTTAATTGGTTCCTACTGAAATTACATCATACTTGTTAAATTCAGTTACTTAGGTACCTATAAATTCTGTACCAATGGTTTTCGTTTCACGTAAATTTTTATAGGTACCCATAATAAGCCCATAATGTCATAAAGATATTAATGAAACCGACTTTTTGGGAAATATTTTCCCCATGAGATTGCCTGCCACAAAAGGGATGCCGCCTTGTCTACAACGCAGACCCAGTGAATCTTAAAAAAAAGGTTTTTCAGTAGAAATTTATATTTTACCTCTTAGATAGGACTTCCCTCTTTTACCAAACGTAGTTAACAATAAGAAACAAGCTAATCATCATCAGCCAATTGACGTCCACTGCTGGACATAGGCCTCCCCAAGGATCGCCATAACGACCGACGACCGCCAACAAGTAAATAATGACTCACATCAATTCAAAGCCCAAGCAATCAGGTCTCAGTCTCATTATTTATTCATATTCTTTATAATTTCAGACGCTGCTATTCATCCTAAGCGTCCACTACACCAGCTCGACCCAGAACAAGCGACACGCACCAGCACGACACACCTACTCAGAGTTCTACCACAGAGTAGCAATACCGGTACCACAACCGATATTGATTGGAGTACCACGCCCGGTACCCTATCCGGTTCACGTAGGAGTTCCCATCGAACACCCGCGGCCCGTCCCATTCGCTGTACCACACCCCGTCGCTCATTTCATCCCAAGACCCATAGCTATACCAGTTGATAGACCCTTCCCGTATCCTGTAGCTCATCCCGTACCTGTGACCGTTACTCAAGGGGTAGGGATACCTGTTCCACAGCCGTACGCTGTCAGTGTACCCGCTGCAGTACCTATAAGGGTACCACAGCCGGTTCCCGTGCATGTAGATCCTGTAGGACCGGTTACGGTAGGAAGCGCGGTGTCTTATAGCCAACCGGTATCGAGTTATGAGTCTGTGCCACATTCAGCGGAGTCCTCGTATGGGGAGACAGTTGTGGAGTCTCACGGGCATAGTGTAGAGCATCCTTATTGATCTGTGTATTTTGTGTACCTACCGTATCTTTTCTCTGAACGATCACTGTGTATTAGCATGTCTTGAAGACACGAAAGTTACACTGTATGAAGTGCCGCACGGAGTTAAAAAAAACTAAAAGTTATCTTACCTACAATTATTGCTAAGTTAACCATGTTTATGTATAGATATTCTTTTATGTTTCTTCGTGCGGTCTTTACACAGTGTTTAATACTTTGATCCAAGAGAGAGATTTTTCCTGGTACCTACGTTATTGAAACCATGAATGTTCGGGGTAATTTGAACAGTAAATGATCGGAGTAAATGATACAGCAGTGTACCTGGTCCCGGAAGCAGCGTACCTGCCTTATGCCAAATTTTATGTATTCGTTGCAATGTTGTTAGATATTACAAAATACGAAGTCTATAGACAAGACTGGACAATCTATTGTGTTCAACACACTGTGTGATATGAACAGGCTATAGATAAGGCACATTATTTATGTTAATACTATGCTATTTACTAGTAAATTAGTTTAATTGCCATGTTATTGTTGATAAATAAATGCAGAATTCAATTTTTTTTTAATAACAATGTTTTATTTGTCACTATATTTATCCCGTTGGTAGACTAACGGTTAAATATAAGTAAGTACTATAGCTTTAAACTTAAATCATCTTAGATTTTCAGCACCGATTTTGAGAAAGACTCAATATATTCATCAATAGAGAATCATTTTCATTACTGAGGATTTTATTTCTATCAAAGTGCAATCGAAGTTTTCAACTGTAACTTACCTGCAAATAGCAGTCGAAATGCAGTCAGGTGCAGTTCAGATGCAGCTTAATTGCATTCAAACTGCCAGCGGACTGCCAAAGCTTGGCGAAAGCCAAGCTGCCTTTTGTTTTGTTAAACTAAAATGCAGCATTGCTGCATGGTTTGCAGTCGTGCCGACTGCATCCAAGAGTGCAATTTTTGAAAGTCACACGTTTAAACCAATTATACAAAATGAGCTAAACTGTATGAAGTTTGTGTATTCATTCGGTCACGATTTTTAATCTTACGATTCAAAAATAGCACTCCAAACTGTAAACTGATAAAATTTCGACGGTCGAGTTGAAAAGCAGCTCGTGTGCTTAATGGTCAAATATACAAAGTGTGGAAAGTTTGAATGGGTGCTATTTCCAAACGCAAACCCATTTGAAGTGAATAATTCGTAAGATAAACGTAAAAGCAACAAAGGATTTAATTCTTTAACCTACGGTACTAACACGAACAGATAAGGTTTATCTATACGTGATTAGGAGCAGAATTGATAAAGTAGTATCAGTGTCCACTGCTTACGGAAACGGTCGTCGGATTTGATGATAGAATAATAGATAAACACTTTAGTGTGAGAATTGGGTTTAAAATAATATTTTAGGCAACATTGTAGATGTCCTACTGAGCCACGATGTATTCAAGTAAGTATTCATTTAAGATTACAATTTGTAAGGCAATTTTATCGGTTTGATAACAATAACGTTTATATCCGCTTTTTTTTCCCTTGTTACTGATGCAGACGAAGTGTCATAATCATAATAGCATTGTGCGTTAATAAAGTCAGTAGTTCTTTCGACCAAGCGTTAATCGACCAGCGGAAGTTCGATGTTCCGTACGGGAATCGTATATAGTAGTATCAGCATCGGGGATCTTTTACAAGGATATTATATCGAAAATATATTTACTGAAGAGAAAGACAGTATTACACTCAAATTGATGTAGATCATGATGAGATGATGATGTATGTAGATACATCATCATCTCCATACAGCCAATCGACGACCACTGATAGGCATAGGCCTCCCCCAAGGATCACCACAACGAACGACCGGTTCAGCGCTGCCCTTATCCAATGGATTCCGATCGCCTTTACTAGGTCGACAGTCCACCTTGTGGGGCACCCACATACATACATACATGTCACACAGATGTCATGTCATGTCATGTCTCATATTCTCACACATGTCTCCCATT
Organism: Agonopterix subpropinquella; assembly: GCA_922987775.1. Taxonomy (NCBI): domain Eukaryota; kingdom Metazoa; phylum Arthropoda; class Insecta; order Lepidoptera; family Depressariidae; genus Agonopterix; species Agonopterix subpropinquella. Next base: position 20,070,952 of record OV277694.1, on the reverse strand, counting down.
GGGGTAGGCAGCGACAACAGAACGCTATCTACTACGATCCTGGCAAACCTTTCTCACTAACTCTACATTCATCAGTCTTTTCATGCATGTTCTAGAACTCTAAAATAACATTGCATGAAAAGACTGATGTTGGGATGGGATTACACCTTGGACATTATAAAAATCTATTTCAAAAATGTAATGGCTGATTATTTAATCACTTTCCAAATTATCAGGGGTCGTTCAGACTATCATGCCGAACAATATTTACCATTGCAGCAAATATATGAAATCGCGACAAAAAAATTAACCTGTTCAACTGCGATGCATGCATACTCGGCTCAAATGTGTAAAACAGGAGATTTTTTTGCGATTTCAGGTTTGGTCCCTTAATAAAAGTTGGGAAATGTTTAAAAAATCAACCAAGACCGTTAAAACCTATTCTTAACATATAGGTTGAAGTTTCCTCTTAAAATAATGAAAACAAAAGATTAATTTCGGAATAACAAGCTCCGTCCAGTAATGTAATTGTAATTGCGATAATTTGTGTTTCCGGAATTTATGTTTGTTATTGTTTTTTCTTTGTAAGCTAAGGTCACTCTAGATCAACTTATTTATTGGAACACAAAGTGATTATGAACAGAGATAATGCTTTTGTTTTCGTATGTAAACACATTCCTGTGTCCGAGCGTGTCGGTGATGTGTTGCGATGAGGTATGGAAAGTAATTCATGAGGGTCCCGGTTTGAATCCGGACGCCCACATGCCATGTTAGTGCCTACTGAGTGCTTTCAAACGATGAAGAAATAATGCCTCACGATCAGAAGGTCTAAGCAGCAAAACGTCCAACAGCGCGAAATGTCTAATCAGCAGTAAGCCTAATTAGGAAAAGGTTCATGTAGTAAACAGTCAAACTCTCAGATGGTCGTACCTAAAGCAGAACGTCTATTTCGCAAATCGACACATTCTCAAAATGTCTGGATACCCAGGCATATAATGTTTATACCATGTTTAATTTGCTACATCGGGAGCTAAACGGACACCTCCTTGGTCTATTCACTAATAACAACCCTGAGAAAACCGGAATGCTTTAGGATAGGAAGAAAAGTAAATTCTGATGCGTGTGTGAAGTTTACCAATCCGCATCGGGCACGCGAGGTGGATTAAAGCACATATTACCATGTGGTGTGGGTAGGCCTGTGGGATGATAGAGGCTGGGCTGATGATGATGACCAAGGTGATGTTTTAATTGAAAGATTACAGAAAGATACCATGGCCCTTGTTGCTGGGGCTGTAAAATTTATTTGAATATATTTTCCTTCCAGAATTTCCTTTCTCCATGGAGAATATTCCTAGACAGGGAAGCTTCTGCTGTCTGTCTCTGAAGTTCGGAAGCATTTTTTCAGCTTTACTTGATATTGTAAGTGCACCACAAGTACGTTTAGTATTCATTCATTCACATCCTTTCTCATTCACAGCCTGTCCGTCCGTCTTCGTACATATTCCTACCTGACGATTTGACCCTCGCCCTCTTGAATTTAACAAAACACCTTAGCAATATTTAAAGGGTTGAATCAGACCATGAAACTGATAAAGAGAAGGGCGAAAAAAATCTTCTGTCTTATTCATACGAGTCCTGGCACTGCAGTTTTTTTTGAAACGGTAGATTTTTTTCCCTCAATGTTGACTCCATAGTGACAGTTGTTCAGTTTGATTGTACACCGCTTTAAATATTTCAAGGGTGTTATGTCACACCCACGTACTTTATTTTTTTAAAGTCTGGGGTCACACCCAGTATACAGGGTGAAATTGATATCATTAGCATCCTTTTAAACTAAGAGTCTACCCATCAAACTGAACAACTTTCACTATGGCAGCAAACTGATCGGCCAAAAAAATATCTGCTGTTGCATACATTTGAGTCGCGATCTTGCGCGTCGACATTGCAGTTTGTTGTAGATACTGTCTATACTAATCTCTTGTTGTGTAGACTCTTTATAAGTTATTTTCTTCTGTATTCATAATCATATTGACATATTCTTATTCCTTTTTTAAAGTTGATTATGTGCTTAGTTATTTACTTCAATATAAACACTTGTGTCAATAACATCTCTCTTTTACTAATTTATATACACTCATCCTCATCCTCATACTTCTACATCCTCAACGTCTTCGACTCAATAATACAACACAGTTTAGTATGGAACAGCAGATTTTTTTGTAGCTCCGATCGTTTTGCTCCCATTGTGAAAGTTTTTCAGTTTGATGGGAAGATTTTTAGTTTAAAAGGATGCCAATGATATCAATTTCACCCTTTATATACTTTTACTATGGGAGCAAACCGATCGGAGCAAAAAAGAAATCAGCTGTTGCATACATTTCAGTCGAGTAGGCATTGCAGTTTAGTATGGGACAGCTGATTTTTTAGTTGCTCCGATCGGTTTGCTCCCATAATAAAAGTTGTTCAGTTTGGTGGGTAGACTCTTAGTTTAAAAGGATGCCAATGATATCAATTTCACCTTGTATATTGGTTTTGTCCAAATAAACTAGGAGCATCATGACATGATCTACTCTTCTGAACTTACAGCTGTACACCCTGCTGGCGCTGTCACAATGCCTGGCGACGCTCCTGGCCCGGGTGTCGGACGTCAGCCCCGAGCACTTCGAGGGTGTGCTCGGGTTCGCGCTCTTGGTCACCATCACAGCTGTGCACGGCGTCACGTTCTCACTTAGTGCAGTCATGCTTCTTGGAGTATTACGGGTATGTGCAGGGCCGTCTAGTTAACCCCGCACCCCGGCCAATGCCGGGGTGCGAAAATCATCCCACGCTTCCAACAAAAAATCCAACCAGTCGAAACCACCCTATTTAAAAATGTGACAATTCAGAGCACATTGCTGAGAATGCTGTGATTCATAGGAAGCACTGCAAGTTTAGCGTCATTACTAACCGGCAATGTACTCTGAATTGTCATTGTCGCGTCATGCATGACATAACTCTACAGGGTGAAATGGATATCATTAGCATCCTTTTAAACTAAGAGTCTACCCATCAAACTGAACAACTTTCACTATCGGAGCAAACGATCGGAGCAAAAAAAAAATCTGTTCCATACTAAACTGTAGTGCGTAGGTACGCGACACAAATGTATGCAACAGCAGATTTTTTTTTGCTCCGATTGATTTGCTCCCATAGCAAAAGTTGTTCAGTTTGATGGGTAGACTCTTAGTTTAAAAGGATGCTAATGATATCAATTTCACCCTGTATAAAAAGCGTAGGTGGATTATGGAATACACCTGTCTATACTTTAGATTACTTTAACAGTACGGTGTGGATGAACTCTCCTAAAATGTGTTGCTTTACCAAATCTACGTAACGATCAATTTATTTTACACGAAACTACATTTCAGGATAAAGTAAAGTTGATGAAGCCGTGGGTGATATGGAAGTCGATCCAACTGATAGCCTACATCCTGCTCTTCGTGATGTGGTCCACTGTGTACGCAATCTTCGCATTCGATGACAACACGCTCATCTTTTATGCGTTTCAGTTCTTAATTATCAGTGAGTATCTTTTTATCCTCCTTTTCATATTACTTTTTCCTCGGCCCCACCACAATGCCTCAAAACGAAGGTGTTAAATGAGTGCGTCCTGCTAGGGGTGACCTATATCCATGTGCGGAAACGTGGACCTCAGGGTCCACGTCTTTGGTCCTATCATCAGTGATAGGACTAGTTCATCAATTCAAAGTCGCTCAGCGAGCTATGATCGGTTTTTCTCTGAGAGATCACATCAAGAATGAGGCGAATCGTTACAGAACTTAAGTGATTGACATAGCTCAGAAAATTAGTAAGCTGAAGTAGCAATGGGCTGGTCATATCTGCTGAAGAACTGACAACCAATGGGGTGTCGGGGTTCTAGAATAGAGAGAACTAACTGGCAGGCTGATTGTGGGGCAACCGCGGCCCGTTGGACAGACGACTTAAAAAAGGTAGCGGGGAGCGACTGGATGTGAAAAGCCGGAGGAAATAATTTTGTGGCGCGCCTTGGGAGAGGCCTATGTTCAGCAGTGATAGGTTGGCTAAAATAGATAAACGAAACATGGTCAAATCAAATACCAAAAGGTTTTTGGTAGCTTTAGCCAAGCTACGGTGTTCAGAAACTGAATAAAATGCTTGTGACATCTAAGTTTGAGATTTGCCAATCAGCATGTTGAATACTACTAAACTCTTATATATTCCGTGATACTACTTCAATATTTAGACGGTTTCTTCAATCCGCTCACTCATTAATTGCTTCTATTTTCCAGTGATTCAATTCTATATGCTGATGCTGGTGGCGAGTTATTACAAGACTCTTGAAGAAGAACGGGAGGAGACGAAGAGGTTACGGACTCTTGACTGTGAAACTTGGTACACTGATGCATAATCTGGTGCCCTTGGTACGAAAACATTAGAAAATTGGTACCGTGCCCGTGGTATGAAGTTAAATGGACAGTAAAAATGCTATAACTATGTTTAAGAGAAAAGAATATACTGCAAGCTTGTATTTATTATGTAAAAAGGTAAACAAAACCATTGGGTACCTACTGGCAACAAGATGAAGTGAATTTTACCTCGGCTCGGCTAGGTACTTAAGCTATTCTTCTTATTTCTGTTTCATTATAGAATTTCGATTCTCTTCAATATAAGTAATTAAAGTATGCAGGGAATTCAATTAATCAGTTTTCTGTTAGAGTAACACCAACATTATAATGCCAGGTTTAATTTCACGTGTAATACCCTGTGGTATTACACGTTTCAAATTGTATCTACAGCTATACTTGCATCAAAATCGGAACCAAACTCTACTTTATAAAAACAACGGAGACCTGAAAATAAGGGTTTTGTTTAGGTAGCAACAACGTAATATATTTATTGTAAATATTTTGTATGTTTTTTTAATAAAATAAACATGTTTTTGGAACTAATAAAATTTATTTGGTATTAACATTTCGTAGACTTTAAAAATATTATATAATTAGTAGAGATAGGATAATCGGATGCATATTTATTTACCCGAATTTCACTTTTTTCGCACGAAAACAGGCTATGGATATGCCTTTCTGAATAAAGTTATTTAAAAAAACCGGGCCACCCGCACCGTTTTGTCATACTGATCCTCGTAGGTACTCACACTACTATGATATAGCCTACTTCCGACAACATAAACAACTTGGACAACATGAACAACTCTGAAAACATGAAAAACTCTGACAACGTTGTTCAAATGTCCAAGATCTACGTTATTTTGTATGTCGATAAATATTTTAGCAATACCGGGACTTCAAATCAATCCTGGGATTGTTTCATAAAATAAACGAATTAAGACGTGTCCACATTATTCTTGTGAAAAATGAAGTTTAGGTAAATATGCATCCGAATATCCGATCTCTAATAATTAGATATACAATTTTAATAACTATTTAGACTAAATCTTATTTATCAAAATTCTTAAAAAATATTTTGTTTTTATTGATTAAAGGTCGGTATTTCTACATATAAGTCCTGAATTGTTTTAAAAACTTGGTACATCTAAATACTTACACAGTAATTGATGACAATTTCAGAGTGACGTTAGAATTACCTGTGGATAATGGCCTTCCTACCTAATTAATATTTATTTAGTGCAAAAATAACCTTTGAGGATACACCCAGACAACATTTTTTGTAACACTCGTTTGAGCTGATGTCGCGTACTGATTTTCTCTAAAGAGATTCTAGATTGTGTAGAAACCTTTTTTTTATTTTAATTACTCATCACAGACTATTATATGTTTGTTCAAACTAGGACGGGACTAGGACTTCGTTTCGTACGAATTATATCCTCTTAAGGAGACGAGGCGGTTGCTATGGGTCGAAAATAAGTGGATTTTTTCCCTACATCTTCGGTGAAAAAAACACCATAAAAAAGGCCACTTTGAGGAAGACCTACAGCTAATTAAGGCAGCCCTGGCATTTCATATATGTATAAAACATTATAAATATATGTATATTTGTTTTGAGAAAAAGAACTTTCACAGCCATTGGAAGGCAGAATCTGATCAGATCTCTCCGTCATCTCCTCTAAGATTATGTGTTTATCTTCTAAAAGGGTGTTGTACGATTTTCGATCATAGACAAAGCCGAGTGATGTTTTTATGTGCAGAAAAATTCCAAAGACAACATCATGGGTTTGCGATTTTTCTTCTTACAAAGCATGTCATCTGCACTCAAAATAAGCTTGTGTGAAAGGTCATAAGGTAGTTTATGGCTTAAAACATTGATCAAGCAGCGGCAGCGCCCTTAAACGATTGGATCGAAGACCGATAATTTAACCCCTAATAAACCGCATAATTCGTCGCTCACATAACTTAATCTTTTGTGTATGCATTTCAACGCATGCGCTCGTAGCTGATGTTGTTAGGGTACAGATAAACTAACTTGAGTACAGATAGGTACGAGGTTTAGTTTTGAACGTAGGGAACGACGATTGAAAAGAATAGACCGATGGTCTACCAATAGTAGCCCGACTCAAATTGACCAAATTATGTTTGTTAAACAAGGGTACCTAAATTGGTAAATGGTTTGGGCGACAAATCATTATTAGTTAGGTTTCTAAGATTCATAGACCCGATGATATTATGTGCCCTAAAACCACCTTATCCACATGGAACTGGAAAGGTATTTTTTTTATTTCACACATCCTTATTCTTACACGAAAGTGGCATAAACTCCATGGAATTTATGCATATTCGTTTATGAATAAGTTTCAAATGTGAAATCGAAATAGGGCTTCTAATGTTTGAACTGGTACCTACCTAAGAGCAAGGATCCCCTTTATTCTAAAGCATAGAATAGAGGGAGCTATACCATTGCAAGAATGTCCAGTTTTTTTGACGTTTGTGTTTGAGTATGTGGTATCAAGTAGTATGGACAAAAGAGACCAACTAGACCAAAGTGACAACTGCCCTAATGTTTACGGTCACTTTTCACACACACTAGCACAAAAATTACAAGTGAAAAGTGGACAGCCGCATAAACAAAGATCTATAGTTCCGTCTCCTTCTACTATTTAAGGTACGTCATAAGACAAAAGAGACTACCTACAATCGTAAATTGATGCGGCCTCTATGCTATAGAATAAAGGAGATCCTTGCTCTTAGGTACCTACCTTAGTACCTACGCATGCCTGGTGCTCGTTTAATTATTACAGTTAATAACGAAAGATAAGAACGTATCAATCAACTTTACTTTCGTTGCCGACCGTACAGGTGGTTAAGGTGCTATACGGTGTCTCTGTCACGAACGTACTTGACCGTTCCGTCTCGTTCCATTTTGACGATTGAGCTCCATATCAGGATCACCAGGTAGATTTGAAGAGCTGGAATAATAAAAAGTGGAATATTCATTACTTAAATTGTAGCTAGAAGATTATTTATTACCAATATGCTTGTGCAGTCTAAGTATTTCGTTTAAAAATAACGTGTTATTTTGAGTTTTGATGCAAGGCCCGATTTGTTAACCGTGATAGGGATGATGACAGATCCTGGAAATCCATATCTTTTTCCACTTCCTTGGGAAGCACGATATTCATCATATACTGGCCCGGTACCCGGACTTTCGATCGATGTTTGATATATTGCCGCTGTTTCGATCCGCACTTCATTGTAAATTAAAGATAATAAAAATCGGTCCCGCCGTTCTTGACTTATAAATTAATGATGTATATTATAACCCGACTTATTGTAATTACAAAGATTTTGTTAGATGATTAGTTCCCTCAAGTCGCGCGAGTGGGGAGATTTATATGTCTTCTAAAGCGTTATCGAAGCGGGATGCAATTCTGTAAACACATTATGAATTACCAAGAGCATCATTATTATTGTGTATAAACCGGCGCCGGTGTTTGCGTTCGCAGCTTCCAATGACATAGAGATTACGTATCTAAAAGGGGGCGTCCTACTGTGCCCGGCGGGAAGACGTTGACAACTCGACTTATAATTATTTTTTAATAGGCTTTAATCACTTCCTTTGCATATGATTTATAATGGTAAAAAATTAACAGCTCGATATATAAATAAAAGACATTGCCCACATGACGAAGTGTATTCGTTTCCGTCGTTTCGCAGCTGGCAAATGTGTATGATCAAAGAACAAATCCAAATCGTATGATAGCTGAAATTATACACAGGATAGGAGGAATATCGTGCTTCCCAAGGAAATGGAAATTTATCCTTTTCTATCGTGGCATTTCGTATAAAATTCAAATTTACCAGTTTTGAGGCGAAACGGGATTGGGCGTTTTCCTTTAAGAGAAGAGAGAGTTTTTTACTTGACAAAAGGATATACTTACATACATATAATATAAAGTTGACGACGAACGATTCAAAGACAATTGTGTATAAAATCAAGTTATCAACTTACAATCAGAAATGAATTAACTTTCAATCCTTAATATCTCAATTTATACGTTTGAGAACGTTTAACATTATTAAATATTGAAATCGTTAACACATTTCGAAACAAAATTAAATCAAGTTAGAGACAAAGATTTAACAAATACTTAAGAGGATAGACCAGTACGGTTTAGTCCCCTTACAAACGTATTCCCCTGTTTTCTCCCTGGATAATGACACGAGCTAATATTTTTTTACCATACAAATATAATCTATGTCACCTCTGCTATGTTTTGCTTCTTTGCATTAGGTAATTAATTACTGTAAGAACTTGGGACCTTCAAAAATGACCAATTGAACCGCCCGTTTTCAGACATCCAGTAAACAAAGACGAATATAAACAAAAAATCAAAACATACACCATAGCCAAAATCTTACTCATATTATTTTTGGATCGGTTTAGTTTTGGATGAGGAAACAGGGGAATACGAAATGCTAATTTCGTCGATTTTTTGTATATAAAATTGATCCGAGCTGCAGTTGTCTCTGTTGCACTCTGGTCGGTGGGTTGTATGGGTGGTCATCTGACAAATACGTATATAGTCGGAAAAGTGACCTTATCTCCATATTAGCATTTCAGCCCGCCTATCCTCTTAAATGGCTTTAGTAGGAAACTTCAAACGTAATGACTGCCCTGAAATGTTGTAATTTTTGACATAACGACGTCTTCCCGCTGGGCACGGATATTAGTACATTTGTGTGACAATGTTCAAGATATAAGTATAAATAAAGGATAGGATTCAAATCAACAAGTTTACGCTGTACTGCTGATTGAGAAACACGTCAATAAAGTGTTTGTTATATTATAATCACAAAGTGAAGGGATTAAAGTTGATTTTACAGCAACAGGAAACAATAGATTTGTGGAAATGCGTACAGAAGTGCCTAACGTACGACGATGTTGTTTTTGTGTACCCCTAAGAAGGGGCTTACTATTTTGGGGCTATTTACATTTGGTAAGGATTGTGCAGATCATTTATTTTCCTCATTTGTTTCCGTACTAGACTGTCTTTAAGAGGTTAGGTGGGCTCTCGAAGAAATTTGGAGAGTAGGTCACTTTTCAGACTGTTATAAGTATTTTTCCGATCCATGTAGGTAATAGCCTGACCGGCTATTACATATTTTTATGGAACAGCAGATTTTTTTGTTTTAAATGTATAGAATAGCTGATGTTCTTTTTCGTTTTCAGCTACCATTGTAAAAGAAGTTTGGCGGAAGGCCATATAATGTGAGACCCAGACATATATATACATGAATGAAACTTAGTAATACGTGTAGAGTGAAACAAAACTAACAAAAAAGATAATTGGTTGTTATTTGTAAAAGTTGGGGGAAAGGTATTTCTCCTTATGATACCTTTTGTATCAAGTGTGTGAAACTCATAATCTTTCTTATTAGATAGCCCACTCAATCTTCTACGCATTTATTGTGTTTGTTTCAATGAAAATTCACGATAACCGTACAATATTATGATAATGGAATGAAACGAAATCACACGCACTATCAGTTCAATAAAGACAAATACGTTCCGTAACGTCCAAAAACTACCTCAGTGATAATATTAGATGAAAATAGCTGTCATGGTTGCGTTTTGCTACTGCTTTTTGGATAATTTGTCTATTTTACTACTAATTTCTACTTTTGAACCCGGACTTCTAGAGTAGAGGAAGTTTTTTTAAAAATGCCTTAATTTTTTCTGTTTATAATAATTATGTCCGCCGTCCTGAAGGGCTTTTAGTTTTCGTAAAAATGGCTGGGTCCAAATTCGCCAAAGTTCTTTACGTTCTAAACATGATCTAAAACACCTTTTTAGTAGGAGTAAGAAAAAGCCCGAATTTTATTGTCTTTTATGCCTATTAATAGGTATCGTTAGAAGTTTGCTGCAACTGCAGCCTAACCTTGACCTCGTGGTTGTTATCTGTCCATGCAAGCAACGCGTACATGGATAGTGATAATTATGTTACTCGTTTGCTTTCTATAAACTTTAACACGTTGACCGGGACCTCATGAACTGGTATGTTGTATCCAACGGGGCAAATCTTCATATGGCCATAAATACAATTTTTCAATCCTGTTTTTTTCTATGTTTTGCTTTTTGCATAAATTGATTACTGTAAGAACTAGGGACCTTCGAAAATGACAATTTTACCGACCGTTTTCAGACAACCAGCAAATAAATGTGACGAATATAAACAAAAAAAAAGAAAAAAATACAGACGTAGCCAAAGTCTTTCTCATATTATTCTTGAAACAATCTATTTAAAAAAATGTACTCTTTAGTATTTTGTGGTTATTATTTTCATTAAATTTTTCAACCGTTTGATTTTTTCAGGTATCCTCAATATTCCTGAGTTTAATGGGTTTGTATGTCTGGTGGTTTATGATTTGTTTCGGTGCTAGTATTAGTGAATTAACTGTCATAGAGGCATTAATATTGATCGCAATCTACAGTATCATCACATCTATCCTCCTTATCTATGGCGCTCATAGGGTAAGTACATTTTTATTTTTATTTTGATAATCAACAGAGCGTAACAAATAACATACAAGGTGTAAGTGACAGCCTAGCAAATACTGAAACGGTGAACTCAGACCATCAAACTGAACAACTTTCACCATGGAGCGTACCTTAGGAAATGCGAAAAAAAATCAGCTGTCCCATATAAAACTACTGTACCCACCCGACTCAAATGTATGGGACAGCTGATTTTTTTTTTCGCTTTGTTCGCGGCCGACTGTACGCTCCATAGTGAAAGTTGTTCAGTTTGATGGTCTGAGTAGACCGTTTCAGTATTTGCTAGGCTGTCACTTACTCTCTACTATGAAAATTGGGGAGTGAAGTCGAACGCTGTTCGGACCATGCCTTTATTTTGAAAATATCTGTAATGAGAATATAATTGAGTCACTGCCACACACCATTCCCCGGGACCTCAGCAATTGCTTATGGTAAGGCCAATAATAGATTATCCAAAATATAGCAGATGAAAATACATTACATACATACATAAGCTAACGCCATTGTCCCAATGGTGGTAGGCAGAGACCACGGACCTCGACACGTTACTCTGACACACCTCTTTCGCCTCATTCACATTCATACATCTTTTCATGCACTTCCCTCGTTTAAGGGTGCAGAATCTCATGAAAATTTAGGAAATCAAATTTTAGAGTAAGCAAGACTGGGGTAATTGGATTAGGGCCCTACAAACACTGCTACTTTTTGCAGCACTTCTGAAACGCCATAGCCACAAAGAAAAACGTTCGTAATAGAATTTAGCTATAAAATTATATTTTTCTTATAAACAAGACGAAAATGTTCGGCCAGATGATTTGGGCGTTCAAATGATATTAAATATACACCCATATCGCCGCAAAACCGGGACCGGTCGTTATGGCGATCCTTGGGGGAGGCCTATGTCCACCAGTGGACGTCCATCGGCTGAGATGATGATGATGATGATGATGATGATCGCCGCAAAAAGTTGCAGTTTGTAAAGGGCCTACTTGATGACAGTTTGACATTGCCATGTGAAAATCTATATTTTTTTACTTTTTTTCATTTCATGAGATTCTGATCGATACGCACTGGTCTTTTTCGGAAAAGATCATAAATTAATTCATAATTTATATTTTTCAGAAAAACTATAAAATATTAAAAATCCAATACTACTGCGTAATAGTAGCAGAGGTTGCTTTAACAATAATCATTATAGTGGAAGCGAGCGCTGCAATAAACTTTTTTTTAAAACACTCTGAGACTGCGGGTTTGTTGGAATGGATGTACTATTCGAGATTATATTTCTTCCTACTCTTGGCAGGGATTTGTTACATAGGTACGTATAATCACTTCATTTAATCTACACTTCTACACTTTATCTATTTCTATTTCTATTCTATTTTTATATTATAAAGAGGAAAGATTTGTACCTATTTTTGTATGTTTGTATGTTTGTAATGAATAGGCTCAAAAAGTACTGGGCCGATTTAAAAAATTATTTCACCATTAGAAAGCTGCATTCACCCTGAGTAACATAGGCTATATTTATTACTAGAAAAGATTAGACGTCCACCCGTGCGAAGCCGGGACGGGCCGCTAGTCGTTTATATAATTGTTGAAAAAAAAAAAATCTCTTCCCTGGAATGTTTATTCCGGTTGGGGGTAATTCTATGTGAAGAAATCAACTTCCAAACTGCATCTAAATCAAGGCCGTCGCTAAAACTGATTTAAGTTAAGGCATGGAAAGACAGTACCTTGCCTCTACTCCGCATAAATGTAAAAATGTAAAAAAAGTGAGTGAGTAATCATCATTGGAACGCTTTCGGGCCGAATCAGGAAGCTGTTCTGAAATTTGGATCGGGCCGCAAGAAAGTGCAGTCCGGGCCGCATGCGGCCCGCGGGCCGCATTTTTGACATGCCTGATCTAAACTATTATAAAACTGTAACAGAAATGTGTCTGTACATTGGAGATAAGAATTAAAAAAAAAGAAATAAGTACGACATGGTTTTTACCTGTCCCTGATTCCAAATCACCAATTTTTGGATTTTTTGTTTGTCTGTTTGTTTGTTTGTTTGGGTGTTTGTTTGTTCGAGTATCACGCAAAAACTACAGAACCGATTTTAATGAAACTTTTTTTGTTTGATAGCTTATGATCTGACTTAAAATCTGGTATATAATTTATGCGGACGAAGTCACGGGTAAAAGCTCGTAATGTAATAAAAACGTATAGTGGTGAAGCGGAGCGGTGCGCGGTGCCAGGAGGGGCGCGTTCCAGGGCCTGTACCCGGACTTTCGATGTTCGATATATCGCCACTGTTTCGGTCCACACTTCATTTGACTTTGAAACGAAAACGTTCACGCAATTGCGAAGTTCGAATGTGCGGGTAGAGGCCAAGGCCCCTATGCCATATAGGTATATACACTGCAGTTTTATATGATGCATTGACTAAAACCCTATATACAAAACAAAACACCCTCGTTATACTTAAGTGGGTTCTTCAGACCATCAATCTGAACAACTTTCACTATAGAGTCAGCGTTAAAATCGAGAAAAAGAAGCTACTGTCTCATGAAAAACATCAGAATTTTCTTATTTTTTAATTCTTATTTTTATTCTTTGACGTCTCTTTAGCGAAAGGAGTTAATTTTTTGTAGGCCCACCAAATGGTAATGTTTATTGATGGTATTCTACATACATAATTTAATCTATTATACAGGGTGTAACAAAAGACCCTAGTAATACTTAAGGGGGTGCTTCAGACCATCAATCTGAACAACTTTCACTATGGAGCCACGGTCGAGAAAAAATAAAAAAAAATGCTACATTTGAGTCGAGATGGTAGTGCAGTTTTGTATGAAAGAGCGGTTTTTTTTCGTGATTTCGATGTTGGCTCCATAGTGAAAGTTATTCAGTTTGATGATCTGAAGCCCTCCTTAAGTATTACTAGGGTGTTTTGTTACACCCTGTATAGTAATCAAACGATAGATTTTCTAAAAATACAAACGGAATTATGAAATAAATATTTAAAAAAAATCCGTTTTGACTTTTTTTTGCTAAAATTCTTTTTTTCCGGTTAAAACGGCACATGTAAAGCAATGCATGTCTAGGAACGTCTTAGATGTTCATACGAAAATAAATTTAAAAAACCCAAAATATTTTACCAAGACACGATGTGCGCCAACTGCGATTACGCGACACTCCGTTTAGATGAGGTATAGCTAATGTTACCACTATAATCTAAAGATTATGAGAAACAAATCGACATGAGTTCCATAACTGTACGTCAACTAATACGCTAACATTTTTTTGTTAGCCTTTTTCCCATACTGAGGATGTTCTTTGTTCTGTTGATGATCTAAACTTCCCCTTTATACAAAGTGTTAATGAATTAACGCAAAACTAGAAAGTAGTTTGTTTAGAATCGAGAGCAGAATCCAATTATCATGGTTTTAACATAGGTCATTTTTTCCAAAATATTAAATAAGTAATTTTTAAAAATTTTCTGAACCCGATGTCAACCCACCGCACGGCAACCGCACGGGCACACTCACCCTACTTACTACCAAAACAAGATTATCTTTTTTTGGTGATTTATTAAATCATTTTTACCTCAAAACTTAAAATTCGAATAACTTTAAATTTTAACTATCAAAATAATGAAATTATTGTTTCAATCTAATTAGGTATTTTGTTATAAATCAGTTGGGGTATATGAGGTTTTGCGCTTATTCATAGTTTTGTCAAACTAGTCTGACAGAAGAGGCTAAAACGAGTTATATTCTTCCAGTGTTTCAGCTGTACGTGATTGTGATGGTGAGGAGCGAGGTGTTCAAGCTGAGGGACATCCAGCAGCAGTTCATGTTCACCAACAACGCGGCCGATGCCGAGGCGAACTGCACTTTGTATCTAAACAGTGAAGTCAACGGGAACAAACAATAGACTTAATAAATAACTCTTATAAGATCGATGATTTTCTTTTATGCCTTTTCTAGGGATGATCAGCCATTATACAGGGTGAAATTGATATCATTAGCATCCTTTTAAACTAAGAGTCTACCCATCAAACTGAACAACTTTTACTATTGGAGCAAACAGATCGGAGCACAAAAAAAATCAGCTGTTGCATACATTTGAGTCGAGTAGGCATTGCAGTTTAGTATGGAACTTTTTTTTGCTCCGATCGGTTTGCTCCCATAGTAAAAGTTGTTCAGTTTGATGGGTAGACTCTTAGTTTAAAAGGATGCTAATGATATCAATTTCACCCTGTAGGCTTCAAAGTCTCATAAAATCTTATAGCCCAGTCATTTTACGAAGCTTGCTCAAGTAGGTTGGGAAGTAATTACGAATGGGACTTTTAGGGTTGACCCACATCTGGCAGCAGAACCGCACTTTTCCGTTACCCCATCGTTTTCTGTCACTCAGGAACGTCATTTGCTAGAGCAAATAAGATAGACGGAACGCGAGCGCACGCTGCAGCATCGGCGACGCGCTCGCACTGCCAAAAGGCGATCCCGGGCGGGGAGGCAATGGAGTGCTGCCGCGCGCGATCGCATGCGGCCGCCGCGATCGAGTGCTACCTTGTGCGATCGCATGCTGCCGCGCGCGATAGCATGCGATTCGAACCCGGAACCTCATGATTGAGTGTCTATACCTCTCCACAACGCGCCACCACCGTCGCGACGCTCTATGATATGATGATGGGCACATACTATACAGTACCTATGTGTCCCGTCAAGTCCTTATTATACTAGACACAATACATCCTCCCTTATATCCTCCCTATATTATTATTTTTAATATTATAAATGTGAATGTAAGTTTGTTTGTTAGGCTTTCACGCGAAAACTACTTAACCGATCATCATGAAACTTGGTACACATATTCTTGGAGGTATTAGAAGTAACATAGGATACTTTTTAAATGGCTTAAATGCGAGCGAAGTCGCGGGCAAAAGCTAGTCCCTAATATACAGGGTGTATAATAAAATAGGACAGTCACTTAAAGGGGTGCTTTAGTTAGACCATCAAACTGAACAACTTTCTCTATGGGACCAATATCTAAATCGCGAAAAAAAAATCAGCTGTCCCATACATTTCAGTCGAGTTATGCTTGCACTTTTGTATGGGACAGCACATTTTTTTTTTCGCGATTTCAGTGTTGGTCCCATAGAGAAAGTTGTTCAGTTTGATGGTCTAAAGCACCCCTTTAAGTAGCTGTCCTATTTTATGTTACACCCTGTATATACAACGTGTTCATGAATTAGCGCAAAACCTCATACACCCCAACTGATTTATACCAAAATAATTACATTGAAACAATAATTTCATTATTTTGGTAGTTAAAATTTAAAGTTATTCTCATTTTAAGTTTTGAGACAAAAATGATTTGTTGTCATTTCAGCACTGAGAAAGTGCTAACGTACTCATGGATACATTTTTATAATCTTGTTTTGGTAGTAAGTAGGGTGAGTGTGCCCGTGGGGTGGTTTTAAATTGGGTTCGGAAAATTTTAAATTTCACAAACAAATTATTTAATATTTTGAAAAAAAAAACCTATATTGAAACCATGATGATTCGATTCTGCTCTCGATTCTAAACAAACTACTTTCTAGTTTTGCGTCAATTCATTAACACGTTGTATATATTATTTATTTATATAATATTATAATTATAATTATACCCAAATACATCTGTCAGCGTCAAGTCGGCGCAAGTGAGCTTGATAAAACATTGGAAATTATCCCACAGAGTCCCACAGTAACCCATTGCTGGGATAAAAAGTATCCTATATGTTAATCCAGAACACATTCTATCTGCATGCCAAATTTCATCTAAATCCGTTCAGCCGTTTAGGCGTGATTGAGCCACAAACACACAAACATCCAAACATCGTCACAAACTTTCGCATTTATAATATAATAATAATAATATGCATATATATATAAAATTATAAAATTATAATTATAATGACAGATGTATTTGGGTAGATTCCAGTAGTAAATAGTGGTTGCTTTTTCAACACTTCTCTCAAGAGCTGTGTAGCGTAGTTGGGAAATGGTCAGATTTTCGCGCAAGAGGTTTGTAGAAACCATACAACAACGGCACAATCAAAATTATTACATCCATGACCGAACCGGGATTCGAACCCAAGACCCTGGTTTGGCAGTCCGGCGTGGTAACTATTACCAAACGGTACCACCAAACGGGTCGTCAAATATTAATTTTTTTTTTCTTTTAACCTTATTGTAGTATCGCTTTCATCTTAATAGATGTCGTTAGGCGTATTTTTAAAGCCAGCGTGCAACTGCAGGAGCTTACAAATTGATTGAATACATCTTTGTAAAAGTAAGTATAATAGTAGTTTGAGCCCAATCTGAGCCAATTCTACGGTATAATAATTTTGTTGCAGAAAATTTTGCCAAATGTTCGTTTTGTTTGATTTTCGGTTCAGTTATGATTTCTTGAGGATTTGTGTAGCTGAACTATAGAATATCAATCTACCACAATATATGAAAAGATACCTACTTATCTAAAAGGAGTAGAAGTTGTATGCCAACAAAAGTCTTTATAACACCACAGGTCGGTAATGTGCCTAGGTACTTTCATAATATCTAAGTAAGGTTAGAGATTTACAAATGTGGCTTGAAAATAATTTTTTTAGCAAGTTGACCATTTGCTTGCTATATATTCTATATTATCGTTCTAGCTCTTGCCTCCACCATTGTGCACTAGCCCGCGTGGTAGAGTATCCTCTATCCTCTAACGTTTATTTATGAGTGGAGGTCTGTGATCCGCAGTGGGTCGTAAGATAATTATTATGCTGCTCGACATAAATAAAACACTAATAACCGACGAACAGTAGAAAAATTCAAGTGATGGATCAGTGAATGACTTTTTTTTTATACCTACATACTTACTTAATGTAGTGTACTTTCTGATTTTGATTCAGCTTAAGTTCATGACTAAATATTATTTATAACGCTCACAGGCACATACATTGTAATGATCCCAATAAAGCACTATTTATAGGCTGTTTATTATGGAAACCATACAACAACGGCACAAACATATAAACATCCATGACCGAACCGGGATTCGAACCCAGGACCCTAGTTTAGCAGTCCGGCGTGGTAACCATTACACCAACCGGGTCGTCATTATCCTATTCTTATCCTATATGGGTGCTGGCAAGCCAGCAACACATCAACCCAATGGTATCTTTTGTGTTGACTCCTACTTAATATTTATTTTCTTCACCATTGAAAAACGTGGAAAATGAGAGAGGCAATAGCGTTCAAGGGAAGAAACCTGTAATCTCCCAGTTTTGAATAACCATCTCTCGACGAATTTCCTGCAATGTTGCAGACCCGAGAAGCCAGAGCATTCTAGCATGTGTATTTTGCCATTTTAATGTTACATGCCAGGGTTCCTAGACTTGGTTCTGACCATGACCTTCATGACCCTTATACGAGACATCATGAGACAAAATCACATGTCCACGCAGACGAAGTCGCGGGCAACAGCTAGTAATATTATAAATGTGAATGTAAGTTTGTTCGTTAGGCTTTCACGCGAAAACTATTTAACCGATCATCATGGAACTTGGTACACATATTCTTGGAGGTATTAGAAGTAACATAGGATACTTTTTAAATGGCTTAAATGCGAGCGAAGTCGCGGGCAAAAGCTAGTAAACAATAATTGTTATCGAGCATACGCGTTCCGCATGAGCCTGACTGTATAGGAAAAAAATGAGCTATCTAAACTCGGTACAACATTACTACTGGATAATTATTATTATCGAAACCGATAGGAATAAACAAATCTATCACTCATGTTAATGCAGTAATAAAGTAGGTATTCCATAACAAATATTTCATGTAAAAAATTTAGCCAAGACTGAAAAATTTTGATGTGCCATGTCATGGCTCATGGGTAATGAAAGTCTTTTCTATAGCTAACAATAATATTATTAGCACAAAATAAGATATTAGATACTAATTTTTAAAGTGGTAGATAATTTCGTCACCATTTACTTTTGATATTTATATCCAGACCGAAGCGTTATTTATAAGCATTCAAAAATTACGCCGAATCGCTTCAACAAAAGATTGGGGAAACCGGGGTTGGATGTCACACGGGTTGTTTGTCACATTGGCCATAACAGAAAACATAACAAACGAATAAATTCATTGATCGGCGTTGAAGGAGCACGAGAGGCAAAATCTCTCTCTCTACTTCAGTTCAGGTCACTCTTAAATACCCTAAAGGAGACAGGTCCTTTCTTTGTTTTCGCACACCAACAGTAATTTTTTGTGCATCTGTGTCGAGTCTCGTATATATACTTATGCATATTGATTTACTTTTTCGTGTATTAATGATGTTAAATATGTGTTCCCTTATACCGTTACATGGTTTTTTAAATGAACCTGGATTTGAACAATGACACTAAAATTGCAAATTCATTTCATTTTGTTTCATTTTCAAAAAGAGGCACATTCGATGCCGTAGGAGAGACTGGGGTCTCTCCTACGGAATCGGCTGTGCCTCTTTTTTTAAATGACCTATTTATACAGCATATCAATACGGGAGGACCACACCAATGAAGGCGAAAAGTCCTGGTAAAGTCAATCGGACCAGTGAAAGAACTTAATCAACCTGTACAAGCCAATTGGGTAGCGGGTATCTGTGAGATCGGCAGTGCCCCGCTCATTTGGCTCGTCTTGGCGGGGGTGCACTGCCGTGCCCCCAAATATAATGTAAACTGCGACATATCAAATCGACAAGTTCGAATAATTCTGTTCATTTAATCAGACGTGGTTCAACTAAATAACAACATCAACGTTAAAAAAAATGGTAATAGAAGTGCCTAAATTGAAAAGATGTTGTTTTTGTATACCATTAAGAAAGGGGTTATTGTTTTGGAGCTATTTACATATGGTAAGGAAAGAGTTTATTTTATAGACATTGTCCTTAGTCCATAGTTCATTATCCTTCATATTAATGCATGCATGCCCTTCGTGCAGAAGACGAGGACGGCAATGATTAGAAAAAAATAAATAAAATAAAAATAAAAAATGTTTATTTCACTCACTTAGATGATGCTCAAAATGTTAAATAATTTTATAAAAATGCAGTGACACTAATTAGGGGAACTCTGACTCTCAAACAAAGAAAATCTGATCTATGAGAGTCAGCGCTCTTCACATTGGTATGGAATCAAAGTTGTGTGTTACATGTATAGAGAATTTACACGCTCCCCCTGGGTTATATTACATGACAACAATGTTGCAAAACATGAAAAATTTTAATTAAAAACCAATTAAAAGATTAAAAAAAAAAATTGTGCCTGTGTGTGTGTATGTATATTAGTCTCGTAACAAAAAAAAGGTTTTTGTTTCACAACTAACGAATGAGTATATTTTTTTCATTCATAGCTAAAATTATACACAAAATAAAAGGGATGTCATAACATGGAAGGACGAAGGAAATGGAAATTCTCCTTTTTTATTGTAGCATCTAAACTATTATAAAACTGTAACAGAAGTGTGTCTGTACATTGAAGATATTTACAACAAAAAATTACGATATGGTTTTTAGATGTCCCTGATTCCAAATCACCAATCTTTGGATTTTTTGTCTGTCTGTTTGTTTGTTTGTTTTTTGTTTGTTTGTTTTTTGTTTGTTTGTTTGTTTGTGTGTTTGTTTGTTCGAGCATCACGCAAAAACTACTGAACCGATTTTGATGAAACTTTTTTTCTTTGATAGCTTATAATATGACTTAAAAAAAAAAAAAACTGGTATATAATTTATGCGGACGAAGTCGCGGGTAAATGCTCGTTTCTTATAAAATTCTGACTTACCTGCGCGCTGTACCGACTTTGCCGGTACCCCGTCGTCCCCCGCAAACCGCGCAAGTAAAGACCCGCTGCTGTGGACCGACCGCTGAGAGCACCCACTATATTAAAATTTACGCTATTAGAAAACTTTGTTATACTTTATTACGTTTCTTTATTGTTTCAGGTCGCAGCTTTTATAATAGGTGCATTTGGAATTTATGGGTGGAGCCAGTTGCTGATAATCTGCAACACATATAATTATTCTTATTATGACTTTAATATCATCGGAATTGGCGCTTTGTATCTGAACATAGCTGTGAACTGCTTTCTGTCGGGTTTGCTTACTTATGGTGCTCACAAGGTACCGTGTTTAAACCATAAAGGTATGATACTACGGAATAGAGAAACAGAGAGCTGAGAGAGCGAGATGTACCTACCTAGCGGCATCACTGTATAATAGAAAGAGATACGTGACTCGAGGCTATTACAACCGATTTTGGGGATTTAGAGTCCTGGTAAAAATTCGGTTTCTGTGAATAATCGTGAACCTAAAGTGAAATCGTAGATAATTTTGTGAAATATACTAACACTATTTCATTAAATTATCCACGATTTCACGTTAGATTGAGAATTATATACAAAAATAGTTTTTTTACCCTGGCGATAAAGTCCTGAAAACGTCCAAAAACGGTTTCATTTGACAACTCATGTCAGTTCCTCTATTCCGTAAGGTATAATACCTTTATGGTTTAAACATCTTACATATACACAGTCCAGTACATTACTTAATAAATGTTTATGCCTATTATATGTCATGCCACTGGGGTAGGCAAAGACAAATAGATCGCAACACTATTTTGAAACACATCTCTCGCCTCTTCTATATCCATAAGTGTCTTCATATCTACGTACACTCCGGTTCGATCAACATTTTACTTGGCCCTTCTTTTGTACGCATCTGGGCCTCAATTGCGCAAGTTTATACGGTTTTGGTTTGGTTTTGGTTTTGGTTTAGTTTTGGTTTATATTTGGTTTAGCTGAAGTAAAAAAGCTATCGCGATATTTTTTTCTGAGCGGTTAAATCGCACAATACAGAAAATTCGATCGAACGGACATCAAACGTTACGCCAACGTATCTTCCGGAATAAAGCTAAATCGTTACCGTTACTATAATATGCGCGATACGAATTGTGCATAACGTAACGTTTTTGGTTGTGGTTTTGTTTTGGTAGTATCGTTCAAACTTAGGGCGATTGAGGCCCTGATTTGATCAGAGATCATACTTGCGTCTGAAGGCAACTCCTTTCAACTATTCTATTCACACTTGCCATGTAAAGAACATCCTCAGTTTTAGTATGGGAAAAAGGTTAACAAAAAAATGTTTTCACACCACCCGCTCGAAAATGGAACATTATATGTCATGTAACTCGAACCTAAAGCAAGTCATTATAGCCCTGGGACTAGCCGGGCAATAATATTGTACTGAATTTCATTATAACCCGCTGGTCAATAATGAGATTTGAATATGGAACCGCATCCACAGATTATTTACGACCCTTACTTAAAATTCGTATGAAAACTTATCATGGAGACAGGCACCAAAAAGAACTTAATTCGAAATTCGAACTGGCCACCACAAGTATTGAACACAAAAAAAGAAAAAAAGGCGCGAATACTGCAAATCTCTGTACCTATTGCTACGAACAAAGAATTATTTTCTTTCCACAACTGGAGTGCGATTTTTGAATCTCATTCGCTGAGTTCAGCAGTTGAAAATGTCAAAATTACTATGGAGATACGCATCTTTCTACTGCTGATTTGAGTTTCAAAAACCGCACTCCTGAAGTATGATTTTTGAAAGTCAAATCAGCAGTAGAAAGTTGCATATCTCCATAGTAATTTTGACATTTTCAACTGATGAACTCAGCGAATGAGTTTCAAAAATCGCTCTCCTGGTCTAATGTTTCAAATATCTACTTTCACTTTGAATTGAATAAAATAGTGTTTTCTAAATACCTATACTATTGAACTCTAATACTTTGTTATAAATTCTAATAAAAGAATTGGTTTCAAACCATAGAGAATGTACACGCTCCCCTGGGTTTCTAACAGTATTGCCTTTTATTTTCTCGCGGAGGGTGTGAAAAGTAGAGTATGGTCCTCGGGGATAAACGTGTTTTCATCTTGGGCGAGCTTGAACCCCTTGCTTCACTCAGGATTCTAGTCTTAACTCCCTCGCTTCGCTCGGGAGTTAACTCTAAACTCCCTCGCTTCGCTCGGGAGTTCACCCTAGAATCCCTCGTTACGCTCGGGATTCAATATCGCGCCCGTGATGAAAGACACTGCTTTATCCCCTTGGTACATAATCTACTATAACGTATTAGTTAACGTATAGTTATGGAACTCATGTCGATTTGTTTCTCATAATCTCTAGATTATAGTGGTAACATTAGCTATACCTCATCTTAACGGAGTGTCACGTAATCGCCGTTGGCACACATCGTGCTTGGTTAAATATGTTGGGTTTTTTATTTTTATTTTCGTATGAACCTCTAAGACGTTCCTATACACGCATTGCTTTACATGTGCCGCTTTAACCGGAAAAAAGAATCTTAGCAAAAAAGTCAAAACGGCGAATTTCTTTATATTTATTTCATAATTCCGTTTGCATTTTTACCAAATCTATCGCCTGATTACTGTAATAAATTAAATTATGTATTTAGAGTGTAATACTATCAATAAACGTTACTGTTTGGTGGGCCTACAAAAAATGTACTCCTTTCATCTGTCGTAGAGGTCGATTTCTTAGCATAAGAAGCTTGCTTGAACTGTTACGAAGTTTTTGTGTTACCTGGGCCCTATTTAATAAATGTGACAATTGTAATTTACAATGACAATTCAGAGTACATTGCTGTGTATGATGAAGGTGAACATGCAGTAGATAGCATGTGTCCTAAGATTCTCAGCAATGTACCCTGAAATTACATGTTTATAATGGGGCCCAGGGCTACATAGAAAAATGATATAGATACTGTTGAGCCCAATCAATGTGCATAAATTACAACTATTATCATGTTTGTAGTTACCATATTAGGTCATTAAGAGGGCTTTCGCAGTCCAGTGGCGCCCTCATCACATTAATAAAGATTTCTCAATAAAGAAAGCCTAAATTAAAAAAGGGCTCAATTGACAAACTACAAAAGCCTTCAAGCCATTGTTATACAATACTTTTATAGGTTCTAAACATTCCACTTTTAGACAGTTTCGAATAAAACAAAAGCGGCCGTTTTTTTTCTTTTTTCAAAATGTGTATGTTTCGACCTTTAAAAAACCTATAAAAGTATTCTATGAAAATAGCTTAAAGGTTTTGTAGTTTGTCAATTGAGCACTTTTTTAACTTAGGCTTTCTTTATTGAGAAATCTTTATTAATGTGATGAGGGCGCCACTGGACTCCGATAGCCCTCTTAAGAGTTAACGGTCATGATGATGACACAACACAACATACAGGACGTAATTCTAATGAAATTCACGATGCAAATAAATAAGCTTTCATTTTTATTTCAATCTTGTGTGTTATTTTTTCCAGAAAAATCACAGAATATTAAAGATTCAATATTACAGTGCAACTGTATCAGTTATAACATTCACAATAACTGTCATTATAAACTTTGCTATGTTACTTACGAGATATTGGGACTTCATAAACAGCGAGGAAACCCGGATTGTAGGGAGGCTGCTGATTGAGGGCATAATAATGACTATTTATATTAGTAAGTATTACCACAGCCCACAACAGAACAGAACAACAGTGGAACATTGTGGAACAGAGACGTGGTCGTTCACTCAAGGCATCATAAAAAGGCTGAAAGTCACCCAAAGGGCAATGGCGAGGGCTATGCTCGGAGTTTCCCTGCGAGATCGAATCAGAAATGAAGAGATCCGCAGAAGAACCAGAGTAACTGACATAGCCCAAAGAATCGCTAAACTGAAGTGGCAGTGGGCGGGGCACATTGCTCGCAGAACCGATGGCCGGTGGGGCCGAAAAGTTCTCGAGTGGCGACCGCGTACCGGAAAGCGCAGCGTGGGTAGGCCGACGACCTGGTGAAGGAGGCGGGAAAACGTTGGATGAGGGCAGCGCAGGGGACCGGTCGTTATGGCGATCCTTGGGGGAGGCCTATGTCCAGCAGTGGACGTCCATCGGCTGAGATGATGATGACCACAGCCCGGACACTGCATACTAAAATTTGAAATTGACAAGATGACGTCAGCACATACAAAACCAACGAAATTGAACCTTAAGTCTTCTTCGTAGAACCAGAGCGCGGTAACCAGAGGGCTATAGAGGGGGTGAGGTAAAAAGTTGGTGGGAGGAAGAGAGTATCCGTACTGTATCTAGATATAGATACTCTTTCTTATACTGTGGTATTACCCTCCCTCCCCACATTTATCCCCATTTCATCCCGAGGGTTTCATACGAGGCGAATAAGCAAAGGTTTCTTGTGCAGTGTTTTTGTAGGCGAAAGGCTAGACCTCTGTCACCACCTGACACGTCATTCCATCGTGAACCCTCCAATGTGCTAAAAGTGAGCCTTGCTACAACTGAATGCTTAAAAATGTTGTCGGTAGGTAGTTGTAGCAGAGCTTCTGAACACCCCGAAAGGGAGTTCATGAGTTTATGTATGTATGTAGGTAATTTTAAGTATTATAAATCAGTTTATCCCGTTTAAGTTATACTGTGCCTTTGTCCTGCAGTCCAACAAGGACTGCAGGACAAAGGCACAGTATAAGAAAGAGTACTGTATAGGTACAGTACTGTGGCACTTGTTCTTCACTCAGCATATTGAAGGTTTAAGTAGAGTCAAGTGCCAACTGGAAATAGGTGTCTGGTATTTGCACAAAAAAAAAACCACTGCGAAACATAGTCCCTTAGTCGCCTTGTATTACACCTATGCGAGGATGGAGGAATCTATTCTAAGTCAGGACGATGTACCAGGGCGACAGAAGTTAACAAGAGATTTCGCATTCCAGTAATTCAACTGTACGTGATCGTGTTGGTGAGGAGTGAAGTCTTCAAACTGAGAGACAACCAGCAGTTCCAATTCACCAACAACGCTGCCGATGCTGAAGCAAACTGCACTTTATACGTTGGAAATAAAGAGAAATCGAATTCTACCAAATAATAAATTTTCAAGTTTTTTTGGAATGGCGAGTGGAAAATGTTATTTTATTTAAATATTATCGTAACCCGCGACTTCGTCCGCACAAATTATATACCAGATTTTAAGTCAGATCATAAGCTATCAAAAAAAAAAGTTTCATCAAAATCGGTTCAGTAGTTTTCGCGTGATGCTCGAACAAACAAATAAACTCAAACTTCTTTTTTTTAATTTGCAGTTTTATAGCGTTAACCCGCGACTTCGTCCGCATAAATTATATACGAGATTTTAAGTCAGATCATAAGCTATCAAATAAACATGTTTCATCAAAATCGGTTCAGTAGTTTTTGCGTGATGCTCGATCAAACAAACAAACAAACACACAAACAAACAAACAAACATACAAACAAACAGACAGACAAAAAATCCAAAAATTAGTGATTTGGAATCAGGGACTGGTATAAACCAAGTCGTAATTTTTTTTTGTAAATATCTTCAATGTACAGACACACTTCTGTTACAGTTTTATAATAGTTTAGATTAGACGAGCGTTAACCGTGACTTTGTCCACACAAATTATATACAAGATTTTAAGTCAGATCATAAGCTATCAAATAAAAAAGTTTCATCAAAATCGGTTCAGTAGTTAAAGTAGCACCTCCATATTGGTGACCCTCGACAAAAGAACATCGCAACCTGAACACCGCAGAGCAGCAGCGACCAGCTTCAACCAACTCTTCACCCCCTCGACCAGGTCAAACAAGCAGCAGTCACACCATCAACCCGAAGCCGCACCAGGTCCATCGCAGCCGTCTTCACACCGCTTCCTGGGCCTGCAGCTTCCTCAACGACAGTCAGCGTCTGCATAGAAGGATCTCCCGCAGCCCACGTGTCTGAGCTCACCTCCACGTGGCAGTTCTGCTCGCCTTCTCCACGCCTGTCACTCGCCCGCATCACATCAGGACTGGTCTCCCTGACAGATGCACACACCGCAGCACATCGCTCGTCAGACTCACTTGACTGGAGCCCTGCACCTACACTACATGGATACAGACTGCACACTTCGAACTACTCAACGACCTCCGGTCTGAGGGGGGAGTCCTGTGGGGAACTACTACAGATGGTCAGCACCCACAAGACATAAATCGCGCAAGAGACATAATCACAGAGATTCGATATATATACAAGGTCCAACAAAGAACTGTTGGACCACGGCCGGTCCCCAGGCATCACACCAAGCCTGGCGGAAGTACTTCCCTTTTCAATGGAGGAACATTCCCAAGTAGCACCTCCATAAATCAATGTTTATAATTGGTATTGATGAATAACAAAATTATTATTATCGTGCGTAGGTACGCGCAGCGCGTACAGTATGCGTGGCACAGGCGGACATTGACCTCAAAATCATGTGATCAAGTATGATCACGTAATTTTACTTAGTAACAGATACCAAATGCGCTTCTTGAGTTTCGCCAACTAATTCAATTTAACCTTATACAGGGTGTAACAAAACACCCTAGTAATACTTTAGGGGGTGCTTCAGACCATCAAACTGAACAACTTTTACTACGGGGCCAACATCGAGAAAAAAAAATCAGCTGTCCCATACATTTTAGTCGAGTCGGTACTGCAGTTTTGTATGGGACAGCTGATTTTTTTATTTTTTCTCGATGTTGTCCCCATAGTGAAAGTTGTTCAGTTTGATGGTCTGAAGCACCCCCTTAAGTATTACTAGGGTGTTTTGTTACACCCTGTATATTCCGTGCTAGCGCGCGGAAAGTGAAGACTCGAAAAAGACCCCGTGAAATGTTAAGGTCAACACACACGGCCGCTATAATATGTTGCTGTACTCTTCTAACGCACGCAAATTGATATCGGTTCCTCTCACTCACACGTAGGAAAGAGACGCGCTTATGTAATTTGGCGTGCGTAAGAAGAGTACAGCAACATATTATAGCGCGTGTCTGTGACGACCGTTACGAGGCTACGAGCAAGAACATTGGGCTACGAGCGAGTCGGCCAATCAGTCGAAGTTTAGGCCAAAGCTGAAGCTTTTTATTTGCAGTCGCCTGATTTTGTTCCAATGTTAAGAATTGTTTCAATTTGTTTCAATTAATAAATATTAATTATTCACATGTAATTTTTAATTAAAAAAACAAAATCAATAGTTTTTTCTTATTTTATGTTTCTTTTTGTTTATTAACAAATAAAATGTACAATTTACATATAATATGAAATTAAGGGTTTACTACCCGTTTGCTTGGAGTTGGCCGTCGATGACCGTTGCAAATCTCGTCACAGGCACATTAACTGGTAACCGTTTAATAGGGTCTCTTAGGGGTGCGGAACGGTGAAGCGGGAAGGGAGGGAACGGCCAACTCGAAGCAAAGGCCTAGTACATGATAATGTAGATTAAAATAGTACAAGCATTTTTTTTCTAGTATCATTAATTCATTATCCAGGATGGAAACAGGAGAATACGTATGTATGGACTAAACTCCTTTCCTCTTAAACTAAAAAAAACGAATAGGCATTTTTACTACCGAAACTCTGCACTTTCTGACTAATAATGTTATCGAAAGCGACGCGTAAATACCTATCTCTCTCTCAAACTTCTGATTTGTAATGTAAACTGCGATATTTATGTCAAATCCACAAGTTCGCATAATTCAGTGCATTAAATCAGACGTGTTTCATTAAAATAACAGCCTTAAGTTAGAAAAAAATGATAGTAACAGAAGTGCCTAAATTGAGACGATGTTGTTTTTGTATACCATTAAGAAGGGGGTTATTGTTTTGGAGCTATTTACATATGGTAAGTTACGACTTTATAATTCTTCACAACAGTTAAGACCTACGATCAGAGAAGGATTAGGGCTGCTGCTGTTTTTGAAGTGAAACACTTCTTATGTGAGGGCTTTAGACAATGCGGGTTTTCTATGGAAGGTTGGCGCCTTATTTTTCGCAGTTGTTTTTGGCGCGGCCAGCAACCAAACTTGAATATTTTATTTCAGAATAAAGTAACAAACAAAACTTATTAACTTGAACCTATATCCCTAAACTCAGTCCGGACGGAGATATAAAGGCTTGAAGTTGAAAATATTACCATTACGTGCACTTCAAGCCTTTGTATCTCAGTCGGACTAAGTTCCGAGATATTTGTAATAACAAGTGTTGTTCTTTACTTTTTTCTGAACTATATCAAGTCTGATTGATGGCCGCGCTAAAAAAAAGAAAAAAGGCGCCATTTTTAGGCATAGGTTTTTGCATCCGCAACCTATTCGTGTAGGTAACGGAAGTTCGAAATTTAAATTTGAGCTGCGGATGTTCTTTTCTTTACTTATTCCGCTTCCTGAAATGTAAAGACAACGGCTTCCTGAAATGTAAAAACAACTTGATTTTAAATTAAAATTCCATCTTTCATAAAGGGCTTCGTAAAGGGCTCTTACAGACCAGCGACAGTTGTCTGCGACAGCTCGCGACAGGGTCAGCGTCGCGACAGTTGAAGACCGTGACGTAGTGTTGTATAGTCTGAGAGATAGACCTCCATATCCAAAACAGTTTTTTTGGTAGTTTGTAACATTCTATATACAGGGTCCTTCTTAATATGCTGACACTTTTTTAACTTTCTCTATGGAATCAACATCGAAATCGCGAAAAAAAACAGTTGTCCCATACCTTTGGCTCCGAGTAGGTTTGCAGTTTTGTATGGAAGTGATGATTTTTTTTCGCGATTTCTATGTTGGTCCCTTAGAGGAAGTTGTTCAGTTTGACGGTCTGATCATCCCCTTAAAAAAGTGTCAGCATATTAAGAAGGACCCTATACAGGATGTAACAAAACACCCTAGTAATACTTAAGGGGGTGCTTTAGACCATCAATCTGAACAACTTTCACTATGGAGCCAATGTCGAGAAAAAATAAAAAAAATCTGCCGTCCCATACATTTGAGTCGAGACGGTACTGCAGTTTTGTTTGAAAGAGCTGATTTTTTTTCGCGATTTCGATGTTGGCTCCATAGTGAAAGTTGTTCAGTTTGATGGTCTGAAGCATCCCCTTAAGTATTACTAGGGTGTTTTGTTACATCCTGTATACGTATTTATATATATTTATGTGTATAATATTATGTGTTATAATTATTAGTGTTGTGTTAAGTATTATATCATAACTAATTAACTATAAAATGTATATTATAATTGCCCTATTTTTACCAGTCTGTAATATTTTATGGACTTGATGATGAAGATAATCAATTCTGGATTATCTATTATCTAAAGAAACCAAAATCTACGAAAAACTTATAAAAACCCGAAATATCAACCATGTTATTTTTTAGCCTCCGTTTTTTCAAACTGAAATCTCTCAAGAACAAGACTTGTGCTCTCAGACTATACCTACGTTACGGTCCCGCGACTGTCGCGCGACGACGGTCGCAGAGGGTCGCGCAACCGTCGCGCGACCCTGTCGCGAGCTGTCGCAGACAACTGTCGCTCGTCTGTAAGCGCTCTAAGCGAAAAAAATTTCTTTTATGGTGGTTTCGATCTTTCAAAACTTGCTGCCAGATTTGATGGTTTTCCCGCGATTTTGGGGAAAAATTTGGTCTTTCGGGGAAAAGAAATTGTTGGGGAACTTGACGGGGAAAAAATTCAAAGCGGGGAATTTTGGGGTTTTAAAGTGAAATTTTTTATCGAAGGGGTTTGAAATTCGGATCGGCAACCTTTCCATGTGACGGAAGTTCGAAATTTTAATTCGACAGCTGCGGAAGTTTCACTTTTATCGTATGTCTTTACGACAGGCTACTTTTTTTTATTTAGTATTTTCAATTTTTTTTTTATCTTTTTTGAAGATGGTAAAAATATTCTGCGTACCTACTTTTCTAAATAAAAGTTACGTTAGTAGAAATCTTCAATAATTATTATAATATTGAGGGGCGTAGCTAGGCGTGGGTGGGTGGTGTGGGCGGTGGGCCTACGCCTATGACTTTGCAACCAAGGGGATACTACTTTCTTATCTACTTACTAAATAGTTATGATTCTTTGTGCTTTAATAATTATTGTGTGATGGGAGCAAACATGAAATCAGGAAAAAAGTCTACTGTTCCATAATAAACTGCAATATTGCTACTCTACTCAGTATGAACAGCAGATTAATTTTTGCAATTTCAGGTTTGGTTTAATTGGAAATATTGTTCAGTTTGATGGTCTGAACATCCCCTTAAAATGTGTAGACTCATTTCAATGTATGTTGTATTTTGATTTTCTACTTCTTCCTATGTTTCAGGTGGCAACTTTTATAATGGGTGGATATGGCATTTATATGTGGACTACGTGGCTAATATCGTGTATTAGCACAGGTATTAGTCTTAATTATTATTGTCACAATTATTACAGTATATTTGCCGCCTTTATCGTCGCTCAGAAATCGAACGTAGTTGTCAATAGCATTCTTTCAGGTTTGCTTATTTACGGTGCTCACAAGGTACTTATTTGTTTAAATGTCATACATACATATTATGCTCATACCTAGGACCCATGCCATAGATTAAGGATAACTCACGCTGCACCGTGCCGGGTCCGAGTCGAGTCCGGGCCGAGCGACGGCCGTAGCACGGTCACCGAGCCGGCACCGTGCCTAGACGTGTCGGGTCCAAGCCGAGTCCGAGCCGAGTGTCGGCCATAGCACGGTCACCGAGCCGGCCCCGTAGACCCAAGATTTGGTGCTGAAGCCAGGAATGTCTCCGTACGAGGGTACTCCTCAACAGTAAACCCGCACCAGATCTTGGTTAGATATGTGTTTTGCTATCAGAACTGAACTTGTACGAAAAAATTGCAAGCCAATGCTGTTTACCGTTGATGTGTACCCTCGTATGAGACATTCCTTGCTTGAGCACCAGATCTTGGTTAAATATGTGTTTTGCTATCAAAACTGACGTAGATACAAAATTGCAAGTCTATGCTGTTTTACCGTTAAGGAGTCCCCTTGTACGGAGACACTCTTGGCTTCAGCACCAGATCTTGGTTAGATATGTGTTAACAGGGCCGGCTCGGTGACCGTGCTACGGCTAACACTCGGCTCGGACTCGGCTCGGACCCGACACGGACTGTCTATAGGCACGAGGCCGGCTCGGTGACCGTGCTATGGCCAACACTCGGCTCGGACTCGGCTCGGACCCGACACGGACTGTCTATAGGCACGAGGCCGGCTCGGTGACCGTGCTATGGCCGACGCTCAGCTCGAACTCGGACCCGGCACGGTGCAGCGTGAGTCATCCTTATTCAATAGTTACTACTGTGACAGATACCGCAGATAATATATCTGTATGATACTGTAATTACTATTTCTCGGATTCCGATCGCATACGAATCGGACGCAGTGCATATTCATGGGAAGAGACAATTAGTATAAGAGATAAGTGTACTTTTTGCAACCATCAGCAGCAAGGCTGATTCAGTGTTTATGGGATGTAGAGCATCTCTGTGATGGGGATGGACCAGGTCTGCCTGCATAACTCCAGTCGGTTTAGGAGTTACTGATGATTAAAGGTCTGTAAAAAATTTACGAGCAGCTGCACGGCTGATCGTATGATATTGTTGTAGTATGCACTGTAGCTATGTGAACAGCACAATAACTGTCAAGTTCTGTCAGTCGGTTTAGGAGATACAGCCAGTCATAGTTCCGACCTTTGAACGGCTGTATCTTCTAAACCGACTGATGAACTATTTCAGTTTTTGTACTGTTCACATAGTTACAGTGCATACTAGAACAATAACATACGATCAGCCTTGCAGCTGATCGTTAATTTTTTACAGACGTTTAATCATCAGTAACTCCTAAACCGACTGGAGTTATGCAGGCAGACCTGGTCCATCACCATCACAGTAAAGCTCTACACCCCATAAACACTGAATCAGCCTTGCTGCTGATGGTTGCAAAAAGTACACTTATCTCTCGGAATAAATGTGAGAGACAACGCCGTCATCATCAGCTTGTATGGTCCCACTACAGACAGGGGCCTATCCACATGATGATGGTCTATTGGTCATGCATTGGGTACGTACTAAGAGCATAATCTCCTTTATTCAAGGAGATCCTTACTCTTAGGGCACGCATGGTGGATGAATAGACGTACCTGCGCAGTAGACAAATTTTAACAGCGCGCGAAATTATATTTACCAATCAGATCGTGCGCCTGAAAAATCCTTGCAGCTATAGGCTGATTGTTTTCGCGCCCTTTTCGCCGCCGAAGCGTCCATAAGTCTGCTATTCGACTTGGAGCGAGATAGAAAAATATTAAGTAGCAGAATCTAGTTTCTTATTAATTACTATATGACTTCGGGTTTTTACAGGGATTCGGGTCTGCTCTGCGCAAACGATGATTGACGAGCGGAATCATTTTTCTGGTCCTATTGTAACAACGCATCTGAATTTCTTCAGTATTTTCGTTTATATACGTTTCAGTATACGTTTCCTCACGATGTTTTCCTTCACAACGCGCCACCGATAACACACTTTATCATAATCATCAGCCTTCCATCGTCCACTGCTGGACAGAGGCCTCTCCCAAGGAGCGCCACAACTATTTATGTATATTCGGCCTACTTCATCTACTGAATTCCCGCTACCATACCACACCTACTTGCCAGCTCGTCGTTTACATTCTAGAACTCAGACTCTCCATTTGTTTGAAATTTTTTTGCAGCCGATCAGTAATCTATTGTTTTTTTTTTTCAGAAAAATCACAGAATATTAAAAATCCAATACTATGGTGCAACTGTGTCCATTATAACATACATAATAATTATAATTTGTGCGGTGGCTGTAGCTGTACAAATAACAATAAATCAGCAATTAAAAACCAGCGATGCTGTGAGGACAGTGCTGTTTGTTAGCGCATCACAAACTACTTATATTTGTAAGTATCATAATACTGAAATCAACTAGGACTACAGGGCAAATATCTATCTAATCTAAACTATTATAAAACTGTAACAGAAGTGTGTCTGTACATTGAAGATATTTACAAAAAAAAAGATTACGATATGATTTTTAGATGTCCCTGATTCCAAATCACCAATTTTTGGATTTTTTGTCTGTCTGTTTGTTTGTTTGTTTGTTCGTTTGTTTGTTTGTTTGTTTGGGTGTTTGTTTGTTCGAGTATCACGCAAAAACTACTGAACCGATTTTGATGAAACTTTTTTTGTTTGATAGCTTATCATCTGACTTAAAATCTGGTATATAATTTATGCGTACGAAGTCGCGGAAAAAAGCTCGTACAGTATATTTTTAAACACTTTACAAAAGACAATGCCAGGTTTTCAAAGAAACTTAACCCACCAGTGTGCACTTATGAAACTATGGTGTCTGGTCTTTTGTCCAAAAAACACTATAGAACATTGTCCCTTAGTCGCCTCGTATGACACCCACGGGAAGAGGATGGAGTAATTAAATCTATTCTACTGGGAATAGGTGTCTGGCGTGCGATTTTTGAAACTCATTCGTTGAACTCAGCAGGTTGTAAATGTCAAAATCTTTCTATTGTTGATTTGACATTCAAAAAACATACTCCAGGGGTGCGATTTTTGAAATTCAAATCAGCATAGAAAGATGCGTACCTATCTCCATACATTTTCAACTGCTGAGTTCAACGTATGAGATTCAAAAATCGCACTCCTGGTCTTTTGTCCACAAAAACACTGCAAAACATAGTCCGTTAGTCACCTCGTAATTACATCTATGCGATAAGAAGAGGATGGAAAGTACCAGGGCGACAGACGTTAACAAGAATTTTCAAATTCCAGTAATTCAACTGTACGTGATCGTGTTGGTGAGGAGTGAGGTCTTCAAACTGAGAGACAACCAGCAGTTCCAATTCACCAACAACGCTGCCGATGCTGAAGCAAACTGCACTTTATACGTTGAAAATAAAGAGAAATCTAATCCTGCCGAACAATAAAATGGCGAGAATAAACTGTAATTTTAAGTAAACTATATTTTAATGGAAATCTGACAAACAGGCAGTTTAATATCTAGATCGAGTTCAAAAGGGGATAGGGTATTTATTCTTCGACAGATTTATAAAATAGTAACATTAAATAATAATATATAAAGTGACTTAAAACTAAACTAACCTAGGATGTGGTGCAGGTTCGGTCCTTGTGGGAGGGTACCCAGAACGCTTGCCGCATTTCCTCGCTGAATGGCTTTGCTGATCCGTTGAGCGAGGAAAGTGCCAGCCCTTGGGTCCCCTGTCGAGTCTTTCAGGCGCTTTGACAGGTCTTTAAAAAGCGCCTGTGCATTAGGTCCCCACGGCCCGAGAGTTTCGACACCAAAACCTATAAAGTGGTATTGGGTAAGTTCAAATTATTCATGTATCGTTGTCTAGTCATCATAATACAAGTCCAGGCTAGATTCTGGTACTTTAAATGTGACTTGATAATTTGTGTGAAATTGTCCAAGATATATTTCTTTATTTATTTTTTATTAACTTTACTTGAATTGGTTAGTAATTTAAAATACATATTAGGATCTAACTTTGTTTATGTGCAGCGCACTGGGGCGCTCTGTAAGGACTATTCTCTAAAAAATTTTGAAATAAACATAATTATTATAGACAGTAAAAGTTTATTTTATTGTTTCTTCGTTACCAGTAGGTCTATCACGTGCAACATGCCAGCTAGGCTGCTGGGCTAGCACATTGCATGTGATACAAAAATACAAAAAATATCTATTTTTCTCACCACAAACACAAAATTAATAAAACAAATAAATATATTAAAATTAGGTACAAGAGTTTGTGGATGGAGACTGGTGCTTGGTAACCCAACTAAAGTAAGGCCAATTTAATAGGCCACATTTGACATTTGTGCGAGTGCGATTTTTGAAAATCATACGAGCGACTTGGCAGTAGAAAATGTCAAAATGACTATGGAGATTATGCATCTTTCTACTGCCAAGTCGCTCGTATGATTTTCAAAAATCGCACTTCAGTTTCAGCTTCATAGTGAGGTGACCTGCTTAAAAAGTGAGTGATTCGATTCAGACTTCAATTTCTTTTTAATAGGTACTGTAATTTTATTTTAGAAATCATCAGTCGAATCCCTGGCCCATTATTATTTTCTATCGTAAACAAATCGTTTAAGGATCAAAATAAGATACCTACTTACATACCTAATTTATCGAACATTTTTGTTTTTCAACCGATTGCTTCCAAAATCGATATCTAGGGGTTCCTGAGATCTCTTAACACGAATCCGATGTCAGATTTGAGAAAAGTGGCCGCCATCTTGAACTTTTTTGTTTTTCAACCGACTGCGTCCAAAATGGATATCTAGGGGTTTCTGCGATCTCTTAACATGAATCTGATTTCAGATTTGAGAAAATTGGCCACTATCTTGAAACTTTTTAGTTTCTGGGCCGATTGTTACCAAAATCGATATCTGAGAGTCCGCACCCTGACACATAATACCCAAAAATGTATAACCGTCCTTCTATTTTTATTATGGACTATGGAACACTAGAAACTAATTGCAGGCATTAGTTTATTTTATAATGATTTATTAGCTTTTATCATTTTTATATTAAAAAAAACATTGTGCTTGCAACACCTCCTACTAAACAACATTGACAGTCATGTTGGGGTTGCTGCTTTTTTATAATTTATTAATAATAAATTATTAAATAACTCGTTAAATAAAAATAAATGATACTATTTGAGTCGTTTTTATAAAACCTCATAATTTATGACACATTTTACTTCAGTCAAAACTTCTATACATTTTAAGGTATTTTTCCAAGGGAGAGCGGCAGTTGACCTTTAAAATTTACTGAACCCGATATCAACCCACCGCACGGGCACGCTCACCCTACATACTATCAAAACAAGATTATTAAAATGTATCCATAAGCATGTTAGCGCTTTCATTAATTGCTGAAATGATAACAAATCATTTTTGCCTCAAAACTTAAAATGCGAATAACTTTAAATTTGAGCTTTCAAAATAATGAAATTATTGTTTCAATCTAATTACTTTGTTATAAATCAGTTGGGGTGTATGAGGTTTTGCGCTAATTCATTAACACGTTGTATAAGTACCTTTTCATAATAACTGAATACAATTCACATTTATGATTGAAGTCTGAATCGAATCAGTCTTCTTAAGCAGGGCACCTCACTATGAAGCTCAAACTGACAAATGTCAAATGTGGCCTATTAAATTGGCCCTACTTTAAAGGTGTCGTATAGTCGAACATTAGACGCATAAAGCACCAGTATATTATGACAAAATTACAATAATATAACTTTTATAAGTCATAATAGTCATATAAATGGGGGCCTTATACAACCAAATTGTATGCTCATAGTATCTCACTCAAATTTGACGTTTAGACGTGACCTGTGTCGCTCTCACCTCGGTCATGTTACGCAGGCAGGTCTTCTCCCGCCAGAAGTAAGAAGTACATTCATTTTAAAGTTTAAGCTAAAGTTAATTTACAAAACAAAGTAAAAGAATATAGGAATGTGTATTGTGTAAATAAGTGTATTTATGTAACTAGTGTAGTGTATGTATGTATTTTGTATTAGCATACACCATAACGGCTATATCACGTCTTTTATCCCGTTCGTTCGCGCGCAAATAGAAAGAGAGCAAAGGTGCGATAGCGCTGTATCACGGTGGCATACAATGGCGGTTGGTGTCATGAAAAAAATATGAGTTTTTTAAATATCTAAACTCAGTAGGTACTACATTCCAATTGGATATTT
The DNA here is from genome assembly GCA_922987775.1 of Agonopterix subpropinquella. Lineage (NCBI taxonomy): Eukaryota > Metazoa > Arthropoda > Insecta > Lepidoptera > Depressariidae > Agonopterix > Agonopterix subpropinquella. Next base: position 20,033,246 of record OV277694.1, on the reverse strand, counting down.
ATTATCGAAACCGACACAAATAAACCTATCTATATATTATGCCTAACTACCTAAGTATCGCATAAATATTTCATGTAAAAAATAAAGCCAAGATTCACAATTCTTTTACTCATAAAAATTTATGAGATCAATATCATCATATCATAATCATAATTAGCCTATAAACGTCCCACTGCAGGGCACAGGCCTACCCTTAGGGAGGGTGTATGGGCATTAGTCCACCACGCGTTCCGTGAAATGCGGATCACAATAAAAATATTTGTATTTTGTATTGGTAGACTTCACATACACATCTGAATTTCTTCTTCAGTATATGCAGTTTCCTCAAGATGTTTTCCTTCACCGTTTGAGAGCAGTTGATGTTACGTACATAAGATAGAAAATCTCATTGGTACATGGCATGTTGGCCGTGCGGATTCGAACCCGGACACCCATAATTTGATGTAAATACCTCTCCGCAACGCACCACCGACGCTTTCGATCTTGAGATCAATATACTAGTAACTAAATCTTGAGTAATCGTGGTCAAAGAAAGTTATAAAACCGTTTCGTCGAAATCTAGCACTAATACCTATACACTATAATACTCAACTAATACACATAACATCAGCAGTTTCTTTCTTCAATGTCCACTCTCTAAAACTTCAATGTCCACTCTAAAGACAATAATTATCAGTTACTATCCAGCCCAAAGTTATACTTATGATTATCAGCTTTCAAAAAAGCCGAATCGCTTGGAGATGAGGTACGGCAGTGTCCCGCTCGGCGCTCGTTTGGCTCGTCTTGGCGGGGTGCACTACCGCGCCCCTAAATATAATTTAAATTGTGATAATGTCAAATCAACAAGTTCGCATAATTCTGACCCCTAAGTCAGACGTGTTTTATTAAAATAACAGTTTTAAAATTGAAAAAAAAAAAATGGTAACTGAAGTGCCTAAATTGAGAAGATGTTGTTTTTGTATGCCACTAAGAAGGGGGTTATTGTTTTGGAGCTATTTACATATGGTAAGATAAGAGATTCCTACATGGTCATTCCTAACTACAGTCATAGTATTTATTCTGTGCCACAGTTAACCATTACGTTCAGAGGTGGGGTGTGGTCGGTCGGATGCAATGACTCTAAGGTACATGGTGTGGGCATCCTGACACCATCACACCAGTCTGGGGTTGTTTTGAAGTCAGACACCACACTCCCTGTTCCTTCAAATTCAGGAGAAGAGAGTGGATAAATGCTGAGACTTTTCAGGAAGAGCACCTTAACCGCCGACTGATATACCTATATCTTACGATATGAATTGATTTTCCCATTGAGTTTCGATGAGTTCAGAGTACACACTTTAAAATATTCTGAGTATACATGACAGATTTTATAAATAAATAGTCGCTGTTGTAGAAATCGCCTATGATATAATCATAATCAATTCCAAATTCTTAAAAATCTGTGCCATGAGATCTATTGGCCTCAAACCTCATACAGAAGACGAGATTTTGAATTTGAATGGTTCTACAGCAAAGTAAATTTAGAAAAAAATAGATATTATTAGAAATAAAAGCACAATATACAAAAAATAATCGAATCCGCAACGCAGGCTTCGTTAAATATTAAACACACATATCTATATCCGCTACAAGCTTCGTCAATGGCAGCACACAAGATAAAATCCGCATGCAAGCTTCATCAGACTATATATCACTAACTTAATCTGCCTGCCCTGCGCTACCCTGGCTCAAGGGTCCCAAAGATGCTGGCCGCATTGCCCCTCTGGGTGGCCAGAGAAATTATCTGTATCAGATAGGCTCCCGAGCGTGGGTCCCCCCTTTAGTTCGCATCCGCTGCCCTATCTCCCCTACAAAGTCCTTGGCATCGACTCCCCAAGGGCCTCCAGTCTCAAAGGCGATTGGCACGAAATCATAGCCTTGCTCCAGGTTGGCATATATCGTCCGCTTTAACCTCGCCGCTCGCTCTGCGGCAGAGCCAGCGACGCGCATTGTCCGCCTCAGGTAGGATGGAGCAAACGTGCTGACACAGGTTGCGTCCCAAATCAGGCAACGCCCCCTTTGCCAGGGGATTAAGGTCAGGCCATCGGGACGCTTACCATCAGTGCGGCTTAAACCCGGGGGCTCCAATATACACGGCACGTCCACCGAGACAAGAGCACGGCGAATTATGTCATTGAGGGCGTGGTGTCGGGGAAATCTACCAGCACACCGCTGGCAACCTCGGCCCATGTTGGCCATTTTCCTCAACCCAGCAACCACAAATGCACCGATGAGGCTCGCACACCTTGCAACCGATACGCAAAGCCGCAGCAATCCTCATTGTAACATTGTCCAGCAGTGTCCCCATATTGGGGGAAGAAAGCGCATAGATATTATTATGATTTCTATTTATGGAAACATCGGCCTTTTTTGACCGATCTTTCTTTCTTGCTGTTCACATTCTGAACGTCCAAAGGGTTCAATTGTGTCCAAAAGTTTCAAAATGTACAAAACTGTTTTATGTACAAAAATGGTTAAAATGTTGCCATGTCAATGGTTCTACGATGATGGTGTTTTTATTTTTTAGTTATTCTGGAAGCCCGATAGCCTAGGGTTGTCAAATCTCGTGCAAGTGTCCAGGCACTAGGGACATTCTAGCAACTGTCCTATCGACTAGCTGGGTTGGCCGCGATCTTGACCGATTTATATGATTCTTTTTTTTGTATTTTACAACAAATTTAAACCGACTTCACAAAACTCAAGAGTAGAAAATGGTAATATTCAACCAACGGCTTATAAATACATACCCTGAAGAAGAAATTCTGATGCGTAAGTGTCCGCATTGGGCACGCGTGGTGGACTAACGATCATGCACTCTACATGTAGGCCTGTGCCCTGCAGTGGAACGTATTTATGCTGTGATGATGACGATGTTTCTTTATTATTTCAGGTCGCAACTGTTATAATAGCTGCATATGGCGTTTTTGTATTGATCCAGCTGGTGAAAATCTGCGTTACATATAATTATCCTCATAGTGAATTTAATATCATTGGAAATGGCCTAATGTATTTGAACATAGCTGTCAACTGCATTCTGTCGGGTTTGCTTATTTATGGTGCTCACAAGGTGCATAAGTTGGTTAAAACATCTTTCATACATATTATACTCACTCCTATCCCTCTGAGGGCAGGTAGAGACAATAGATCACCACATGCTGCGATCCTGACATATATCTCGCCTCTTCACTATCCATATCACTTCATATGTAATCAACATGATCCTTGGTTCCGAGCAAATTATACAGGGTGTAAGTGGCAGCCTAGCAAATACTGAAACGGTGAACTCAGACCATCCAACTGAACAATATTCACTATGGAGCCTAAAGCATGAAATGCGAAAAAAAATCAGCTGTCCCATACAAACCTGCTGTACTTACCGGACTCAAATGTGACAAGGCGAAAAAAAACTTTTGCGTTAAAAAAAAAATGGATTGTTTAGAACCGATAAAAATGGTTCTATAAAATTGCTTATTAGGCTTTTGTAGTAAGATGGGGTAGCACTTTTTTATTTAAGTTTTCATTATTGAGATATCTTTTTTAAATTGTGATGAGCTGATGAGAGTCATGAGAGGAGTCAATAAACGGTAAAATGTCTCTTAAACGTTGGTCTCGCATATTGCTGTCAGATGGCCATGAATACGAATTCGAGATAAAGGTCTATTGAGGTATTTACAACGTAATCTTGCGTATTTTCTTCCCAGAAAAACCACAAATTATTAAAATTCCAATACTACGGTGCAACAGTATCAGTTATGACATATTCAATAATTTCCATTACCAACTTGATTATACTACTTACAAAATTATGGGACTATATAAAAACCGAGGATGCATGGATTCTAAGGATATTACTGTTTCATGGCGTACTATATACTACTTATATTTGTAAGTATAATATCTTCAGTTGATACTATCTATACTTCATTCCAAATAATTGAATACCCACACAACATAAGAATTACGAGCAGTTGGTACAATTTCTCAGTTTGCACAAATACTCAGTTCGTTACAATTTTAATGATAAGATTTAGCAATTTGTACAATCTGTCAATAATACCTACAGTCAGTATAATTTCTCAGTTTGTACAAATGCTCAATTCGTTCTAATTTCAATTTATAAGATTTAGCAATTTGTACAATAATGTGATTCAGTTGATTTTTGGTCAAAGATTATAATATTATCCAAGTGAAGTATACTTACAGGGTGTAATCTTTAATGCGTTACACACTTTATGGGGTCTTCAGATCATCAAACTGAACAACTTGCACTGTGAGACCAACATTTAAATGGCGAAAAACAAGTCGACTATTTCATACATAGTGGCCGTTGACGTTTTCTATGGAACAGTAGATTTTTTCGCGTTTTTGGTGTTGGCCCCATACTAAAAGTTGTTCAGTTTGATGGACTGATAATTGGAATTGCATAATTAATATGGAATGCATTTAAATGTACACCTTGTATTCAGTCGTTTTGTTCAAGTCTATAAACTTGCTAAAAACAATTTTCTTAGTTTAAAATGTTGGCATCTACGTATAGTTTAAAATCTTGGTTTCAGATGTTTTAGCCAATGTTTGTACTCTCAAATATTCCGTGCCATTGTCTAGTTTTTGTAGCAAAAGTGCACAAACGGTGCAGTGCGTTGTACGGTTATAAATGAATTTAAGTGACTTCAAGGGTTGTTTTTAGTAATTTTTCGATAAGTTCTACTAACCAAGAAGATATTTTTCAAGTACTAATTGTAATTATATCAGTCTATTGTCTTATGTGTGTGTACTCAAAAAGATGCGTCTGCATCTTATGTGTTATAGCAAAGGTTCCTCTCACAAAAAAACGGCAGAAAAATATTCTATGGAGAAATGCAAAGGCGTCTCCCTCCCTCCGTTAGAAGCGTGTGATGCTTTAAGGTTGAATTAATCTTTGAAAAAATATGAAAAATTTAACACCATTCAATTGATAATGCCTACAAAAAAACCTTTTATTTTTGTCAGTTTAAACGGGAATATATTATGATTCCATACACATAGATATTTAAATTAAAAACAATAATTACCGTAAAACTAGTGACATGACTTAGATTTTAGCAACACTGCCCGTAGGCAATTTTTTTTTGTACGAATTGCGAATTTGTACGAATGGCTAATTTGAACAAAACGAGAATTTGAACCAAATGATAATTTGCACAAATTGTGAATTGCACGAATCGCGAATTGTACGAACAGCGAAAGTGAACGAATTGAGAACTTTACAAACTGAGAAATTGTACCAACTGCTCGTAATTCCAACATAATACCTAATATATAATTAATTTATCAGAAATTTGAATGGAGTATAGCTACGTAAAATGTTGACCTCACCGTTCTGTCTCAGCACGGCTAGCATGCCACCCACGACAAAGCGTTTAAACGAGAAAACCGTCATGCGCGCTCTTTTTGGCATACGTAAAATAATAAAGATGGAGGCACGTCTCGATTTTTGTCGTTTTCTCGGGGGTGGCATGCTAGGCCTACAGGTGTAGGCATTGTGGTGGCAGGTAAGCGCGCTTGCAGACGAGCGACACTTTGCGGTCGCCGTGTGTGCGACGGTCGCGCGACCGTAAAATGTATGAGCGTAAAGTGTCGCTCGTCTGTAAGAGCCCTAAGCGAGGTATAGGCGGACGAATCACAGTGCATTCAATACATCTCCAATACATTATGCTCTGCCAGTATGCAGTCCTGTCCCACTCGCGCTCATTCCGTAGGTAGGTACATGTGCTACCTGCAGTATGAGCACGTTTGTATGAAGCGTCTGTCTCACGAATAAGGATGAGAGGGCATGTGGGCCATACAGTATACAGGGTCCTTCATAATATGCTGACACTTTTTTAAGGGAATGAACAGACCATCAAACTGAACAACTTTCTCTACGGGACCAACAACGAAATCGCGAAAAAAATCAGCTGTCCCATACTAGTCTCATACATTTGGCTCGAGTAGGTAGGTTTGCAGTTTTATATGGAAGAGCAGATTTTTTTTTCACGATTTAGATGTTGGTCCCGTAGAGAAAGTTGTTCAGTTTGATGGTCTGATCATCCCCTTAAAAAAGTGTCAGCATATTATGAAGGACCCTATATATTATGGCCCTTACATAATCCATACTCCACCACGCGAGCCATCTTGACTATTATAAAACCTATAAAACTGTAAATTTGAAAAAAGAATTTCGTTTGTTTGTTTGTTTGTTTGGGTGTTTGTTTGTTCGAGTATCACGCAAAAACTGCTGAACCGATTTTGATGAAACTTTTTTTGTTTGGTAGCGTAACATCTGACTTAAAATCTGGTATATAATTTATGCGGACGAAGTCGCGGGTAAAAGCTCGTTATTTATATGATCCTAGAATGACTGTGTTAATTTCCTCACAATGGAGTAGAATCTTAGTTGTTTATTTTGAAGCCAGAACCAAGTACCAGGGCGACAGAAGTTAACAAGAGTTTTCACATTCCAGTAATTCAACTGTACGTGATCGTGTTGGTGAGGAGTGAAGTCTTCAAACTGAGAGACAACCAGCAGTTCCAGTTCACCAACAACGCTGCCGATGCCGAAGCAAATTGCACTTTATACGTTGACAATAAAGAGAAATCTAATCCTAACGAACAATGAAAAGGGCGAGGGTAAAATGTTTTTAAGTTAAATATATTTTATCGGAAAATCGGACATACAGGCATATCTAGATCGATTTTAAAAATTTCAATGACTTTTATTGGTTATGATTTAAAATACTATTGGGAACTTCGTTTATGTGCAAGGACTATTTATTCTATATGAATGTTTGAAATAAAACTTATTAGATTAAAAATATTATAGACAGCAAAAGTTTGTTTAATTGTTTCTTTCGTTCGACTAACGTTCCACTATTATCATCAGTCATCACTTGTTTCTTCGTTACTAGTAGGTTAAGCATACCACGCTCGACAAAGTGACAAAACAAAAAAAAACATCACGCGAGCTCGTTTTCGCATACGCAAAGTAACAAAGATAGAGGCACGCCTCGCTATTTGTCGTTTTCTCGGGGACGGCATGCTAGGCCCTCTCGATCGTCCTAACCCTCTCGTTTTTAATTAGACGCTTTTTTAACTTATTTCATCCCATTGTTGGGCAAAGGTCAGGGTGCCATCAGTTGCCATCAGTTGCCATTCTGCTGCGTGGGTATCCTGGGCCCTGATTAATAAACGCGACAATGACGATTTGCCAATGACAATTCAGAGTACATTGCTGGTTACTAATGACACTACACTTGCAGTACTTCATGTGTCCTAGCATTCTCAGCAATGTACTCTGAATTTTATTGTCACTGTCAAATTGTCATTGTCGCGTTTATAAAACAGGGCCCAGGAGTGCGATTTTTGAATCTCATTCGCTGAGTTCAGCAGTTGAAAATGTCAAAATTACTGTGGAGATACGCATCTTTCTACTGCTGATTTGACATTAAAAAAATCATACATATGACTGCAGCAGTGCCATTTTTGAAAGTCAAATCAGTAGTAGAAAGATGCGTATCTTTCTCCATACATTTTCAACTGCTGAGTTCAACATATGAGATTCAAAAATCGCACTCCAGGTCGTCCCGCCCGCCATCTCTTTCTTGGTCTGCCCAGGGCCCGGCTTCCATCGTCTGGCTCCCATTGGGTCGTGAATATACCCAAAAAATTCATTTCCAGAACAATCTAGTCGAATACACATTGAGAACCGAATAATATTTTTAACCGAATTCTTTCAGTAACAAACAAAACAAGGTCCTTCTTAATATGTTGAAACTTTTTTAAGGGGATGATCAAACCATCAAACAAAACAACTTTCTCTATGGCAACAACATCGAAATCGCGAAAAAAAATCCGCTCTTGCATTCAAAACTGCAAACCTCGTCGAGTCAAGTATACAACGTGTTAATGAATTAACGCAAAACTAGAAAGTAGTTTGTTCAGAATCGAGAGCAGAATCGAATTGTCATGGTTCAACATAGGTTCAACATAGGTAATTTTTTTCAAAATATTAAGTAATTTTTTTGCAAAAAATAAAATTTACTGAACCCGATGACAACCCACCACACGGGCACACTCACCCTACTTACTACCAAAACAAGATTATAAAAATGTATCCATGAGTACGTTAGCGCTTTCTTTCAGTGCTGAAATGATAACAAATCATTTTTGTCTCAAAACTTAAAATGCGAATAACTTTAAATTTTAATTATTAAAATAATGAAATTATTGTTGCAATCTAATTATTTTGTTATAAATCAGTTGGGGTGTATGAGGTTTTGCGCTAATTCATTAACACGTTGTATGGGCGAGCTGATTTTTAATTTTGCGATTTCGATGTTGGTGTCCTAGAGCAAGTTGTTCAGTTTGACGGTCTAGTCATCCCCTTTAAAAAGTGTCAACATATTAAGAAGGACCCTATAATATGTGTATACTCATAGATAAAAATAATAATAATTTATATCCTTGTTTCCATTTATATTATAAGGGAAATCAATTTATCGGTTTGCTCTCAGAGCACACCCACATTATAATGCCAGGTTTAATAAATTTCACCTGAAACACCAGTAGTGCGATTTTTGAAACTCATTCGCTGAGTTCAACGAATGAGATTCAAAAATCGCACTCCAGTATTATAAATTGTACAGCTATACTTGCATCAAAAACTGGAACCAAACTCTACGTCGACGTCGACTTTATAAAAACGACCGAGACCTAAAAATAAGGGTTAGCAACAATTTATTATATTTATTTATTGTACTTAAATATTTTGTTTGTTTTTATACTTTAAATTTTTTTTTATTTACCACAGACGATAAAATAGTGACATTAGAACAATAATTACAAATAAATTGACTTAAAACTAAACTAACCTAGGATGTGGTGCAAGTTCGGTCCTTGTGGGAGGGAACCCAAAATGCTGGCCGCATTTCCTCGCTGAATGGCTATTGCAGATCCGTTGAGCGAGGATCCGTTCAGGCGCACTGATAGATCTTTAAAAAGAGTTTGTTTATTAAATAAAATAAACATGTTTTTGGGACTAATAAAATTTATTTGGTATTAATATTTCGTAGACTTTAAAAATATTTCATTTACGTATTTATATACAACTGTACTTACATAACACTGTATAATCAGATATACCTACAATTTTAATAACTATTTAGACTTAATCTTAGTTATCCAAATTCTTATAAAAATATTTTGTCTTTATTGATAAAAGTCGATATATCTACAGAAGTCCTGAATCTTTTTAACAATAATAAAATACCATCTAGAAATAGTTATTTACTTTATGAGGCTTGATTTCTTAAAATTTAGGTACATCTAAATCAAAGAAATTGAACCTTCTTGTTCTTAGATCTAAACACATAGAAATTGATGACAATTTCAGATTAATATTTATTTAGAGCAAAAATAACCGACAGCCACACGGTTTGGGTATCAAAGATATGTGCGTGACACCTGAAGGAATTAGTCACCTCTTACGACACCCGCCTTGGTGCTATTCAATTCCGGACACCACATGGCAACACCACTGCATTTATCCGAACTCATGAGCGACATTTAAAAGTCACAAGTTTAAAATCATGATGGAAAGATGCATAATTTCTACAGTAATTTGGGCATTTTCTACTGCTGATTTGAACGTATGACTTTCAAAAATCACACTCGTAATCGTATCCGTCCCGTTCCGTCAGACATTAGGAGGGTTAGGATGAGAGTGCATCTGTATCTGTGATTAGCGCATACACTTTTATGCACTTCAAAATTCCTACCTAACTGCTTTCCTATAAAGAGATTCTACAGGGTGAAATTGATATCATTAGCATCCTTTTAAAAATAAGAGTCTGCCCATCAAACTGAACAACTTTTACTATGGCAGCAAACCGATCGGATCAACTAAAAAATCAGCTGTCCCATACTAAACTGAAATTCTTACTAGACTCAAATGTATGCAAAAGCTGATTTTTTTGTTACTCCGATCGGTTTGCTCCCATAGTAAAAGTTGTTCAGTTTGATGGGTAGACTTTCAGTTTTAAAGGATGCGAATGATATCAATTTCACCTTGTATATTGTGTAAAAACCTTTTATTTTTAATTTTAATTACTCATTGTTCAAATTAGGATGGAACTTCGTTCTGTATGGAGCGCCGTATGAATTTTATCCTCTCAGTTTCTATGGGTCCAAATAAGCAGTGCTGCGAATGTAAAGATTCCTCGCTTAAGTAGGCTAAATTCCCCGAATTTCCCTGATTTCCAATCATAAATTCCCCGAAAATTCCCCGATACTCTAATATTCAGGAAACAACGCATTTTTTCATGAAAAATGTAGTTTAATGTTTCACAAAATTAGCTTATCAAGTTCTTTGTCTTCAAATTTTTATCAAAAAATGTACATAAATATTTAGAATACTATGAGTTTTATTTATTATTTATGTTTCTCCCACACTTTTGATCTAAGGATAGTCCGATTCGGAACGAATTTTAACAATTCCTCTTCTTTAGACATCCTTTGTTCGCTATTTATTAAAAATACTCGATTCCCCGAAATTCCCCGATTTGAATCATTCCCCGCGCTCTCCCCGCGCGCACGCATCCCTCATTCCCCGAAAATCAGGGAAATTCCCCGGAATCGGCAGCACTGCAAATAAGAGGATTTTTTCCTTACACATTTTCGGTGAACAAAACACCAAATAAACACATTACCCTTCCTTTGCGTCACGCAGTCGGGTAAAAAGGCCACTTTGAGGAAACCCTATAGATACTTAAGGCACGTCTGGCATTTCATATAAAACATTATAAAAATCTATTATTTGTTTTGTGAAAAAGAACTTTCACAGCCATTGCAAGGCAGAATCTGATCAGATCTCTTCGTCTTCTCCTCAGCACGGCTAGCATGCCACCCACGACAAAGCGTTTAAACGAGAAAGACGTCATGCGTAAAATAATAAAGATGGAGGCACAACTCGATTTTTATCATTTTCTCGGGGGTGGCATGCGAGGCCTACTGAGATTATGTTTTTATCTTCTAAAAGGTTGTAGTAAGGTACAATAAAAATCACATAAGCTATTTTCGAGCTGGACAGTGCCGATCGATGTTTTTGTGTAGAAAAATCGCAAAGACAACATCATGGGTTTGCGATTTTCCTTAATACAAAGCATGTCATCTGCACTCAGAAGAGCTTGTGTGTAAGATTATTAGATAGTTTATGACTTAAAAACTATTCAAACAGTAAGCCCTTAGATCTAAGGGAAGACCAATCATTTATCTACGGGCATGCCCCTAAAAATGGAATAATTCGTCACTCACATTACCATAATCTTTTCAATACATGCGCTCGTAGATGTTGATACAGGTAGACTAAACTAACGTCTGTACAGATACGAAGTTTAATTTACAATGTAGAGAACAAGTGAAAAAAAGGATGGACCAATGATAGCCCGAATCAAATAGCTAGACCAACATTAATTAATATGTATAATCTACAGGGTGTAATTGATATCATTAGCATCCTTTTAAACTAAGAGGCTACCCATCAAACTGAACAACTTTTACTATGGGAGCAAACCGATCGGAGCAAAAAAAAATCTGCTGTTGCATACATTTGAGTCGAGTAGGCGCTGCAGTTTAGTATGGAACAGCAGATTTTTTTGTTGCTCCGATCGGTTTGCTCCCATTGTAAAAGTTGATCAGTTTGATGGGAAAACTCTTAGTTTAAAAGGATGCTAATGATATCAATTTCACCGAACTGAGGGTAAATGGTGTGAGCGACGAACTGTGATCTACAATGTGGCAGGCCTGATTATTTTACTTGAATCAGAAATCAATGTGCGAAATTAAAAAATTGCTCTCCTGACATTGACTTAATAACTACTTGGACGTTTGGTCCGCGCTTAAAAGTGTCTGGACCAAAAGAGAAAAAATACGTACTATCAGTTTAAAATAACAATGTGCATGACCTTGAAGGGCCGTTGTATAGCTTCACTCGGTTGACAAAGGAATGTAGACTCTATGCAAAGGAAACAATCATTTGAATGACTCGAGTGAAGTTCGTGTGATTGAGTAACGTCACATTTGCGAGCGAGGTCATGCACATTGTTATTTTAAACTAGTAGTATAAGGAGTAACAATTACGTGCCAAGTCTTCATTTGATCGACCGACTCCGCGCACACTTATTTAATGCCGTGCCGCCGCTCTGTGCTGTAAGAATTTGTAAAAACTACGTAAGCAAAATGAAAAAAGAATTTCAGCAGTTTCATTGTTTTTAGTTTGTTTATAATACGTAAACGTACAATTACGTTTACGTAAGTTAGCCTGGGACATTTTTTTTAGAGAATTTTGTCTAAAACACTGCGTCCAATAGTTTGTTAGTCAATGACTCCTGATATCTAAACTGGTACCTACGCATCCCTGCTGCTGCTAATTGCTACAGTCGGTAACGAAATATAACATTTGTAAATAAGTGGGTACTGTGCTTAGGGTGCTAAACGGTATCTCTGTCACGAACGTACTTGACCGTTCCGTCTCGTTCCATTTTGACGATTGAGCTCCATATCAGGATCACCAGGTAGATTTGAAGAGCTGGAATAAAGAGAAATATATTCATTAGTTAAATTGTAGCTATAATTACTAGGCGTATGGATATGGAGGTTGGAACTCATTTCGATTTGTTTCTCATAATTTCTAGATAGTGTTAATATTAGCTATACCTCATCTAAACGGAGTGTCGCGTAATCGCAGCGCAGTTGGCGCACATTTTGTCGTGGTAAGATAATTATGTTGGTTTTTAGGGTTCCGTACCCAAAGGGCCTACGTTGTCCGGCCGTCCGCCCGTCCGTCTGTCCTACCTATGTCGGGCTGTTACTTTTGAACCGTAATAGTTGAAATTCTCTCAGATTATGCGTTATTACGGCAGATTTGTTAAATATAAAAATGTCAAAAGGTTTAAAATTAAGGGGGGTTCTCAACAAGAAACTAGTTTTAATCAACGTTTTTTCTTCACGCTCTATCGTAAAAACGGTAATACATACAAGCGTCAAAAGTGTCATTATAGAGCAAACTCTACAGAATAACAACAAATACTAAAAACCGGCCAAGTGTGAGTTGGTCTTGCGCTAAAGGTCCCGGACAAAAAAGATTTTTTTTCTAAGTTAATATAATGTTGTGTTCTGTGGTGGTGTGGTACGGAACCCTCTCGGTGCGCGAGTAGCCCGACGCACACTTGACCAGTTTTATTTTATATTTATTTCATAATTCCGTTTGTTACCTAATCTTTCGTCCGATTACTATAGTAAATTAAATTATGTGTTTAGCAGTGGCGAGCGCTCTATAGAGCCACAAAGACACTGTCTACCCTAGTAAATTAAAACACTGACGCATTCTTAATATACCTACAAACAAACAAACTTCAGATCGATTTATATTTCGGAATTAAAATTGACTGGTACAAAATTAGTAACAACGCCACCTCTTGTCATTAATCTGCAACTGCGCACTGTATCACCTGTATCACCAATACTGAGTTTACGCTGCAGTAGCGCCCCTAGCGTTATAGAGATAGAATCAAAAGCTCTAACATTATGCATGTGTGCCTCGTAACGTACACGAGTACAGTGTAGTAGTGTTTCTGTAAATACTTGGCTCACAATGAAACAACACACGCACACAAGCCACAAAAAAGACAGAGTCTAACGGTCGTCACAGACACGCGCTATAATATGTTGCTGTACTCTTCTTACGCACGCCAAATTACATAAGCGCGTCTCTTTCCTACGTGTGAGTGAGAGGAACCGATATCAATTTGCGTGCGTTAGAAGAGTACAGCAACATATTATAGCGGCCGTGTGTGTTGACCTTAAACCAATCAGAGCCAGCCGAGCGTTGTATTATGCGACAATTTTAAATGCTGCATTGTTTCTTTACTAAAGTGCTAATTACAATACCAACACTTTTCTGTCGTATACATTTTAGCGAAAATTTTATTAGTTTTTTTGGAAAAGTCACCATTGCAAACGATTGCAGTCAGGAAAAGTTTTTTTAGATTTTAAATATGGTAATTTGTTTTGGAATTCTGTTCTATTCTAATAATTACCTATTCTATTTCTATTCGATTCTTATAATGGAAAGCATTTACCTACTGTGAGAGTTGTTGTGGTTTGGGCAATGTGTGTTTGCAAAAATGACAAAATAGTGCGTTAACAAACCTAGTTACGAGTATCATTTGAAGCAAAAAAAAAAGGATCTCATAGTGTAGCAAATACAACCCGTAAGTTTGTTTTGATTTTAATACAACCTGTAAATTTGTCTTGATTTTTAGGGTTCCATACCCAAAGGACGGGACCCTATTTATTCATAAGGCTACGCTTGCCGTCCGTCCGTCCGTCCTAGCTTCAGAGGGCTCTATCTTTAGAAATATAAACTATAATAGGTAGCCGGTTGAAATTTTCACAATATATTATGTATAATTTTATTGGATTTTATCAGAAATAATAAAAATACAAAAAAAATTAATAATACAAGAAACTTCTTTTTCAACGTTTTTTCTTCTTGCTCTATCGCAAAAACGGTAACATATACAACCTTGAAACTTGGTGTGATTATAGTGCAAACTCTAGAGAACAACAACAAATAATAAAAACTGGCAAAGTGTGAGTCGGTTTCGAGTTACTAAAATTTGTGGAATGGTTAATATGTATATTGTTCGGGGGGTACGGATCCTCGGTGAGCGAGTATTCCGACTCGCACTTAGCCGGTTTTTATTTTATGTCTACCCTATCCAAAAAGTCTGTGCTCGCGCCTGGTGTTTAGAGTGTATTAATACCATCAATAAACGTTACTGTTTGTGGGCCTAAAATAAATTGATTCCTTTATGTTTTTTTAAAGCATTATCGAATCAGGATGTAATTCTGTAAACACAGAATTACCAAGAACATCATTATTATTGTGTATAAAGCGGCATGTAGGTACGTAGCTTCCATTATTACAGAACATTACTTATCTATAAAAGGGGGGCGTCCTACATACAACGTGTAATGAATAAGCGCAAAACCTCATACACCCCAACTGATTTATAACAAAATAATTAGATTGAAACAATAATTTCATTATTTTGATAATTAAAATTTCAAGTTATTTGCATTTTATGTTTTGAGGAAAAAATGATTTGTTGACATTTCAGCTTTGAATGAAAGCGCTAACGTGCTCATAGATACATTTTAATAATCTTGTATTGGTAGTAAGTAGGGTGAGCGTGCCCGTTCGGTGGGTTGACATCGGATTCCGAAAATTATAAATTTTACAAACAAATTATTTAATATTTTGAAAAAAAATTCCTATGTTGAAACCATGATAATTCGATTCAGCTCTCGATTCTTAAAAAATTACTTTCTAATTTTGCGTTAATTCATTAACACGTTGCATAGGTACCTAATACATTTGTGTGACAATGTCCAAGATATAAAGGGTTAGGATTAAAATCAACAAGTTTACTCTGTACTGCTGATTGAGAAACACGTTAACAAAGTGTTTGTTATATTTATTATCACAAAGTGAAGGGTTCAAAGCATAATAATAAGTTTATGGTTTAAAGGGTCATTATTTTATTTAGGGTACCATAATCCGGCCACTTCAAAGGTTACGGAATAAAGGCGATTTTGTTCGTAAAAAACGTAAATTCCAAAATAAAACTGTTATCGGTAGCTACCGAACAAAAAACCAGTCTTAAAAAACTTTATTAAAGTAAAAAAATACTATATTTTTTTGCAAATTACGGTATCTCAGTTGTTTGTGACGGTAACGCAGTTGTTATTTTGTTGAAAAAACATCAATAAATGTAAGAAGTAGCAAGAAAACATCGCTGCAAATGTCGTTAATCATTAATAATCAATGATGAACGAAAATCATCATACAACGGTAAAAAAAGACTTGTGGAATTTATACAATAAAATAAAAGAAAATTTTATCCAAATTGTAGCCTGAATAAAATAATGGCCCTAAAGTTCATTTTACTGCAACAGGAAACTACAACGTGTTAATGAATTAGCGCAAAACCTCATACACCCCAACTGATTTATAACAAAATAATTAGATTGAAATAATAATTTCATTATTTTGATACTTAAAATTTAAAGCTATTCGCATTTTAAGTTTTGAGGCAAAAATGATTTGTTATCATTTCAGCACTGAAAGAAAGCGCTAACGTACTCATGGATACATTTTAATAATCTTGTTTTGGTAGTGAGTAGGGTGAGTGTGCCCGTGCGTTGGTTTGACATCGAGTTCAGTAAATTTAAAATTTTGCAAATAATTATTTAATATTTTGAAAAAAATTACCTATGATGAAACCATGATAATTCGATTCTGCTCTCGATTCTAAACAAACTACTTTCTAGTTTTTCGTTAATTCATTAACACGTTGTATACAGGGTGAAATTGATATCATTGGCATCCTTTTAAACTAAAAGTCTACCCATCAAACTGAACAACTTTTACTACGGGAGCAAATCGATCGGTGCGAAAAAAAAACTGCATACATTTGAGTCCAGTAGGCATTGCAGTTTAGTATGGAACAGCAGATTTTTTAGTTGCTCCGATCGGTTTGCTCCCATAGTAAAAGTTGTTCAGTTTGATGGGTAGACTCTTAGTTTAAAAGGATGCTAATGATATCAATTTCACCCTATAGATTTGTGGAAATGCGTACCGAAGTGCCTAACATACGACGATGTTGCTTTTGTGTACCCCTAAGAAGGGGCTTATTGTTTTGGGGATATTTACATTTGGTAAGAACTATGCAGAAATTTTATAATTCTTGTTTGGTTCCGGCCTACTCCATATAATAATAAAAACCGGCCAAGTACGAGTCGGGACTCGGGCAATTAGAGTTCCGTACTATCAGTTGTTTAACATGGGTCATTGACAACACCCGCTATAAATTGACACTTACTTATAGTATGTGGTCAGTACCTAGAAAAAAACTATCCAAATTGGTGCCCCCCTGATAATTTTCCCGCCATCTACACGCTATTTCTGATGTTCATGATCTTTTTCAGATCTTATACGGCTATACTTTTTGAAATAGAGGTGGGGACAGCAATTTCTGGTATTTAATTGAAAATTTTGTTAAACGAAGTTTTAATAAAAAATTTGAAAATCATAATATTTTTAGACTCGTATTTTCATAAGCTTTCAATTGATACCCCACACCACAGGGTAGAATTTTTTTTTTATTTACCCTTTCTACCACCCAAATTGCCCCCCAATATAAAATTAAGCATTTTTACTTCATTTATGATATTGGACCAGCAATTGCTATATCTGTGCCCAGTTTCAGCTTCCTATGTCTTAACCGTCTCTGAGAAAAATGCCTGTGACTGACGGACGGACGGACAGACACCGAGCTGATTCCATAAGTGTTCCGTTTCACCAATTTTGGTACGGAACACTAATAAGTAAAGTTAAAAACTTGTTGTCAGAAATTATTCTAATAATTATATGGCCATCAATAATAATTTGTCTTTGTAGAACTAAGCCAAACCGTTATTTAGTTGTAAGTTTAAAAAAAAAAATAGAGCCGAAGATTCGGGAGATTCCCACTGCAGGGCAAAGAGCTCCACTATCACGAATAATGGTGAGTGAGAGGGAGTGGGTCGTTCTCAACCACGCGAAAAAAAAAGGGTCCAAAAGGCGGCCTTATTATTAAAAAGCGGCTGTTCCGTACAAAACTGCAATAGGTGTGCTCAACACAAAATTATGGAAGTTCGTTGCAGGGCCGTAGCTAGAACTCAATTGAAGGTAGGGCATTCGAAGTTTAAGGTAGGGCGGAAGGAAAAGGCTGTTTTTTGCATAGAGAAAATAGTTCTGCGAAATTGTATCTTCAGGAAAGAAAAGGGCTGAAAAAAGCGAGCTTGAAACTTCGCACAACAAGACTCAAAACGGTGGTAGGCGCAAAACACCATTGGAAGACTGGAGCGAGCGTAGCGAGCTCGAAATTTTATACACCAAGACTCAAAACAGGGATGGTACATGTTCCATTAGTCTATGTACGCGTAAAACACCATGCCAAGGCTGGAGCGAGCGAAGCAACCTACAAACACACACCCAGACTCAAAACAGTGGTGGTACGTGTTCCATCATCCTAAGGCTCTAGCCTTAGGATGATGTTTTACGCATACAACGAGCGAGCAAAACGAGCTCGAAATGTCACACGCCAAGACTTGAAACGTTGGTGGTACGAGCTTCATTACCCTATGTATGCCGAAATCATCTGTGAGCTCGAGCCCCACGTACCCTTATTGTAAAGACGGTATAATGGACGGGTAATTTTTAAGGTAGGGCATTGGCATTTTAAGGTAGGGCATTGCCCCACTATGCCCCCCCCTAGCTACGGCCCTGGTTCGTTGTTTGTGTTTTCAGCTACCATTCTAAAATTTTACCTTTTTACGAGTTACCCTGTATACGAGACAGAAGAAGACCAAAAAGTTTTCTGCAACCTAACCCAACCTTCAGGGCCTTTCTTTATAATATTGGTCGCCGGGGTGCGAAAATCAAACAGCGCCCCGCTTTTCAAAATAACGAAATTTTTGTTCTATTTTTTTGCCCAACGCTTTCTGCAATTGCCGCACGTGTTTGTTAGAACATCAACTTAATTCTTGTAGAAATAAGATCTAGATTGTGTGCCGAAAGCGTAGAATGAAAAGGTAAAAGGAAGCGCGTGTCTTGTCATATTCACACAATTAGAAACATACACATAGAAAATTCGAGAGATCTCTACCTTATTGCTTATCGATGAAACCACTTTTTTGTACCACGGCCACCTGACTCCGGAGTCACTTCATATAAATTGTATAGGATTTTATGCATAGTCAGCG
The DNA here is from genome assembly GCA_922987775.1 of Agonopterix subpropinquella. Lineage (NCBI taxonomy): Eukaryota > Metazoa > Arthropoda > Insecta > Lepidoptera > Depressariidae > Agonopterix > Agonopterix subpropinquella. The sequence continues at coordinate 20,014,322 of OV277694.1, read as the reverse complement.
TAAGAAGACTTTATGACTATCGCTACCTCATACGCGGTTACACTATTCATTATTATTGTTATGGGTAAAACGTATTGATTGCAGCTGTCCTGTTCAAATACACCAGTTTTAAATTATTTGGTCATACCCAAATTTTATGTTTGTACTGTCAAACAAAGTACGCTGTCAAGCCGGTACGATTCGCGACAGGGCTTGCATTTTTTGGCTTGGCTTGACACCGACTTCTATAAAACAAATTAATGTTCTTATGATGCGAACGAAAAAGTCATCGGCTGCAATATTATTTTTTAACTTTTTAGTTTTTTTGAAGGCGGTTTTAATTTTTTGTTAAAATTTTGTTTATTTTACAATTTTCAGGTGGTGAATTCATTAGTTCGATTTAATAGTAGTGCTTTAAATTAACAAACGCACTAGTCGGCACTACAATTTTCGAAGGTTCCCCTCGATTTCTCTGGGATCCATCATCAGATCCTGGTTTCCTTATCATGGTACCACAATTGAGATATCTCCTTTCCAACAAAAAAAAATCATCAAAATCGGTTCATAAACGACGAAGTTATCCGCGAACAAACATTAAAAAAAATATATATATATACGTTCGAATTGAGAAACCTCCTCCTTTTTTTGAAGTCGGTTAAAAAAATCGGGGATTATAGAGGATTTATGTTTTTCAGGTATTTATCTACTATATTCCAAATTTTCACCTAAAGTACAATTAATGCAACGTACTCCATACAAAAATCCCAAGATTTCCCCGACTACACGTAGTGTCGTTATTTTGTAGTTATAATTTTCATAAATGTTTTTAGCGGTAATTTGAATTTTTCAGGCATCAGCAATATTCCTGAGTACAGTGGGTTGTTTTTTCTGGTGGCTTTTGATTTGTTTCGGTGCCAGTATTGGTGACTATACTACCACAAACACGTTGATTTCGATCGCAATCTACAGTGTCATCACATCTGTCCTCCTCATCTATGGCGCTCATACGGTACGTAAACGCAACGTAAACGGTATTTATATGTGTTTTTTAAATTCGTTTGTTTTTTGTATACAAAGTGTTAATGAATTACCGCAAAACATCATACACCCCAACTGATTTATAACAAAATAATTAGATTGAAACAATAATTTCATTATGATAGTTAAAATTTTGAGTTATTGGCATTTTAAGTTTTCAGGCAAAAATGATTTGTTTTTACAGCACTAAAAGAAAGCGCTAACGTACTCATGGATACATTTTTATAATCTTGTTTTGGTAGTAAGTAGGGTGCGTGTGCCCGTGCGGTGGGTTGACATCGGGTTCAGTAAATTTAAAATTTTGCAAACAAATTATTTAATATTTTGAAAAAAATTACCTATGTTGAAACCATGATAATTATATTCTGCTCTCGATTCTAAACAAACTACTTTCTAGTTTTGCGTTAATTCATTAACACGTTGTATACAGGGTGAAATTAATATCATTAGCATCCTTTTAAACTAAGAATCTACCCACCAAACTGAACAACTTTGACTATGGGAGTAAACCGATCGGAGCAACAAAAAAATCCGCTGTTCCATACTAAACTACAATGCCTATGCAACAGCCAATTTTTTTTGCTCTGATTGGTTTGCTCCCATAGCAAAAGTTGTTCAGTTTGACGGGTTGACTCTTAGTTTAAAAGGATGCTAATGATATCAATTTCACCCTGTAGTTGTACGTAAACCATATAGTGGAGTCTTGTAATTGCAACTATCTGGTAATTGCAACTATTAAGCAATTGCACTAATAAGAATAACGATTCAGTTCTTCTGGGTATAAACACAAATGTCTAGTCATCTAAAAGGTAGGTGTTGGTATACAGAGAAGAACTGAATCGTAATTTTTTTAAGTGCAATTGCTCCATAGTTGCAATTACAAGACTCCACCTTACTAAAACTATCATAAGACATGTCGTCATGACAGACGGTTATACGGTCATGACAGATGGTTCAGACTTCAGAGTAGTGACGGATTAAAAACGAATGGATGCAGCTGAGATGCGAATGTTGAGATGTATGTGTGGTGTTACTAGAATGGATAGGATGCGAATGAGTACAGGGTGTTAGGGTAAACAGTTGCATTACTTTAGGGGGTGGTTCTGCCCCGGATACTGAACAACTTTCCCAAAGAAACCTATAGGAAATTGGCAAAAAAACATTTTGGATTTTCCATACTAAATGCAATCTACTGATAGAAAAATTGTATGAAAAGTCTAAAAAAAAATTTGGGTATTTCCTATAGGTTTCTTAGGGAAAGTTGTTCAGCATCATGGGTCCAATATATATCACCCCGTAAATGAGTGCAACTGTTTACCCTAAAGTAAAATAAAGTTTAAAAGTAGCGTCAGTAACTCAAAAACTGCGCAGTAACAGATTGTCCTGGTATGGGCATGTGATGCGGAGAGATGAGTGTCATGTTACAAGACGAGCGTTAAATATGAATTTAGATGGGCTGCACGAAGAGAGGATGACCATAATTCAAAAAATTCCTGTATATGGGATCCTTCTTAATATGCTGACACTTTTTTAAGGAGATGATCAGACCGTCAAACTGAACAACTTTCTCTATAGCAACAACATCGAAATCGCGAAAAAAAACTGCTGTTTCATACAAAACTGCAAACCTACTCGAGCCAAATGACACACAGCTGATATTTTTTTCGCGATTTCGGTGTTGGTCCCATAATAGAGAAAGTTGTTCAGTTTGATGGTCTGGTAATCCCCTTAAAAAGTAAGCATATTAAGAAGCACCCTATATGGGTTTTTGCTTAGTGACCTGACTGCTTTTTAAAATAAGTAGCTGTATCATTATCTATGCAATGAATTAATTAGGTATTCTTTTTTTAATAAGTAGATGACACGATTGTATCAAGACCTCCGCCTCTAAATACCTAGTAGACAAAGTAAATAGGCGACAGACGGCGCGCACAGGTCACTCGGTGTCGGACGCTCGGCGGAGTAACAACTCTGTATCGAACGTTCGTCGGTCTAACTCCTGAGGATGCTCCTTGGTGGAGCGAAACACGTGTAGAGTAGAAATTATTTGGTAAGCAGGTTGTATTTTATTACGTAATACAACTTTGTCTACTAGGTATTTAGAGGCGGAGGTCTTGATACAATCGTGTCATCTACCTATTAGTCATGGATTTCCGCAAAGTAACGCCTGATTCAATTAATTATTCTTTTTTTATTTTTCAGAAAAATTATAAAATACTCAAAATCCAATACTACTGCGCAATAGTAGCAGAGGTTGCTTTAACAATAACCATTATAGCGAATGCAAGCGTTTCGATACACTACTTCTTAAATAAAAGACATTCAACTTTCTTTGAATGGATATTGTATTACTCCAGAGTACATTTTCTTTTCCTCATGCTCGGAGTTAGTTACATTCGTAAGTAATTACGTCATTACATCCTGAAACATATCTACCACTCAGTTGCTGAAACGCTCATTAAAGTTAATCGTCCATTAAATCTCTTGCTGTCACTTTGTGTCTTGTTGACGTAGTAAAAGCTAGCAAGAGATTTAATGGGGTACCTATTATTCTTATAGTTCGCTGTATTCATTAGAAAATAATGTATTTTTTAAAGCTTTCTAAGTAGACAAATATATTTTACTCCGTATTTGAAGTATACAGGGTGAAATTGATATCATTAGCATCCTTTTAAACTAAGAGTCTACCCATCAAACTGAACAACTTTTACTATGGGAGCAAACCGATCGGAGCAAAAAAATAATCAGCTGTTCCATATTAAACTGCAATGCCTACTCGACTCAAATGTATGCAACATCAGATTTTTTTTTTGCTCCGATCGGTTTGCTTCCGTAGGCTTGTTTCTAGTGAAAATTGTTCAGTTTGATGGGTAGACTCTTTGTTTAAAAGGATGCTAATGATATAAATTTTACTAAAAATGTGAAAAAAAAAGTATTTTTGTTCTAACGAGATATACATTTTATATTTTTGTATATTTCTAGGCTCAAATTGACTCTTAAGAGGACTATCGGAGTCCAGTGGCGCCCTCATCACATTAATAAAGATTTCTCAATAAAGAATGCCTAAATTAAAAAAGTGCTCAATTGACAAACTGCAAAAGCCTTCAAGCTATTTTCATAGAATACTTTTATAGGTTTTTTAAAGATCGAAATATACACATTTTGAAAAAAAAACGGCCGCTTTTGTTTTAATTCGAAACTGTCTAATAGTGGAATATTTAGAGCCTACAAAAGTATTGTATAACAATGGCTAGAAGGCTTTTGTAGTTTGTCAATTGAGCACTTTTTTAATTTAGGCTTTCTTTATTGAGAAATCTTTATTAATGTGATGACGCCACTGGACTCCGATAGCCCTCTTAAACGATATACCGAAAAAGAAATCAATTCTTAATTAGTCCCGAGTCAAATAGACAGACATATGACTGGGCTGGACAGTAGAGGCTAAAAAGAGTTTTTCTTCCAGTTTTCCAACTGTACGTGATAGTGATGGTGAGGAGCGAGGTGTTCAAGCTGAGGGACATCCAGCAGCAGTTCATGTTCACCAACAACGCGGCCGATGCTGAGGCGAACTGCACTTTGTATTTGAACAATGAAGTCGAGGGGAACAAACCATAGTATAGACTAATACAAGAACTTAAACATTTTAACGGGATCTTACCGCGTTTTGGTATTTTTTAAACGCCAAAAACACCAAAACGCCACGCCGCGACGCGTGTTGATAAATGTTTAATTCTAGATTAAATAATAACCGCGTAACTCTCAAAAACTGTATGACTTAATAAAGAAGTCTTAAAGATTGATGATTTTATTTATTTTCGTCTTCTAGGGCTTAGCTCAGCACAGTAGATTTTATAAGCCAAAAAGTAACATCTTCTAGTTAATCTAATATAGATCTAAAACCCGCGTGTCAAAAATAACCGTCTCTTCAACAGCTGATTGTGTAGCTTAGCAGCACCAAGCGGTGGGCTATGCTCTATTGACAGAACATCTATGAACAATATCCGCTATGCCGATGACATGGTGCTGCTAAGCCCGACAATCAATGCCCTCCCGTAGGCTGTTAAGGGTCTGCGAGGAGTATGCGGCGACTCATGGTCTCAAATACAATGTAAGCAAGAGTGTACGGCTTGCTTTGAAATAAATGCTATATTGAAGGTAAAGATCTCACTTGATTCGTCATAAACTCTGTACCTACTTCGGTACCCACAACATGAGCTCGATTTAGTGTAGTCTCAGATTTAGAAGAAACAGCTGCATGTGGTGAGAGGGGAAATCTATGTTTTTTTAAAGGTAGAATAATGTGTAATGCTTTCCAGAATAATGTGTGCTGTGTGTGCTAATGTGTTTACAGAATTATATCCCGATTCGATAATTCGAATCGGGATGCAATTCTGTAAACACATTATGAATAACCAAGAGCATCATTATTATTGTGCATAAACCGACGTATGCGTACTCGTAGCTTCCAATGATATAGAACATTACTTATCTAAAAGGGGGGCGTCCTACGTATTATAATACATTTGTTTGACAATGTTCAAGATATACATATAAATAAAGGGTTAGGATTCAAATCAACAAGTTTAATCTGTAATGCTGATTGAGAAACACGTTAATAAAGTGTTTGTTATATTATTAGGTATCACAAAGGGAAGGGATTAAACTTGATTTTACGGCAACAGGAAACTTTCCGATTTGTTGAAATGCGTACAGAAGTGCCTAACGTACGAAGATGTTGTTTTTGTGTACCCCTAAGAAGGGGCTTATTGTTTTGGGGTTATTTGCATTTGGTAAGAATTATACTGAAATTTTTATAATTCTCATTTGGTTCCGGACTACTTTGTTTAATATTCCATAATTATAAAAATTAAAAAAATTTAAGTAAAATAAGAATAAAGCGAAGGTTCCCACTGCAGGGCAAAGAGCTTCTGTCACGAATAATGGTAAGAGGGAGTAGTGGTACTCCACCAGGCGCGCCTGGTGCGGATTGGTGGAAGCAAGCTAGTGGTCAAAGTGCTGTCAGAGAAAAAAAGATAAGATAAATATTGTTTTTTTCATCATCATCGTCATCTCAGCCGAAGGACGTCCACTGCAGGACATAGGCCTCCCTCAAGGATAGCCACCATGAACGCTCCTGCGCTGCCCTCATCCAACGGGTTCCCGCCGCCTTCGCCAGTTCGCCGGGCTACATCATGGCGACCTACCCACGCTGCGCTTTCCGGTACGCGAACTCGAGAACTCTTCAGCCCCAACGGCCATCGGTTCTACGAGCCCTGCCCACTTTAGTTTTTATTGAATATTTGCGCACCAAAAATAAAAGAAATCAACTTTATTAATATATTCGAACAAAAGGGGCACAAAATGCGGCCTAATTACTAAAAATTGTCTGTTCCGTACAAAACCGCAATACCTGCTCGTGCGATAAATATTAGCTTTTTTTGTGTTTTCAGCTACCATTCTATAGTTTGACGGTCTAATAGATAACCACCTTTTTCAGTATAATCGATCACCTTCTGTTACATCTATCTTGTATATATAAACAAGTCAGAAGAAGATCGAAAAGTTGTCTGCAACCTAACCTAACCTAGACCACAGAATATATTGATCTCGGTCTGTAAATCTACTGATAAAATAAATAATTGACGCTCGTATGTTTTGTATAAACTTTAGAGACCTCTGCAGATAGTTTATCAGTAGAGGTATTCCACGAAGAGAACCGATATCTATTCCTAGATCCAACTGCAAGTTTTCTACAGCTTTTGTTTATTATTTTATTATTAAGAAAAAAAACTAAACTTTTATAAAAAATTTTTGGTAGACCATAAGTCTTTGATTCTTATATTGGTGGGCAGTTTTGGGAGGTAGAAAGGGTAAAGAAAAAAAAAGTTGATTTCTACAACATTGTGTGGGGTCAATTGAAAGCGAGTCTACAGGGTGAAATTGATATCATTAGCATCCTTTTAAACGAAGAGTCTACCCATCAAACTGAACTTGAACTTTCACTACGGGAGCAAACAGATCGGAGCACAAAAAAAATCTGCTGTTGCATACATTTGAGTCGAGTAGGCGTTGCAGTTTAGTATGTGTTAGTATGGAACAGCTGACTTTTTTTTTGCTCCGATCGGTTTGCTCCAATAGTAAAAGTTGTTCAGTTTGATGGGTAGACTCTTAGTTTAAAAGGATGCTAATGATATCAATTTCACCCTGTATAAGTATATTTTTCAAATTAAAGCTAGGTTCAAAACATTTTTCAATTAAATCAGAAAAAGTACTGTCCCCATCTCCTTCATCCATCATAAAAAAAATATAGCCTTATAAAATCGGAAAAAAATCATGATCATTAGAAATAACACGCCATGAAAATGATCCATCTGACACTAACTTGGATAGTTTTGCTCCCATAGTAAAAGTTGTTCAGTGTCTTAGTTTAAAAGGATGCTAATGATATCAATTTCACCCTGTAGATAGACACTGATTTGATTTCAAGTGTTCCGTTTGCCATATTTGGTACAATGAATAAAAACTCTATTTTCATCTTGTTTAAACTGAAAAGGTTTTCACGTGGTGTCGTTATTTTGTGGTTATAATTGTCTTATATGTTTTTAACTGTAATTTGAATTTTTCAGGCATCCGCAATATTTCTGAGTTCAGTGGGTTTTTATGTCTGGTGGCTTTTGAGTTGTTTCGGTGCCAGTGTTGGTGATTATGCTACCATAAACGCATTGATTTTGATCGCAATGTACAGTGTCATCACATCTATCCTCCTCTTCTATGGCGCTCATAGGGTACGTAAACGTTATTTATTTCTTTTCCCCTAAATCAGTTTGATTTGTCACTATCACTTCACTACATAGGTACCTATAAAACAAAGTCGCTTCCCGCTATCTGTCTGTCCCTATGTATGCTTAGATCTTTAAAACTACGCAACGGATTTTGATGCGGTTTTTTAATAAAAGTGGTTCAAGAGGAAGGTTTATATTATCAACATTGTAACCGTGCGAAGCCGGGGCGGGTCGCCAGTTTATTATAATTTGTGTAGATATATTGTTGTACGTAAACCATAATTAAATTCTTCAAGTAAATTCCAGTACACAGGGTCCTACGCAGGGTCCAGGGTAATACGCTGACACTTTTTAAGGGGATCATCAGACCATCAAACTGAACAACTTTCTCCGTGGGACCATCATTCATCGAATTCGCGAAAAAAATCAGCTGTCCCATACATTTGGCTTGAGTAGGTTTGCGGTTTTGTATTGAAGACCTGATTTTTTTTTCGCGATTTCGATGTTTGTTTCAATACAGGGAGTTGGTCAGTTTGACGGTCTGATCATCCTCTTACAAAGGTGTCAGCATATTAAGAAGGAGGTACCTGACTGTTTTTCTAAATAAGCAGCTGTAGTCATTATTTATGCAATGAAATAATTAAATATTAATTTTATTTTTCAGAAAAACTATAAAATACTGAAAATCCAATACTACTGCGCAATAGTAGCAGAGGCTGCTTTAACAATAACCATTATAGCGGATGCAAGTGTTTCGATACACGATTTCTTAAATAACAGTCATTCAACTTTATTTGAATGGATGTATTATCACTCCAGAGTATATTTCTTTTTCATCTTGCTCGGAGTTAGTTACATTTGTAAGTAATTACGTCATTAGTCATTACATCCTGATATCATTCAGTATACTAAAAAGTGGGCCTTTCTATCACAATGGGAATATTCTGACAGCGTCGTTCATATACAGGGTGAAATTGATATCATTAGCATCCTTTTAAAATAAGAGTCTACCCATCAAACTGAACAACTTTTACTATGGGAGCAAAACAATCGGAGCAAACAAAAATCTGCTATTGCATACATTTGTGTCGCGTACGCATTGCAGTTTAGTATGGAACAGCAGATTTTCTTGTTGCTCCGATTGTTTTGCTCCCATAGTAAAAGTTGTTCAGTTTGATGAGTAGACTCTTAGTTTAAAAGGATGATAATGATATCAATTTTACCCTGGCATTAGTTTTTTTATTCGCTATCAGAAAACCCCCCAATTGAACAGTTAAAAAAAGATAGTTGGTTTAGGGGACGCATTCCAAAGGGATTCCTTAACGTATGATAGATGATTAAGAATGATAGAGAGATTAGATGTCTTACTTAACGTATGATAACTAATTCAAAATTCATAACATTGTCTTTGATGCATGTTTCGGGTACATACATCTGACGTGATCGTTTGTAACTACGTCACCAATCTGGTCTTCTTCTTATCGTGTGGGCAGAGCCCTGGTGTCAGAGTTTTTTCAGACCACCTTACGACCTCTGACTTGGTTTTTATGTATCGACTACTACCACCAGAGACAGTAGCGGCGTTAAGCCGTTGGTCCCGCCAACGGCTTAACGTGCCATCCGAAGCACGGAATCATTTAACTTTTCAGAGAATCAGGTGATTCAGCCTGCAATGTCCTAACCAACTAGGGAAAAACGCACAAAGTTACGTATCACTTAGGTTTCCCCGGTGGGAATCGACCCCCGACCTCCGTGTCGAAAGCCCAATGCTCTTAACCATTAGACCATGGAGGCAGTTTGGTCAGAGTATATACGCCTAGGTCGCCATCCAACATTCCCACTTACGTACAAAATGGAACTCATCTATTCCCATTCATTATTTTAATATAGGATTCACTTTTAGTCAGTGTCACGGAATATAAGAGTCAGTGTGGATTTTGTGGATATTTCCGGGCATTCTACTTGTCAAAGTGTAAAAACAGGGGGAAAAAAACTGCTATTCCATACATTTGGGACGAGTAGTCACTAATATTATGTTATGATGCATGATTACAATTTCCGGACTGACTAATAATCCCGTATCGCCCCCCTTGGTGATGATGTCGCGAGATTTGGCTCTCTTTTTAAAGGGATATTACATACATACATTCATATACTCACGCCTGTGTCCCATTAGGGTAGGCAGAGACAATACACCACTAGTTTTTAATTATTAACATAACTTTAAGGGTGTATTCAGACCATGAATCTAAACAACTTTCCCAAAGAAACATGGGTCGAAAAATGAGAAATTTTTTTGGACCTTCCATACAAAAGTGCGGATCGGCCGATCAATTTTGTATGGGAGGTCCAAAAAAATTTCTCGTTTTTCGACCCATGTTTCTTTGGGAAAGTTGTTTAGATTCATGGTCTGAATACACCCTTAAATTTATGTTAATAATTAAAAACTAGTTGTGTAGATCGCCGTCGGCTACGATCCTGACATGGATATTCGAAGGGATATTCGAAGCTATTTTTTAAAGTTTTGGTATATTTCTAGGCTCAAATTGGCTGTTAAATGATAATTACTTATACCGAAAACGAAATCAATTCATAATTAGTCCCGGGTCAAACCGTAAGATGACTGGGCTAGACAGCAGAGGCTAAAATGAGTTTTTCTTCCAGTGTTTCAGCTGTACGTGATAGTGATGGTGAAGAACGAGGTGTTCAAACTCAGAGACATCCAGCAGCAGTTCATGTTCACCAACAACGCGGCCGATGCTGAGGCGAACTGCACTTTGTATTTGAACAATGAACTCGAGGGGAACAGACAATAGTATAGACTAATACAAGAACTTAAACATTTTAACGGGTTCTTACCGCGTTTTGGTATTTTTGAAACGCCAAAAACACCAAAACGCCACGCCGTGTGTTGATTAACGTTTAATTCTAGATTAAATAATAACCGCGTAACTCTCAAAAACTGTATGACTTAATAAAGAGGTCTTAAAAGATTGATGATTTTATTTATTTTCGGCCTTAGCTCAGCACAGTAGATTTTATAAGCCAAAAAGTAATCTGATATAGATCTAACAACAGCGTGTCAAAAATGCGTGGACGTGTTCCTAGAAATTTTCAAAAATTAAATTTTCAATGTTAAAAAATCGTTATACCTAATTTCTAATCGGTACGAGCAATAATAGTAAATCTAAAAGCATAGTACCTATTAGAGGCTTTGTTAACACTCTTATTTCAATAGTTTATAACACGGTGAGTGGACTAAATGGCACCCGCCTTTCCTCTTAAGCTCCGGCTACACAGACCGTCATGCACGCGCGCTTACTTGCGCAGTCCAGGGCCTCAATCGCCCTAAGTTTGAACGATACTACCAAAACAAAACCACAACCAAAAACGTTACGTTATGCACAATTCGTATCGCGCAAATGATATTAACGGTAACGATTTAGCTTTTTTTCGGAATATACGTTGGCGTAACGTTCGACCGCTGTTCAACGAACGTTTTTGATTTAGTTGGTGTCGGGAGAGGTGTATGGAGAGGTTTATGGAGAGGTGTATGGAGGTGTATGGAGAGGTGTATGGAGGTGTATGGAGAGGTGTATGAAGAGGTGTATGGACAGGTGTATGGAGAGGTGTATGGAGGTGTATGGAGAGGTGTATGGAGAGGTGTATGGAGAGGTGTATGGAGAGGTGTATGGAGAGGTGTATGAAGAGGTATGGAGAGGTGTATGAAGAGCTGTATGGACAGGTGTATGGAGAGGTGTATGGAGAGGTGTATGGAGAGGTGTATGGAGAGGTGTATGGAGGTGTATGGAGAGGTGTATGAAGAGGTGTATGGAAAGGTGTATGGAGAGGTGTATGGAGGTGTATGGAGGTGTATGGAGAGGTGGATGGAGAGGTGCATGGAGAGGTGTATGGAGAGGTGTATGGAGAGGTGTATGGAGAGGTGTATGGAGCTATGGAGAGGTGTATGGAGGTGTATGAAGAGGTGTATGGAGGTGTATAGAGAGGTGTATGGAGGTGTATGGAGAGGTGTATGGAGAGGTATATGGAGCTATGGAGAGGTGTATGGAGAGGTGTATGGAGGTGTATGGAGAGGTGTATGGAGCTATGGAGAGGTGTATGGAGGTGTATGGAGAGGTGTATGGAGAGGTGTATGGAGCTATGGAGAGGTGTATGGAGAGGTGTATGGAGGTGTATGGAGAGGTGTATGGAGCTATGGAGATGTGTATGGAGGTGTATGGAGGTGCACGCACAGTCGATCGTTTTGGTTTTAACCGTTCAGAAAAAAATAGCGTCAACGATTTAACTGTTCAGAAAAAAATAGCGCGATAGCATTTTTACATCAGCTAAACCAAATCTAAACCAAAACTAAACCAAAGCCATAAACGTTCCGTCCGAACGGTAAAACCGTATAAAACAGCGCAATCGAGGCCCAGTTTGCACAAGTACGCGTGTATGGACGGCCAGACGGAAGCACGTGCAGTCCTACAAGCGCGGCTCGAACAATCGTTGACATGCTGAAGATTGGACTGCGCAGTTTTCTGTTTGCACGATTTTACTTGTGTGCATGGACGGGCAATCAGGCCGCGCCTCAGTCCGGCAAGTTTTTTTAACTGAACAATGTTTGTAAATACCCGATAATGAATGATATTTCTGATCTGAAAATGTTTCATAAAACTGTTTTGTAGTTTGGCGTGATTTCATTGTGAATGTATTATGTTTTTTGAAAATGCAATAAATCAATGTTTACGTCATCTATTGAATGTCTGTTTTTTTTTTCAATCGGCATGCAATACAATTATTTTTGAACCAAAAAAAATCTTTCGTCAGCTGCGATGCTAGATGCTAGTAAGACTTTAGGGCTCTTACAGACGAGCGACACTTTGCTGTCGCGGTGGGTCGCAGAGCGTCGCGCTCATACATTTTACGGCCGCGCGACGGTCGCGCGACCCTCCGCGACACCCTACGACCGCAAAGTGTCGCTCGTCTGTGAGAGCGCTTACTTGGTGGCTGTGAGAACACTGAGGTTTGCGCGGACTTGTGCGAAGGCGTACTCGTATAGTGTGGACGGCACCTCCGTGTTCCATCTTGCGTTCGAGTAAAACCGTGCGGTTTTAACTGCGCAGGCAAGGTGTGTAGCCGGAGCATTAAACTATAATTATGTACGTTTGAAAAAAATAATAGGCATTTTTACTACTGCAACTCTGTACTTTCCGACTAGATAATGTTATCGAAACCGACGCGCAAATACCAATCTCTCTCAAACTTCTAGTACAATACAGATTTATAATGTGAACTGCGACATATCAAATCCACAAGTTCACATAATTCAGTGCATTAAGTCAGACGTGTTTCAATAAAATAACAACCGTAAATTAAAAAAGAAAAAATGGTAGTAACAGAAGTGCCTAAATTGAGAAGATGTTGTTTTTGTATACCACTAAGAAGGGGGTTATTGTTTTGGAGCTATTTACATATGGTAAGTTACTCTTTATTGTCATTCTTGACAACAGTTAAACTTGTTGATTCTTTGTGCTGTAACAATTATTCAAAAATGACGTCCAAAAGCGTCCTATGTGATATTATATTGAATAAAAAAAATTTTTTTTGTTTCTGTGGTTGCGCAAACCTTATAACGAAAAAAGCTTGTTTCATACTAAACTGAAATGTGCAATACTGCTGCTACTCTACTCAAATGTATGAACAGCAGATTTTTTTTACAATTTCAGGTTTGGTCCCATAGTAAAAGTCCCACAGTTTTATGAAATTAATGTGAAGACAGCCTCCGTGGTCTAATGGTTAAGAGCTTTGGCTCTCGACACGGAGGTCGTGGGTTCGATTCCCACGGGGGACACCTAGTGATTTGTCACTTTGTGCGTTTTTCCCCAGTTGGTTAGGACATTGCAGGCTGAATCACCTGATTGTCTGAAAAGAAAAATGATTCCGTGCTTCGGATGGCACGTTAAGCCGTTGGTCCCGGCTACTATCTCTGGTGGTAGTAGTAGTTACATAAAAACCACGTCAGAGGCCGTAAGGCGGTCTGAAAAAACTCTGACACCAGGCTCTGCCCACACGATAAGAAAGAAGAAGAAGAAGAATGTGTAGACTTATTTCAATGTACTGTAAGTATTTTGTTTCTGTACTGTTTCAGGTGGCAACTATTACAATGGGTGTATATGGCGTTTATATGTGTACTACGTGGCTGATATTGTGCAATAGTCATAATACTTGTGACAATTATAATATATTTTTCTCCTCTGTCATCGCTCTGCATTTGAATGTGGTAGTCAACGGCATTCTTTCAGGTTTGCTTATTTATGGTGCTCATAAGGTACTTATACATGTTTAAATATCATACGTACATACTATGCTCATGCCTAGGGCTCATGCCACAGATTATTCAATAGTAACTACTGTCACAGCCCGGACACTGCGTACAAAAAAATGAAATTGACAAGATGACGTCAGCACATGCTAAACGGGTTTAGGGCTGCCACAACTTAAGTTGCGTGCGGTACAACTTGTGACGGGCAGATGGCGCGCTTGACATAGTCGATGAACGAATGGGAAAAATTGAAGAGATTATATTTAGGTACCGTAAAATAAAGAGATCCTTCCTCTGAGGGAAAAATATAATATGAAGAATCTTCTTTGAATATCTTTATAATTGCACAATGTATGCCCATCTTGCACCTTTTCTCTTGCAAAATAAAAATAGGCTGGGGAGCAAAACTTAGACTATAAGCATTAGCACTGGCATTAGCGTTTTAAATTCTCTGCTATTTGTTTGCCTAGTAGTAGAGGCGTTTAGGCACAAGTGAGTAAAATTTTGATAAAAGCAAACTACTTGGCATGGGTGTTCCTTAGGTCAATAGAAGCCGATTAAGATCGGTAGGCCGCAGGAGTCCCCCCTCTGGTCCGGTAGGGGGGGGATCAAAGATGCGCTCCGACCGGCCACATTCCACTACTAATAACAGAATTAGTTTCGATAGTAGGTCAAGTTTGGTATCGTTTTCGGATAAATTCAGGGTGTACAATTCGTTTCTGATATAAAAAATTGTAGTATGTAGAATGGTTTCTGAGATATTTAAAAAAAAATCGAAATCGCAAGTAAAAATTTATTCTTCAAGTCATCATAACTATTAATGGGGCTTCATTTTCGGAACACAAAAAATACGCCATAATAGCCCGGTTAATACAAATTATGAAAAATATAACTTATTACCATCTCTTCATACAACAAATTGTAGAAAAAAAATTTGAAGGTCGCGCGCCGTTTAATTTTTTGTCACTCGCTATGTTATGACGAGCACCCGACGTTCCTACTGTGAACGTAAATTAAGCTAAAAATTGTTTAGAATCATAGTCTAAAAAAACAAGGTCTTCTATTCCCAGAGCGACACAAGCCTACGTCACACAAAAATGGCCGCTAAACATGGTAAAAGGGTATGATGACGTAGGCTTGTGTCAGTCACGTGGTCAGTCACGTGATCGGAAGAGAGTACCAGGCGCAGTATATTATTGTACCATGGTTAGAATAGTGGGTTTGGATCGGTTGAGCAAAATAAGCCTTGATTTTTACCCCCTTGGGATTCAATTTGGGGAAATACCTTCTCCGTAAGCCTGCAAAATCGTAACATACTCGGTAATTTTACAGCCTGCCAGTTTAGCTAATAGGACAAGTTTGATATCCTTTTTGAGTAATTTTTCAATTGAGAATTCATTTTTTATATTAAAAGTAGTGATTGGTGAAGCAGTTTGAGCTTAGTTTGAGTTATATTTATACTAAAAAAAAATCTAAATTTTTGTCTTTTGAGTCTTCGTAATTTTTACAATAGCCGAAATTGTACATAGCTATAAAAAATACTTGAAGAATACTTGTTAAACACAGATTTAATAAAAATATAACTTTTTAGAACCATTTCTATCGAGATAAGTATTGCAGAAAAATAAATGTTAACACCGCGCAAGTTAGTATTTTCACCCGTTTCATTTCAACCGACGCCGACGATCCACACTTCAACTGGACATTACATTATGAATTTAAAATCTGCTTAAATTTATCATAATAGGAGGAAGCCTTTTCTCTTTATAAACCTAATTTTTGCGCTTTAGTGGTTTATTTTGTAGAAGTAGCCGACGAACTAAGTAATACGACCGAATGTTTTCTTTTTCTTAGTTAAACTTCTTCAAGACATACAAACTTGTGTTTAAATAGTTTGTTTTTGTATTTCCGATTTATTCGAGCTAGTAAATATTATGGTATCTAAGCTTATTACTATGACATTATGAAAGCTACATACATACATAAGCTCACGCCATTGTCCCAAGGGGGTAGGCAGAGACCACTGACCGCCACACGCTACAACTCTGACATACCTCTTTAGTCTCATTCACATTCATACATCTTCTTATGCACTTCCGTCGATTGAGGGTGCTACGCACTTGTCCTTTTCGGAAAAGATCATTGATTTGATCGTGGTAAGTTTCCCTCGGAAGGCCTCTCCCAACACTTCCGCTCACCTATGCTCGATAAATTTCATTCGTTAAGTCTTTTTTCATTCATTCTGAATGAATTATGAAAGCTAGTTAGATTAAAATCTGAATTCAGATTGTAAAATAAAAATATTGTAAGTATTTCCAAAAAACACATACAAACGTTCATCATTAACCAAACCTAAACTCGATAAATGGTAACATCTAATATAAACCCATGCCACACCCCGGACACTGCCTACAAAAAACTGAAAACATCCGAACTGAGAATAATATAATATTCGGCCGTAGCGTAGGTACCCATGCTAACTTAAGGATAAAAACGAGTGTAATAAAGAGAAATAGCTTCCTCCGAGTCTACTATTACGTATATTATGATTTTAAATAGATTTTACATTCATATAATGACAAGTTGAAGTAGGGATGGTGATTAAATGGGGTGAAAAATAATAACTTGCGCGATGTTAACATTTTATTGCAATATCTTGATAAAAAAAAAATAGTTCTAAAAAGTTATATTTTTAATATATCTGTCTCAAACAAGCATTCCTCAAGTATTTTTATAGCTAGATACCTATGTACAATTTCGGCTTCTTTAACAATTACGAAGAAAGGAAAAAACTAGAAATTTTTATATTATTTTAAAAATAACTCCAAAACTGCTTCACATATCACTACTTTTGACATCAAAAATACATTCTTTAGCCTAAAATTACTCAAAAAGGATATCAAACTTGACCTATAAGCACAGAATAGGTAATAGTATTATAGTTCTAAACTGGCAGGCTGTAAAATAATAACCGAGTATGTTACGATTTTGCAGGCTTACGGAGAAGGTATGTCCTCAAATTGAATCCCTAGGGAGTAAAAATCAAGTCTCATTTTGCTTAGCCGATCCTAATCCACTATTCTAAATAATTTTTATCTGAATTTATGTTCTCAGTAGCAACAGCGTGTGCTCGTCATAACATAGCGAGTGACTCAAATGTAAGCGGCGCGCGACCTTAAAAAATTTTTTTCTAAATTTTTTTTTATTAATATATGCTAATAAGTTATATTTTTCATAATCTGTATTAAACAGGCTATTAAGGCATATTTTTTGTGTTCCAAAAATGAAGCCCCTTTATTACGATGGCTTGAAGAATAAATGTTTACTTGCTATTTCGATTTTTTTTTAAATATCTCAAAAACCATTCTATATACTACCATTTTTTATATCAGAAACAAATTGTACACCCTCAATTTATCCGAAAACGATACCAAACTTAACCTACTATCGAAACGAATTCTGTTATTAGTAGTGGAATGTGGCCGGTCGGAACGCATCTTTGATCCCCCCCCCTACCGGACCAGAGGGGGGACTCCCGCGGCCTACCGATCTTAATCGACTTCTATTGACCTAAGGAACACCCATGCCAAGTGGTTTGCTTTTATCAAAAATTGCAAACTTGAGCTGTTTTTCGATCTAAACAACCCTACTATAGAACTAGACCCAGACAGTCAATTTTTTTTCATTTTTTTTTTCGTAAATAAAACGCATTGACACCCGTCTATTCAAAAAAGAGATTTTATCCTTCACCTATGCTCTTTGTTTCGAAAACATAAATTCTAGATGGTGACAACCTAGGCTACAGGTAACTCCCGAGGGCGACGGAGGGGTGAGGTCTGGGTGAGGTAAAAAGTTGGCGGGAGGAAGGGAGTGTCCATACTGTATCTAGTAATAGATACTCTTTCTTATACTGTGCTACTGTGACAGATACCACAGATATCAGTATAATACTGTAACAGATTACTATTTCTCGGATTCCGATCGCATACGAATCGGTAGCAGTACGTTAACACTCTGGAGAACGCGTATTCATGGGAAAAGACAATATTGACAACGTCATCATCATCACCATCAGCTTTTATCGTCCCACGTCAGACAGGGCATAGTAAAAGTAGACAGGGGCACAGGCCTGCCGAAATAGTGGGGGTCTGTGGCCGTGAATTGGGCACATGTGGTGGACGAATACGCACGTGTGGTACAGTAATACCAGAAGCCGTAGCATGCTACACGTGATACGGCTGTATCACGTCTTTTATCTCGTTCGTTCGCACGCAAATAGAAAGAGAGCGAAGGTGTGATAGCGCTGTATCACGGTGGCATGCTACCCATGCTGGTTTATAAGTCTTACCGATTTGTGTAAACTTAATAGCGTCCGAAATTATATTGACCAATCAGGATGTAGGTACTATCTTCGCGCGCCTGAAATCCCTTGCAGCTATTGGCTAATTGTTCCCGCGCTCTTTTCGCCGCCGAAGCGTCCATTAGTTTGCTATACAACTTGGAGCGCATGATTACGAAATGAATTCGTATCGGGTCTGCTCTGCGCAAACGATGACTGACGAGCGGAATTAATTTCCTGGTCGTATTGTAACGAACGCATCTGAATTTCTTCTTCAGGATATGTACGTTTCCTCACGATGTTTTCCTTCACAATGTGCCACCGATAACACACTTTATCATCATCATCAGCTCGTCATCGTTGGGATCATCACAGGGATACTCAATCTCTCCCAAGGAGCGCCACAACTACAGGCACGGAATATATAAGATGCTACAGGGTGAAATTGATATCATTGGCATCCTTCTAAACTAAGGGTCTACCCATCAAACTGAACAACTTTTACGACGGCAGCAAACTGATCGTAGCAAAAAAAAAATCAGCTTATGCATACATTTGAGTCCAGTAGGCATTGCACTTTAGTATGCAACAGCAGATTTTTTAGTTGCTCCGATCGGTTTGACCCTATAGTAAAAGTTGTTCAGTTTGATGGATAGACTCCTAGTTTAAAAGGATGCTAACCATATTCCTGTATATTCGGCCTACTTCATCCAGTCAATCCCTGCTACCACCACACTACGCCTACTTGTCAGTTCGTGGTCTACATTCTAGAACCCAGTCTATCCATTTGTTGTGATTTGTTACGCAGCAGATAAGATAAGATGAGATAAATATTCTTTAGATAGGTATTGAAAGTAATCTTATGTATTTTTTTTTTAGAAAAACCACCAACTATTAAAAGTCCAATACTACGGTGCAACTGTGTCAATTATAACATACACAATAATTATAATTTCTGTTGTGGCTGTACTAATTAAAATAAATAGGCAATTAGTAACCAGCGAGTCCTGGTTCGAGACTTTAAGGAATGTGCTGTTTGTTGGCGTATTACATACTGCTTATATTTGTAAGTATCATAATTATACTTAAATCAACATTAATATCTTGCAGGACTACAGGTCTAATCTACAGTATAAGGAAGAGTACCTTTACTGTATGGTGGATGATTTATTAAACACTTTCTAAATTTTCAGGGGTGGTTTCAGAGTGTTTAGTTTGATAGTCTGAAACACCAAACGGTGAGATCATCAAACTGAACAACTTTCACTATGGGAAGAAACTTGAAATCGTAATATAACAAAAAATTTAAAACCGCCTTAAAAAAAACTAAAAAGTTAAAAAATAATATTGCAGCCGATGACTTTTTCGTTGGCATCATCAGAACATTATTTTGTTTTATCGAAGTCGCTGTCACGCCAGTACGATTCGCGACAGTGCTTGCATTAGTTTTTTGGCTAGGCTTGACAGTGGCACCGACTTCGATAATACAAATTATTAAGATGCGATCGAAAAAGTCATCGGCTGCAATATTATTTTTAACTTTTTAGTTTTTTTTTGAAGGCGGTTTTAATTTTTTCTTAAAATTTTGTTTATTTCACAATTTTCAGTAGTGAATTCATTAGTTCGACTCAGATATCAGTTATACACGCAAAGGGTACATCGATATGAAGCGAATTTTTTAATCGCCGATGATTTGCTGTCAACTTTTGAGGAGTTCTATTGTGTAGCTCCGGGATGCCATCATCAGATCCTGGTTTCGGGGCGGGTGCTCCCCTAAAATACAATACGATATTTATTATCGTGTCATAAAACTAAAATTGCAAGCAATGCATTTTAGGACGCGGGGTGAGCGCGGGGCGGGTGAGGGGCGGGTGCGGGTCGTCTGAACGCTTCCTAAGGATGAGAGGGCAGTGGGCCATACAATATAATATTGCCCTTAAAATAATAATCCGTACTCCATCACGCGAGCCATTATTTATTATGATCCTGCATAGTGAAATGACTGTGTTCGTTTCCTCATAATGGAGGTAGGATCTTAGTTGTCTATGTTTAAGTCGGAACCAAGTACCAGGGCGACAGAAGTTAACAAGAGTTTTCGCATTCCAGTAATTCAACTGTACGTGATCGTGTTGGTGAGGAGTGAGGTCCTCAAACTGAGAGACAACCAGCAGTTCCAATTCACCAACAATGCTACTGATTCTGAAGCAAACTGCACTTTATACGTTGACAATAAAGAGAAATCGAATCCTGCCGAACAATAAAAAGCGCGAGAGGAAAATGGAGCATAGCATAGCATAGCATAGCATATCATATCGTAGCATATGCTCACGACTATATTCTCCGACGGGGTAGTCAGAGATATTCTGAAAGTTCAGAACATCCACGTTTCACTAGTACCGAAACTCGAGGAAAATGTAATTTTAAGTAAACTATATTTTAACGGAAATCTGACAAACAGCCACAGAGACTAATAAAAATTCAATTACTTTAATTGGTTAGTATTTAAAATACCTATTACGATCTAACTTCGTTTATGTGCAGCGCGCTCGGGCCCTCTGTTCTGCCCTCTATTCTCCAAAAAAGATCGATTAAAAATATTACAGACCGCAAAAGTTTGTTTATTTGTTTCTTACGTTCGACAAACGTTCCTATCTATATCATCAATTAATTGTTTCTTCGTTACCATGGTCAAACATGCCACGCTCGTCAAAGTGCAAAAACGAGAAAACCATAAGGTTCGAGCTCGTTTTCGAACAAAGGAACGACCGAGCCACGCCTCGATTTTTGTCGTTTTTTCGGGGACGAGGCGACAGTATGCTAGGTCCTCTCGTTTTTAATTAGACGCTTTTTTTACCTATTTCGTCCCATTGTTTGGCCTCTGGTCTCTCCCAAGCTTTTCTTCTTCATCCCGTGCCATCAGTTGCCATTGTGCTTCGTGGGTATCCACATCCAGGTCGTCGCGCCATCACTTTCTTGGTCTGCCTCGGCCCTGGCTTCCATCGTCGGGCTCCCATTGGGTCGCGACCATAGAGAATTTACACGCTCCCCCATGGTCGCGACCGTTTAGGAGCATATTGTTAAAAGCGCAAAATGACAAGTGGGTTACTAATTGTCAAAAGTGCACAATGTCAAAAATTTTATTTAAACGGGGGTGAACAGCATGAATCTGACATTCTAGTACTGTAGCCACGGGACTTTTTAATTACAAAAAAGATTACCGATTTCCGTTTTGATATTATTGTAGGATACGAAATGACTTATATAAAATTATAGTCGCTGGCGCAGGAGTCAAAATACGGCTTTTCGTGAACCAAAGATTTCCTTTGGCAGGATTGGTCCTTAGGACCTAAAGATCGATTTAAGAAGTGGAGCCACCAAGATGTTTGATGCAAGTTTTGGAGGGGGGGGGGGGAGCCCTCAGCCTAATCTTGATAAAAACACCAGTTAAGCTACCAGACCAAGTTTGGTAGATATCATTTTCGTATAAATCGTGGATGCCGAATTCATTTCTGGTATCATATTTACACCATTCTATAGTAAAAACCTGTTAAATATTTTTTTTCCGTTTTTGACTTGCTTTATAAAAAAGGAAACAAGTCCATAACTCGTACAATATTTAGAATACTGGGGGGAAAATAGTAGCTTTAAAAAGCCCTATTTATCTTTTACAGTAAATGAAATAAAATTTATATTTTGTATGCGTGTAAGTATTAAAAAAACCATAAAAAAACATAAAATCTAGTTGACGGTACCAAATACTGAATTAGAAAAATTCAAATAAAATGTTGTTTTCTATCTTGGAATGGTTCACGAACACAATAAAAAACTGGCGAAGTGTAAGTTGGACTCGTGCACCGAGGGTTACGTACCGCCACCCAATATAAATTTACAAAAAAAAACATATTTTCTTTCATTTAGTTCGAGATTGCGAGGCCGACTCGCACATTTTGTATTATTTGATCTTTAACTTAAGAGTATCTACAATAATCACACCAATTTTGACGCCTGTAAGTATTACCGTTTTTACGACAGAGCAAAATAAAAAAAAATGGAAAAAGACATGTTTCTGGTACGGGGACACCCCTTAATTTTTATTTTTGTTTGTTTTTAATTCCAGAATCGAATTCCCCATCTTTGATTTATTTGAAAACGATACCAAACTTCACTTAGTACCTAAACTTACGCAGATATTAACCTCGGACTTAACGCCCCACCCGGAGGGGAGGGATCCCCCCTGCATCAAAAATTCAGATGGCTCAACCTGCCAAAGGAAATCTTTGGTTCATCAAAAGCCGTATTTTGTATTTTTTTGACTCCTGCGCCACCGGCTATTAGGTATCAACAATTTAATATATTTATTGTAAATATTTTGTATGTTTTAAAAATAAACCTACCTCTTTTCGTTCACCGTTTCCTCTACCCTAAGGTTGACTGGGAGAAATCGCTTCTTAGCGATAAGACCGCCTTATTTTGTGCCTCTTGTAGTTTTTTCTCTCTGTATTTTACTTTATGTTTTGGTGTAAAATAAAGCATATTTGATTGATTGATTGAATAAAATAAACATGTTTTTGGGACTAATAAAATTTATTTGGTATTAACATTTCGTAGACTTTAAAAATATTTCATTTACGTATTTATATACAACTGTACTTACATAACACTGTAGAATTAGATATACAATTTTAATAACTATTTAGACTAAACTAATTCTTATAAAAATATTTTGTCTTTATTGATTAAAAGTCGACATAATATCTACAGATTGTTGTCCTGGATTGTTTTAACAATAAAAAAATTACTTTCTAAAATAGTTACCTATTTAATTACTTTATATGAGGCTTGATTTTATTATTAAAAGGTTGTCATCTAAAATATTGTAATGATCTAAATAAATACATAGAAAATGATGACAATTTCAGATTGACATTAAAATTAATCCTCCCTACCTAATTAATATTTATTTATTGCAAAAGTAACCGGCAGCCGGACGGCAGGTTTGCGTATCAAAATACACCTGAAGAATAGATACTCTGTCTTATAATGTAAGCCCATCAGTCATCATCATCACAAACAGCCGCTATAATATGTTGCTGTACTCTTCTAACGCACGCAAGTTGCTAATCGCTCCCTCCCACTTACACGCAGGAACGAGACGTGCTTATGTAATTTTGCGTGCGTAAGAAGTCTACAGCAACATTATAGCGCGTGTCTGTGTCGACCGTGAATGAATAATTGCCTTATACGACACCCGACTGGGTTGATGTCATTCTATTCCGGACACCACACGGTAACACCACTACATCCGAACCCACCTCATGAGTGACATTTTTGAAAGTCACAAGTTCAAAATCATGATCGAATGATGCATGAACTTTCAAAAATCGCACACTCCTTATCGTATCCGTCCCGTTCCATCACACATAGGAGCATAGGATTTTTTTTTCTCCGAATGTAAGTACTTAAATCTTTTCCTATGTCTATGGTTCATGTTTTCCTATCGTGTTTAGTTGAGTAGTACGCGTATTTATATATGTTGTGTGTATGTATATATATATGTATATATATAGGAATATATCTACACTAATATTATAAAGAGGAAAGATTTGTACCTATTTTTGTATGTTTGTATGTTTGTAATGAATAAACTCAAAAACTACTGTGCCGATTTCAAAAATTCTTTCACCATTAGAAAGCTACATTCACCTTGAGTAACATAGGCTATATTTATTGCTAGAAAAGATTAGACATCCACCCGTGCGAAGCCGGGACGGGCCGCTAGTATTATATATACTTATCTATGTATTGCATTTAGATATATTCTTGTTTTTATTTACTGATATTTCTGACCATTTATCTGGAAACACCGCCTACCTTTCTTCGTTCACCTTTTCCTCGACCCTAAGGTTGTCTGGAAGAAATCGCTTCTTAGCGATAAGACCGCCTTATTTTGTGCCTCTTGTATTTTTTCTCTGTATTTTACTGTTTATGTTTTGGTGTAAAATAAAGTATATTTGATTGATTGATAGGGGGGTTAGGATAGGATGAGAGTGCATTCTATGTTTAGCGCGTACACTTATGCACTTCAACATTCCTACAATTTACTCATTGTTCAAACTAGGACGGAACTTCATTTTGTATGGAGCGCCGTTCGAATTATATATGTATCCTCTTTAGGAGGCGAGTCAGTTTCTATGGGTTCAAATAAGTGGGTTTTTTCCTTACACAATCTTCGGTGAACAAAACACCAAATAAACGAATTACCCTTCCTTTACGTCGCGCAGTCGGGTAAAAAGGCCACGGAAGGAAGGCAATTGAGGAAGACCTACAGCTACTTAAGGCACGTCTGGCATTTCATATTAAACATTATAAAAATATATTTGTTTTGTGAAAAAGAACTTTCACAGCCATTGCAAGGCAGAATCTGATCAGATCTCTTCGTATTCTTCCCTAAGATTATGTGTTTATCTTCTAGAAGGTTGCAGTAAGCTACAATAAACATCACATAAGCAATTTTCGAGCATGTACAGTGCCGATCGATGTTTTTGTGTAGAAAAATCGCAAAGATAACATCATGGGTTTGCGATTTTCGTTCATACAAAGCATGTCATCTGCACTCAGAAGTAGCTTGTGTGAAAGGCATAATAAACGATTGGAGCGAAAACTAATAATGTTTCTAAGAGTAAACCCCTAAAACCCGATTCCTGTTCATGAACCGGTCTGATTATTTTACTCGAATCAGAAATTAACATGTGAAAAAAAAAATAGCATTCCTGACATTGGCCTCGATTCGGAGTGTACCACGACTAAACTAAACTAAATGTATTCCTGTCACTTTCTAAAATATGATTAAGAAAAGAGACAGAAAACCAACAGCTGACTTTAGTTCTGTCAAAGTGACGTTAAACGCCCAAAAACGACTTAAATAAGATGGCGTACATTATGATGGCGACTTATTTTGCGCATTTAACGTCACTTTGACAGCACTAAAGTCAGCTGTTGGTTTTCTGTCTCTTTTCTTAATCTTATTTTAGAAAGTGACAGGAATACATTTAGTTTAGTTTAGTCGTGGTACACTCCGAATCGAGGCCATTGACTTACCAACTACCATTGAATCTCATACGATGAACTCAGCAGTTGAAAATGTCAAAATTACTATGGAGATGTACATCTTTCTACTGCTGATTCGACTTTCAAAAATCGCACTCGTGAAGCATACTTCAGGAGTGCGATTTTTAAAAGTCAAATCTGCAGTAGAAAGATACGTATCTCCACAGTAATTTTGACATTTTCGCCTGCTGAACTCAGCGAATGAGATTCAAAAATCGCACTCCTGTTTAATAAACGCGACAATGACAATTTGACAATGAAAATTCAGAGTACATTGCTGGTTACTAATGACGGTAAACTTGCAATAGGTACTTCATGTGTCCTAGCATTCTCAGCAATGTACACTGAATTATCATTGTCAAATTGTCATTGTCGCGTTACTCATTCGCGTCATTACTCAAAACCGGTTGGACGCCCCTTAAACAGGGCCCAGGACGTCTGGTCCGCGCTCAAAAGTGTCCGGACCAAAAGAGTAAAAAAACGTATAAAGAGTAAAAACTACGCGCCAGTCTAGTCTAATAGTCTTCATTTGATCGACCGACTCTGCGCAAGTCTATAGTGCCGTGACGCTGTGCTGATCGAATTTGTAAAAACTACGCAAGCAAAATGAAAAAAAAATTCAGCAGTTTCATTGTTTTTTGTTTGTTTAAGATACTTAAACGTACTTACGTTTACGTAAGTTAGCCTGGGACATTTTTTTTCGAGAATTTTTTATGACACCCTGCGTCCATTAGTTTGTAAGTCAATGACTCCTGATTTCTAAACTGGTACCTATGCATCCCTGCTGCTGCTAATTGCTACAGTCGGTAACGAAATATAATATTTGTAATAAGTGGGTACTGTGCTTATGTTGCTAAACGGTGTCTCTGTCACGAACGTACTTAACCGTTCCGTCTCGTTCCATTTTGACAATTGAGCTCCATATCAGGATCACCAGGTAGATTTGAAGGGCTGGAATAAAAAGAAAAAATATTCATTTAGTTAAATTGTAGCTAGAAGATATTTTTATTTGGTAGGTACCAATCTTGTACCATACAGGTTGGATTTTTGAGACGGGGCAGTAAGGGCAGGTACATTAACCGTTGTAGCTACAGCGAAACGTTCTTAAAAGACTAGCCTTAACTCTTTGATTTTGACCCACTTTCCGGTTTCCGATTGAGCTGAAATTTTGCATGTATAATTTATATCGCGTGACAATGCAATTAAAGCTTGTTTTTATAAAAAAAATATGTTTTTATTATGAACCCGCGTAGTGGAACCTAGTTTGTTTCCTCACAGAGGAGGTAATATTTGTACCTATAATACATTTGAATTAGGTATATTAATAGATGAACCGATGACTTGGTGACGTCGGCGGGAATCCATTGGATGAGCGCGGCGCCAAACCGGTCGTTGTGGCGATCCTTGGGGGAGACCTATGTCCAGCAGTGGACGCACGGCAGGAATGATGATGTTATCAATAGATCCCACCAGCCTAGCATTTACTGGCCATGTATTCGGCGAGCCTGGGCCAATATTCATATACTTGGCCGGTTTTTCTCGGATTCGTTCTAGCACAGATATTGTTCTAGTTAGAACGCAACGGAGTATGGGGAGCAATCGTGCTGGATTTTCACATTCATCATGGCAGGCTCACCAACTGAGCTATCAAGCCAACTGTTTTGATACATTCGTTTCGAGGAATTGACGATATTATAATAAACAACTTATTATCGAAACACTGCTAACAACAACATAAAAATAATTTTATACAGGGTGAAATTGATATCATTGGACCGATGGGATTACCCATCAAACTGAACAACATTCAAGCGATCGGAGTAAAAAAAAATCTGCTGTTGCATAAGTAAAAAAAAATTGCTGTTGCATACATTTGAGTCGAGTAAGCAGTATCGCATTGTATGAGACAGCTGATTATTTTTTTGCTCTGATCGGTTTGCTCCCATAGTAAAAGTTGTTCAGTTTGATGGGTAGACTCTTAGTTTAAAAGGATGCTAATGAGATCAATTTCACCCTGTATTAGCTGGCGGAAAAGCCCTTATTGTATGTATGTAAACAACAATTATTTTACTATCTAAACTCTGTGTACATCCCGACTGCATAATATTATCAAATTACATGTAAATACTTATCTCGCTCTAATATATACAAATAATAAGTACATAATGTGAACTGCGACATTTTATATCGACAAGTTCGCATAATTGTATCCATTTAGTCAGACGTATCTCAATTTAAAAGTTTAACAAAAGATTAAGGTTAAGGACTAATCAGATTTAAAGTTACAAAAATGGTAGTAACAGAAGTGCCTAAATTGAGAAGATGTTGTTTTTGTATACCACTAAGAAGGGGGTTATTGTTTTGGAGCTATTTACATATGGTAAGATAAGAGTTACTTTTGTAGTCCTTACGTATTTCTGCATAGTTAAATCAGAAATGGACTGCCCTGAACTGCTTTAAAGACTGCGCATTTAATAATATTACCTTAAATGCTATTCCCTAAGAAAACAAACCCAAATAGGAAATTCCCAAAATAAAAATCTACTTTTCATACAAACGTTCGATTTTAGTATGGAAATAACAATAATTTTTTTGCGAATTTTCTATTAGTTTCTCAGGGAAAGTTCTGTTGTTCAGTATCATGGTTATCGACAGTTTTTCTATGATGTTATCAATTGGGTATTTGACTACATTCAATATATTTTATTTTTATCTACTCAATAAAAAAAGGGTTAGAAAATAACGCTAAACTCCCATTTTCATTGAGTTTTTCGCTTGATTACTATTTTTTTAATAACAAGATAAACTATAAAAAGTAATGAAAATGTTGATGACGTCACAACTCAATATTTAGTACAAATCTTCATACAAAGCGCATGTTTTGACGTCCGATAAAGAGTAGCTGGTTAGTAGCCAATTATCATCGATCATCAAAGTTTATAATTTTTTTGTACTGTTTCAGGTCGCAACTTTTATAATCGGTGCATATGGAATTGATAGGTGGACTTGGTTGCTGACACATTGCGTTAGAAATCATTATTGTTTGAATGCTTTTTATAATGTCAATGACGCCATGGTTTTTAACATAGCTATCAACTGCATTCTTTCCGGGCTACTTATATATGGCGCTCACAAAGTAAGTGTTGGTTTTAAATTATTGCATAGAAGCCGTGTGATTCCAGCTAAAAATGAACCACCATGGGACCCACCCATTTATTCCTGTGGGTGTCGTACCAGGCGAACACAAACCAATAAGCTAAAGATGCCGCAATCACCGGCTACTGTAAGCAACCGAACTTGCCAAAAGTTGGCGAGATACAGGGCAGGATAGCGAGCTCTTTTACGAACCAATAAAGCTAGACTCACACCGACGCGTCTGCAACGCGGGAAGCGGGAAGCGAAGCGGGAGCGTCTACCACGCGAAACTTGGCCTCCACACCGGCGCGACTGCGACGCGGGAAGCGAACATCATTTTGTTGATGAATAGTCGTTGAAGCAATACCTCTCTAACTATTGTTTTCGTTTAAACATCAGAGTCTAACTAAATTGAACATCTAGAGTACTTTGGTACTGTTTGGTAGATTTTATTACCTTTTAGAAGTTTCTAAAACCTACCTAGTTCTGTTGTTTTTGTTAGTTTTTAAGTTTTTGTTATTTTTGCTACCAAAATCTACCAGAAATTACACTAACAAAAGAAACAAAAATTTCCAAAATCTTCTAAAAAGAACCGAAAATAACCGAAATCTTGGAAAAACCTACCAGAAACGATCCAAATCTATCAAAAAGAACCAAAATCTACACACAAAGAACCAAATTGTACTGAAATTTAAAATTTGTATTTTATTTTGTTACGAGAGCGTAACATCGTATACGTCTGACCACTTGACGCGCGTGTCCGCTTCGCTGACGCTGCCTTCCCGCGTCGTGAAGTGCGATTTTTGAAAATCATATGAGCGACTTGGCAGTAGAAAATGTCAAAATTACTAAGGAGATTATGCATCTTTCTACTGCCAATTCGCTCGTATGATTTTCAAAAATTGCACTTGTGGTCGCGTCGGTGTGGGCGACTTAGCGGTACGCCATAAGATTACATGGGCAGCGACTGCCGCGCGGTAGACGCTCCCGCTTCGCAGTCGCTTTGGTCGCGTCGGTGGGCACGAACCTAATGAGCAAGGTTTTAAGGTGCAAGGTGGGGGCAGGTGCATATGCAGTTATAGTGTTGTACTGCTTATGCTCGGTGCCCGGGTACAAAATAATTAGATTGAAACAATAATTTAATTATTTTGATAGTTAAAACTTTAAGTTAGGTATGTAAGGTCTATGTGCCGAAAGCTGCATGAAGCGTATTTGTAAACAACCTTCACCTTACTTAAATCAAAAGATATAAGCTTCTGACGCAACAAACCGGCATAAGGCTGCTGTTATTGTAAGTTCAATATTGCGTTGTATCCTACGAATAAGAATGTATAGAAATGTAAATCAAGCTCAAAAAGTGACCCCAAAAAAAGTACTGTGTTCGAAATTTGTTCCTTAAAAACTACACCTTGCCGCCAAAACTCATACAAAATGACATTTTTCAAAGGGTGCCAAAAATTATGTTGCTTTTGTTTAGAGTTATTCTTCCATAGTTATTCTTATTCGTAGGTTGTATCATCGTCCAACCAATGAGGACGATGCATGAGGGAAAATGTGTCTTCAGCGCCACAACGACGGAAAAACCGGAACTAAATGGTACCAAACGTGGCTTGTATATGTGCACGCCAGTACGTAGGTACGCCTCTTGTACGCCTCGTAGCACGCACAAACTGACTACAACGTGTTAATAAATTAGCGCAAAACCTCATACACCCCAACTGATTTATAACAAAGGAATTAGATTGAAACAATAATTTCATTATTTTGATAGTTAAAATTTTAAGTTATTCGCATTTTAAGTTCAGAGACAAAAATGATTTGTTATCATTTCAGCACTGAAAGAAAGCGCTAACGTACTCATGGATACATTTTTATAATATTGTTTTGGTAGTAAGTAGGGTGAGTGTGCCCGTGGGGTGGGTTGACAACGGGTTTAGTAAATTAAAAATTATACGAAAAAAAAAAAATTACCTATGTTGAAACCATGATAATTCGATTCTGCTATCGATTCTAAACAAACTACTTTCTAGTTTTGCGTTAATTCATTAACACATTGTATATCTAAGGCAGCCATGCGTGCGCCAGACGGGACTACGCGGAGATATTGTCAGTGCTACGACTACGAGGCGTACGTACGCCGCGTTTGGTGCCATTGTATGAAGATGTTTTTTACTGTCTATACTGTGTTTGTGGTCTCCGTTATAGACCTCAGACTCCTTATTTACTGTCAATTCTTCCGCAGATATAACGTCATCTTGTGTAATCTCTTTCAGAAAAGCGACAAAATATTAAAAATCCATAACTACGGTGCAACAGTGTCAGTCATAACATTCTCAACTATGGCCATTATTGACTTCACTATGCGAGTTATAAGAAACTGGGACTTAGTATACTTTTACAACGGGCAAGTCTGGTTTTTGACGTCGCTGCTGATTGTTGGCGCAATATATATTAGTTATATTTGTAAGTATCTATACTTTTCCCTTATTGTTTTGGTTATGAGATAAACACGCCCTTTCATAGAAGCAACATGTTCCTCTTGAATACGGTTCATAAACCGCATTGATGATCCCGAGTTCATGTTGTCACGATGGCAATGACAGACTGCCATGTGCCATTTTGTGTGACATGTTGCTTCTATGAAAGGGCGTGTCTATCGCTAGAGTTTACGTCAGTGGTTATAAGCTGAAGGACTCGTGCATGGTAAAGGCCTCCTCATGATTCAGGGTGAAAGGGCAGTGGGTCATAATCATAAATCATACTCCACCAGGCGAACTATATTGTTTATTACTTATGAACCCGCTTAGTGGAATTTAGTTCGTTTCCTTTCAACAGAGACATGTATCATGCGTTGGAACGTATAAAGGCTGATGATGATTGAGATATTGTATAAAATATATATTCCGCACAAAAGGGATATACAGGGTGAAATTTATATCATTAGCATCCTTTTAAACTAAGGCTGAGATTCAGAGACGATTTTTTAAGTCATAGTTCGAACTAAGTAGGGTCAAAATGTATGGATTTTGACATACGGGAGTTCGAACTAAGACTTAAAAATCGTCTCTGAATCTCAGCCTAAGAGTCTACCCATCGAACTATGGCAGCAAACCGATCGGAGCAAAAAAAAAACCGGCCAAGTACGAGTCGGGACTCGGGCAATTAGTGTTCCGTACTACTAGTTGTTTAACATGGATCATTGAAAATACCACTATAAATTGACACTTACTTACTCACTTAACTATGAAGATCATTTTACACTGGTCTCTCTGGTGTTAGTTTTTTGGGATATAGAAAAAACTATCAAAGTTAGAGCCACCCTGATAATTTTGAATCATTCCCGCCATCTACACGTTATTTTTGATGTTCATGATTTTTTTCGGATCTTATACGGCAATATTTTTTGAAATAGAGGTGGGGACAGCAATTTCTCGGATTTAATTGAAAATTTCGTTTAACAAAATTTTAATAAAACGGTCCCTGAGAAAAATGCCTGTGACAGACGGACAGACGGACGGACGGACGGACAGACACCGAGCTGATTCCATAAGTGTTCCGTTGTTCCAATTTTGGTACGGAACATTAAAAAATCTGCTGTTGCATACATTTGAGCCGCGAACTCGCGTGTCAACATTGCAGTTTAGTATGGAACAGCAGATTTTTTTATTTCCTCCGATCGGCTTTCTTCCATAGTAAAAGTTGTTCAGTTCGATGGGTAGACTCTTAGTTTAAAAGGATGCTGATGATATCAATTTCACCCTGTATTATATTAAATAGGTACTTTCCTACATACAACTACCAAATACGTGCAACTGTAGCAAGGCTCACTTTCAGCATACCTGTTAAAGATTTCAGGGTGGAATGGAGGTAGCACCCTGGTTGGTGATGCCTTCTGTCCAAAAAACAATGCGAAACATTGTCCCTTAGTCGCCTCGTACGACAATAACGGGAAGAAATGGAGTTATCCATTCTAAGTCTGAACCAAGTACCAGGGCGACAGAAGTTAAAAAGAGTTTTCACATTTCAGTAATTCAACTGTACGTGATCATGTTGGTGAGGAGTGAGGTATTCAAGTTGAGAGACAACCAGCAGATCCAGTTCACCAACAACGCTGCCGATGCTGAAGCAAACTGCACTTTATACGTTGGAATTAAAGAGGAATCTAATCCTACCGAACAACAAAATTAAATTGGTTTTTTGAATTGCGAGCAGAAAATTTAATTTTACTAAGCACAGTATCTTACTAATCCTACTCATCTCATAATGTACTATATGTATAAGCATCTAATCTAATACTTTATGAGAGCTAATCTTGTAATAATATAATTCATTCAATAACGTTTTTAATTTGTGAAACCAGTTACATTATAAGGTGTAACAATTATAAATTAAACTAAATAACCATCTAAACTATAAAATATACAAGAAGAACTTATAACTAAGACAAAAGGTAAAAAAGGAATAGGTTAAAGATTGGTTTCATTTCTGTGTAAATCTGTTTTCACACAAAAAAGAACTTAAGTATACATTTTCTTCACATGTTTTTCGAAGTATAAGTAGGTAATTAATTTCTATCCCGATTTTTTTTTTGTGAAAATGGATTTTCTCGATTTAAAACCAATCTAGAGTAACTTTGAAGACGCCGATCGAAGCTCGATTGCCCATAAAATTTGTAACGATGTTTGGATGTTTTATTTGGATGAAAGGCACACAGCGTCGTCTTAGGAATGAAATTTTGGTATTTTATTTATTATTACGTTTTTGGAAAGAAAATCTCACAAAGCATGTCCTTATTTAACTCAAAAAATGTTAACAAAAAAATTAAAACCGCCTTCAAAAAAATTTAAAAGTTAAAAAATAATATTGCAGCCGATGACTTTTTCGTTCGCATCATAAGAACATTAATTTGTTTTATTGAAGTCGCAGTCAAGCCGGTACGATTCGCGACAGGGCTTGCATTTTTTGGCTTGGCTTGACACCGACTTCTATAAAACAAATTAATGTTCTTATGATGCGAACGAAAAAGTCATCGGCTGCAATATTATTTTTTAACTTTTTAATTTTTTTGAAGGCGGTTTAAATTTTTTTGTTGAAATTTTGTTTATTTTACAATTTTCAGTGGTAAATTCTCTGGGATCCATCATCAGATCCTGGTTTCCTTATCATCGGACCTCTCTTGGGATATCTCCTTTCCAATAAAAAAAGAATCATCGAAATCGGTTCATAAACGACGAAGTAAAAAAAAAAATATATATATATACAGTCGAATTGAGAAACCTCCTCCTTTTTTTGAAGTCGGTTAAAAATAATCGGATACTCGTAATGTCAATAATTATAACCTCGCAAATACAAGAATTATAACTTACAAAAATGTTATAGGATGCAGTTTTTTCTTCCTTCGGAAAAAAATTTTCTTTTTAGTGTTCCGTACCAAAATTGGAAAAACGGAACACTTATGAAATCAGCTCGGTGTCTGTCCGTCCGTCTATCACAGGCATTTTTCTCAGAGACCGACAGATTTAAGACAACAGAAGCTGAAATTCGGCACAGATATAGCAATTGCTGGTCCAATATCATACATGAAGTAAAAAAAGCTTAATTTTAGTGTTCCGTATTTATATCGGGGGGCAATTTGGGGAGGTAGAAAGGGAAAATAAAAAAAACTACCTTTTCTACCCTATGATGTGGGGTATCAATTGAAAGCTTATGAAAAGACGATTATATGAATATATTTTTAAAATTTTTAATTAAAACTTGGTTTAACAAAATT